>JAPDPK010000227.1:0-608634 GCA_031772115.1 Heritiera littoralis
GGATTAACTCCAACAACAAAGGCTTAATTTAAGAGCAATAAGGTTTTCAATCCACACCAAATCTGCCTATTTTCCCACATACTCAGTAACTAAATGACAGCTACAAATAATCTATGGATTAATAACATCTCGGAATCTAAGTTAAATGAAAATAATGAGTCTTAAGTGATTGAAAGAAGATAATCGTCTCAACTATTCTAAGTTTATATAAGCCTATTTTTCAAATAGTCTGGGCCTAGGGCTTGAATTCATTTCTCAATTCCTCACTAATTACTACTTCTTACCATTCAGCAAGTCCAAAGCAGTATTTGACTCATATATGAGGCATGCATGCATGCATGAGTAGGATAATGTGATTCAAACATTTTTATCCCCTGTGAATGGTACTGGCTCTGCCACTGTAATTTTTTCTTTCCTAATGCCATCTCATTTCCCAAAAATTAGCCGCCAACAAAATTAAATGTTAAAAGTAGTTTTCTTCTGGCTACAAAACTTTAGATTCTTTAAAAAGTTATCTGATTAAGATATTAGTTTCAATTAGCAAATAGTTCCTGTTGTCAGAATAAAATTACAAAGCTTGCAAACAATAACAATTTCATTTTCATAATTTCTTAAACTTACTTGGGAATGATTCATCTTCAACGAAGGACTGGAAGAGAAAGCCACCTAAAAGTCCCGTTCCAAAGACAAATATGTATCCAACTACTGTAATCATTGACAAGGAGTCATGAGGAATAAGTTAGTTAACTGATCATTAAAATAGAGTAGAGTTTTGCCAACCAAGAGGAGTAAATCAAAGAGGTAAGATAAACCTGAAGCAGTTTTAACATTTGAAAATATTGCAGCTACAAGGAAGGCCAGGGAAACTTGCAGGTTTATGTATATGAAGTAAAACACAAACTGGATGCTATAAGCATTTAGCGTGAAGAATTTCAACCCTGGAACGAAGTCAAACATATTAAAGAGCAGCTTGACGTAAAGATAATTAAAGAGCAGTTAAATGACTACATTAGTACCAATGATTGAGCCAAATATCACAAAACATAACATGTACAGCAAAGAGATGACAAGAAAATAAGCATAAGATATCATCCAATAAGGTCCATCATCAAGCCCATGCATTTTCATCATGACTCGCAGTTTTTGCTGTTTTTCATATACCAGTGAAGTCAACACCACCTACATCGTAAACAAAAATGTTAGGATATACATAACACAATATATTATAAAACCATCAAGATATTAACCAAAGTGATCATAATTCATAACTGCCACTCTCTTGCGATGGGAAAATTGCTACTGTAGATCTTTCTAGATCAGACCTTCCGTATTAAATAAAGTTTGCTCATAAGTTTATATGGCAATGCTGAAAGCCCACAAGTAAAACTTAGACCTGTTATCCAAAGGTCTTAGTATAGGGGTGATGTAAACATGAAGGAATCTGGCATAAAGAAGTGCATGACTAGATTTTCTTACCCAGTGTATGCGATTACACGAAGAAAAGTGGAGCAGTGATAACATTTACCCATGTCAAATTGCAAAGATAGCCTTATACCTTCTCTTATAAGACAACATTAACTAAATATTCTCTTGGCCCTTCTGCCAATTCAAACAAAATATAATCTTACTGCATTTTTCTCTATTTATTATTGCTTAGTACTGCACATATATGCATATTCTGTAGTGTTCATAAGTGCCATAACCAGTCAACTCATACTGTGACCCAGAAACCAACCAAAGAACTAACACAAATTCATTTCAAAGAAATTCCTAAGGGCCGGCCCAAATCAGATATTAAATTTGATCATAAAACTTTTACTCTCAAATAACTGTTGCAAAGAATGTGTGATAACTTTGATGATGATTGAATTGCTATAGGAGGCATAATATTAAAAAATTTGCAACCATGGACACACTCAACTGTACTAAAATATCCAACACCAATGAAAAAGAGAGAAATACTTACAGGGAATAGTTGTAAAATAACCCATGCAAAGAACAGTGTTCCAAGAAGAGATGACAAATCGATCCTGACTTTAGTTTCAGGTTTTGGCATTTCTTTGACAAACTTTAATAGCATTTTTCTAGCAGGCCCTCGCAAAAACTGAAGGTAGGCATTGGATGCCTGTAAATGTGACGATAGCAAATATCAGTCTTTACAAGCTTTTGATCAATAAGCAAATTAATAGATAAAATTTTCAAATGCAAATGATGCAGGAAACAGGCAATAAAATTAAAAAGTGATAAGCAGATTGGTAGTGCAAATTGTATAACATATTTGGACCATTGAGGCAGCCCTATTCTTTCAAGGCACTGACTAAACCAAAATGCAAGCGGGTTACATAGATTATATAGCACAATATGTAACAGAATGCTAAAAGAAAGTCAAATATAATGGATAAGGATTCTATTAGCACCTGAAAAGAACCATATAAGCCAATTAAATGGTTCAAGATATTTTTAGGTGAAAACATTTCCATGTATTTCCACAAACCAGAAAGATGAAGGCTCTATTTCATTTGCATCAGCAGCGCCAAAACAACCATGCCAATAGAAAATCAGGGGAATGCATTCCACCACTTGTCTCTAGAGAATAATTGATTACCTACTTTTAACTAAGTAGAGTGGGCATATTCTATTTACCTAATTCGGAAAGCATGCAACTGTTCAGTAAAAAAAAATATTGAAACAAGAAATTGAAAAGCCGTAAAATACAACTGAATAGTTAGAGAATTGAGATCTTAAAATCTCTCACTCCTCCTAGTTTTCTAAATCTCAAGTCCTAATGCTAAGTCAAAACCGATTTATCCAGCTAAATATTTCCTGCCAAATGATATTGATAGATAAATTGCAACAATGTTATGTACCTGAGTAAACATACATGATTAGCTTGCAAAAAGGTGTGCTTGAGTAATCAAATCACAAATATATCAAACAGTATAATCTTCTGCATATTTTTGAATATGGAAATTAATGATAGACGAGGATTAAGATTCAGCCAAGATATTGCTGATTTAGGATGGTTCTCATCCCATAGATGCCTTCCTCCTAATTCCTAACATCTTTTGTATTCACTCCATAAATGCAAAATTTTACACTTTCTAAAACCCACCCTTTTCATTACTAATCTAGAAAATCATTTTTTTGTCAACTGTTTTAAATAATACATGAGTATCTAAGATTAATTCCCAGGCATAAACTTAGTAATGACAAAGTAATACGAAAAGGAGGAAAGCCAAGCAAAATCAAAATATATACCAGATTTACAGATCGGGGAATCCGCAACAATGACATAGGCACGCCAGCTGAGTAATTCCTATAGGTAGAATTGCACCAGACGCTCACATTAAAATTAATGCCATCTGAATTCAAGAAATCATATGCTGCAGAAAAGATAAAATTGTCAATATTTTTCTCTGCCGTACATAATTTTATGTAATAAGATACAATAAAATTGAGTTAAAATTTTCAGGTAAACCAACCTGCAACAAACTCATTTATCTTCTCTTCTAAGTTCCCTTTTCGATAACCTTTATACAGCTCATTGTTCACCTCAGAAGAGCTATTGCGCCATAGGTATATACCTTGAACACATCTTATCTCTATGTTTAAAAAATTAAAGAAATACGCATAGATTCAGAATCCTCCTGAAATAAAATTTTAAAGTAACATTGTAATTCACTTTAGAAAAAAAGGTAAGTTTTATGGAACAGCATGGAAGAACCATTGACCAACTTCAGGTAAGTTCCAGAATTTTGAATCTCTAACATAAATAAGTCATTCGGAGACATTAGATTTGCAAAGAGAACTATCTTGAGAATGTTCCTGGGTTTTATTGACTCTCAACAAGATAATAAGGAATCAGGCAAAGAGAAGTTCAACTAGCAGGTTTTGACCCAATGAAACCTCAAAGGCAGTAATAGCAGAATCTGTCAACGAGTTTCCCATAAACCAAATATTTAAGTAATATAATAATTTTGGAAAGAAGCCAACATGTTTGAAACAAGCATACAAGTCTAGAAGCTGCCTATCAGTGCAACAAACTTGTAACTGGCAAAATCAACAAGAATATTAAAAGTGCAATAGCCATATAAGTTAACATAAAAGAATTGTAAAATTAACATCAGAATGATCTATAACTCTTTCAATTAAGCTGATGACACTGGATGTCTGAAGATTGGGAGTTAAATCCAAGCATGCAGAATTTTTTCTTCATCAAATATTTCTTGTTCCTTAATAGGACCGTGCCTAATACTCTTGAAATTTTCATTATGGCATTTCAATTAGTCCATTCATGCATTCTCATTCATATAACAAGAAAGTAACCTGTATTTCAAGAGAAACATATGCAAGAGAAAAGCATCTACCTTAATAATCCAAAAGAAAAAAAAAGCATATACCTTGTTCCCTTGCTATAAATGATTGATTGATTGGAATAGAAAATGTTGAGTTTGATGTGCACCGGCTTTGAACATTATAGATGGGAAGATTAGAAGTAAAAGCAGATTCAAGATAGTTGTAACCTTCAGGATATGTTTGTGTACCCTGAAACATTTTGGAAAGGCAACTAAGAAGAAAATAATAAACCAAAAAATGGGATGCAAGATTATGACGTCAGATTCTTAGTCATTGCCAAAATCATAAACAGAAAATCAGCAACCATATGAAAGAGGAAAAGGAAGAAAGAAGAGTGGAACAAGTTACCAGGACATTGGTGGCCAAACTGCCTAGGAGATCAGAGGAATTAATACTGAAGGAAGTAGAGAACATGCTCTTCGTCAACACTGCCAAAGTGAGCAAAAGAATTTTATCTCTGATTTTCATCTTTCACTGTAGCAGGTTAGTGTATAGCCAAAGAAAGTGAATTCTAAGTTTAGAATACAGGAAAGAAGAAGAAGCAAGATGCATACTTTCTCCAAGCGTTTGATTATTTCCTGTGAACAATGTAGTTGCAGGACAAGACCCCATATTCCTGCAAGACTCATTTGGGAGGTCTGCAGATATAATTGAATCAGTTCTTACTGCACGATACTTTGGACCTGGTATTTGTAACAGTGCAGGCCATTCCGGGGGATTAGGAATTGGACAACTTGGTGCTTGATCCTTTGTTGAGTACCGTAAACCACATTCTCTCCTCTGGCATCGACCATTTCTATTTGTTTCAACACAAATACACCCACAATGGTAATCCTTATTGTTTAGTTGACTGTCTACCAAATTTTGCAACAGAACAAACAGTATACAGAAAAAAAGTGGGAAAGAAATCAGCCGAATATTTGTCCACATGTTCCTTTTCTGCAAAATAGATTAAATGATATAATTATAAAAATATAACAAGAACCTTTGAATGCTAATGTATGCAAAATTAATTACTATTTGACAATAATATCTATCTTAAAAGGGTAAATGTTCAACTTTATAGTAAATGCATGTCATTGTTGGTGATTCTCATCATATATAGCAGCCATAAGATCCGTACTATTGAGGAAGAAGAAAAAAAGAAAGAGAAGAAAGTTTAACCCAAAAAGCCTACAAAGAACATAGGCAAATGAAACTAACACCATTAATGGAACAGAAAATCCGTCCTAAACACACAATTATCTGTGAAAATTAATGATCTGATTCAAAGAAAAAAGGAATATCAAGCAGTAATCAGGAAGAAAATCAACGATCATCGCGCCTAACAAACCCATCATTAACAAATGAAAAAGCAATTCCAACAAGAGATACAGAGCACATCCTGAAAAAAAAAAAGCATAAAATTTTCTCTAACCCAGAATTCTTATTCATTTCCAAGTTTATTTTGAAAAAAAAAAATCGATTTTTTCAACAACAAAAACCAGACGTCTTTAGAATAATAACTCGAAAATGTGAGAGCTTGAGTAAGATCCACCTGAAAAATTAAGTTCTTTCTGAGAAGAGCATTGGCCTGAGTCCAAAAACTGGCTGGACCCAGTGCTGGATGATGATCCGCCATTGATACAATCCAACCGGACAAGCTTTCCCGCCAAGATTGAAGGTTTTTTTTGATCTCTTTTTCCTTTTATTTGGAATTGCTTAACAGAAGTAAAAGTCTTAAAAACCTGAGAAAAGAAGAAAAAAAAAAGAGCACAACTCCTTTGCTGTGCTTTGTAGAAATGGGAGGGAGCTTAAGCCTTGAAGCCACAGCAAGTCACCTTCGAGCTTTATTTCAGCGCTGTTTCGTTCTTTCGAGTTCCCCTTTGTTCCCTTTCATATTTGTTACTTTCAAATAAGGTATAAAGCGGGTATATATAGTAGTTTATCCAAAAAGGTTTAAAAAGCTAATCGATGGCCATTGGCTATGCAAAAAATGCGAATTTTTTTTATTAGTGTAATCTTATTCAAAATTAAAATCTTAATCAACCTATTATATTTTATAAATTAGTAATTTAATCAACCTATCGTAATGAAAATTTTTAAATATATCCATCTTGCTTTTAGATTACACCGTTCACGCTCATTTTATTTCTTTTTACGTGAGTAATATCACACTGAAAATAAAACTAGAGTAAAAAAAAATTTGAGTGTATTTAGAAGTTTTCATGTTGTCAAAATTATCTTTTAATTGAATGACTATTATACCCTTAACATTATTGTATGATTGTCTCTAATACTTTGGCCGTGCCAAAGTCTAAAATGCCTTTTTGTTTATGCAATAAAAAGCAAAATTGCTCTTAAGCAATCAAAACTTGACCTAAAAACTGTTACTTTTTTTAAGAGAGATTAAATTTGAATTCTCTCTCTTCCTTCTATCTCTCTATGAAAAAAAAATGCCCTTGGTGGTCCAATAAAATTGAAAGATGAGATGGGAGCTACGGAAATACAATTCCTTGTAGCTCTTTTAATTGGTCCCATAAAAATTGAACTAATTAAAATTCTTGAAAATGTGAATCATTAGTATCTAAAGAAAAAGATAAAAAACAAATTAAAAGTTATTAATTCAAAGGTTTTTTTTTTGTTACAAGGAAAATATTAAAAAAGCCCTTAAACTTTATCACTTAATTTAAATAAACTCTTATACTTTTATTGTATTCAGATAAGCCCTTAAACTTTGATTTCTATTCTAAGAAACCCTTATTTCAAATAAAAGATTACATGTGAGTAAAAATTGATTCAAATCAATTTAACCGATTAAAATTCAATTAATTCAATTAAATTAAGTTAATTTTGAGTTCAAGTCAGTTTTTTTAGATCGGTTTACTCGATTAATTCAATATCTAAAATTACGAATCAAACTAAATGAATTAATCGATATTTTTTAAATATATTATCTAATTTAAATAATTAAATATTATATAATATATGGGGTTTTCTAGTCACACCCTATCATTGACTAAGCATACCCTACTTTCTACTCCCACCTTAACCCCACACACATTTTACTACCCACACCCACCGGTCACCCTATTCTACCCCTCCAAACCCACACACACCCAACCCTTCCCAAACCCTCGGCACACCAAGTTCTTTCCAAATCATATTCCAAACTCTCTCATTTTCTCAAATCCTTCCCAAATTGTTGAGTTTTTGAAGCAAATAAGGTAAGTATGGCCTCTATTTTCAATTACAGATGTTTTATGCTTTATATTTTTTCATTTAAACGAAATACATGTGGAAATTTCGAGAAAAATCGATAATGGTTCGGGTTCGCAACTCGCGGCAATGAACTGCCGCGGTCTTGTAGGTGGCGCGGGATGAAGGTACCGAGATCCTTGCAATATCGCGGAACCAGGGTGGCGCGAGATTTGTAATCTGGCGACACCATGTGCCATGAGAGCACAAGACTCGTGGAACCAAGGTACCGCGAGATTTGTGGTCTCACGGACCCATGGTGTCGCGATTCTTGTGCTCTCACAGCACGTGGTGTCACAAGATTGCAAGTATCGCGCCACCCTGGTGCAGCGATATTGCATGGCTCGCGGCACAGTGTACCGCTATACTGCAAGTCTCGCAGCACCTGAAAATGAAATAAATTTTTTTCAAAATTTTTTTATTTAGATTAAATTTCTGTTATTTTTTATTTTTAGTTTAGATTATATATTAAATGGATTAAATTTAACTTATTTTCTAGTTTATAATAAATTGATTAATCGAAATTAAAATAGTTTTCTTCTGTGTTTATACAGATACCACCACGTACATGAGGAGCAGGGTCATCTAGATGTGAGAGGAGGAGACGTGCTGAAGCATTAGTGGATCCGAGATGGGTTCCTACTGCGTCTAAGAGGAGGAGACGAGCTCTTGAGGCAGCAGATGTTGAGGAGAGACAGGAGTTGAGTACATCTAGTGATGCACCAGATATGGCGCAGAGGCAGCCGCAGAGTACCTCTAGCGAGGCAGCAGCTGCGACTCCGAGGTAGCAGCGGAGTATCTCTGGCGAGGCAACAGATGCAGCTCTAAGGCAGCAGCGGACATCTGGCGAGGCACTAGCTGTCACACAGAGGCAGCAGCGGAGTACAGCAAGCGATGCTCCAGCTACAGTGCAGAGGGAGCAGCTGAGTACTTCTGGCGTGACACCAGCTGCGGCACAGAGGCAGCAGCGGAGTACATCTAGCGATGCACCAGCTGCGGTGCAGAGGGAGCAGCCGAGTACTTCTGGATCTTATCCTGGTGGTCCAGTTGATCCATCTCTGCTAGTTAGTTATGGATCATATGTTGCTGCAGCTATTTGGCAGCAAAAGGTATAAGTGAAATTTATTTTATATTTATTGTAATGTAAATTAGAATTTTCGGAGAGATAACCATTATTTTATTTGGTATTGTTTCAGGAGCGAGGGGAACTAAAAGTTATTAATCACGGTTCTAAAATTGGTACATGGCTATTGGATCAGAGTTGGTCACACATCCGGTCCACGATCGCACGGTCAGGGTTGGAGCCATTGTTGCAGTGTAGATATGTTACGTGCAACAAGACCATTATTATTGCATTTACCGAAAGGTGGCATCCAGAGACGAACACATTTCACATGCCTTTCAGAGAGATGACTATCACTCTAGATGACGTCTCTTCATTGCTAGGCATCCCCGTGGTCGGGAGGACTATATCTTTCAATTCCGTCTCTATTGACGATGCAAATAGAATGTTAGTGCAATTGCTAGGAGTGAGTGAAGAAAAGGCAAAGGAAGAGACGACCGCCACTAAAGGACCACAGATTAGGATGTAGTGGCTGAGGGATACGTTTGGGATGATTTTCGACTCTGATAGCGAGGAGCAGATAGAGTACGCGACTCGCGCATTGTTATTATTTTTACTTGGTTGCACTCTATTTGCTGATAAGAGTGCAACAAGAGTACCAGTCACGTACTTATCTTTTTTAGAGGATCTTACTACCGTGGGTGAGATTGCATGAGGTGCAGCTTGCTTGGCTTATATGTATCGGCAGTTGGGTGAGGCCAGTAGAGTGGAGTGCCATTCGATAGCTGGTTATATGACATTGCTTTAGGTATATAATGTTTATTTAATAATAATATTGATTTGCTTGATATTTATTAGGTTATGATTTGATTATGAAAATCTATTTTGTTTTATGTAGGCGTGGATTTTCGAGCATTTTCCATCGATAAATCCAGTACGAGAGACGGCATATCGAGAGTGGCAGCCGCATGCTCAACGATGGAGGCCACTTAGCTGCCACATTTCTCTAAAGATACTGAAGGAGCAGCTTGATGACCTTCAGTATCATCAGGTCTGCTGGGAGCCATATGCAGACAATAGAGAGAGCCATCCATTGCCGAAGATTTCATTTTTTTGCGGATGCATCAAGTTCAATGACATCATTGAGCCATACTATCTGGATAGAGTTCTCCGACAATGGGGCTATGTGCAGAGCATTCCACATCCACCTCTGACTCCATTTCACAGGAGACGAGGACCGAAGCCAGCTACTTATGTCGTGAAGTATAGCTTTCAGCCTGGGTACTAGGATAACTGGGATTATCATGTGATTAATGAGGATAGGAAAGGTGCGCGATGCAAGAGTCCTGGACAGTCTACAGCGGATTACATGATTTGGTATGCGACGATTTCACATCGTTTTCTCCAGGATCCTTCACATAAATCGACGGCCCAGCACCACGTGATTGATTGGGAGGTTAGTCATTTTTTATTTAATGTTATGAAAACTTACATATCTTGAAATTGATATATTTATTTTTTCATGATTTTGTAGCGCGTCGTGGGACACATATTTAACAGACTTTACACAGTGGAGGCATATGGAGATGATCAAGACTTGGATGTTTGGCAGCAGGCTGTGCATGATATTTATGCCATGGTAGCAAGATTGCCCAGGCGTACTGTAGTGCCCCGACATCCTCTACAGACAGCAGCTTCATCACGACCTTCACGTCCCCCTCCATCCTCAGCTACTCCACCTTCCTTAACACGACGACTGCGTTTACCACCAGCACCAGCACCTAGACCAGCACCAGTACCAGTAGCTTCAGCACCAGTAGTAGCAGCAGCTTTAGCACCAGCACCAGCAGCTTCAGCGCCAGCACCAGCACCAGCACCAACAGCTTCAGCGCCAGCACTAGCAGCTAGATCAGCACCAATACCAATAGCTTCAGCACCAGTAGTAGCAGCAGCTAGCACCAGCACCAACAGCTTCAGCGCCAGTACCAGCACCACCAGCACCTGCACCACCAGCTTCAGCAGCAGCTGCACCACCTGCATCTTCCTTACCACCTCATACATCTCCTTCCGTATATGTTAGGCAAAAGAGAACGAGATAGTAGATTTTGTATTTTATAGTTAACTTAAACTTTTGTCAAAAATTGTGAAAGTATTCATGTATATATTTAGATTTCATTTGTCTCATTACTTTGATATGTGCTATCTTTTATTTATCAAACCATTTGAGGCAATCATTTTTTTAACTTATAATAATAATAATAATAATAATAATAATAATAATAATAATATGACAATTATCATAAAATGAATAAAATAGACTTAATTCAAGAAAACATGATTATGTTGAGTTACATAGCATATTAAACAAATGCTTACATTACAACAATGTATTATACTTAGTTAATACATCATAGTTCATCTAGATTGATTGTCTCTTGGGTTGCAACATCTGTGTTTGATGAGAATAATAATTTGAAATCTTCGATCCGAGAGACGTATGGAAGCTCCCACTCTCGAGCACATTCATATCGATACCTATGCCAGTTGCATGCGATCGGAGGTATCGGTGCTCTTGGATCCAATAATACCTGCAACAATGCATTATATTTAATTAAATCAAAGTGAAAACAATAAACAATAACAAACTTTCACCGTGATCTATACCTGAACAAAATGACAGTTGCTGACAAATCCAATAGTTATTAACTTATGTTGCAGTGGGGGAGGTGCAATAGATCTGAGCGGAAGATATGTCAAGCATTGTCTTGAAGATAAATGGACAAGCACAACGTCATACCGTGAGGATATCAAATGACCCATGTCTAGTAAGGTCATCCAATTATCCTTAAACGCCACCGTGTTGAAACACACCAACGATTGCATCAATTCATCAACACGCTCCTAAGATCCATAGATATATATATATATTCATCTCTGTGTCTATTTAACTCATCCATCAAATCTAGTCGCACTTGTGGTCATGCATCTGCAGTCATACCCAACAACCCTGCTATAACTCTAAATCCGCAATGTCCATCATACTTAACATCCATAACATCGTAAATGAATGGATAAATCTTGATGGGAAAAGAATCCATATATCGAATCTTGACACCTTTACGATATATAGGTAATTTCTGCCTCTTCTTCAGCAATTTCACTGAACTTGCTGTTATGACCAGAAATGGTACTGTCATGACCAGACTCGACAATCTCAAAATAAGAAGGTTCCCGTCGAGTTGATGTGTCCATCTTCGATGCTCGAGTACGACCCTTTGTCTGAGCTTTTTCAACTGGAGGAACAAGGAATGTTGTTGCCGGATCACCTAGTTCTCTCAACTTTTTTTTCAAGACTAGTTTTCCATCAATATTACATGCATCGAACCGTTTCACAATTATCTCCCACTCAGCATCCAATGTCAACTGTTGCATGTCATCATATGTGGACTTTGTCAAATCTAATTTCGACCAATGTGGATGAACAGCAGATAAGGGTACTGGTCGTCCAAACTGTATATACTCAGCAATTTCATGCGCACATGGCAACCCATGTATCAATCTCATTACACAGCCACAAGTGTTAATATCAATATATTCATTCTTTACTCTCTCAACCTCCATCAATATCATATGCAAAGCCGACCTTGACACCAACCCCCGTAACTCCTTGAATAAAGATGGCCTGAAGTTATGTTCAACAACAGTAAGGCTTGCCTCAAATGAAGCCTTTTATGTCTGTATGTTGCAGCTCAATCAAGGAGTTTATCACGTTCCAAGATGATTCAAAATCACCTTGCGACGATCCAAGATGTCGTTTCAACCTTGCATGCGCACTCTTCGCTCTACAATAGAAATTAGGACATATATTACTTATCAATTCAAAAATTACTGAGAAAATGAACGTAAACTTAAAACCTGACAATAAACGTACCTATTTGTTGTTACATTGCCGAAATGCATTACTTTATCTGTCCAAGCCGCAACAAATCGCTCCTTATAATTATCCAACCAAGTCTCCTTCACATATTGCAGTGCTTTTGGATAACTATAATAATCCAAGTGCATTGAGCTTAAATGTCTTTCGTACTCTTCTTCTGTCATTGAGAATGTAAGAAGACTCCATGATGCCATGAATGCATCCCACCTCTCCTTGCGCTCAAATAACTTTTTACAGTTCGCAAGCACATTCTTCGATATGTGCCATCTACATAACAAGTTGGTTGTAGAGGGAAATACTGCTTGAACTATATTCATCAATACCAATTCTCGATCTGTGACAATAACAGATGGTGATGCAACACCTACCATTAAACTTTTTAACATTTGCAATGCCCACGTGTAATTTTCTTGACGCTCCGCCTCCATGTACACAAATGCAACCGAAAAAGTCAAATTCGTTGATGTGACACCAACGATCTCGAGGAGTGGCATCCGATATCTATTTGTTTTATATGTGCAATCCATAATCAACACATGTGGGAAAGCATGCAACAAGTCTACCGAGGTAGGATGTGCCCAAAACAATTCTTTCACAACATCCGTTGACTCATCACTCCGATGCCACTCAATGTAGCTACACTCGTTCAACATTTTCATTAGTTGTTGCATTTGTGACCTACTAGCTTTCTCAATCAATTTGTAAGCATGTCGTGCATTGTAAATGGTCTTCATAACACTTACATTCTTCTCATTCTTGTTTTTCAACGTCATGAGAATATTTCGTGGTTTGACCATGTTCTTGGCATATCAGCTACAACTTCCTTCTCCTCAACTGACAATCTTGCAGCAAATGAATGACCCTCAAAATGTCTCGCAGGTGCATGAATATGCATCCCATTTACTACCTAAACTTGCCACTCATCATCCTTTTCTAATTTCACACCTAGTAGCTCGAATGGGAAGCCACATTTCTTTATTCCAACACCCTTACGAGTTGGTTTATCAGTGCATTAAGCTTTGTTCTTTTTCGACTCTCTAAATCTTCCACTTCGTTCACAACAGAGTCGTAATCTAGGCTTTCTTGAAAAAATTGCCGGTTCAGATCCTCTAATCACAACTACGAATCCTACATTTCTGCCCATCTCCCTTGCCCATGTTATTAACTCTTCTCGAGTAGAAAAAACCTTGTCCGTAGTAAATGACTCAGTGCAATCAAATTGAGAAGACTCCACTGAATGCTGATAAACTATTAATCTTCTGTTATCCTACAAATATTCATTAAATTATTAGTTTTTTTACATATCAGTTAACAAACTATTATTAAATAAAAAAACTATTAAATATGGTCTCGTGAGTATATATATGGTTAATCCCGGCAACCAAGAGACCATGGTCTCGGCAGGATGTTATCGAGATCACTAATGCGGTCTCGGCAGACCACATTAGTGGTCTCGGCAGGGTGTTGCCAAAACCACTTATGTGATCTGGACAACACCCTGCCGAGACCACTTCTGTGGTCTCGGCACCTATCGAAACCACATAAGTGATCTCGGCAGGGTGTTGCCGAGATCACATAAGTGGTCTCGGCAACACCCTGCCGAGACCACACACTCCTCTCGGTAGCATCTTGCCACGAATATGTAAGTTTCTCAGCAATTTACTGCAGAGAGTGTCGAATTCCAGTATTTTTTTGCCAAAAAATGAAAAAATTACAACGTTTTCAAGTATAATAACATACTTCTTCAGCATTATGATACATTTCTACTAAATCTTCATCCATGAATGATTCATTGCTTGTATTATCATCAAAATACTCCATGAAACCAATTTTTAGTTGGTTTTGTTTGATTTGAGAATGTTGAACGGGAGAGAATATGGTTTTTGAGTAGGGTTTGCTGATTTAGGGTGTGAGATAGGTTAGAGTAGAATTGTAATATTATAAGGGGTTAATTTTAGAAAAAAAATTTTAATTTAGGGTGTGTCTAGCCCGAGATAAAGTGTGGTTAGACACACCCATAATATATTACATATAATTGGTTTTTTTATGCAAGAAGTAGGATTTTAAAACTCATTTGAAAAATCAATCAATTGCTCACCCTTATAAAATTGGGTAAATGTTCAATTTATGATCTAATCTTTACAGCATTTCGTAATTAAAGATATAATCTTTAATTTTAATCAATTAAGGATTAAACGTTTTCGAATTTAATCAATCAAAGATTTATTAACGAGAGTAAAAATCACACGCCGTTAACGGCGTTAACAGTGACATGTGGCAATAATCTATTGGTTGCAAAAAAATTTTAATTAATTTTCATTTTAAAAAATAATTTTTTCAATTTTGAAAATATGTAGATGCTTGAAGATGATTAAAACTAACATAACAAAAAAAATTAAAAGAAACAAATCAAGAAACTTCTCAAGTTTTTTTTTTGTTTTTGAAAATTAAAAGGCAAATTGAAGTAAATTCTCAGCACTTTTTTCTATCATTTTGGATTTGTTTTCATTGCTTTCTCTTCTTCAAGCATCGTGATTCACAAAAAGTTGAACTTTCACCCAAATCTTTTTTCCGGTGAGCCAAAAACATGATGATGACTCTTGATTCTGGTGAGGCTTTGTTGAGGGGTCAAGTCAAAACTCTCTTGCAAAAGATTGAAGAAGAAGCAGAGCTTTCTAAACTTCCATTGGAGAGGCGTCATTTTGTCCATCTTCAAGGCTGTGTGAATTCCCCAATTGGACTTTTGGCTCTGACTCCTGCAAACACACCACAGATCTCAAATCTTTCTAAAGAAGATGGAGGTCACAGTGGGTTAGATCCAACGGTGATGGCTCTTCCTGTTGTTGAAAATCAATTGAAGATTTCTGAGATGGTGAGTAGCATGTTTGATGGAATGAAACAAGAAGTGATTATTGAATCCCAGAAAAGTCCGATAAGGAAAATTCTGAAAATTTGAAAATTCAAGTTATGATCACTTTTTCAACTTTTATGCTATCTCAAAATCAAGCTTAAAGACTTTTGGATTTTTTTTTGGTCAAAATCTTTCCAAACAAGAGAAAATAAATACAAAATTTTTTATTTTAAAGCAAGATTTACTACACTTTTTTACTTTGTTGAGCAATCAAGCAAGCCAAAAAAATTATTCCCCAAAACTGTCATATAATATTTGGAAATATTTCCTTTATCTATCTTTAAGATAATCAATGAGTTTGTGAAAAAATCTAATACGATAGAAGAGTTTAGGGAATAATAAAGGATTTTTTGCGATTTTTTTAAGGTTTTTTGTTATCACCAATAACAAGACATGGTGGTCGACCAGCAACCGATCACCATTTTTTGGGTTTCTTCAAAGAACCGTGAGAGAAACAGAGAAGGATTTTAGAGAGAAAGAGAGTGGGAGAGGTTAGAGAGAGAAAAAATAGAAAATAAATGGGTAAAAAAAAATTTTGACTTTTATAGTTAGAAAATATAATATTTTTTATTAGCTTTCACTCTTTACAACCACGCGTGACTTTTACTTTCGTTAATAAATCTTTAATTGATTAAATTCGAAAACGTTTAATTTTTAATTGATCAAAATTAAATATTCTATCTTTAATTACGAAATGCCTCAAAGATTAGATCTTTAATTGAGCATTTAGCTTATAAAATTTGATTTATGTTAAAAGTACATTCAATTACAAAGTAAAGGTTAAGGGTTTAATTGGATACTTAAATTAAAGTTTAAGGACTTACATGAATACAAATTAAAGTTTAAGGACTTGTCTAAATGCAATAAAAGTATAAGGGCTTATTTAAATAAAGTGATAAAGTTCAATGGCCTTTACCATATTGTAGTAAATAACTAGGATGAATTACTTGAATTTGAACCCAAGACTTACAATATGTCACTATTTATTATTAACCATTTTGTTGGCAATTCAAAGATTATTTTAATTAGTATGATATCGTAAGTGGTCAACATTAATTATTTGAAGTTTGACTTTTTGTATGTTTTTCATCACCTCCATGTAATTAACAACCATATGGTCATCACTCAACACTTAGTGAAGCATTAAATGTAGCTAACAATCTCTTGATCGAATAATTAAAAATGAGTTGTAACATATTGTAAGTCATAAGTTTGAATCTAAGTATCTCTATCCTTATTTATTTAATATTTTCATTGTAACAAAAAAAAGTATTAAATTTAATTAATTCCTTTTTTTGTTACAAGAGAAATATTAAATAAACCGGTGATGGGATATATGAATACAAACTCAAGACTTACATTATACCACAATTTATTCTTAACCACTTGATCAAGAAGTTGTTCACATTAAATTTAAGAAATTCCACGTCCAAACTTAAACAATATATTAAAAAAAATCTCCAATGACACATTTAGACTTGTTAGATTTCATTAAATTATTTCAAATTTTAGATGTATGATAAAATTAACTTCAATGATATTATAAAATATCTTAAAAGTAGATAAAAGATCTTTTAGTAACTGCAACATTAATACTATCTATAACCTATAATAAAAAGAATCTCATTAACAACAATTTGACATCTCTCCTTTTTTTTCCTTTTCCATTTTGAGATGGTTTTATAAATATTATTTTTATATTGTGGTTTTTTTTTTTACAATTTTTATATTGTTTTGGTTTAATAAAAATTATGGCACAACATAAATTAAAATACTAGAGGTATAAAAGTTGTCCCTTAACAAGTAAGTTGCTCACACATGACAATTCATTATATTTTTGGAGGCAATTTTTTTATTTTTTAAATTTATAATTAGTTTTAATTTTTTATTAAAATTAAAATATTAAAAATAAATTTAGTCATATGGTTGTTTTTAGTTTCATATCTAATGTTTTTTAATTGAAATAAAAATATCTATTTTTCATTATTTTTAATGTTAAAATACTAAAAATACAAAAAAAAAAGAACTCACTATGAAAAAAATAGAAAGACAATGAAAAGTTGAAAAAAAAATTGAAAAGAATTAAATCAAATGTTCACAATTTTTTCTTTTCTAAATACTATTATTATTTTTCCAAGGTCTTTTTTTTTAAAAAAAATGAAAGATATGAAAAGCAGGGAGAGAGAAAAAAATTAAAATTCAAAGAATTTTTTTAAGGAACTAAACCCAATACACTTGTAAAAAAAATATTCAAAAGCACATATTAAAATTTTTTTTACAAATTCAAATCAAGTACCAAAAAAAATTGGTTTGCAAAATTTTGAATAAAATACTAAAAATATTACAAATAATATAAAAATTCAAAAAAATGATAAATAAATCAAAAATTCTGAAATAATTTTTTAAAACTTAAAAAAATAAACACAAAAAATATAAAAAATAAATCTACGAATAAAAAACTTTCAAAGAAAATTATTTAAATATGAAAATCGAAGGTTATAGAAAAAATAAAGTAATAAATAAATAATTTCAATATTAAACACTTAGAAACTACCCCAAATAAAAAAAAAGTGATTGTGGAGGATTAGTCTAATATGAATTAGATCTAATATGAATTTATCTAAAGACAAATAAATTAGGATCAAATTGAATAAAAATTTAAATATTTTATAAGCTTCTTTTTTTATTTTGGTCTATTTAATTTTTTACTTTTATTTTATCTTAAAAAATAAAAATAAGAAATAAATAAAATGATTAATTGATAAGTTAAATATTTTTATTTTCATTTAATAAATCAATATTTTTAAAATAATTATCTTGATTTATTATTATTTTTAATACTATTTATAGTGTGTGTGCATATATATTTAAGAAAAAAAATCGCCCATGCAAAGCAGGGTATCGTCCTAGTAACAATAAGAAAAAGTTTTTGAGGTCAAACTTGAAACTACAAAATACAAGCAAGGAAAGACAAACATTTATAAATGAAAAATTTTCCTTGCCATGGCATCATAGCTCGGTCTTAAACTACTAAGCATTATGAACAAAGTGGCTGAGAATCGTTTGATTTATTTTACAAACGAAGGTATTCTTTACTTGTGCCACAGGCAATGTCAAAGGTTCCAATGACAATTGCTTTTAGATATTCTGCATAAAATTCCAATTTGATGTGAACTTGTATGTATACCTGAAATGTACGTAAATAATCATCTATGTCAGTGTCACACATTTAACATGGTATAAAGCTGAATGCTACATATATACATCCTTGTTACATTTAATATGAGAAATTCAAAATCATCCATACCGGTGTTATTCAAAATAGATGAAAATACTTGTAATTACATAAAAAAATGAATTCAACTCGCAACAAAATGCAGGATTATTCTTAGTGCTTGTTAAAAGAGAGAACAAAAACATATTAGAGGGGCCAAAACAAAAAGCTTGAGTCATTTATTTATTGTGAAGACCAAGACCAGCAGAGGACTTTCCTCTCGAAGTCTCGGTCACGTTTACAAGTTGATTCCTCGTCATTTGTAAAGTTATCGTCCCACAGCACACGTTAATGCGGAAATAACAATAGTATGGTTGCTTTGATTTGATAATGTTTGTGAAAAGCATTTTGAACAACAAAGTTTCATAGTATCCTTCACATTCCCGCTAGGTTTATAAATTGTTATTGGAAAAAGAATTGCTTTCATTACGTGGGATTTCGGGATTTAGATAAAGGATTATTACACTGTTGAAAGCTTTATTGCATTAATCAACTGGTTTAGGCAGAAGTTCATTTCTATGGTAAAAGAATGAATTTATGATTCAGATTTTATTTATATTAATGCTCAAATATATTGGCTTCTGAGATCATGTCATTGTCAGCACAATGGGAAGTTGAGAACTTGAAACATATCCCAATAAAGGAATTCCACAAGCAAGCATAATTCCGCTAGCAAGTAAGATAATGCTAAGTTTCTCACTTTAATTTTGCAAAAGAAGAACATTACAGTAAGAGAATATACCTGAGAATCAGGATAAATTATTGACTGCCTGCGCCCCATGAGCAACCTTGAGGAAGACATCCTCGAGGGTGGTGTCAGTCAAACCCCATGCAAACACCGTAAACCTGCTTTTTGCATTCTCAACTGCTTGGAATACGTCTGCAATTCTGACCTCTTGCTTGGGCATCTCAAACTTCTGTGTTCCCGAAATTTGGTATATCTTGTTTGCACTTGGGGATAGATGACGTACCATGTTCTCTACTTCTTCCTCATGATTCCGAGAAGTTGTCATAGTAAATATATAAGAGCCCCCATATCTGGCCTTTAGCTGTCATTAACCATATGAACACCAAGTTTAAACAATTTAAACCAATCATTGATTAACGAAGCTCTCTAACTTGAAACAGCCGTAGAAGGACGACTTGAAATAGTATATTAAGAATAAATTTGATTGAAATCATCCAATTAAACAAGAATAAGAATTAAGTTTTATAGGGAAAGACTGGATTTTAGGCACACATTTAAGAAGGAAAATAAGGTATAAAAGAAGCTATTTTTTATTTACAATCATTCCTGATTTCATTTTTTTCACGAAATTTAGTCATACTGGCTTACTAGTTGTATGCATGTATAGATTCTTCATTAAAAGTTGGAAAACTTGGGCGAGCATAAAAATGATACTGTTACAAATATTAATTAACAAGGTTTCTAACTCGAAAGAGTAGAAGAAAGACGGCCTCAAATATAGAGTGCATTATGATGAAAACTTGGGGAGAGGATGGATGTATATTGTTTCAAATGTGAAGGGTTATGGTTCATTTTTACACAGCATACAGCACAGAGTAGTGCCGTCCCCCTTCTTTCTGGAATAATGTAGCCCGCGTATTCTTTTATCCCCAATACACAAGCAATCAAGGATGCCTGGATAAAGTGGTAATGCAGACTTGCCATTTCACATTATCTTTTTTTATTGAAAAGATAGAAGATGAAAGATAGATATCTTAAGGTAATAGAATAGAGTTCCTCTGAGAAGAGTTTAATACACAAACTCTAGTCTATAGGTAGGGTCAGTAAGATGCTACTGCGTAAAAAAATGCACATGAATCTACTTTAGGATATATATATATATATATATATATATATATATATATATATATATATATATATATATATATATATATACGTGAAATGTAAGTTCATGAACTTGAGAAAATAAGATCTATCAAGGCAAACTTACCTCTTTAGGATTTCCTATGCATTGCAAGCTGCCATCTACAAAAATCCCTAATCGATCACATAGTACCTCTGCCTCTTCCATTGAATGTGCTGAAAATATTATTCAGATAACATTTGTTGTTATATAAAGACCAAAAGTTATCATCTTCTTCTAACTAATTAGATGCAACACTTTCATCTTTTTATGTCAAAGTGCAAAATGGATAGAGTTGCATCAAGAAAGTTGAGTTTAGGGTGCCAGTGGTGCAAGTTCAATTATGCAAAGAGAGTGACGGAGAGAGAGAGAGATACTGGTGAGAATAATTGCCCTGTCTTGTTTTGCACGTTTCACAACACTCCACAAACTGTTTCTCGAAGCTGGATCTAGTCCGGTACTGGGTTCATCCATATAGACAACCTTGCAAAACATCAAGTCATTAAGCCATGAACATCACCAAGGGATATATGCTTACTAAGGTCTCACATAGAAAAGTAGAGTGAATATTAGTCAAAGTTAACTTTACCTTAGGATCCCCAATCAGTGAAATGGCAACACTGAGCCTCCTTTTCATACCTCCACTATATTTCCCAGCTTGTTTGTCAGCAACCCCTCCATCAAATAGGTTGACACTCCTAAGAGATTCTTCCACTGCCTGAAGCAACAGCAGGGAAACAAGGAAAAAAGAATTAAACTTTTTATGTGATTATGCCATTAAAACTACATTGCCCCCATCAGCCTAGCTTTCAGTCCTGTACAAACTTTATCTCTACATTCAATTCAGTACAGGACAGATTGCTAGCTGGTTTCAGACTCAACAATGTCCACCCTTGCATTTAAAAATTGGAAAAGATGAAATGAAATTCTAATAGAAGTGCCTCTACAATTTATAATTGAAATAAATTTATAGGCATCAATTTCTCCAAGTAAAATCCAAGACAACCTTAAAATATAGATAATTTTGACTTACTTGATTTAAAGCAGAACCTCTGAGGTTCTTGAGTCTGCCATAAAATAGCAAATGCTCCCTCCCAGTTAGGGTTTCCCAGAGCAGGCTGATTTACAAATAACAAAATAATAATAATAAATCTTTTCACATGGAAAATAACTTTTTCTTAGCAAAAGGAAGTGATCATATCTTACTCATGCTGCGGGCAGACACCCATGCTCGTATAGATTGTGTCCATATAAGTCCGTATATCCAAACCATGAACATACGCTGTCCCTGAAGTTGGTTTTTTGAGCCCAATCATCTGTCAACAGAATAACGCTAAAATTTCATAGAAGGTACCAGCTAAATCTTGTTCTAGCTTTAAAAGATACAGAAAGGAGTAAAACCAATTCAATATTACTATCTTCTTAGACATCAATAATCCCTATACGGAAAAAAATGGCTAAAATTACTATTGGGAAAACAAACTAGATCCTAACATGGAAGGTTTCACTTTCAGACCGTCACATTACAGAACATTCATGTGAGTCTGTGCTCAGTTTTGCGCATAAATGAGCTATATTTTTAAATAAAACAATCTTACACTACCATATTAATTAAAGAAGTCTTGCCAGCACCATTGGGTCCCAGCAAACCGAAGCACTCCCCTCTAGGCAAAGCAAGAGATAACCCTCTTACTGGAAATTTCTCAGGATTTCCATCCCTTCCAGGATATATCTTCCTGAGGTTGTCACAAATGATGGGATGACTTGTACTTGGTTCGAGCAGCAACTGCTCAACCTTCTCCCTCTGGCAACAAAAATAAAAAGAAAATATTCTTCATACAAAGGAACAATCAAACTGTTTACTATTCTACCATAAGCAATAATCATGTTAATAGAATAATATATCCCTTTTCTAGCAAGTGAAAGCACAGTCTTTTGAAAGACTATCCATCAATTAAAAGTGATTGGTGGTCGCTAACGTCTTCGCAAAAATCTACCCTTAAATGAGAATATGCATTCTAAAAAGCCAAACAAAGAAAGATGTTACCTCCTGATTAACATCAGGTTTATCCATCTGAACAAAAACTTTTGATCCCTGTCTTTGCAAACTAGGCCTCCGAAAAGATGGTGGAGACTTTCTCCGGAATTTTTGCAAGAAAAACAGAGGACTCTTCCCAGCACCAGAAGATGAAAGCTGATCTACATAATAAGCAACAAATAGTACCACCAACCATTCAACAAAAATGATAATCACGACCTCTCTCAACCCATTTGTGCTATCACTCAAATCTTCCCAGAGCATCCCATCTGTCCCCATATAATTTCCTCTGAAAGAATATTGTCCAAACTCAAATAATCCACGATACAAAGAGAAGCCAGGATATAACTCCATTGCGAAAATCCATCCTCCTACAACATCAAAAAACAAGTCTTATAGTAAGTAGGGTAAAAGGTACAAGTGAAGATGACAGAAATTGAAAGATCGATGATCTAAAGCACTACCAGTTTATCAACTACAATCAAACCATGCACTAGATTAAGCAGGTGTGTTTGCGCCTTTTATCAAAAGGAGTGAGAATGAGATTAAATAAGATTACCCCCAACAACAGAGCCTTAATTTAAGAGCAATTATGTCTTGAATCCACACCAAATCTGCCTATTTTCCCACATATTCAATGCAACTATTAGCCTAAACTGGAATTGAGATAAAGGCTCTGGATATGATGATGATGATGGTGATGATTCACTGCAACTATGTGACAGCCACAAGTAATCTATAGATTAATAACCTCCTGGGATATTAGTTAAATGAAAATAATGAGTCTTAAGAGATTGAAAGAAGACACAGCTTACAGCAATTCGTCCCAACTATTCTAAGTTAATAGAAGCCTATTTATGGTTAGTCTGGGTACCAGGGTGGAATTCATTTCTCAATTTCTCACCAAAGCAGTATTTGACTCTTATATGAGGCATGCATGCATGAGTAGGATAAAGCGACTCTAACATTTTAGTCCATGTGATGGACTGGCTCTGCCAATGTATTTTTTCTTTCCTAATTCCATCTCATTACCCAAAAATTAGCTGCAAACAAAATTAAATGCTAAAAGGAGTTTTCTTCTGGCTACAAAACTTTGGCCTCTTTAAAAAGTCATCTGATCAAGATATTAGTTTCCATTAACAAATAGTTCCTGTGGTCAAAATAAAATTACAAAGCCTGCAAACAATAACAATTTCATTTTCATAATTTCCTAAACTTACTCGGGAATGATTCATCTTCAACAAAGGACTGGAAGAGAAAACCACCTAAAAGTCCAGTTCCAAAGACAAGCATGTATCCAATTACTGTTATCATTGACAAGCAGTTATGAGGAATAAGTCAGTTAACTAATCTTTAAAAGATCATAGAGTTTTGCCAACTAAGAGAGTAAATCAAAGAGGTAACATAAACCTGAGGCAGTCTTAACATTTGAAAACATTGCAGCTACAAGGAAGGCCAGGGAAACTTGCAGGTTTATGTATATGAAGTAAAACACAAACTGGATGCTATAATCATTTAGCGTGAAGAATTTCAACCCTGGAACAAAGTCAAACACTAAAGAGCGGCTTGAAGTAAAGATAATCAAAGAGAAGGTAAATGACTAGATTAGTACCAATGACCGAGCCAAATATCACAAAACACAGCATGTACAGCAAAGAGATGAGAAGAAAATAAGCATAAGATATCATCCAATAAGGTCCATCACCAAGCCCATGCATTTTCATCATGATTCGCAGTTTTTGCTGTTTTTCATATACCAGTGAAGTCAACACCACCTACATTGTAAACCGAAATGTTGAGACATACACAACACAATATATCATAGAACCATCAAGATATTAACCAAAAGAAATCATAATTCATAACTGGCACTCTCTTGAGACAAGAAAATTGTTACTGTAGACTTTTCTAGATCAGATCTGGCATATTAAATAAAGTTTGCCCAGAAGTTTATGAGGCAATGCTGAAAGCCCACAAGTAAAACTTCAACCTGGTATCTAAAGGTCTTAGTATAGAGGAGAAGTAAACATGAAGGAATCTGGCACAAAGAAGTGCCTGACTAGAATTTTCTCACTTAGTGTATGCCATTACATGAAAAGTGGAGAACTGATAATAATTACCCACGTAAATTTGCAACCCCTTATATCTTCTGTCCATAAAATAACACTAACTATTCTCTTTGCCCTTCTGCCAATAGAAACAAGAAATAATCTTACTGCATTTTTTCTCAATTTACTGATGCCTAGAACTGCACATGTACAATGCATATTCTGCATTGTTCATAACTGAAATAGCCTGCCAATTCATACTGTGACTCAGAAACCTAGAAAAGAACTAACACAAATTCATTTCAAAGAAATTCCTCAGGTCCCAAATTAAAATTAAATTTGATTACAAAACTTTTACAGTAAAATAACCGTTGGGAAGAATGTGTGATAATTTTGATGATGATCGACTTGCTATAGGAGTCATAATATCAAAAAGTCTGCAACCATGGGCACACTGAACTGTACTTAAAGACCCAACACCAATGGAAAAGAGAAATACTTACAGGGAATAGTTGTAAAATAACCCATGTAAAGAAAAGTGTTCCAAGAAGAGATGAAATATCAATCCTGGCTTCAGCAGTTTCAAGTTTTGGCATTTCTTTGACAAACTCTAATAGCGTTTTTGTCTCAGGCCCCTGCAAAAACTGAAGGTAGGCATTGGATGCCTGTATATGTGACAATAGAGAATATCAGTCTTTACAAGCTTTTGATCAATAAGCATATTAATATATAAAATTTTCAAATGCAAATGATCAGGAAACAAGCAATAAAATTAAAAAGTGATGTGCACATTAGTAATGCAAATTGTATAACATATTTGAACCATTGAGGCAGCCCTATTCTTTCAAGGCACTAACTAAACCAAAATGCAAGGTGGTTATATAGAACACATAGCACAATATGTAACAGAAAGCAAAAAGAAAGTCAAATATAATGGATAAGGATTTTATTAGTACCTGAAAGGAACCACATAAGCCAATTAAATGGTACAAGATATTTTTAAGAAAAAACACTTGTCATGTATTTCCACAAAACAGAAAGTTGAAGGCTCTATTTCATCTGCATCAGCAGCACCAAAACAATCATGCAATAGAAAATCATAGGAATGCATTCCACCACTTGTCTCCAGAGAAAGATTGATTACCCACTTTTAACTAAGTAGAGTGGACATATTCTATTTCTCTAATATAGAAAGCATGCAACTATTCAAAAAAGAAACGATAATGAAACAAACAATTGAAAAGAACTAAAATAGAGACTAGAACTATTGACCACTCAATCCTAGTCCAGCTAAGAGCCATATGGGGAGAGCAAAATAGGTAGAGAATCATTCTTTTGTCAACTGTTATAGATAATACATGAGAATCTAAGATTAATTCCCAGGTATAAACTTAGTAATAACAAAGTAATATCACAAATGGGCAAAGGAAAGCAAATTCAAAACACATACCAGATTTACAGATCGGGGAATCCGCAACAATGACATAGGACTGGCGGCAGAGTAAAGCCTATAGGTAGCATTGTACCAGATGCTCACATTAAAATTACTGCCATCTGAGTTCAAGAAATCATAAGCTGTGGAAAAGTAAAATTGTCACTATTTTTCTCTAACATACATAATTTTATGTAAGTTATATGACACAATACAATTAAGTTAAAATTTTCAGATAGACAAACCTGCAACAAACTCATTTATCTTCTTTTCTAAGTTGCCGTTTCGATAACCTTTATACAGCTCATCGTTCACCTCGGAAGAGCTATTGCGCCATAGGTATTTACCTTGTACACATCTTATCTCTATGTTCAAAAAATTAAAAAAATAAGCATAGATTCAGAATCCTCCTGAAATAAAATTTTAAAGTAACATTGAAATTTACTTCTAAGAAAAGGTAATTTTTTTTTTATGGAAGAGCATAGAAGAGCCATTGACCAACTTTGGGTTCCAGAATTTTGAATCTCTAACAAAAATAAGCCATTCTGAGACACTAGTTTTGCAAAGAGAACTACTCTGAGAATGTTCCCGAGGTTTATTGACTATTAAGATGATAAAAAATGAGGCAAAGAGAAGATCAACTAGCAGAGTTTGACCCAATAAAACCTCAATGGCAATAATAGCAGAATCTATCAATGAGTTTTCCATAAACCACATATTTCAGCAACGTAATTTTGGAAACAAGCCAAAATGTTTGACACAAACATACAAAAGTCTAGAAGCTGCCTACCAGTGCAACAAACTTGTAATCCGTAAAATTAACAAGAATAATAAAAAGTGAAATAGCCATATAAGTTTATAACATAAAAGAATTGTAAAATTAACATCAGAATGATCTATAACTCTTTAAATTAAGCTGATGGAGTTTGGGACATTTAAATCTATACGTGCAGAATTTTTTTCTCCATCAAATATTTCTTGTCCCTTTATATGACTACACCTAATATTCTTGAAATTTTCATTATGGCAGTTCAACTATGACCATTCATGTAATCTCATCCATAGAACAAGAAAGTAACCTGTACTTAATTAGAGAAATATCACTCAATAAAAGCATACGCAAGAGAAAAAGCAAACAACCTTAGTGTCCAAAGAAAATCATATACCTTGCTCCTTTGCTATAGATGATTGATTGATTAGAATAGAAAATGTTGAGTTTGATCTGCACTGTCTTTGAACATTATAGATGGAAAGACTAGAAGCAAAAGCAGATTCAATATAATTGTCAGCTTCAGGATATGTTTCTGTACCCTGAAACATTTTGAAAAGACAATTAAGAAAAACAAATTATAAGCCAAAAAATAGGCGGCAAGATTATGATGTCAGATTTTTAATCATTGTCAAAATTATAAACAGAAAATCAGCAACTATATCAAAGTGGAAAAAAAATACCAGGACATAGGTGGCCAAACTGCCAAAGAGATCAGAGGCATTAATATTGAAAGAAGTTGAGAACATACTCCTCGTCAAAACTGCCAAAGTGAGCAAAAGAGTTTTAAATCTAATTTGAGTCTTTCACTGTAGCAGGTTAATTTAAAGTCAAAGAAAGTGCATTAAGTATAAAATAAAGGAAAGGAGAAGAAACAAAGTTGCATACTTTCTCCAAGCGATTGATTATTCCCTGTGAACAATGTTGTTACAGGACAAGACCCCGTACTCCTGCAAGACTCATTTGGCAGGTCTGCAGACGTAATTGAATCAGTTCTCACTGCACGATATTCTGGACTGGGTATTTGTAACAGTGCAGGCCATTCCGGGGGGTTTGGAATAGGACAACTTGAATCTTGATCCATTGTCGAGTTCTCTAACCCACATTTTCTCCCGTTATCCTTATTGTTTAGTTGACTATCCAACAAAGTTTGCAACAGAACAAACAGTACACAGAAAAATACTGGGAAAGAAATCAGCCGAATATTTGTCCACATGTTCCTTTTCTGCAAAATAGAACCACTGATATAATTAGATCATCATCATGTTTTTATCCCAATAAATTGCAGTAGCTACTAGAACTAATATTTGAAATTACGTAAATCATCCACACGATTTTTTCTCCTTAACACATTCCTGTCAATGTTTTCATCCAACTCTAATAAAAAAAATCTGAATGCTTAAGTATGCAAAATTAATTCCTATTTGATAATAATATTTATATTTGATAATAATATTTATCTTAAAAGGTAAATGTTCAACTTTATAGTAAATGCATGTCATTGTTGATGATTCTCATAATGGTTCGTATTTAGCACCCATAAGATCTGCATTATTCACGAAGAAGAGAAAAGAAAGAGAAGAAAGTTTAACCCAGAAGCCTACAAAGAACTTAAGCAAATCGTAACCAAAAAAGAAAGAAAGAAAGAACATAGGCAAATGAAGCACTGAGCACAAATGATCAACTAACACCATTAATGGAACAGAGAATCTGTTCTAAACACACAATTATCTGTGAAAAGTAAAAATCTGATTCAAAGAAAAAAAGGAATATTAAGCAATAATCAGAAAAAAAAAAATCAATGAACATCCCACCTGATAAACCCATCATTAACAAATGAAAAAGCAAGTCCAACAAGAGATACAAAGCACAGCAACGAAAAATGAAGCATAAAATTTTCTCTAACCCAGAATTCTTATTCCTTTTTGAAGTTTCATTTTGAAAAAAAAAAATCCATTTTTTCAATAAAAAAAAAACAAGACGTTTTAGAGAAATAACTCGTGAAAGTGTGAACTTTAGCAAGTCCACCTGAAATGTTAAGTTCTTTCTGAGAAGAGCGTTGGCCTGAGTCCAGAAACTGGCTGGACCCAGTTTTGGATGATGATCCGCCATTGATACAATCCAATCGGTTAAGGTTTCCCGCCAAGAGTGAAGTTTTCTCTTTCTCTCTTTTTTCTTTTATTTGGGTTTTCTTAACTGAAATACAAGCCTTAAAATTCTGAGGATCCAAAAAAGCTCCTTTGCCATGCTTTATAGAAATGGGAGGGAGCTCAAGACTTTTTTTTTTTTATTAATCCCTTTGGACTTTATTGCTTCTGTGCTGTTTGGTTGTTTCGAGTTCCCACAGTCTAGTAAAAAACAGCTGAATTGGCACTAAATTATTGAATCTTCCCTTCTTTTTTATTAAGTTTCCTGTTTTAATTTTTATATTCTTTGTTAAGTTTTCTATGTTAATTTTCATGAAAAGGGAAATTTAAAAAACTAACTTTCATTTAGATGTTTACAATTTATTGTTCAGAGATGGAGTTTCCATAATTTAGTAAAAAACTGCTGATTTAGAATTAAATTATTGAATTTTCCTTTCTTTATTAAGTTTCCTGTTTTATTTGTTACCTTCTTTGTTAAGTTTCCTTTTTAATTTTCACGAAAAGAAAAATTTTATATATATATATATATATATATATTATATTACAAGGTACATGCTTACGTGTTAAATATTGTTGATGTGGATGCTTATGTGGATAAGTTATAATTTTGACACGTAAGCTTTGTTTTAATTACCAAATATATATTAGATCCTCTCTTACATTTAATTAATCATTAATTCATAAATTTGGTCAACATTGTTATCAATTAGTATTAACTCAAATTAATTGTAATATACTTGAGAATAAGTAATTAGTATATGAATTGTAAATAATTAATACTAATTGGCAGAATTTCAAAATAAATCTTTATGTCAACCAACTTTAACTGTAATATATCAAAGGGAATAAAATTTTAAATGTTAATTAATACTTAAATCCAAGTCGTATATCTTTTGTGGGGAAAGAATGACAAGACTTTCGACTTGGATTTAAAGGGAATAAAATTTTAAATGTTAATTTTATGTATTAATTGGCAGAATTAATAGCAGAATTATTAATTGGTTCAAAATAATTCATTATGATAGCCAATGTTAATTGTAATATATTAATATCCAAGTTCTGATCAAAATAATTCATTATGACAGCCAATATTAATTGTAATATATCAATTGCTTCTTAAAGGAAATATATATCAAAATAATTATGGCATTGCTTCTACATGCTTACGTATCAAATGTTATTGATGTGGATGCCTATGTGGATAAATTATAATTAGTATTAACTCCAATTAATTTTAATATATTTGAAAATAGGTAAGAAGTAATTAGTATATGAATTGTAAATAATTAGTATTAATTGGCAGAATTTCAAAATAAATTATTATGGCAGCCAACTTTAATTGTAATATATCAATGGTTTCTTAAGGAAAATTGAACCAATATGGAAAATAGAATTATGGCATTGATGTTTTTTACATTTGAATATATCAATGAGGGTCAACGTTTTTTTTTTACATTTGAATTTACTCCCATCAAATTCCAATGTTTCCAACTAAATTTCCAAATTATTTTTAACTCCAAACAATATTAATGTCAATTAAAACAATATGAATTGTAAATAAGTTTCCAAATATATGAATTGTTAACTCCAATTCTTATTAATTGGTTCTTATTATTTGGCAAATTTTCAAAATTTGGTTTTATGGCAGCCAATGTTAATTTTAATACGTAAATCCAAGTCGTAAAATTCAAAGGGAATAAAATTTTAAATGTTAATTAATACGTAAATCCAGGTCGTATATCTTTTGTGGGAAAGAATGACAAGATTTTCGACTTGGATTTAAAGCGAATAAAATTTTAAATGTTAATTTTACGTATAAATATGCAGAATTAACGGCAGAATTATTAATTGGTTCAAAATAATTGTAATATATAACATTGAATTATGGCATTGATGTATTTTTAAATTTGTTTGATATTTGTAGTAAAAGCAGTAAGATGTTTGTGTAACTCCAATTCTCATTCTCATTTTGCAGTTTTTTTTTCTTTTATACTTCTCAGTTCTAGTTTTTTTTTTCCATTTTACTTGACTAATTCTGAAAAATTAATCATATCAATCAGTAATCGAAGCAGTGTTCTTACCTGTGAAAGAAGCACAATCAAAGCAGATACACACAACTCTTCATATGGATCTCAAGTTTTTTGTTCTTTCATAGCTTAATATTTCATGTTACTTTTAGGTCTTTATTTAAAAAATTTTGAATATGCGATGGTTGGTTCATAAGTATTTTTAGAAGCATAACTTTTACTGAGATCTCATCAATTTTACACATTTTATATACTATTATCTAATAGTTTCACTACACAATTGCATATAAAACTACTAGAAACTTAAACTTACAGATGTTTCTTTATGTTCGTTTACTTGTATCTACTTATGATATTCACAATATATTATCTTAAATAAATATGTGATGGTTGGTTCATAAGTATTTTTAAGGGTAAATGTTTTCTATTTTCTTTGTATTGATAGGTATCTTCAAAAAAAAATTTGAATACTCTGTATTCAAAATTCTACCAATTATGTACAAAATAATGAATATTAAAATATTGTTTGTTATAGTTCTTGAAGCAACTTATGTCTTTCAAAAAGCTAGATCAAACTAGATTTTAATTTGAAAAACCAAATTTTAACTCTAAAAAATATTGAAATTTGAAAATGAACAGAAAATATTTTTACTATCACATAGTTTTCGTGTGTCTAAGTAAAGAGTTTCACAACAAGGGTGTAGAGATTGTAATTCTGTTAATGTGATTCACCATACGCTTCCATGCATTTTAAGAGAACCAAAAATGAAAGGTTTTTTAATCACTCCAAACGAAAAGTAACATTTCTTTTTATGGTGTCAAACATTATTTTACCACATACCAACAACTGTTTATTTGATCTTGAGATTTTTAAAAATTCTCTTTAACATAAAAATTTTACACGTTTTATATCCTATTATCTAATAGTTTCAATACACAATGGCATATAAAACTATTGAAAACTTTAAACTTACAGATGTTTCTTTATGTTCGTTTACTTATGTCTACTTATGATATTCACAATATATTATCTTAACAACTTTTCTCATGGTAGTTCTAAATTGACAGTTACTCGCATTCATGATTTGATCTATGCAGAAAAGAGTCAGTATTTACTTGACAAAGTACAAAAGGTAAGTAATATATATTTCATAATTTAATGTATGTTGTTTTTTAAATGAATTATTATAGTTTAATACTATTAGATACTCAATATCTAAACTATTTTGTTTCAGCTTTCACTAGAACGTGCTTCTACGTCTAATGTAAAGCAGATACCAACCAAAATGCAAAATATTTTGACAACTAATAGAGCTGATGAAGATGAAAATAGTCTTCAAACTCTTGCAAAAAGACTATGTACACAAGAGTAAATTTTTACGTACATTATTTAATTACTTAAAATTATTGGATATGCACAATAAGTTAGAATTTTTTTAAAAAATATTTTACATATACAGGTCTACAAAAAAATTCTGCACCAGTCAAAGATGCGGAAAATTGAAGAAAATTTTTACTTTGATGAAGCTTTTTGATTTTACTTCAACAATTTCATGGATATTTTGGCTTATGAATTTTTTATTTTTGAATGAAGTTTTTGATTTTATATATATATATATATATATATATATATATGAGGAGGGATCCACTTACACATGTGTAAAACAAATTTAGTTTTACACACTTTCATATCTTTTTATATGATTTAAAATTTTTTATTCCGACCGTTGAATTTTATGTTCTATTCACATAGATCATGCATGCCAAATTTCAAATTAATCGAATACGTCTAACTATATATTTTGTAAAATAAAATTTCAACCATTGATATATATTGAAAAAAATACTATTCTCGATTAAAATGATAGAAATAACAGATTGATTCAAAAATTTACATACATAATAAATATGAGTAGGTTGTTAAATCCAACGGTTGGTTTGCAAAAATATTAATCCTATATGAAGATATAAAACTATGTAAAACAAATTTGTTTTACACATGTGTAAGTGGATCCCTACTATATATATATATTATTTATCAATTACTGTTTAACAAATGTTAAAAATATTATAAGATTTTAAATATTTTTTGAAGTATTATTATTTCAGCTTTATTTTGAATAAATAAATTAAGTTAAATTTATATATCCACGAATACATTTAAATAAAGAATCTGTGCATCACACGGGTTATAAACTAGTTTTAAATATAACTTTCATTTAGCTGTTTATAATTTGATTGTTTAAAGAATGGAAATTGTTTCAAGTTCTCACATTTTATTAAAAAATTGCTGATTTCGAACTGGATTATTGGATTTTTTCCTTTTTTTTCTATTTTAATTTTTACAAGAAGAGAAATTTTAAATGCAATTCTCGTTTAGTTATTTACTTACAATTTGATTGTTTCGAGTTCCCACAGTTTAACAAAATACCGCTGATTTAAGATTACATTACTGAATTTTCTCTTCTTTGTTAAGTTTCTTATTTTAATTTTTACGAAAAGAGAAATTTTAAATACAACTCTTATTTAGTTGTTTACAATATGATTGTTTCGAGTTCTCACAGTTTAATAAAAAACCATTGATTTAAGATTAAATTATTGAATTTATCTTTTTTTTGAGGTTTTTTTTTTAACTAAGATACTTCTTTTTTGGGTTACAACTAAGATATTTTACTATCTTGTTTTCCTAATTGGGATATTTTTAAATTTTATTTTTAAATACAAGTAATGTTTATTTTTTGTGTAAACCATGAGGTGTTTTTATACTACATTTGGTAAGAACTTATTTTTCATTCACACTTTGTGACTAGCATTGGTCTAAGAGAATTTAACTTGATGAATATTCGAACATGAGACAAAACTCGGGTATAGAGCTTATGTTATGCACATGTATGTGAAGTGTGTGAGAAGGAACATGTCAATCATACCATAACTCCTATCCTAGATACCCCAACAATTTATTAACAAGAATATATACAAAAAATAACAACTTGAATAAAATATGAATACAAACAAAATCAAAGAAATTGAAATTAAGTATGAATTAAGACCATCAAATTAAGACTTAGAATAACTCATGATCAATTATGGGCTTGACTCTCGATGTCCCTAGTGGAGTCGCCAAGCTGTCGTAACGATTTTTTGTCCGGGGACCTAATCGCTAGACGTTAAAAATTGGAGTCGCCACCAATCTTTTTTACCTATGTGTGATTGGCCACCTATTTGACTCTAAGGATAAAGCTAAGTCCACGTTCCGAAAATTAGGTTCGGAAGTACAGTTACATGTAGGGAATGGATTAGCCCCCCTACAACGCCTGTCCGATGGACAGTACCAATTAATCACATGTTATCCTAAAAGGTCTTAACTAAAATGGTCTTCTATTCTTTATTATTTTATTTATTTTTTAAAATATTGAGAATTTTCTTAAATATATTCCAACACTTTCGGTATAATTTAAGAAATTCTCTTACCTCAAGAGTATTCAAGAAGATCACTTATCGGTTTAAATTTCAATATTTTCTAGATAAAAGACTTTTACTTCATTTTGTACTTTAACTTTAAATATTTTACTCTTTTTTTATATTTTATTTTTATATTTTATTTTAATATTTTAAAATCTCTCCAACACTTTTGGTGAGATGAAAGTTCCTCACATAGGAACCCTTTTTAGAAAATCATTATATCAAAATTCTTTTCAAGTTAATTATTAAAAATAAGATTTTATAGTTAACTTTATTACTTAAGATTTTATAATTAGTTTTCTTTATTACTTAAGATTTTATAATTAGTTTTATTTTTCATATTTTATTTTAATATTTTAAAATCTCTCCAACGCTTTTGGTGAGATAAAGTTCCTCACTTAGGAACCTTTCTTTTTTAATCATAATATGAAGATTTTTTTTAAAAAAATAAAATAAAATTTTATAGTTAATTTTATTACTTACAAGAAATTCTGTGTTTATTTTATCATCTTCTAAATTTTAATTTGTATTTCCTAACACTTTTAGGAAAATTATAAAATCAATCCCTCACTTAGGGACCTTTAGGAAATATTTATTCATTTATTAATCTATTTTTTAGAAAAATAGCATTTATCAAAGTTTTTAAGGTAAATTAATCGTATTAACCTTCGATTTTTTTTTGTTTAAAATTTTTATTAAAATATTTAAAATCTTTCCACACTTTGGAAAGATTTAAACATGATTTCTTACTTAGGAAATTTTTTGAAAATCATTTCTTGCTCGTTTTAAAAATTAGAATTAGTTCCAATTATATTTAATGGAAACCTCCATATTATTGTTTTAGAAATATTTTAAAATTACTTTTACACATTTTTTTGATATTTTATATTAAAATGTAAGCCTTACCAACACTCTTGGTAAGTTTTTTAGAGAAAATCCCTCGCTTAGGAACCTTTTTATTTTTTTATTTTTTAGAACATTATTATATTTCTATAATTGAAATAAATTTTATTAAAGTTTATAAAAATTATTTTATTTTATTATTTTTCGTTTGCAATTTTTGTTTCATTTTAAATTACCTTTTCATAAATCTTATTTTGAAACAAACCATCCAACACTTTTGGAAAGCTTTAAATTTAAAAATTCCTCACTTAGGAATTCTTTTAAAATTTATTATTTATCATTTTTGAACATTTTATTATAACCCAATTTATTTTCGAATCTTGTTTAAAATATTTTTACATCTTACCACACTTTGGTAAGATTTGAAGAAAACTTCCCACTTAGGAGCTTTAAGAAAAATCTATTTTTAAAATTTATTATTATTGTAAAATTTTCTGTTTTTAAAGATCCTTGTTATTATTAATGTTATCGTTATTATTATCTAATTTCATTTTACTTGCTTTTAACATTCAACAAGTTCCAGCAATTATAAGCACATATATGTGAATAAAGATAAAGATAAAGAGTTTATATATGATACACTGACAGTGTATAGTTTCTATACGCTGTCACTGTATCAGAGGTTGACACCTCATCAATAGGCCCTTATGGGCAAATAAAAAAAATTATTTATATTTGCATATAAGGGCCTAATGATGAGGTGTCAACCTCTGATACATTGACAGTGTATAGGAACTATACACTATCAGTGCATCATATATAAATCCAAAGATAAAATGCTAAACTTAGCCCCAATCCGTTATATAATAACTCATGAGAAAGGCCCATCTAAAATACTTTTCTCCTACAACCCGGGCCCAAACAAATTATGTAATAAAACACCTATTCAGCACATTGAATTCAAACGATCTAGTCAGCACATCATCATCAAGTAAAATAAATAAAAAAAAACAAATAAAACAAAACATATAAGTAATAGGAAAAGGGTCTCACGTTATCATAAACTAAAATAAATAAAAAATTGAAAAGCAAACATAACCAACATAAAGTAAATAAAAAGAAGAGTCTCATGTCATTATCAACTAAAATAAATAATAAATTGAAAAGCAAATAAAATAAAACATAAAAGCAAGAGAAAGCCTTACAATCTCGGGTACAATTTCATCTTCTTTCTTCTTTCGTTCTTATTTTTTTCTTTTTGTCTCACATTCTAATCGGGTCTTTCCTCTTCGCAGGACAGCCAATGACCAGCGAGCACTACCTTCCGTCACGTCAAAGTGTTGCAATCGCTGCTCCTTCACTTCAGTCTCCACGTGATTTTTTTACCGGTATTACTTGGTGTCGCCTGTTTCCTGATTTTGGATATTTAGAGTTGCTGAGTGAGAATTGATTTGGGTCTTTTCTTATCTGTATTATTTGTTGGAAATTGATGCTATTTTTTTGTGACTTTTCTATGTTTTTTTGGCACTCTGATTGTGGGTTTTGGATGGCTTGAAGTGTGGATGGATGAACTACAGTGGAGATTATAGGTATGGGTGGGTAGTATAGGTTGTAATGACTGGTGTGGTGAAGCTCGGGTGGCTGGCAGAATGGGGATCTTCTTGGGTTTTTTTTTCTCTCAAGCTTTTTCTTTTCTCTCTGTTTCCGTCTCTCTTCACTGTCGCTGTGTATTTCTGTGTTTCTTTTTTTTCTGTTTTTTCTCTCTGTCTTTCTCCAATCTCCTTCGGACTATTTATAGGCATTTTTAGTTAAGAAACTCAGATGAATTCTTTGAAATCAGGGATTATAATCCATTGTTCCGCTGGTTTTTTCTGATCATTCTTAAATGCTTGCTTGAAAATTGTGGTTCTTCCGTGTAGGTGTAGAGCTATAGAGGAAAGACTTTAAGATCTTGAAACAGTGCTCCTGGAACCGATCCCCCATTATCTTCATCTTTTCCGGACTGCTTCTCAAGTGAATTCTTAGTCAATAAAAACAGATCAAATCCCTGAAAATCAGGGGTTATGATCAATTTTCAGAAGATTTTCATGCACAAAAAGTTTGTCAATGAGTTGGTGGATATGGCAGAGTGATTGAAAATTTTTTCTTCTCTTTTTTTTTTATATATGCTGGTGTCGGCACCAGCACAGTCTCTTTTTTTTTTTACAAAGAATCTAATAAATAAATAAATATTTAAAATACTAATTAATTTTTTCATTTTAATTTTAATACAAATTAATAAAATAAAATAAAATAAGATATATGAGCTTAGATCTTTAAATCTAACAACCCAACTTCAATTAATTTGGATCCATGAAATTTTGGGCTTTAGCAAAGCCCAAAACAAATCAAAGAAAAAGATCTGGTTATTTAAAACAAATTTGGAGTTGATCTTGATAGATAAAATTCGATTTTCATGATACTTGAACTAATTAATTTCAAACACGAGTTTACTCAAAGTTTGTTTTTGACAAATTAATTCAAGCGCACGATTAAACCAAATTGATTAATAAGTAAATTTCAATCTCAAATTACTAAGATTGAAAGAGATTTAATCAAAATATATTTACAATTCCGGACAAAATTTGGTATCTACATTATACAATTGAATTCCATATCAACACTATAATTACAAGTCACCTTCCTTCTCCATCTTCCCATTTTCTTTTCTTATGTAAATATGTAGTTATGCATTTCTCCTTTCAATATTTGTTCTTTTGCCAATAGAATAAATCTTTGATATAGTTTTCATCGATGAAATAAATAGAACACTTTATGTTGCCTTGTGTGATAAAGTCTTGGTATTCTCTTAAAAAAATAAAAAAGACCCTTCATTGTTGCCATATCCTTTATGCTCTTGTAAACAATGGGCTGATTCTTCTTCGTAATAAATCAAGAAAATACATTGATAAAGCTTTCGAAGTGAAAGAAATAACCATTTTCATAAAACATCATCCTTCCTACAAGGTTTATTTCAATGGCAATGAAAGTATAAAATCATCAAACTTTATATCAATTCACTTTTCATAAGAAAAAATTTCTCTAAGGCTCTGTTGGTATGGTGGAAAGAAAGGGGTAAAGAAAGAAAATTAGTTAATCAAATGATTAACCTACAAAGTAAGAAAATTATTATGAAACATAACCATTTGATTAACTAATTTTCTTTTCTCACCCCTTCCTTTCCATCCTATCAAGCATAATCTAAATGTTATTCCGTAACCTTTTTTCCTTCGTTTTTTTTTCTTCTTTTATGTTTCTGGTATAGACTTGTATTTTCTTTTCGTTTCTCCCCACTTAAGACTAGTTTGAATGGACGATGAGATTGATTCTGGTGAGATTGAAAATAATAAAAAAAACGCTTAAAAATATATTTTTTTAATAAAATAATTAAAAAAATTGAAAGCAATGACAGGAGAGTAATTTTACTCTCCTACTATTTCGTTTTTAGTTCTTTAAACGCGTCTTCTGGGAGCAAATCGCGCTCCAAACTAAGCTTTAATTTAGAATAACGTGGGTTTTCATGCTGGGTGCCATGAGATCCATACCTCTCTTTCCCAAACACTCTCCGCATCTCACTGTAACTTAAGATTTTATTCTAGATTTAAGATTTTTGTGGTATGACTTATGTTTTTGTTTAAAAAACAAAAGCTAAATCATTGAAGAAAATTTAGATGTTTCATTCATCACAAATATTACATAATTAAAATGATTTTGGTAAAGGATATTAGAGTTGAACAAAGAACTGTAAGCACCAAGGGTTATGAGAAGAGAGCTATATATAGTTTTGACTGTTGAATTTTTTTACAAAGTTATAATTTATTTTATTTTCTTGCCATGTATGGATTTCATGTGTACAAAGTATCTTGTTTTGATAATTAAATTTAAAAATATCCTAATTTGTTAAATTAGAATAAAGGTTATCCTAATAGGGAAAAAACTTTTTTTGTTAAGTTTCCTATTTTAATTTTTTAAGAGAAGAGAAATTCTAAATATAACTCTCATTTTGTTGTTTACAATCCATTGCTAATAAATATGTCTAAGGGTCGAGCCGCTTGTTGAAACTCAAAAGTCGACTTGATTTTTGGGAGAGATTGGACAAAAGTATTGGATGTAATTAATGGACTTGAACAAAATTTTTAAGTTCGATCTCCGGGCTTGACACTTTGAAACTCAAGCCCGGCTTGAATATAATTAAAATTAAATTTTTTAAATATATTTACTAAATATAATGTAATTATATATACTTAAAATATGAATTTATATATAATGCATTGATAGTGTATAGTCTCTATACATTGTTAATACATAAGAAATTGACATCTAATCAATAATCTCTTACAAGCAAATTGAAAAAAAATATTTGTATTTATTTTTAAGGGCTTAGCTTTTTTTCAGTTTGCATATTGATAAGGTGTCAACCTCTGATGCATTAACAGTGTATAGAAACTTTACACTGTCAGTACATCATATATAAACCCATAAAATTTTATTAATTAATAAACATGATTATATATATTTAATATGAAAATTGACATGTAATTTTTGATAAATAAAATTAAACTTTAAAAAGAATAAAAGAATAATAAAAACAAATAAAAATAAAAAATGAAAAAAAAAAATATTCGGACCAGGCCAATCAATCACACTTAGATAAAAAAATAATTTTGAACATAGATCAAGATACTTATGTTTAGATTTGAATAAATGGTAGGTTAATCACACTTAGATAAAAAAAATTGATCACGAATCTTACAAATTTACGGCAAGGTTCTAGAATATTATCATTACCATGGTTAGCAATTTTTTATTTTACAAAAAAACTTACTCCATTCTGCATGAAATTGATATAAAACCATTAATTTAAGGAAAATTATCCTATACACTGTCAGTGAAATTTTTTAACTCCACAAGCAGGGTTAGGATGATGACATGTGTTCCATTTTATTTATTTTTTATTTTTTTAATATTTTTAAAAGATACATGTCATCATCCTAACCCCACTTATGGAGTTAAAAAACTCCACAGACAGTGGATAAGATAATAATCCTTAATTTAATTGTTTATTTTTTCACTTTAAAATACTTCCATTGCATTGCAACGCATCAGATAACCTCAGTCGCAAAACAGTAAATACATTAAATCCAAGGCCTTGTATCCTTTGTTCACTCTGTTATGTAAGTAATAAAAGGCGCCACGTTTTCTTCTCATTTTTAAAGATATAAACAAATCAAGTTACTATTCGAGTTTGAATAGATAATTATTTAAGTTCTATTTATTTATTTTCGAATTGAGTTCGAGTTACCCGAATAACAAATTAAATTGAGTTCGAGTTTTTTAATATTCAGTTCAAACAGCTCACGGGTTTTATCGAACTTTTTTAAATATATATTTTTAATAAGATTATTATCATATTTACTGTTAATAGAGTTTTTTAACTTTACAAGCGGAGTTAGGAGGATGACGTGTGTCCTTTAAGAATATTAAAAAAATAAAATAAGACATATGTCATCATCTTAACCTTATTTGTGAAGTTAAAAAATTTCACGACGGTGAATAAGATAATAATTTTTTTAATATTTTATTATTAATTTTCTATTTTATCATCATAATATATAATTAAAAATTGATAAAACTCAAACTTATTAAATTAAATTTAAGTAACTTGTATATTTTTATCAAATCAAATTTAAATTTTAAATACTAAATTCAATTGAGGTCGAATTCTTGAATTTTAATTTTTTGAAGACCTAATAATAAATCTTCTCGATTAGGCTGATTACAGCACTATTCAGTCCTCGCAGAATATGTAAAGACAATTTAAGGGTTGTGATTTAGTTGGTAACGCAGATTAAGTTTATAAGAAGAGCTCTCGAATTCGACTTTCATTAAACATATTTTTAAAAAAAATAAAAAATTTTAACTGTGACTAAATTTTGAATAAAATTAATTTCAAGCTAATAAAACGAAAGATATAAAAAAAAGTAAAGACAAGAAGAGAATGCAAAGACAAGAAGAGAATGCATTTCGTCGTGAGATGTGACTGCATTTAGTTACTTTCCTCACCCACAAAACGCGCTTTTTCATCTGTTACGAAAACACAAAAAAAAAAAAAAACCGCTTTTTCAGCTGTTATAAATCCAACAAGTCTTTCGAAATCCCAGAGCTAGAAGAAAACAAAATCGAAAACAATAATAAAAAAGATTTAAAGCTTTTTTTAAAGAAAGAGGACATGAACTTGTAGAGAGGATTTGCTCTGTTTTGCCTACAATTCAAAGCTTTGTTGAAGAAGAATCTGTTACTCTCTTGGTGGAACAAGAGAATGACGCTTATGGAACTCTTTTCTTCGCTCTTCTTCATTTTCCTCATCTTTTGTATCGAGAAAGCCAACGATTCTCGAAACGCCAACTCCACGGCGTACAAGGTGGTTCGCAACCCCAAGCCGTTGGTGGCTCCTGCGATCCCTCCCTGCGAGGATAAGTTCTTTGTTAAGCTACCTTGCTTTGACTTCGTCTGGAGCGGGAATGAGAGCCAGACCGTTGAAAGGATCGTTAGAGCCATTAGAAAGAATAATCCCGGCAGGCCCATTCCCGAGAGTAAGGTAAATTAATTCTATATGCTGTCAGTGAATAAGAGTTCTTCAAAAAAAAAAAAAGACTAATAGTAGTTACAATGAACTCTATATGTGTTTGTTCACCGATAAAGATTACAATTTGAAATGGAAAGGAAATGTTTTTGGTCGTCCAGAAAAGAAGAGTATGATAATTAGTTTATAATTAGTTTACTTTTTGTTTTATGATAATTAGTTTACTTTTTATTCTTATCTAAGGAGGTGATTTATTAAGGAAAATATGGAATTTGGTCGGGAAAAATTTATTTCAAGTTTCAACCTGAGAATATAGAACCAATATCTTCATTCCTTTTATTTTTTGCAGGTTAAATCGTTTAGAACAACTGGTGAAGCAGATGAATGGCTTTCCAACAATCGAATGCGTGTCCCGGGCGCTTTGCATTTTGCAGAAATTAATGCAAGTGTGACTAGCTATGGCTTACAGACAAATTCTACTCCAGTTGCAAAACGAGGGCAATTTGAAGATTCCACGCTTAAATTTCAAATTCCACTTCAGGTTGCCGCAGACGCAGAGTGATACGAATCCCACATCGGTTAGGCAGTAAAATGTCTAGTGGCTTATAAGCTTGGAGGGTGCCTCTTCTACTAGATTGGTTTTTTGGAGGATAAAGGCCCAAGGGCTTATGGGCCTATCATTTAGTGCTTTCATTGAGAGACAAACCTGCGGAAAGGGCTACCATCGGGTCAGTCCGGGCCAAGGGATACGGTGGATTAAGGGGTGCGCCTCGAATACTGATAAGTGAGTAAGACCGCCGTGGGCGTCGGCTTCTTAAGGGGACGGCAATGATACGAATCCCATATCGGCTAGGCAGTAACATGTCTAGTGACTTATAAGCTTGGAGGGTGCCTCCTTTACTAGACCGATTTTTTGGAAGATAAGGGCCCAATGGGCTTATGGGCCTATCACAGAGCGTGAGATTTCTAGGTCATTAATTGGAGGTACTAAGTGCTCCTCTCAATGAAATTTTACTTGCTAGGATTTAACTTGTATTTATTTGTTTGCTTTGTTTATTTGAATGCTATAGATCGAAACTTTAGGTGGACTGTTGAACTCAAGGAATTTCCGCAGCCAGCAATGGAGACACCGGAATCAATTTCCGCAATTGCTGTTGTTGGACCAACTTTTTTCCTTGCAATTGCAATGTTTAGTTTCGTGTTTCAGATTGGTTCTTTAGTCTCAGAGAAAGAGCTCAAGCCTCGACAGGTCTTGAATTCCAACCGTTTAAACTGAGATTAGCATTGCGGTTTTCCTACAGAAATATTAATGTTTGTCCTTGTTGACATTCTCTTTCTTCCCAACAGGCCGTGACTTTGATGGGTCTACTTGATTCTGCCTATTGGTTATCATGGCTCACGTGGGGAGGGAATCATGACACTTGTTTCATCACTCTTCATAGTTCTGTTTGGATTGATGTTTAAGTTTGATTTTCCTTGAACAACTTTGCCATTCTCTTCCTTGTCTTCTGCCTTTTCCAACTCAACATGGTAAAAACATGTAACTCGATCTTTACAGATTATTGTTCTTGTTTATATTTGCTTATGTTGATTTCTGCTCTTGGTTAAGTAGATGCAGTCTTAATGTAATTGTTGATTTGTCACTTCTGATGCTGGATGGCAGGTTGGTTTTGTTTTCTTACTGTCACCCTTCGTTAGCAAGTCATCTTCAGCCACACCAATTGGTTTCTCCATTTTTATAGTTGGTTTTTTTACTCAGGCAATGTTCCTATTCTAAACTTCTTGATTTAGAATTATAATTTCAACTATGTTTATGGATTTTGGTCCTGATTGCAGATAATTACTACCACTATATTCCCCTACCCGTAGAAATGTCAGTCAAGGTATCCAAAATGTCGGGTCATTGTTCCCGCCAAATCTTTTTGCTAAAGCTTTAAGGATTCTCTCTGATGCTACTTCCACTCCTCAAGACATCGGAGTTAGCTGGAGTAAACGAAAAGAGTGTGCAGCAGATGATGATGAGTGTCTTGTGACAATTGTATGTCCGGTGTTCAAAACTGAAAGTTTACACTTTGCAGTCGAGAATGTTTTTTAAATCTTCCATAAACCATTGTCATTTATTGTTTCATTTTGCATGTTCTTGACAGAATGATGTCTACATATGGTTGGTGGCTACATTCTTTTTGTGGGTTGTTTTGGCTATCTACTTTGATAATATAATTCCAAATGCAGCTGTTGTGAGAAAATCAATATTTTATTTTTTGAGGCCTGGGTATTGGACAGGGAAAGGAGGAAAAGAAAAAGGTAATGGAATTCTAAATTCAATCTATAGTCAAGAATTTTCCTATTGAAATAATGTGCCTAACTTATAGTTTTCGGTCAATCTTCTTAGAGGGTGGCATTTGTAGTTGTTTAAGTTCAGCTCCACCGGTGAAGCATATTACTCCTGATGATGAAGATGTCCTTGAAAAGGAGAACCTTGTTAAAACACAAACAGCGCAAGGTGCAGTTGATCCAAATGTTGCAGTTCAGATACGGGGTCTTGCAAAGACACATGCAGGGTCCGGGAGATCAGAGGCTGCTGTAAATGAAAGAAGACTTCACCGTACCATGCTGTTAAGGTAAGCAATCCCCTTTTCAGCCAGTTTCTGCCCAGATAAAGAAGTTTGTTTCTTCATCTCAAGGATGGCAATGGCTAGGATACCCGTTAATTTTGGGTACCCGAACCCAAACCCTTTTATATTATATAATACCTAAATTTAATTAATTACTTTAATATTTTGATTATTACTACCCAATCCTATTCATTTAATATAAGAAATACCTATTAACTATCCCAATCTGATAAATTCTTGTTTATAAAGTCAAAGTTTAATTTCAAATTTTAATTAAAAATAAATTTTAATACATATTACGAAGAAAATCAAATTAATAAATTTAAATTAACTTATAAAAATAAATTATTGTTAATAATCATAACTAAAATACTTAATTAATTAATTTAATTAAGTATTATATTAATAATAAATAATTTATAAATAAAAAAATAATACTATTTAAAAGTTAATATTTATTATTAGGCTCGAGTAATAAGGTACGTTAAGATCACTAACCCTATTCGAACTCGATTATTAGATACTTTAATCTTATTTAATCAAAATGAGTACTGAAAAATACTCGTGTATAGGATATCCATTTACACCCTAACTATATTACGTAACAATAAGTAGCAGAACCTAGATGATCTTCCTCTTTCCAATGAACTATTTATCCCAATATACCTTTTAGAGGGGCTTTGTTGGCCCAATGGTGTGCTGTTGGGTCTTTGATGTTGTAGGATGGTAAGAGTTATTTAATTTGTTTGAGTTTGAGCCTGTTAGGGCCCTTTTGTGGAATTGCTCGAGTCAGAAGTCATGCAGCACATCATTATGGCTCCTAAGTGATGTTCTTCTCTAATTATATTTGTTCTCTTTCTTGAATATATTTTACAAGTTGTCACTTTCCTAGTATATTAAGAGTTACTGAGTATCAGCAGTAGGAAAAGAGATGGAAAATGTAATGTGGATATGCATTTAGGTTTCAGCCATAAGTGTATATTTATTTATATAAAAATCCACTTATTGCTTGTAAAATTGTCTCCAGGGCTTGTGGGTGAACTTTGCAAAGGATCAGTTATTTTGTCTTCTTGGATCCAATGGTGCTGGAAAAACCACAGCAATCAACTGCTTGACTGGCATTACACCAGTGACAAGTGGAGATGGTAAGATGCCTTGTTACTCAACTCTTTTATGTTGATGCCTTGTTATTATTTGTTAGAATGAATTGTCTAGGGATGTAACATTATGTCATTAAATAATTGTGAACAGCACTGATCTATGGTTATTCCATTCGACGCCCAGTTGGCATGTCAAATATTCGAAGAATCATAGGAGTTTGTCCTCAGGTGACTCTCTCTCTCTCTCTGTGACATGCACACGTTTGTAGTCAGCATGCATATCACAGCATGCCATTTTCGGAATTTTCCATGTAAACATATAATAGAAAATGTCATTCAGTTTGGATCTTAATTTATATATTTTGTGTATTTTTATAGTTTGATATCCTTTGGAATGCTCTATCTGGTCAAGAGCACCTCGAGCTATTTGCTAGTATCAGAGGCCTACCTCCAGGTACAACCAAGTCGGTATGTACTAGGTATAGATTGAGTGGACAGAATCTTTACCCGACTTTCTACTTGCATTTGCTTATATCTGAATTGGCCTTTTTGTTCACCTCGCATACACATTCCATCATATTTAACCAAATAAATATTTAATTGCATGCCAGATAAATATTTTGCTTTGGAATTGTTTCTTTTGCTCAAATTCCAGGTAGTTCAGAAGTCATTGGCTGAGGTCAGACTCGCAGAGGCCACCAAAGTCAGAGCTGGGAGTTACAGTGGAGGTATGAGGCGTCGTCTCAGTGTTGCGGCAGCCCTTCTAGGGGATCCAAAGTTGGTCATTCTGGATGAACCAGTATGTGTCAATCAGACTGTTTCATCACATTAACGTGCTCAATCTACTTTGCCTGTTCTTCTCTTTCTCCTGCTATTGTGTACTTGTTCTTTTCTGGTGATTGCAGACTACTGGCATGGATCCAATAACAAGGCGGCACGTATGGGGCATAATAGAGAATGCAAAGAAAGATCGTGCCATTGTCTTGACAACACACTCTATGGAAGAAGCCGATGTTCTAAGTGACCGAATAGGAATCATGGCAAAGGGTGGGCTCCGCTGCATTGGAACATCAATCAGGTTGAAGTCACGATTTGGTATTGATTTCATGGCTAATGTTAGCTTCACTGAAAGCAACAACGGAGATGCAGTTGCCACAACAAAGCAACATGAGTCTGTGAAGCAGTTCTTTAAATATGTATGTTGTATGATTCAACTGATTTACATGTTTCATCAAATTGCGAAGAGTTGGTTTCTCATTTGAGCTCCATTTTTCAGAATCTGGATGTGGTGCCAAAAGAGGATAACAGAGCTTTTCTGACTTTTGTCATTCCTCGTGACAGAAAAACTCCTGACAGTGAGCACTTTCTACTTTCTTATAAAAAAATCTGTTGCACATATCTATTTGTTCTTTGCCTTATTAACTGTTTTCTTTTCTTTGCATTTATGATCTTGAACAGAAATTTTTCATGGAGCTACAAGAAAGAGAAGAAGAATTTGGCATAGCAGATATACAATTTGGTCTTACAACCCTTGAAGAAGTTTTTCTGAATATCGCCAGGCAGGCGGCGTTAGAAACTGCTGTAGCTGACGGTGAGCTGGTCAATTTGACGATAACATCTGGAGCATCAGTTCAGGTAAGTGCAATCATTTGATGATAGATTTATAGTGCATGCAAAATTTAGAGCCACCAATGAAGTTGATGATAATGTTATGAATGCAGATACCAGTAGGCGCAAGGTTTGTTGGGATTCCAGGAACAGAATCTGGTGAGAATCCAAGAGGCCTCATGGTTGAAGTCTACTGAGACCAAGATGATTCTGGGGCACTTCGCATTGCAGGGCAGTCGGCTGAAATTCCGTGCCCTCCCAATCTTCAACTGATGGCTTCTCCGGTAGCAACTACTGGAAACTCCTTTAGGCCGGAGACGACCTGTTCATGGAATTGTCTTGCATCCAGTTCGTAGTCCTACATTCTAAATACCATATCTTTTTTATTCTTGTACATGTTTTGCTTGAAACCACCAAGTCTTCTGTCTGGATTTTGGGTTTAAGCAGTATGGTAAGTAACTATAACACAATAATTTTTGTATTTTATAAGATTTGATAAAAAGCAGACAAGACATAATTATACAAATTATTAAATCTAAACAAGTAATTAACGATAAACACATTTTTACTCAAACTCTAATAGTTCGGTGGGAATCTTATTTCTTAAAAATTTGTTCTTTGACTAAAAAAAAGATAATAATAATAACACCTAAATTATAAGATGGGTGAAACATGAAATCAGAAGAATAAAAAAAAAGTTACATTATGTAATTGATCTTTATACAATTACAAATTTTGAAATTTAGTCCCTCAATAATTCATAAAAATTAAATCCTTTTAATATTATAATTTGAAAATTACTGTCCAATTGATAACGTTTCTAACATTTTTCATTAGAAGTGTCGATGTGGCATTCAAGGCACTTTATTTGGATTGCATGTACACATGGATATCATGGTATGATGTGTCATTTTTGTCCATGTGACTATGACGTCAAAAAAAATTTGCACGCAGTAGATACTTGAAAAAAAAATTATGATAATTTGTAAAAATTTTATCTTTAATATGAAGGTAGGCGTGTGAGTAAGGAGAATGGACGAGCCAGAAAGTGGGTGAAGAGAATATGAACGAGTGAGCAAAGAGAATGAGTGATGCAAATTTTAAAACAATTTACATACATCATTTTTACATGTGAATGGATAAGTGAAGTTATATGTAAATGTAACCAGGAAGGTGAGAGAATAGGCAATGATAAGGTGAACAAATGAGCAAGGAAAATGGACAAGGCAAATTTTAAATTTTTGTTATCAACAATTTACATGCATCATTTTTTATACATAGATAAACAAGTGAAATTATATGTAGATGAAACCAAAAAGGTGTTGGATAAAAAAAAAAAGGAACCAAAAAGGTGGGTGAGTATGCAAGGAAAAGGTTAGTGAATAAGGAAAATAGGCGTGTCAAGAAATGGACGAAAAGAAGGTGAACAAGTGAGTAAAGAGAGCATATACCTCATTAAAAAAATGAAAAAATTTTCATATCATTGCCACCTCGACAAAATATGTCATATCATGCCTCATCAACCATGAGTATATATGCAATTTAAATAGAGTGTCACATGATCAAAGTCAATACCACATCATCAATATTTTTTGGATTTATATGTAATGCATTAACAGAGTATATCAATGCATTAACAGAGTATATATGATGCATTTTATAAATAAACATTTTTGAGCAAATTGAAAAAGAGTTTAGATATGACGCACTGACAATGTATATCTTTTATATTTTGTCTGTTAACTATAACATGACAGCTCGTATGCAAGACTTTAAAAATAAATATTAATAAAGTTTTTAAATATATTTTTAAGGGTTTATACACTTTTAGACTTTACTCATTAATGAGGTATCATCCTATAGTTGATTGACAGTATATAAAAATTGTACACTGTCAGTACATCATATAATATTTATTTGTATTTATTTTTTAGGGCTTAACATTTTTTTAATTTGTTTATTGATGAAATGTCAACTTATGATACATTGACAATGTATAGAAAGTATATATTATCAGTACATCATATATATATATAATGAAAAGTGTAAAAAATGTTATTGACTAGACGGTTTCAACAAACGACCAGATTTAAATGATCAAATTAAATTAATTTAAAGACTAAATTCTTTTAATTTATATTATAAGAAATAAATTTTAAAATTTAATAAAGCATAAAAACAATTCACATAAATTGACAAAAAAAATAGTAAGTGATAGCTGGCGTTAGAATATCATGCCAAAAGGATGTGATCATGTGATGTGACACGATATGTAGTTGGTTACCAAGTAAACCTTGCAAACATTACTGAACTAGTCAATTTATTCGAATTTTCACATCCAGAAGTAAGCTTAAAGGCAAGTACAAGAAGGGAAGAGAAGATTTGCTGATTTACTTTAAAAAAATAAATAAATAAAAATACGCATTTAATATTTAATTCAATAAATGTATGAATTTTATACTAAATAAAATTAAGTTTAAATAAATTTAAGATAACAAAAAGCGAGGCAAAGAAGACTTGCCTATCTCCCTCTGTCCCTCACCAGGGTAGCCACTAGCTACATTGTGTCTGTCGAGTAGAGGCGATAACAATAATGAAAGGTTCTATTCACGGTCTTTTTCTTTCTACACATGATATAAGTTTTTATTTTTTAATGTTATGATAAAAAATACTTCTACATTTTTAATTCCTTTTCATTTTGTCTCATAACTTAAAAATTCGACCGCCCGTCGGGCTGCCCCGACCATCATTTGTCGGTATCAAAAAACTTTAAAAAATAATCTAAAAATTTCTCTCGAATTTATACTTTTGCGTCATTTTTGTTAAAAATATACTTTTACTTTCTTAGATCTAACTTTTAAATCGAACATATTTTTTTTAGATTTAGAAAAATAAAACCTTTTTTTTTTGCACATGAAGTTCAAGAATCGATAAGAAAAGTTCAAGATTAATTTGTGGATAAATTTTTTAAATCTTTTGGTTCCGACTATGACGGTCGGTGATGGACACTAGCTGGCTGCCAATGCAGTGACCGATCACCGGTTTTTGAATATTTAAAAAGAAGAAAAAATTAAAGGTAAAAAGGTATTTTTGTCATAACATTGTTTTAATAAATTTTTGTTATAACATTAAAAAAAAACAAAAATGTTATGTTGGGTGGAGAAAAAACAGGTTGTTAATGCTCTAACTAAATCTGTAAAGGAGAATAATTTGTGTTTACCCGTACGCAATGCCAAATAACAAATGTTGCCCACTGCATTTATTTTTCCTGAAATTGAATAGCTGGTATTCCGAAGGAGCCAAGAACAGGTACTAACAATATCAACAATAGAACATCAGTAACCAGGCAAATTAATAACAAACGAAAATGAAATTTAATAATAATGATGCGTTGAAAGTTGAAAATCTATTCATGTACACTCACTCACAAACACCCAGAATACAGAAATTTTCAGAGGCACTAGGCCTGCACACACCAGCACATTCTATTAATCTTACACCAAACATATACACATAAATCCAAAAGGCATAGAATCTTGAACCCCTTGTGCTAACTCCTCAAATCACAATATTTCAAGAGATCACCTCTTCCACTCTACTTGGGCTGCCTTTGCTGCAAAATCAAACAATAAGTGTATTCGTTATTAGCATAGGAAAAATGTAATAATTTTAGATAAAATAAATGGCAGGCATTCTATAGCTTCTTATTGTGTGATAGAAGCTGTAGGGAACAAACACTGTCCGGATCCATGGCAATTTGCTTGGCATGGACGATGGAATATCTATAATATCGGCAAACACATGGATTCACTGAAATATGTCTACTAAGTAAACTAATACAGAGCCGCCCTTTAGGAAAGCTGCATTATGATACGTGAAATTTAAGATAACTTGTAAGTAAAACTGATAAGAAGTTCTAACCAAGCATTGGCATTTCATACCAGTTCCATCTCTGGATGACAAGGATCTGTCACTTTTGTTCCCTGCTTTTCCTGAATGAACCAATCTCTGTGTCCTTGGTGACTGTGAGCTTGTTTTATTATTGCCTGAAGATGGCAAAGACTGGCGATGAGTTAGGATATTTTTGTCACCTCCATCGTGGCCGGAGTGAGGGGAGCCTTGTAGTCTCAGCTTAGCCTTGGCAGATTCAGTTGCTGCCATGTAGCTTGGCAGTGAAGGACTGTTCTGAGGTCCATTCTCTGTGCGATCTTGTTTTGCAGAATTAGAAGCTTTCTTGCCAGACTTCAGATTCTCGTTATTCGGTGAATCATCCTTCCTGTTCAATTCCACATTTTTTATGGGCGTATTTTCATCTTTAATAGTTTTATCTATGGAAGGCTTTGAGTCAACAGCAGCCACATCAGCATGCAATAAATCTGATGTCTCATTCATCCCTAATGGCCCTGGGATAGTTTCAATGTCAGGTGATTTTGAAACTGACACAGTCATCTGTTTCTTTGTCTTCTCAGCTGAGCCATTAACTGTCACAGCCATCTCTTTCTTCATCTTCTCAGCTGAGCCATTAATTGTCACAGCCATCTGTTTCTTCATCTTCTCAGCAGAGCTATTTACAGTCAAGGCCGTCTCTTTCTTCAGCTTCTCAGCTGAGCTATTTACTGCAGTCATCTCTTGTCTCATCTTCTCAGCTGAGCTATTTACTGTCGTGGCTGTCTCTTTCTTCGTCTTCTCAGCTGAGCTATTTACTGTAGCAGTCTCTTTTCTAATCTTCTCAGCTGAGCTACTAATTGTCAATGCCATCTCTTTCTTCATCTTCTCAGCTGAGCCATTAATTGTCAGGGCTGTCTTCTCAACTGAGCTAGTTACTGTAGCAGTCTCTTTTCTAATTTTCTCAGCTGAGCTATTTGTAGTCATGGCAGTCTCTTTCTTTATCTTCTCAGCTGAGCTATTTACTGGCATGGCCGTCTCTTTCTTCATCTTCTCAGCTGAGTTATTTACTGGCATGGCCGTCTCTTTCTTCATCTTCTCAGCTGAGTTATTTACTGGCATGGCCGTCTCTTTCTTCATCTTCTCCGCTGAGCTATTGACTGTCATGGCCATCTCTTTTTTCGTCTTCTCAGCAGAACTATTCAGGCTCTGTTCCACAATGTCAAGATTCGTGGTGTTGGGGCCTTTTCCAAACTTTGCTTTGGCTTTTCAAATTCAACCTCTGCTTGCAGTGAATTTTCTACTACAGGATTATGAACCTTTCTCAAGTTGCGTTTAACCTTTTCAAACTCATTTTGTGGATTTTCCTGCACTGAGTCAGCTGGATGGCTGGAAATTTTCCTCAGGTTACGCTTGGGCTTATCAAACTCAAAGGTTGCTTGAACAGAGTTACCATCAAGATTTGCAGGAGGAATCCTGCGGACACTCCGTTTTGGTCGACCTGTATCCATTTCAACAGCTTGACCATTAACCTGCTTCTTCTGCAATTTATAGTCAGAGGCTTTCTTTGGCCGAGGAACCGGTTTCCAGAAGCAGGATACTGACCAGCGCTCTAACCAGTTCCAGACAGAATTTGGTTCTCCAGCATCATAATGGAGGTGCAAAGGCAGTACAGTAGGCGATGAAGCAACAAGCTAAAGCAACAAACCCAGCAGTCACTTGCCCAATTTGAAGAAAAACAAAAAAAGCTAAAGAGACTGGACAAAAATCAAATGATATTCCAATTTAAGAAATCATTTCTACTGACAGAAACTATCGGTCAAATTGACAAAAGCCTCTTAACACCCAATATTTTTAGGTGCCATGAGAAAACAAGACAGATTTAGGCTTGATTAAAATTGATGCATGCATACTGCCAAATGTCTGTGATGCCTGATACTTTTGGGTGCCACAGATTCAGATTTCCTTAAAGATACTATGAGAAATACCTATGTGAGATCTAGTGACAGATAATCATTAATGAAATTACCAAACATCTCTGATGCCCAATACTTTTGGGTGCCATGAAAATTTAGATGATATTTTTGCACCTACCTGAAACTAATGCAATGGAAGACTATGTATGAGCAAGAAGGCAAGTTAGCATGTTGAAGCTTCACTGAACAGGAACAAAATAGTAGTTTTCATCTATTTCCACCAACTAATTTTATTCATGGAGCAAACCGAAGTTGTCCCCAAAATTAATATTAGAAAACTTGGCAAATGACAATATGAATGCATGAATAAATCATATGCAATTACTTCTTGCACAACAAATAACCATACAACACCATGATATGACAGACAAGTAAATCTGATGTCCTGGTAATGTTTTCCCTGTCAAAAGGAGCTTATAGATAAGGATAAAGCCACCAAAGCATAATAGCCAATACATGGAGTCATCTCTAGTAAGGTGGCACAATATCAAGGTAAATTTTATTTATTTTCAGTTACATAAATAAGAAATACTATAAGCATGACACCAGCCGTACCTTACAAACAAATACATTTGCCGACAACTTTCCAATGCGTGCAGGCATATTAACTCCAAGAAAAACTACAAGCTTGTTGCCCTGCTGAACAACAATATAAAGATTAGACTACAAAAGTAAGCTAGCAACCTAATTCTTGAATAAATACAAATTCAATGCAGGAAGAGCGAAGACAAAGTAGACATACAAGGTCTACACTTTAAATGTCATATGCTACTATTTCTTGCATACTGAAAGTAGAATACAACAAATGGCAGTGGGTTAGCTTCAAAAACATTTTTTCACCATTCAAATTACATCAGACTAATCGAAGCATGTGATGTTAAAAATAGCAAAAGCCAAAAACAACTTCAGGCCAGAGACCATTTTCAATCATTCTCGCTAGACTTGATTGTTGCTGGGCAAGTCAATTCCTTTTACCTATAGACCATCTAAGAGTTGACAACATTTTGATTATATAAAAGAATGAAAGTATCAAAGGAGTAAACAGGTAAGCCTAAAAAATTTGATTGAAACTTATCCAAAAGTAAATAAATAAATAAATAAATAAATTTGAATGACAAGAATAGTGATTGTAAGATAAATTTCTATTATTAGCAACCAGGATGAATGCATTTGCTAAAAGAATTTACCAAGTGAATCATGACAAGTAACTGGGCCATGATAGAGTTCTTAAAAAAATTACCAGAAGGATCATTTGATTGCATTTTTGTTGCACTTCAAGACCACCATCAGAACGTCTGACCATTAGTCCCCGAACATGTGCTTGCAACTTGACAATTCCCATCATACAGCACAAAGTAGCAATAGCTTGTCTCCTAACCAAGTGGCCACGAATAAGAGCCTGCAACCTTATAATGCCTTTGAGGGCCCGGAATGCCCGACGAGCCTTCAAATAAAGAACTGATATCAGTGTAGGTATAATATCAACTAAATGCTCTTCCTTGGTTTTATATACTCTTTTAAATTGATAGTGAAATTTCATGAACAATAGGAAAAAAATACCAGGTAACCCCTAAAAGTAGCCTGAACCATTGTTGCTGCTTGTTCTTCCTTTTTCCTTTCAGGATCATATGGTGAATCTTGAAGAGTGGACTCTTGAGAATCTATGCCTTGGCTCATTCGCAGTGATATCCCGTCATCATGTGAGATATTTGGAGTTTCCTTGTTCTCCAATTCTATTTTGCTTTCATCTCTCTCAGTATCATATGGATTCAGCTGTGAAGAGAAGGGAGGAGCCACAGCCACATCAGTTTCTGATGCCCTTGCTGAAACCAATACCTCTCTCTCATTGGCAACCTTCTGCAAATAGCAGTCCAATAAAAAAACAGAAAGCATACATCATCATTTTAGGATAATGGGAGAAAGATACCAAATCACTCTTTTTTTAATTAATCAATGCTAAAGAGTGAATGACTAGTACTCAGCTGAAGAATAATAAAATTGCATTAGGCTCACACCGATGAAAATGGCAGCAAGTATCAAGTAGAAAAGAATGCTAATGAATATTGTGTTTATCTCATAATTCCAGGAAGAATCACATATTCTCAAGTTCAAAGCATCAAAATAACCATGTTAAACACAAAAGCTTCCAACAAACTTTTCCGGCAGCTAATGTTTAAATCAGCTAATCCTTTCCAATTACTTAGAATTAACTTTCTCAGTAGAGGGTACAATGCCACCAAGAATAAATCATGAGGCAGAGGAACCATTCATAAACAGGACATTATTCAGATACAAGCTAAAGAGAGAAAAAAAGACACTGGTTAAACCACAACATACAAAGTTGGAAGCTCGAAAACTTATTTAGAATCGTTGACTCGCATTGTTTAAGAACTAGCTCTAATCTAAGACAGGACAACAAATTACAAGTTAATAAGCAACAAGGAAAAATGTTGGCTGAAAGAAATATATAGATCAAGTTCTTTAAGCAGTGCTTCTTGAAACCAATGACATGGAATTGATAAAGGGGCATCAAGAAATGGAATTGATGAAGAGGCATCAAGAAATGGAATCCTAACTAGCAATATCAAGTTCTTTTGATAGAACACACATTCTCATCATGCCCATAGAGTTTACTATTGTAAATAATCTTTACAAACATTAAGTACATCAGAGCATTGCAAACAAAAATTTACTGTTGTACATAGTCTTTACAAACATATATAACATGATATTTGCTGTTCAGTAGTAATTAGTAATAAATATTACCTCCCTTCCTTTAGGATAACTAGATTTGGAAGATTTCTTTCCAAAAAGCACGGTCTTAATCCATTTTCCCGGTGATTTCCCCATAATGCTAAGATCAAGCGAAACAGCAAATACCTGTAATCGATTTTCAAGATCATTTCTATGCGGTAAGAGTACTTAAAAAAGCGAAAAAATACATTAATGTAAATTGAAGAATACTTAAAAAAGCGAAAAAATACAACGCAAAAACGAAAAATAAAATTAAATACAAGAAATTACTGCACAACAAAAGTCGTATAAACGATTATAAACCAAAAAAAAATCAGCAAATCAAATTACTAGAGTCAGCTAAGAAGAATCCAATGACCTGCTGGAATTTCGAAAACTTCAAAACCAAATTTCGATAACAAGAAAAAAAATTAAAGTAATTAATCCTGACATTTACGATCTGCTGAAAATTGAAATCAAAAGGCAACAGATATGGCGCCAAAAGAAGATAAATACAAGAAAGCATTTTATGAGTAACAAATTAACACTAGATCTGAAATTTACCTCGCGAATGCAATACTTTCGAAGCTCAAATGAAATCTACCAGTCCTGATTTTCAAAAACACAAAACCAAACACCGAACCATGAGTTTTTTTCCAAATCTTTTTTCTTGAAATGAGAGAAAGAAACACTAAAAATATTTATACGAAAAATGGAGAAAATGGAAAGCAAAATGTACCATGAGGAAGTTAACCCGAAAAGTGAGAGAGAGTGAGTAAGCTTGCAAGCAAATCAAGAAGAAAAAAAAATGAAAGTTTATATCAAAAGTCGCTTCGATTTTTTTTTTTTGCCTGTTTTGGTTTGCTTTTGTCTCACTGTAGTCTGAGGGTGAGAATAACGGTACCTAATCTAGTGTAACCAAAGTCAGTGTAATGAGTTTCGATAGTATGGTTTTCGATCGTTGGATAGAGATACTCTTTCGAGATTGTCACCGACAGTGGGATTTGACGGTTAGGATTGAGAGAAGATGTAAGCACCGGAATGGGGGATGGTGGGGACGAATAAAAGTGGGAGGTGGTGGTGGGTTAGGTGTCCCGAGCTGCAGTTACTTCGGTAACAGGTGTCCATCTTCTTTATTTGGTCGCATGACCAAATTACGTTTCTGCCCTCCTACCAGAAATTTGTTGGAGTACGCGGGGGCTAAAGCGCGTGGAATATCCGTTCCGTTTGTGGGTAGCTGCAGATTCACGGGGAAAGGTGGTGGTGGGAGCGTGAAGGAAAGAGCGCGTGAGTGAAGATTGAGGAGGGAAGGTGGAGAGTTGCATGAGAGCCACGCTGGAGGGTTGCGGCAAGCAGAAGAGTGATGAGTGTGAATGTAATTGACTGACTGCTGTCACGAAACTAGAAGGAAGCAAGGAAAGCCCACGAGAGGTTCAATGTGGTCATTATAGCATCATGCACCCCCACTTGCCTCTTCTCTTGCAACCGGCGCTTTTTTAGTTTTATAATAAGGATTTATATATGATGTATTGATAATGTATAATTTTTATACACTGTCAATGCATCAGAGGTTGACATTTCATCAATAGATCTTTATGGGTAAATATAAATAAATTTATTTATATTTGCATATAAAAACCTAATGATGAGGTGTCAACCTCTGATGCATTAACAGTGTATAAAAATTATACACTATCAGTGCATCATATATAAACTCTAATAATAATGATTGGATTTTGTTTTTATTTTCTCAAGGTTAAATTATGCAAATAGTCTTTATATTTTATTAATTTCGGAATTAGTCCCTGTAGCACTATTTAAAGAAATTTAGGTTTTTATTAATTTAATTTGGTAATTTCAACGTTAACTTTCATTAAATGTGTACATGTGATCATTGATTTTGTTCACGTGACTTTGACTGGGATGATATGACATTGATCATATTGACTTGGCATTTTGGTTCGATTAAGAAAATATCAAATTATATGGATAATCTTTATATTATGTGAAAATTTGAAATTTAGTTCTTATTCTATATTAAATTTTGAAATTTTGTCCATATAAACATTTATATAAATAACTTTTTTACTATTAACTCAATGATCCATTGGATCATTAGATACTTAGTCATTTAGTTCAATAATTTTTTTTTATTTTACTAAATTATTTAGTCATTATATAATAATTTTTTAATAGCATTTTATATTTTCAAGAATTTTTCTTATATTTGCTTTTTTTTTGTTTGGACATAAATTAAATAACAACATAATTAGATTACATTTTATCATATAGATTAGTTAACTCAATGTTCAATTAGAATATTAAATAATAAAAATTAAAAGAGAATCAATTAGTTGGCTTAAACTTAAAAATCAATCTTTAGAAATTTTAGAAAATCGTCATATATAATCTCATAATTTAATTTGAAGATCCAATATTAATATAATAAAACATCATTTGATATAATTGTATAATAATTATTAATAAATCATTAAGTTTAGTGTTTTTTTAAAATAAAATTATATAATTATAGTTTTATTTTTTTGGATTATATATATTTGAGTTTCAGATCAGGTTGATCTCGAATTTGAGTCAATTGGTTTTGGGCTTTTTTCGGATTTGAATTTGAATATTTTTGGATTCGATATATTTCAGATTCGAGATGAATCTTGTTCAAAATTTTGACCTTTTAAGTCAAATCGATTTGTACGGCTTCGACCGCGGGTCATCTAAACTTGAAAAAATCAAATTCAAAAATATCTAAATTCAAAAGAATTTGAATCCGAAAAATGTCCAAAACCAATAGGACTTGAACTCGGCATTAACCCTATCCGAATTAAAAAAAGAAAGAAAGAGAATGTATAATCCCAAAAAAATATAATATATAATTTTATTTAAAAATAAATAATAAACTTAATGATTCATTAATAATTCTTATACAATTATATCAATAACATATTATTTGATTAGTGTTGGATCTTTAAATTAAATTATGAAATTAATTTTTATATATCACGATTTTTTAAAAATTCCAAATATTGATTATTAAGGTTAAGCCAATTAATTGATACTCTTTTAATTTTTACCATTTAGCATTTTAATAAAATATTTTCGTCAACTGGTGTATATAATTACATATAATCTAATTATGTTGCTATTTAATTTATGTCCGAACAAAAAAAAGTAAATATAGGAAATATTCTTCAAAATATAAAATGCTATTAAAAAATTATTATATAATGACTAAAAAATAAAATAAAATAAAAAGTTGTTAGACTTAGTGTCTAAGTGTCCAATGATCTAATAGATTGTTGAGTTAACAGTAAAAAATTTTATTTAAATGTTTATAGGGATTAAATTTCAAAATTTAACATAATATGAAAATTAAATTTCAAAATTTAACATATTACAAAGACTATCTAAATAATTTGATATTTTCTTATCAGAACCCAATTGCTACGTTAGCATGATCAACATCATATCATCTCAGTCAAAGCCACGTGGACAAAGTTAACAACCACGTGTACACATTTAGCAGAGGCTTAAGGAATTAATAAACAACAGAACTGAAATTATTAAATTAAAGGGTTATTATTTTATTTACCGTCAGTGAAATTTTTTAACTCAATAAGCAGGTTTAGGATGTTAGTATGTGTCTTTTAAAAATATTAAAAAAAATAAAATAAAATACATGTCATCATCTTAACTCTGCTTATGAAGTTAAAAAAATTTAACTAACAATATATAAGATAATTTTTTTAAATTAAATTAGTAAAATGGCTAAATTTCTTTAAATAATTTTATAAGGGCTAAATTCTAAAATTGAATAGGGTACAAAAGCTGTGTACATAATTTCACTTTGCCAAGGTCAACTAAAATAATGATTTTTTAAAGATATTTTAAATTCAGCGTTATTTACCGGACATCTACGAAACATAAGTACACCACTGGGACTGGCATGACAAGGAAGAAAACCCACCAATTTGTTTAAAACAAACATCAACTTTTATTTGTTTATTCATTAAGAGAATTTTCAAATACAACCGATTTTTTGCTTTTCACATCCTATTTTTTTTTATATAGGTTACTGTTCAAATACAAAGGAAATTGGGTGTGAGGTGTAGAAAATTGAGTGTATTAAGAATCTCTCATTCATTAATTGGATTAAAACCTACTTTTATTAAAACCTACTTTTATAAAATGATATCATCAAATATTTGTTCAATGCACTACAATGAATTAAAAAAAAAATATTGGAAGAGCTCCTCTCGTATCGAATTTTATCGTAGTTCGATTTCGGATTAATCGGTATTCAAAATAGCATTCGAATATCAAAAGCTTTCGATAAAAAAAAAACTTACATAAACAATGGCGCCAACAGCTTCAGTTAAAGTGAGAGAAATATCAAGTAAATCCCGTATGAAATTAATTCAAAAACCATAATCAATAATTAACCGATTTTTAAGAAAAAAATCGAAAGAAAAGTTGGGAAGGCAAAATTACAAGCAAAGCTTGCCGCGGGCTTCTTGAATGGAGGATTTTAATAGCCTGTACATCTTGACTTTCGTTTTTGTCACTCAACAACAAAGAGCGGGAGTCGGAAAAAAGGAAGCTCAGAGCGAGAACACTACTCAACATCACGATCAGGAAAAAAAAGCGTGTAGTCACAGAGCTCAGTCTTCAATTACTGTTCTCTTTTATGCGAGGCATTTTTAGGACCGCCCAAATTAAAGTCTTTTTTTTTCATCAATGCGACAATGTTGGACGGAGGGCTGTCTGAAAAGAGTACTTTACAGATCAGAGTTCCATCTTGGAATGCACTTCTAAGGTGGTTACTAAATGCTCACTCTTCAAGCCCTGGGTGTTGGATTCTTGGGTTTTCAAATTGTTGGGTTTTGGGTTTCATTTTTACATTTTATGTACAAAGAAGGCTTGGGTAGGAAAATGAGCTGCAAAAGAGGGTTACTTCAGAAGTGAACAATGTTGCTGGCGGCGCACTTGCACTGAGATTCTCATCTATTTTAAATTTTATTTAAATAAGCAACAAGGAGTGTAGCAGCCGCCACCAGATCACACCCTTTCGGCTCTACAAACCTAATCAACCAGGAACATTAGTTAAGCATTTTTTTCTTTTCACATGAGAGTATTTATTATGGAGTTATATATGATGCACTGATATTATATAATTTTTATACACTGTCAATGCATCAGAGGTTGACACCTTATCATTAGGCCCTTATATGCAAATATAAATAAAATTTTTTTATTTGCCCATAAAGACCTATTGATGAGGTGTCAACTTTTGATGCATTGACAGTATATAGAAACTATACACTGTCGATGCATCATATATAAACTCATTTATTATTTATCAATAAAGACAAAAATTAAGCCGGGCAGCACAAGAACGGACATGAGGGATTGATCTTGGACGATGAAGGAGACGCGGTCTCTCACTTTGAACTTGGTGACGGCAGGGCCCATGGCATCGACAGTGCCAGCAAAATCGGAGCCGGGGATAAAAGGGAGGGGAAACTGCTCTTGGTACTTGCTCAGTGCCTGAAGGTAATTGGTGTACAGTAAGCGAGCCGAGATTTATCCTCACAAATTTGACCAAAATTGATCTCAAAATTACAAAAAAAAAAAAAAACCAACACCAAATCTGTCTTAAAATTGATGGCGTGGCAAACAATATATATATAAATAAATAACGAGATTTATTTAGTTTGTTATTGTTTAGTTAGTTTGTTAAATATTATTATTGTATTTATCAGTTCATCAAGTTACCTGTTCATCGAATGTAATATCTGATTATGATTATAACTTTGAATGAGATGTACCCTTTCAAAAAAAATTATTTATTTTTATCATATGTTTGAATATGTTAGGAAACAATGAAAAAAATATTTTTTATTGATTCTTTTGACTCAATGTAACTAAACTTACTTAAATAAATAAAGGCTTTATAGCCAAATGTGTCATTTACGTTTGCCACAAAATAGAATTAAATCCTCAAGAATTAAATACATGAAAATCAGTTCTAAACGTTACAAAATAATTGAATTAAGAACATTGTCATTAAATCTTTTAATTTCAGTTACTTCTATCAGTAATAAACTTTACGAAAATTAAAAGATTTAACGAAAATATCTTTAATTCAATTATTTTACAACATTTAGGACTAATTTCTATGCATTTAATCGTTAAGGACTTAATTCCATTTTGTGACAAACGTGAAGGACACATTTGGCTATTAAGCCATAAATAAAAATGTATTATGCAAAAAAAATTTTGTGTAAATCATGAGATGTCTCTCATATCATATTAAATATGAGACTAATCATTGTTTGCATTTCGTGACTGGTGTTGATTTAAAAAAATATAATATGATTAAAATTCGAATACGAAAGTTTTCACTATAAATAGTCATCACTTGAAAATTGAACAATGACCTTATATTATTGAATTAACTCTTTGAATTTATTGCTCGAAACTTAAGTATCGCTCTTTTGCAAAATAACTTAATGACCTTGCCAACTGGATGATAAGCTCTTTATTTTTTTTAACAAACTTAACAAATGTAATTAATAATCTTAATAAGCCCTTAAACTCACAAGTCTTCTTTTTTTTTTTTTTGAGAGAGACTCACAAGTCATCTTTGAATAAAACATCTTACCTTCTCCATAGTACTTTATTAATTATAAGCAACAACATCAAGACAAAAAAAGTTGACATCATGTTGTTGTTGAATATCGTTGTGCGAGTGCTCATTCCTTTTATCATAAAAAGTTTTCAAAATGGACTAGGTTTATTATTTGACTATGATTTATGAGCTTTTTCATCTATATCCTCAAATTTTCATTTTTTTGGTATTTAACTTTGTTTAAGTTTTTCCAAATTGTTATTTCTTTCAAATACCTATCATCTAAGGGTGTAAACGAATTAAATTATTCATAAATTATTCATATTTGATTTTATAATTACTTATGTATGATTTGTTTATTTTTATTTGAACTTAAGTTATTCAAATAAAAAGTAAAATTGAATTCGAAAATTTTAAATATCCAACTCAAATGGTGCACAAACTTAATTTGAGTTTTTTTTAATACATATTATTAATATTTATATTTTATAATTTTGCTCTTATATATAATTAAAAAATAAGAAATCTATTTTATCAAATCGAATTTAAATCTTAAAATTAAGTTTCATCAAATTCGAACCGAAAAATCAAATTTTAAATTTTCGAAACCAAATTTGGACCTAACTAAATAATGTTGATTGGGATGAATTATACCCTACTACCAACCAAATGGCGCTGGAGTTGGAAAATAATAATTTACTGACATAATTTTGATTTCTGACAATAATCGTTGAGCTGTAAAAGTTATGATGAGTTGGGTAGTGTGGGTTCCTCAATAAACTTGGTTGTTTTATCTATCATGAAGTATACATACTGTCAGTAGTTGCCATTTTTAGTTAGAATTGAGTTGGGTGATATATCAATCATCAAACCATCCTTTTGGGCAAAAATAGGGATGGTAATAGGTACCCTATAAACGGGTATCCATACTATTTGATCTGATTAAATAGAATTAAAGTAGTGTATAATCGAAGTTCAGATAATAAAATTACTACCCGTCACGGGTTCGGGTAGTTACCTTAGGATACTCGCTACCCGAACCCGATTATAAATAATAATTAATTAATATGATATTTATATTTTTTATATATAAATTATTTTTTATTAATATTGTATTTAATTAAATTAATTCATCAAATATCATAATTATGATTTTTAACTTTATTTTATATTTATTAGTTAAATTAAATTTATTAACTTAATTTTTTAAATAAATTAATCCAAAATTGAATTTTAATTTAAATTGGAAAGTCAAATTTTGACTTAATAAACAAGTATTTAATTGGTTCGAGTAATTAAACAAGTATTTTCGATTTTATAGGGTTAGGGTTCGATAACACAAATCAAAATAATTGAGTAGTTAATCGGGTTCAGGTTTTATATATTCTAATCGGGTTCGAGTTGTCATAACGTTTCCTAAGGCTAGGACGCTAGACATTAAACAAATGGAGTCGCCACCAATCTTTTTTTTTAACCTAGGTGTGATTGGCCGCCTAATGACTCTAGGACTAGTCTACATTTTAAGTTTTGGGTTCGGGAGTTTATTTACGTGTAGGGAAGGTTATAGCACCCCTACAACGCCCAAAGTTGGTACCATTTTAATCTTGTGTTAGTTTAACTTAGTCTTAATCATGTGGTCTTTTAATTTTTTGTTTAAATATTGAAAATTCTTTTAAAAATCCTCCATCATTCTGGATGAATTCTTAAAAAATCTTCTCACCTCAAGAGTATTCAAGGGGTACCATTCGACTCCCCTGAAGAGGCTCCATCGTCGGAAGTATTTTTAGAATTTTATTATTCCCTAATTTATTTTTTATTTAATTATTTTTATTATTTTTATCTATTTATTTTAAATATTTTTTATATATCATTTATTAATATTTTTAGGATTATTGGTATTTAATATTGAGAATATCTTCTAAATTTTCCATCATTCTGGATAAACTTAGAAGAACCTTGTCACCTAGGAATTCCTCAAGTGTTAATCATTCGCAATCGCCTTAAGGATTCCATCATCGGAATTATTATTTTATTATTTATTAACTTTATTTATTATTTATTTTTTATCCTTATTAGAATATAAATTTTATTATTTATTATGTTTTTATGTTTAATTATTATTCGTTTATTTTGAAAATGCCTTCTAAGTCTTCCATCGTTCTAGATAAACTTATAAGGATCTTCTCACCTAAGAATTCTTCGAGTGTTACTCGTTCGTAATCGCCTCAAAGATTCTATCATCGGATAACTCATCTTCTATTTTTTAATTTTTTTATGCTTTTATGTATTTAATTTTTATTTATTTTTTATCTTATAAGTTTTAAATTAATTATTGTCCTAAATTTATTTCATAGACACTAATCCTAATATACTATACTAAATCATACAATTTCTTTAAGTCACATTATAAAAAAAAATATACACACAAAATATATCATGCAATCATATTAAATTAGTCAAACATTGTCATGCAATAATTTTATACAAAAAAAAAATCAATTTAACTCTTGTCATGCAAACCTAAAAAATCACGCCACTTTGATCATACCAATTTTAAAGACTCCTTATCAATCATCATGCAAAGTCATAAATTCTTTTTATTAATTTTCATGCAAAGCAAATCATAGTTATATATCATAAGTTATTAACACACAATTTATATTAAATGATATGATTAGGTTAATCATATGTCAGTCCCATAGCAAAACAATCAATAAAATAAATTTTTATAAAACTTGGTAAGTGGAATTAACTCCTCTGTTAGCAACAATAGTCGAGCAGTAGCAACAATGACATGCGATGATAAGTCTTCAAACAGTTAGGACAACAATTGTGGAGATGATGGTGACGGCTTCGTGATAAAGCACACAGTCACTACATAAGCAAAATAGCAGGCGATGGTGTGAAGGTATGATTAGAGCAACAATAGGATGACGATGGTGACCGATGCGGTTGCAGCGTGAAGACGCGGACGTCGTGGAGCCAAGCAGGCACAGGATAATTGTCGAGGTGCAGCCTGATAGGTACAAATCTTCAAAATTCCTCTCCTTCCTATTCTCTTCCACGTGTCTCCTTTTTCTAGTCTTTCTTTTCTTTATTCTCCCACGTTGCTGGTTTCACGTGGCCTTCTTTTTATTCTTTAGTAACTGCAGCCCACGTTTAGTAAGGGTGAGCAAAGACCAGTAGGCACTAGCAGCAGCAAAGGCAGGCACGAGCGACGGCGTTGAAGCAGCAACTCGACAGCAAAGGTGGTGCAGACAGAGCAGTGACGAGTGCAGAACAGTGGTGCGGTCGACAATGAGATAGGGATCAGACGATGTAGTCTGGAACAGAACCAAGCTGTGATGAAGATGATGCGGTGATGGAGCTAGAAACAAGGCAAGGCAAGGCACGGCAAGGATGATGAAAGCAAAGGAAGTGGCAGTGAGAACAGAGGTGTGGACAGGTAGTAGTCTTGGAGCAAAATAGGCTAAGATGCTTTTTTTCTTTTTTCTTCTTCAGTTATGGGGTTTAACCCCTTTTTATAGTCATAAATTTGTTAGAGTCCTAATACAACTCAACCTATTCTATTAATTATCTTTTATTTTTAAAATTTATCTATTTAATTTTTATGTTAATCCTAATCTAACTCTATCAACTTTAATATTAATCTAAATAATTATCCTAAAAAATCTAATTATCCTATCCTAAAATTAATCTTATTTTATTTTTTTCTTATCTCTTCTCTTTTTTCATCATTCCTAAATCCTATTTAAACTTTTAATTTATTGATTAATGTTAATTCTAAACTTAAAAATTCTAATTTAATTCTAGCCTAACTCTAAATTGTCAAATTAAAATACAATGTCACCCAATCCAATTAATTATTTTTATAAATTAAGACTCCGGACAAAATAAGGTGTCTACAGCTGCCCCTCTTTGCACATTTTCTGAAAATCAGGAATTGTGCAAAGACAATTAGACAACCATTTTGTCCGGATTTTTTTTGATTTTTTTGTTTTTTTCTTTTTTTACAAAATATTTACAATTTTTAAGAAACATTTAGTTCCTCTCACCAGAGGCTGTAAGACTTTGACAAATAACCTTGTGCTCCTCTCACCAGAGGCATTGAAACTTTGAAAATAAAGAGCTCCTCTCAACAGAGGCATTGAGACTTTTGAAAATAAAGAGCTCCTCTCAACAGAGGCATTGAGACTTTTGAAAATAAAGAGCTCCTCTCAACAGAGGCTTTGAGACTTTTGAAAATAAAGAGCTCCTCTCAACAGAGGCTTTGAAACTTTTTGAAAAATAAAGAGCTCCTCTCAACAGAGGCTTTGAAACTTTTTGAAAAATAAAGAGCTCCTCTCAACAGAGGCATTAAGACTTTTGAAAATAAAGATTTCATTTCAGAATGCCAGCTTACATGGGTTTGACTGGGCTTAACTTTCATTTTGATGCCAACAATATTAGGCTTCATCCTCCTCTAAGGTGCCAGCTAAACTGGGCTTTATTCTTATCTAAGGTTTTTCAAAAAAAAAATATTTTTCTCATCATCTTCTCATACCTCATTATTCTTTTAAATTACCATCTCTTATATTTTCATCCTATCCATGGTATTCTTACACTTTCTCTTTTCTTCAAAATTTCATCATTTAGAACTTCTTATCCTAATGTTTTAACAAATAGTTCAATGTCAAAACGCAGCAATGAAACGTCATGCATGTCATGAATATAATGAATGCCATGAATACCACAATGCTATGAATGTTATGCACATGTCAATGTCATTCTCCCTGAATTATTCCATGGATGTATGTAAATGCAATCTCCATTGTGGTAACAAGATTCTCAAGTTCATCTCATTTTTCTCAAGTCCACTCAATTTGTTGGAATCTTCTTATTTAAATCTTCTATCTTCACTTCTTATCCCATCTCCTATTGAGTCTTGGTCCAATTATGCTCGAAGACTTGCCATCATGCTTTCAAGTTTATATTTTCCATCATTTTTTATTGTTGTTTCTTTCTCTCTCCTAATAATGCAAGATTTCTCAAAAGAATATATTTTTTTCAAAACTTTACCCAAAAAAGGTTACCAACATTTATTTATTTTCCTTCCAATTAGACCACCAATGTAATGCACTCATACATCTTCTCAATTTATTATAGGGGTGAAATGAATTTTAAATGATCATGAGAGATATGGGTATTCATTCTTAGAAAAGGAACATGAAATCAAGAAAAATCAATGGGATAGTGTGTTTAGAATAAGGTTTTCAGTATCCATTTAATAAACATTTTGACAATTTCAATCAAGTCAATCTAAAATTCTTTTCTAAAAGCCCACTCTTATTGATATGTTCTTTCATGTAGTGTCTGTCAGTCTTGCCCTTGTATCAAAACTTTTTGATGATGATTCCTAAGCCGCCTTTTTAGGTTTTCAACTTAGGTGCCCCTTATTTGATTCAAACTGCCTTTTTTGAGTTTTCAATTTTGAATCCTCCTTTTTCTTTTTATTTTTCTCTTTTTTTTTTCTCTTTTTCTTTTTTTCATATTTTTATTTTTTCTTTTTTTTCTTCATTTTCAACTTCATTGGCTTTGACAAACTTCAACCTTCAATGCTCAATCCAAATTCATGCCCCTAATAGGCGTTCTTGATTTCGATCCAAGATATCTTCTAAAGCTCATGGGTTTCTTCATTCAACTTGATCTACTTCCTTCAAAGGATCATTATCTCATTATACAAATATGTCTTCATTCAATACATGATTCTTCAATTTAAGCATTTACATTTGATCAAAATGGGCTTTTAAAAGCATGTAATGTAGGCTCAGGTGAGGGCTTATGAAAGAAAAGGATATAATAGGCTCAAAATGTGTTTTAAGGTTTATAAACCAAGGGATCACTTTTTTATCAAATAAAACATTTAGGCATTTTGCCCCTTTCTAATTCACTCATTTCTTTTCTTGCTTTTTTTTAAAATTCAAACCCTTTTTCTTTTCTTTTCTTTTTTGTTTCACAAAACTGGGTTTTTCTTCTTGCCCCTCGATTCATCATAAACACTTTCATCTTTGCCCCTAAAATTTCTTTATAAATGATTTTCATCTTCTTTGCCCCCAGTGTGGAGGGTGATCCTTGGTGGGTTATATTACGAAAAATATAATAGGCTCAAAAGGGGTAATCAAAGGATAATTTTACTCATGCTTGAAGGATAGTGAAAGAAGGCCATTTATCATTTCAAATGTAAATACTCTCATTAAAAATTGTTTACTGAACAATGACAAACTTGTTAGAAGCTTCTGTAAGAGATTCACCTTTCTTGTTCCATCTATCAAGTGTGGATGGTGAACAACCTTTCCTTCATTTTCTTGCTTTCACAACATTAGCAGACTAGTAATTCATCAATAGTAGTAGTTCTTTCAAAATTGAATCCCAGATTTATTTACATCATTATCATCATGTTCATTATTTGGATACTTATGAATACAAGGTAAGGTGATTACGTGGGAAATGGCAAATGAACAGAGAAAATGAGAAAATGACAGTGCATCACACTAGTCGCTTTATTAAAAAGGGAATAAATAAAAGTTAGCCCATACATAAAACTTTATTCTGTGCTTATGGGCTTAAGCACTTTCAAAAACTATCTTGCATTACTTAAAGAAAAGAAAGCAAAAACAAAACTAGAATTTATAAATCTTCAAAATCGCCAGGCTCGAACCCTTTATGCCCCCACGAAACTCATCCCTCATTGGTATGGTTAGGCAATGGGTTTGCATCCGTAGCCGATTCCCCTTTCGTTTCAAAATTCAACATGCCAGCTTTTATCAGTCCTTGCACTCTATACTTTAGCGTAATGCAATTCTCTAGAGAGTGACCCATGTTCCCGAAGTGATACTCGCATCGAGCATTCTCATCATACCACTTCGGATATGGAGGCTTGAGAGGTTCCGCATAGACGGGTGCGATGAGTTGTCCTTTGATCAATTTTGGATACAACTCGGTGTAGGTCATGGGGATCGGGTCAATGGGAGTCCTTTCTCTTTGCGGCCATGATCCTTTAAGATTGCCCTCATATTTATTGAACTGCGTAGCTGATTGAGTAACTGGTGCAGGTGTATGAGGAATAAGTTGAACATTAACCTTGGGGTATGAATGGTAAGGATTCTGAGTAGGATAGTAAGGTTGTGGCATGTGATAAGGGTGTTGTGGGACATAGCCTCCATATTGCCTTCCATATGCAACAGCATGGACTTCTTCTTCCCTCTTTTTGTTAGCTCCTCCTTTCTTCTCAATATTGTTGGGAGCTTTTAATCTTTCCACTCTTGATTGCATTCTCAATTATCTCACCAGACAATACCATATCAGCAAAATTCTTAGTGGCATTACCGATCATCCTATCGTAATAGGGAGCCTTCAAAGTATTAACGAACATAATGGTAAGCTCCTTTTCTGAAAGTGGAGGTTGCACATCCGCAGCCATGTCACGCCACCTTTGGGCATATTGCTTGAAACTCTAATTAGTTCTCTTTTCCATGCTTTGGAGTGACAGACGATCAGGGGCCATATTAGCAACATGTCGATATTGAGCCATAAATGCTCTTGCCAAGTCATTCCAAGTGGTGATTCGAGTTCCATCCAATTGATTATACCACTTCGCTGCAGACCCAGTAAGGCTTTCTTGAAAGATGTGAATAAGAAGTTTATCATCTTGAGCATAGGCAGCCATCTTTCGACAGTACATAATGAGATGAGACTTAGGGCAAGAAGTCCCATTGTATTTTTCAAACTCCGGGGCCTTAAATTTGGGTGGGATGATTAAATTAGACACCAAACACAACCCCATAGCATCCATGGGACCATATAGGTCTAAGCCTTCAATAGCTCGAAGTCTTTCCTCCAACATATCAATCTTTTGTTGTGACTTCGCCTCATCTTTCTCTTCTACTTGTTTGACTTTTATCTTTTCAATCTCCCTCGGGTCATCCAAGTTAGGTACTTCAATTGGATCAGTAAATTTTGTCCCTTGGGAAGGGAGAGTTTGTCCCTGAGCTGGGCCAAACATTTGAGGTATGGATGTATAAGCAAATGGATATCCTCTTACTTGAGATGTTTGACTTGGATGAGGACCGAATCCAGGAGGGTATATGGGATCTGTAGACACCTCATTTTGTCCGGGTTGTAAAAAAACTAATAATTTGTAAATTTTGAATTGACATTTTGAATTAACATATAGAAAAATTAGGATTAAGATTATTAGGATTATTTAAATTAGAAATATTTAATAGATTAGGATAATTTTATTAATATAAGATAAATAGTAATATAGGTTAGGATTTATTAGATAATTATAAATTAAAATATTTTTAGGATAAGATAATTAGATTTTTTAGGATAATTAACATTAAAATTGATAGAATTAGATTAGGATTAACATAAAAATTAAATAGATAAAATATTAAAAATAAAAGATAATTAATAGAATAGGTTTAGTTGTATTATGACTCTAACAAGTTCATGACTATAAAAAGGGGTTAAACCCATAACTTAGGAGGAGGAAACTCTCGGAGAAAAATTCATAAAAAAAAGAGAAGCAGCAAGCAAGGAAGAAGATAATTCCGATCAAAGCAGCGGCAGCGTTTGGTCCATTGGTGTTGCCAGGAGCAGTCCCCACGAGCGGTTCCCAATACGAATTCCAACGAAGGTAGCGACGCTAGGTGTCTGGGCAGTTTCGCAAGGAAGAATCTTAGCAGTGGTGATATTCACAGTATCAAACATTGAGGACCGGCGAGCTCTTGTTGTTAAACTAGACCCACGTGAAGCCAAGTTTAAAGCAAGTATCTTGGTCATTTCCTACTGACAAAAATAAAGCCCACGTAAAGTCAAAGTTAAAAGCAAATATTACTTGGCCACCATCTACTGATAAAATAGGTATGTTTTAAATTGTTTTTATTTTGTGAATATTCTTTCGTTGTTATTTAGTACACGTTTTTTAAGATTCTTAAGAGAATAAAAATGGTGTTTAATAAGAGTAGTCATAAATGGGTATAAATACAAGAATAATGACAAATAAGTTTTAAAATAAGAGCTAAAATAAAGGATAAAAATAAATAAATAAAAGTTAGAATAAATCTTCCAATGAATAATAAAAATTATTTAATAAAATTGAAATCATTCCGATGATGGAGTCTTTGAGGTGATTACGAATGAGTAACACTCGAAGAATTCTTAGGTGAAAAGATCCTTCTAAATTTATTCAGAACGATGAAAGATTTAGAAGGCATTTTCAAGATAAACAAATATTAAATAAAGATAAAAACATAATAATAATAAAATTTATATAAAGATAAAAATAAATAATTAATAAAGTTAATAAATTATTAAATAATAATTCCGATGATGGAATCTTCAAGGCGATTGCGAATGAGTAACACTTGAGGAATTCCTAGGTGAGAGGGTTCTCCTAAGTTATCCAGAATGATGGAAAATTTAAGAGATATTTTCAATATTAAATACCAATAATCCTAAAAATATTAATAGATGATATATAAAAATATTTAAAATAAATAAATAAAAAATAATAAAAATAATTAAATAAAAAATAAATTAAGGAATAATAAAATTCTAAAATATTTCCGACGATGGAGCCTCTTCATGGGAGTCGAATGGTACCCCTTGAATACTCTTGAGGTGAGAAGATTTTTTAAGAATTCATTCAGAATGATGGAGGATCCTTAAAAGAATTTTCAATATTTAAACAATAAAATATAAAGGCCATGTAACTAAGACTAAGTTAAAATAATACAAGATTAAAATGGTACCAACTTTGGGTGTTGTAGGGGTCCTATAACCTTCTCTACACGTAAATGAACTCCCGAACCCAAAACTTAAAATGTAGACCAGTCCTAGAGTCATTAGGTGGCCAATCACATCTAGGTTTAAAAAAAAAGATTGGTGGCGACTCCATTTGTTTAATGTCTAGCGTCCTAGGTCTAGGAAACGTTATGACAGGATCTTCCATGCTACGTTGTTGGATCCCTTCTTGGACAATAGCTTCTTCCATTACTCCTTTGCCCTTGCTCAAGTTTTTCAATAATTCAGTTATTTGAGCCAACTGCCCCTTCATTTCCTCTTGAGCCTTTTCCATCTTCTCAATACGGACACTTTGCTCTTCTTCCAAGATCTTAGCTTGATAACGAGTGTGATATGAATGGACTTTTGGTCGGGCTATCTTTGAACCTTTATTACCACAATTAGAGTTTATTATTTTTCGTGTGGTGATGCTTGAAAAAGTTTGAAATTGCTTTGTTTGAAAACAATGATTGAAGATGAACAAAATGAGATGATGCTACATATGTATGAATGGGATGGTATGGTAAAAAAGTTGCCACGTAATAATAATGGATGATTGATGCATGAAAATGTTTTGGTGAAGAACACATGGTACCCTTTTTGTGTCTCATGTATAAATCAAAATCAAACAAACTTGATCAAAAATGTGTCCTAAGTAATGGGTACTTTCTATAGCATGGGTTGATATGGCTCTATCTTACAGTTGGTCTTCCTAATTTCATTATATGCATGGCTTTAGATAAAAAGGCTAAAGGTTCCCAAATTGTTCCTTACTATCATCCACTCTGGACTAGTAAGGCACCCTAATCCTCACCCATGACAGGCTACAAGCGGAAAAGGTTCAACTTGAGTGATAGTATTTTGCTAGCCCATGCGGAGGTTATCACCTCACGAGAGCGGTAGGTACTCTACTCCCTCCTAGAAAGGACTGAGCTCGGGTCAAGAGCTTTATGAATGCAAATGCAAAGTGTGGTGTGTGAGAAGGAACTTCATCTTATTAATTTCCACAAAGCACTCAAGAAATCAACAAAAGAGCATCAAACAACACCAAAACTTTCCAAATTTAGACCACCAAACTTAGACTTAGTATAACACAAGATTAAATTATAGCTCGACTCTCTTAATTGTCCCTAGTGGAGTCGCCAAGCTGTCATAACGTTTCCTAAGGCTAGGATGCTAGACATTAAACAAATGGAGTCGCCACCAATCTTTTTTTTTAACCTAGGTGTGATTGGCCACCTAATGACTCTAGGACTAGTCTACATTTTAAGTTTTGGGTTCGGGAGTTCATTTACGTGTAGGGAAGGTTATAGCACCCCTACAACGCCCAAAGTTGGTACCATTTTAATCTTGTGTTAGTTTAACTTAGTCTTAATCATGTGGTCTTTTAATTTTTTTGTTTAAATATTGAAAATTCTTTTAAAAATCCTCTATCATTCTCGATGAATTCTTAAAAAATCTTCTCACCTCAAGAGTATTCAAGGGGTACCATTCGACTCCCCTGAAGAGGCTCCATCGTCGGAAGTATTTTTAGAATTTTATTATTCCCTAATTTATTTTTTATTTAATTATTTTTATTATTTTTATCTATTTATTTTAAATATTTTTTATATATCATTTATTAATATTTTTAGGATTATTGGTATTTAATATTGAATATCTTCTAAATTTTCCATCATTCTGGATAAACTTAGAAGAACCTCGTCACCTAGGAATTCCTCAAGTGTTACTCATTCGCAATCGCCTTAAGGATTCCATCATCGAAATTATTATTTTATTATTTATTAACTTTATTTATTATTTATTTTTTATCCTTATTAGAATATAAATTTTATTATTTATTATGTTTTTATCTTTAATTATTATTCGTTTATTTTGAAAATGCCTTCTAAGTCTTCCATCGTTCTGGATAAACTTATAAGGATCTTCTCACCTAAGAATTCTTCGAGTGTTATTCGTTCGTAATCGCCTCAAAGATTCCATCATCGGATAACTCATCTTCTATTTTTTAATTTTTTTATGCTTTTATGTATTTAATTTTTATTTATTTTTTATCTTATAAGTTTTAAATTAATTATTGTCCTAAATTTATTTCATAGACACTAATCCTAATATACTGTACTAAATCATACAATTTCTTTAAGTCACATTATAAAAAAAAATATACACACAAAATATATCATGCAATCATATTAAATTAGTCAAACATTGTCATGCAATAATTTTATACAAAAAAAAATCAATTTAACTCTTGTCATGCAAACCTAAAAAATCACGCCACTTTGATCATACCAATTTTAAAGACTCCTTATCAATCATCATGCAAAGTCATAAATTCTTTTTATTAATTTTCATGCAAAGCAAATCATAGTTATATATCATAAGTTATTAACACACAATTTATATTAAATGATATGATCAGGTTAATCATATGTCAGTCCCATAGCAAAACAATCAATAAAATAAATTTTTATAAAACCTGGTAAGTGGAATTAACTCCTCTGTTAGCAACAATAGTCGAGCAGTAGCAACAATGACATGCGATGATGAGTCTTCAAACAGTCAGGACAACAATTGTGGAGATGATGGTGACGGCTTGGTGATAAAGCACACAGTCACTACAGAAGCGAAACAGCAGGCGATGGTGTGAAGGTATGATTAGAGCAACAATAGGATGACGATGGTGACCGATGCGGTTGCAGCGTGAAGACGCGGACGTCGTGGAGCCAAGCAAGCACAGGATAATTGTCGAGGTGCAGCCTGATAGGTAAAATCTTCAAAATTCCTCTCCTTCCTATTCTCTTCCACGTGTCTCCTTTTTCTAGTCTTTCTTTTCTTTATTCTCCCACGTTGCTGGTTTCACGTGGCCCTCTTTTTATTCTTTAGTAATTGCAGCCCACGTTTAGTAAGGGTGAGCAAAGACCAGCAGGCACTAGCAGCAGCAAAGGCAGGCACGAGCAACGGCATTGAAGCAGCAACTGGACAGCAAAGGCGGTGTAGACAGAGCAGTGACGAGTGCAGAACAGTGGTGCGGTCGACAATGAGATAGCGATCAGACGATGTAGTCTGGAACAGAACCAAGCTGTGATGAAGATGATGCGGTGATGGAGCTAGAAACAAGGCAAGGTAAGGCACGGCAAGGATGATGAAAGCAAAGGAAGTGGCAGTGAGAACAGAGGTGTGGACAGGTAGTAGTCTTGGAGCAAAATAGGCTGAGATGCTTTTTTTCTTTTTTCTTCTTCAGTTATGGGGTTTAACCCCTTTTTATAGTCATAAATTTGTTAGAGTCCTAATACAACTCAACCTATTCTATTAATTATCTTTTATTTTTAAAATTTATCTATTTAATTTTTATGTTAATCCTAATCTAACTCTATCAACTTTAATATTAATCTAAATAATTATCCTAAAAAATCTAATTATCCTATCCTAAAATTAATCTTATTTTATTTTTTTCTTATCTCTTCTCTTTTTTCATCATTCCTAAATCCTATTTAAACTTTTAATTTATTTATTAATGTTAATTCTAAACTTAAAAATTCTAATTTAATTCTAGCCTAACTCTAAATTGTCAAATTAAAATACAATGTCACCCAATTCAATTAATTATTTTTATAAATTAAGACTCCAGACAGAATAAGGTGTCTACACGAGTATCCCAAAATTAACAGGTACTCGACCCGTTTACATTCCTAGGCAAAAATAAACGAAAAATAACTCTATATGTCATTTTCATTCAAAGGATTTAAATGGTGTTTTAATTTGCTTAAGATTTGTTAGTTTGCTACCTATTTACCTCCAACCAAAACTATGTGACCTTGAACAAATTTACTTTTGGATCAACAAAATAAGTTATATTATTATCAATAAAGTTTTTAGATTCTACAAATAGAAGATAATGATACATACTTAATTTTATTTATTTTTTAATATTTTTCAAAAATATATATTTTCATTTTAATCTCGTTTTTTAAAATCTAAAAATTTGACTGATAATATATCGAATAATAATTCTATATATGTTCTAGTAAGGTAAAAACTAAAAAAGGATCACTTAAGCTTTGTTTAGCCACAATAGGCTGTTTTACCGCTTAAACACGATGCTAAACACCATCAATTGTCAATCAAAAAGTACATTTTGAATAACACGATCTCATCCCAGCGTTCATCAATTCCAATATTGAGGGAGGAAAAGTCTACACTAATATAAAATTTCAATTAAATATGGTGCCACAAGTGGAGGACTAATTTGGATGAATAATAAAATTAGTTCTAGCAAAATTAAAAAAGAAAAAAAATCAATACATACTATTAAAGATAGCTTTGAACAGTGTTTTGTCAATTGAAGCAATTGGTGATGACGCGTGTATGAACACTATTTTCAATTAAAGCAATTGGTGATGATGCATCTACAGCTGTGTAGATTGGCGAGCGGTTATGTAGTGTGGATTGGCGAGCTATGTGGGTTGGTAAGCTATTATGCTGTTATGTGAATTGGCGATCTGTGTAGATTGGCAAGCTGCTGCAGTATGTGCCTATGCTTTAGGTATTTGCTGTGATACCTCCCGCAAGCTGGAGAGTATATGTTTTGGACTCCTAGCTTGGACAAATAATAATGAAAGGTTGCAGGATGAGAGGCCTTGGTGAAGATATCAGCTAACTGATCAGAGGACTTGATGGGAAGTAAATGAAGAACACCAACAGTAAGCTTTTCACGCACAATATGACAATCAATATCAATATGTTTGGTTCTCTCATGGAACACAGGATTCTTGGCAATATGCATGGCAGATTGATTGTCACAAAAAAAAACGTTGGAGTGGGGTGTGAAATCTGAAGATCACGAAGCAAATAAAGGAACCATAGTATTTCACAAGTAGTAGTGGCTAATGATATTCAGCTTTTGAAGATGAGCGGGAGACAGTGGTCTGCTTTTTGTATCGCTAAGCTACAAGAGAGTTGCCAAGGAAATATCACAGCAAATACCTAGAGCAGACGCACATACTGCAGCAGTTCGCCAACCCATACAACTCGCCAATCCATACAACAGCATAACAGCTCGCCAACCCACGCAACAGCATAACCGCTCTCCAATCTACACAGTTGTAGAAACTTTCATTTTCTTTGATTCACCTATCGTAATAGCGTGTATGTATGATTTTGGGTTGAATTGAAGTAGCTGAAGATGGCACGTGTAGCGAAAAAAGACCCACGTATAAACAACTGCGTTTGTTGCTTTTTATAGCTGAAGTTGTTCTGCTGACAGATGTCAAACATGCATAAATCAATAACAACATAATATTAAAGATATCTTTTGGCAATTTTTTTTCCTTTTCTCAATTGAATGCTTAAATTTGTGCCAGCTAAGGTTAGGCATTAATGTTGATTTTGAGGGTAATTTTGGATATATGCATATTTTCTTTATCGCATGTAACCGTGCATGTTTATTCTGCTGAGTGCTCTCTCGGACTGACGACAGGTGGAAAGTTGAGTTTTAAAAACAGATTTTACTTTTCCATTACTTCATCACTTTGGGTCTCTATATAAAACAGATATAAAATCCCGTGTTTCTCTCCCTTTCCTTCTTCATCTACTTTTTCTTTCCTCATCAACAAACACATGAAAACATTTATTATTTCTTTACTATTTGGGTTTTTATTTCTATCACTAAAGGTATTTCTTTTATTTTACCTGATTTATATTTTGAGCCATTTTGGATTTTTCAATCATTATTTTTTTTTTAATTTAATCATAGTTGGAGTTTGGTTTTTGTAGTTGATTTTATCTCTTCTTCTCAAGTCAATGTAGCTGGGTTTTCCTCCAAAGTTAAGGTTTCCAATCCAAATTTTGGGAATTCTGCTATCAATGTATGTACTTGAGAATTCTCGAGCTCTTCTAATGGTAATAATAAAACTCTTCTTTTTACCTTTCTTTGGCATCGATTGAATTCTCTAATTTTTTTCTTTGATTTTTAGCTGCATTCTTCCAAGGACATCCTTTTCTTTGACTTCTTCTTTTAGGAAAAATTTCTCCGCCTTCTTTTCTTGCTAAATTATATTGGAATCAATGGTGTATTTTTCTCTATGGAACTTATGTATCTTGGGGTTTACAACTCTTCAGGGACCTTATCCTAGAAATTCCAACCAGGTAAGTTCACTTTTCATTCCTTTTCATTTCTTACCTTTCCTTTTTTTTTGAATATCTTGGATTTTTTTGTTCTATAATTAAATGATTTTATATCAGACTATTAGAGTAAGTTTTTTATTTGAGTTGTGGAAAGAATTTAATGAAAAAATAAATCTTTCTTTATATACATGCAGGAGCACATGAGATTGCAAATAGCTTATTCATCTATGGTGTCCTTATCTTTTTCATAGTCATCATCCTCATTAATTTCCTTGGCTTCTCATGGTTTCCACCCCAACATGCTAGTAGGTTTTGGTAAATTGTTTATCAATAACATCAATAGTTGAATCGAAGAGAGTGGAAGTTTCTATAGTTTTGTAGATTGGCGAGTGGTTATGTAGTTGCATGGATTGGAGAGCTATGTGGGTTGGTGAGCGGTTATGCAGTTGTGTGGATTGGCAAGCTATGTGGGTTAGAGAGCTGTTATGCTGTTGTGTGGATTGGCTAGCTGCTGCAGTATTACGATAGTTTAATTGAAGAGAATGGAAGTTTCTACAGCTGTGTAGATTGGTGAGCGGTTATGAAGTTCTGTTGATTGGCGAGCTATGTGGGTTAGCGAGCTATATGGGTTGGCAAGCTGTTATGCTGTTGTGTGGATTGGTGAGTTATGTGGGTTGGTGAGCTGTTGCAGTATTACGATAGTTGAATCGAAGGGAATGGAAGTTTCTTCAACTGTGTAGATTGGTGAGTGGTTATGCAGTTGTGTGGATTGGCGAGCTATGTGGTTGGCGAGCTAGTATGCTGTTGTGGGAATTAGCGAGTTGTGTGGGTTAGCGAGTTGTTGCAGTATTACGATAGTTGAATCGAAGAGAATGAAAGTTTTTACAGTTGTGTAGATTGGTAAGTGGTTACGCAGTTGTGTGGATTGGCGAGCTATGTGGGTTGGCGAGCTGTTATGCTGATATGTGGGTTGGCGAGTTGTGTGGGTTGGCAAGATGTTGCACTATTACGATAGTTGAATCGAAGAGAATGGAAGTTTCTATAGCTGTGTAGATTGGTGAGCGATTATGCAGTTGTGTAGATTGGCGAGTTATGTGGGTTGGCGAGCTGTTATGCTGTTGTGTGGATTGGCGAGTGTGTAGGTTGGTGAGCTGCTGCAGTATTACGATAGTTTGAATCGAAGAGAATGGAAGTTTCTACAACTGTGTAGATTGGTGAGCGATTATGCGGTTGTGTGGATTGGCGAGTTATGTGCGTTGGCGAGCTGCTATGCTGTTGTGTGGATTGGCGAGTTGTGTGGGTTGGTGAGCTGCTGCAGTATTACGATAGTTTGAATCGAAGAGAATGAAAGTTTCTACAGTTGTGTAGATTGATGAGCGGTTATGCGGTTGTGTCGATTGGTGAGTTATGTGCGTTGGAGAGCTGTTTTACTGTTGTGTGGATTTGCGAGTTGTGTGGGTTGACGAGTTGCTACAGTATTACGACAGGTTAATCGAAGAAAATGGAAGTTTCTACAGCTGTGTAGATTGGTGAGCGATTATGCAGTTGTGTGGATTGACGAGCTATGTGGGTTGGCGAGCTGTTATGTTGTTGTGTGGATTGGCGAGTTATGTGGGTTGGCGACCTGTGTGGGTTGGCTAGCTGCTGCAGTATGTGCCTTTTTTATTAGAGTATGTTTCTTATTAATTTAAATATTTTGTTGTTGTATTTAATTATTTTCTTTTACTAACAATTATTATGTTGTGTATTGTGTGTTTTAGATTTGTTGTATTCTATTCAATTGCTGCAATATTATCTCTAAAAGTAACTTTAATCTGTATGTAATAATAGTGATATTATTTCTACTTTTACTTCTTTTGTTGTTCCATGTTTACATTGAACCTAAATTTAAATCAGGTTTTGTAAGAAATTAAAGAGCATGATTGTTTAAGTCTTGAGTATTTTAATTTTTAACACTTCATTTGTATGTACTGAGTTTGAACAAAAAATTGTGAAGAAAAAAATTTTTCCTTAAGGAAGCATGGACAATTTTCTAGTAACTATTAAAGATATACACCTTTTAATAAAATAATTATAAAATTAAAGTCAGGGGGTGGAAGTATTATTTTATCATTCCACTTTTTTGTTCTTTCCTAACATTTTTCCACTAAACCAAACTAAACCCAAGTCAAGAGATATCATTTTAATTAAAAATATTTAAAAAATAAAATTAAAGTTAAAATAATAAAATGCAATTAATGATATGTATGTCTTCTATTTTTTTAATAAAAATTTTACATGAATTTTAAAAAATAACACTCATCAAATAAGTTTCTTCTTTATTTTTTTTTCAAAACTTAACTTTTATTTTTGTTTATTTATATTTTTTCCACCCACATAGCGTGTACTAGAAATATGTAAACCCACTGCTTGAGTGGAAGAAAAAAATATATGAAGAAAATGTTTTAGAAGAGGAAATGAAGTTGGAATCACTTGTGACACCAACTCAATCAAGGCTTTGAATGTAAGTAATATAAATATATCTTAATATAAAAGTTCAGAATAGTATGATGTCTTAAGTCAAATGATACAAATTTAGTTAAAAAAAAGGTAAAAAAAAACTATACAAATTTAGTTAAAAAATGGATAAAAAACTATATATATATATATATGTATATATGGGATTATTATTCTATCCACTGTCAGTGAAGTTTTTTAACTCCACAAGCAGGGTTAGGATGATGACACGTGTCCTTTAAAAATATTAAAAAAAATAAAAAATAAATAAAATGGGACACATGTCATCATCCTAACCTTGCTTGTGAAGTTAAAAAACTCCACTGACAGTGGATAGGATAATTTTCCATATATATATATGTTTTTAAGGTTATAATAGTAATTTAAATTTTTTTAAAAGAAAAAAGAATCATATTTTAAAATCTACTGTTTCCTATTTATTCACCCATATAAATATTGGTACGAATTGATAAAAAAATTTATATTTACAATGCGTTTATAGTTAATGCATTGTTAGTATAAAAAATATTAAATATTGTCATTAAATGATGGCATGGCATTTCATTTATTAGTAAATTTAAGAATATTTATTTTTAAATACTCTTCAATTTAAAATTTATGAATTAACGAAGTTGCATTTTATAATTTAAGGATAGTGTATAAAATTTATACATTAATGTTACCTCAAATATAAAATCATGCATAGTTATTTTACATTTTAAGATAATTACAAATTTCTTATTTTTAAAAATTTTATTTCACCCATATTATGAGTGTTCATTATACTAATATATTATTAAGAATTATTATACCATATATTGCTAGTGAAGTTTTTAAATTACAAGTGAACTTAAGATGGTGACACATAACTCATTTCATTTATTCTTTTATTATTTTAATATTTTTAAGAAAGTATTTGTAGGATCTTATTTTAGCTAGTGGAGTCTAAAAGCTTTATTGTTAGTGTATTAGATAATAACATTATAAGAATTTATATATGATGCATTGACAGTATATAGTCTTTATATATTGTCATTACACAAAAGATTGATATATCGTGAATAAGCTCTTATGAGCAAATTGAACATTTGTATATTGATGAAGTGTCAACTTTTAATTCATTATCAGTGAATAAAATCTATATACTTTTATTGGAATATATAAACCCATATTATAATTAGAGTTTGTTTATGATGCATTGACAACGTATAGTTTCTATACACTGTCAATGTATCAGATGTTAACACCTCATCAATAGGTCTTTATGGGTAATTTAAAAAAAATTATTTATATTTGCATAGAAGGGCCTATTGATGAGGTGTCAACCTCTGATACATTGATAATATATAAAAACTATACACTGTCAGTATATCATATATAAACTCATATTATAATTAAACACGAAAAGCTTAAAATGTTAAGGAGTACTATAGATTGAACCTACGAACCAAATCCAGGCAAGAAGCCCAACAAACCTTAAAGAAATTGGGCCTTCCTGGGCCACATGAAACATGTTTGATATCTCATCCCATGTAGAGAAAAGACAAAAGCCTGAAGATTTTGTTGTTGGACTTGACCTGGACCGGACCCACTAGAAATTAAAACTAATATCCTATCTTAACCGTTTTAAAGTGGTTTTCCTACACGGGGCCAAGGCTTTCCTTTTTTGAAATTTGAAATTCGAAATTCTTGATCGTTTGATGATCCTCCTTCCCTCTCTCTAGGTGTGGCGCGTGGGTCCCACTTCCAGCTCCCTCTGCCGTTCAAAGTTTCTCCCTTCAAACCCCACTCTCAGTGCAGCTGATAAATCTTACTCGCCTTTTTTAGTCGACGCGTGTACTTAAATTGCCGTTGAAATAGCGGTTTTTATATTCGGCAAATGGAAAAATGGCATGTCATAAGAGTAGCGTGAATAGGGACAGGTGTCGGACAAACGTAGCGAGTAAATTTTTTTTTCTGCTTGCTTAAACTTTCCCGCCCGAAAGACAACAGTTAAAAGGACAGCGGCTAATCATCTTAAGGTTAACCGATGTAGAAAAAAGAAATCCTTATTTAATCCGAGCGCAAGTTCTGGGTTTATTTGTGCCTTAAAAAACCAAGAATATCTGCTTGAGAAAATCTTCAAAGACAAAAAGAAAAAAAAAATGGAGGAGCCTGTCAAAGAACAAGCCACTGCTCAAATTTCTGGTTCATTTCTGCCTCAATTTCTCTAGTTTTCCCTTGGCTTTTAAAGGTGGTTTCTTTTGGTTTTAAAATTTGTTTTGTTGTGATGTTTCCGGGGAGTTCAGGGAAGTCGATGCTACGTTACCCACTTCGATCTTCGATGAAATCAAAGGAGGAGAAGCCACCGGCGGCTGATTCATCCAGTTCTTCTTCATCCAGAAGGTATTCAAATTCTATAATTTGCAGTTCAGTTTTTGTCTCTGTAGAATTTAAAGCATGTTCTTTCAGATTTAAAATGACATACTAAATAATAATTTGTATCTAGAAAATGTGTAGGTGTGGAATAACTGAAAGAGTTTGGCCCAATTAAGAAATAAAGTTAATTGTGGAAGCTTTTTTTTTTACAAAGAAATATGAGGCATTTAGTAAGGTTGTTTTGGAAAACACTAATCTTTTTCTCTGAAGAATCATAGTTTTTTTTTTTGTAATTCCTTCTGAATTTTAGGGGAGAACCTTACTGCAACAATAAAAATTGTTTTTTTTTAACAGGCCGCATACACATGATTTTCCCTAAACCTCGTAACGTTAGAAGTCTTGTGTACTGGATTTTTTTTTAATTCCTTCTAATTCACGGGTTTATTGGTTGCATTTTTCTAAGGGATTGAAAAATGTGACAGACTTCCCTTATATAGTTAATAAATTTTTTTGCCACTAGCAAAAAATTTAATGTAAAAAAGATTAATCATCCATCTATCCGCAATCTTCCATCGTGTTATCAATCAAATGACACAATGCCAAGTATATGGATGCGCAGTTAGTTAATATCTCCTAATTGCTTTCTTATTAGTATTAGTATTACTTTGATAGTGCTAATGATTTTGGATTTTATTTGTTTGGCCTTCTTTAGGGGAAGGGCAACACCAAGTGTAAGCAAGAGTGTGGGTGTTCTTGATCTTTCCAAGGAGAAATCTGCCAAGCCACCCAGAAGGCTCTCTATTCCAACCAAATCAACTATGACTCCATCTCCAAAATTAGTTGGGACAATCACTCCTATATCTGAGGCTAGAGCCAAGAAATCTACAAATGGTCAGGGAAAAAGTGACACACCTCTTTCAGATGCTTCTAGATCAGCCACTCGAAGGAGGTTCAGTATGCTGTCATCAGCATCATACTGGCTGCGGCAGATTAAGCTCTCTGAATCAGCTTCTATGCACTCTGTCTCGCTTGGCTTTTTCAAACTTGCCTTAGAAGCTGGATGTAAGGTATGCTTGTTCATTTGTTTATTCATTCCACTTTGTATGCTTGTGCTTTGAATTGGGGTTTTTTGGATTGCTGCATCAAAAGTTCTTGCTAAAATTATCTCAAGTTCATGTTATTGTATCATCATTTGTATTTAGCACTTTCATTTTTCCCTTTTTGCAGTTTAGTAGATTGGATTTTTTGTTTACTTTTGCCTATTCTAGATTTCATACAAGCTCTTTGCATTGAATTGTAACCTATCTTTGTTTTTGGTCTAATCTCATTATAACTCCAAATCCAGCCCCTTCGGGAAATGCGTGATGAGCTTAAATCCTATGTACGTCGCCATAATCTTGGTGAAAACGGGGAAGCTATAAAGGAACTACTTGAAAGCTACAATGTTTCAGAAAATGCAGATCAACCACAGGTGTCTGAAACTTGTTCGCTGGTGCCTGAGGAGGGGACTCGGTCATCTGATGATGAGGTTCACAGCGTTTCCTCTGCAGTGGGGTCTAGGAAACTGAAACCCAAGTCCTTGAATACTGATGCTGCTCAAGTATCAACGGTAGCCAAATCAGCAAAAGAGGCTACTCCGAAGAATAATCCTGCAACCAGGAATAGGGTTTTGAATAAGAACAGTTCAAATTCAAGGTCTGTTTCAGACACTGGCAATCGTAAGTTACAGAAGAAAACTCAGAAGACAACCAAGCCAGAGCCTGCTAAACGACTGGAAAAGACCAAGAGACAGGAAGCGAAATCAGCTAATGAGGAAGGCAAGTGTGTTGACAAATTTTAGGTTCAGCATCTATGCCTTACTTTGGGTATATGACATGAATTTGTAACTTTATTTACAGGTCAAGTTAGCCCTCCAGCTGCAGTTGAGAGTGAGACTGTTGAAGAGGACAAAGAAAATTTGGTAAAAGCTCTTATCGCCTAATACATTGAGCTGTACTGACGATTGACTAGTATATTGAGCTATCCTCTAGTTGTTGCCCTACACTTTTAAATGTGGTTTAATGTTAATGTTATAGCCCCACATTTTGCAAGGTTTCAGCAGGTTTGGTAGGGCAATGATGCCTGATTTCTCTCTACCTACACATGCCACTGATTATTTGATAAAGTTGATTCACATAATGTATTACAATTCTTGCCTTTACAGGATGTGCCTTTGACAGAAGAAATCACAGCCTGAATGAGGAGTGATATGGCGTTCTTCAAAAGACATGCTGAACCGTGTTAATTTCATCCTCTATGGGTTCTTTAGCTTGTTTGTATAGTGGTTAAAGTGAAGTGTTCTAATCTGGTGGTGTTAAGTCAAGGCCTGATGTATTTTTCTTGGGTTGTTGCTTTGAACTGGGATTTGTTTGTCTGGTATAATACAATCACTTGGGTTACCAATTGTAATCAAATCATTCAATATTTGTTGTTTTATTAATGTTATTAATCTTTTCAAGGATATGATTGAATCTTTTACACCAGTTCATAGAACTTTTAGCTGAATGATCACATTAGAATTGAATTTCATGATCCATAGATAGGCAAGCAGGATCTAAGTGCCAAGAGGTTCAATAGCAGAGAGAAGATCTAAATCAAACCATTAAGCATCACAGATTTTCTTTTTAGTACATATTCACTCCAGAATTTACAATAAAGGAGTACCAACATCGATAACATCCAAAAAAAAGCAGCAAAAAGAATCAGGTATCCCTAAAACTTCATAAAATGCATCAATCCGACAGAATTACAGGAAAATTACATAGAAAAACGAAGTGGGTATCTTCAAAAATAGCCTGAAATTTCAATCGGAGTGAGAGCCATCGTCGTCGCTGTAATCAGAGAGAGGGTGGTGGGGAGGACTAAAGCACAGGTAGAGCCACAAAGAGTCAGCAAGGCGGCCAAGATGACGGAGAGGAAGGCAGAAGAGAAGCTGCAAGACTTGGTCGCTGCTTAAGCGCTCTGGGTTACAGGCTATGTATTGGCATACGTTCGCTGACACGTTGGCTATTGTCACCACCACCGAGCTGTTCAACACCATCGTCTTCTCCCTCTCTGTTATTCCTCTCTTGTTTTGTTTCTCTATGGTTCTTTGACTTGTTTGTTTCATTGTTTGTTTGTTTGTTGTTGCTTTATTCTTAAAGAGATTAAAGCTACGTCGTATCATTCTGTTCCATTTTGTCACAACTCTCACGCAAAGGAGAAAAAACCTTGTACAAAAAATAGCGACTGCTTGATGTTTCAAGTGCGGACACATTCAAGCATGAGTTTTTTTTGGTTGGAGACCCCTGGCATGCGAAAATTATTTTGAATCCTGATTAATTTGAAATTAAGTTAATGTCGAATCTCAATCAAAAAAATTCTCTCGACATTGTTTTCCCATTTCATAAGACATTAAAGCATGAATTGGGCTAACAATTTTACATCATGTTGCGCTTGGGCTGCCTGTGTCTGAAATTGAATTTGTTAAGGAAGCAATATTAAGATAGTAATCAAATCGAGCTGAATCGATACGGTAAAATGCTTAAATTCGATTTTGATTTGAAAACTCATTACAACTCTTTAAAATATGATTGTGCAATGATTTGATATATATTTTTTTATGCACGTAGGAAATCTTAATAAAAAAAGAGAGAATTAAATCTTACTTGAAATCTAATCCATTAATCGATTAAATAAAAATTTCATCTGGAACAGAAAATAATCCTGTTCCATTGTCAATTTATCATGCAGGAAATTCTTCATAGGAATTAAGTGAAAACTGATATACATTGCATGTGGAAGAAGTTGCAGAAGACTATTTCAAGAACCAGATCTTTCTTTTTCCTAAAAAAGAAAAAAAAGGATCATCTTTAAATTGGCAAGCATAAGACTAAGGATTTAATAACCAAATACACTCTCAAATTTTTGCACAAAATGGATTTAAACCTTCAATCTTTAATTTTATTGTAAAAGTTTATAAACTTTTATTTTTCTATAAATAAATCTTCAACTTTTCAAAATAATGTAATTAAGGAAAATAAATATAAGGCTAAGGTCTTACAAGTCCTCAATCATTTTATTTTACTATAAAAATTTATATATATTTTAGATTTAATTACATTATTTTGAAAGCTTAAGGGTTTATATAGTAAAATTAAATGTTGAATATTTATTTTCATTTTGTGCAAATGATTGAAGGTATATTTTATTATTAAACTTAAAACTAGGTAATACTTTCCCCATGGGTGGGAGTGTAAAAGCTGAAACTAATTATAAAATATAAAATCCTAATCTCATTTTAAGCAACAACACGAAATATGCAGCAAGTAAAGCTATGCTGAAAATAAGTGCGTTGCCTCCCAAGTACTCGTTACCATGCTAGTTTATGAGAAAAGGAATGTCCCTCTCAAGTCTCATTCTTTTATCCCGTTACGAATATAAAAAATTACCCAAGTACCTGGCTACACTGAGAAACTAAATTTGATAATTTTAGATACGACACGATTATATAATATAAAAGTATATTTAAAAAAATACAAAAAGAACCTTGGTTAAAGTTTTTACTAAAATTATATATGGATTTGACAAATATTATAAAAAATTTGTATTTGGTGTGTCAAAAACGAATTTTGATATGATAATTTTTTATTTTACATGATTTGATGCGACATAAATACGAAATATATTAGTGCATTTTTAGATCTATCTATAGAAGTTAATGGGACACTGCTAGAAAAATATTTACAGACTACGACTAGAAATAAAATATAAAGTAAGGTTCTTAAGAAATCGTAGTCTAACGTTTTTAACTACGTTTCTTGAAATTCTAAAAGTATTTTAGAACTATGATGATTTAAAAACGCTAGTCTAAAAGTGAAGCCTTAAAAATTTTAAAATTCAAGACTATACTTTGTTGATGTCAAAAAGGTTGTTGGGCTTGTTGACGATGGATCAACTCTTTTCTCATTGGATCAACTTGTAAAACAAAAGGTCCATCGGGGTTGTTTCCGGTGGGACTTTCTCCGATGCTTAAGTCAGTAAGATATTCAAAAAAGAATATCAAAGTTGGAAGAGAGTGAAAGTGTACTCTTACCTGCTTCTTGTGTCTCTACACTTTTATATAGGTGTTTAAATGGGCGGTAACGCTCATTAAATGGGTGGTTATATAATATAATTAAGAGAGCAATTACATAATATAGTTAAGAGAGCAGTTACGACGAGCAGCAATTACAGCGGTTACTTTGTATGTAATTAAGTGGGCCACGTGTAATCAAGCTCGGTGAAGTGGGCTTATTGACTTTGTAATCGCCATTTGCCAGGAGGCATAATGTTAGTATCATTGTGAGAAGGCTCAATAGGCCCACTTCACCGAGCTTGATTACACATGGCCCACTTAATTACACACAAAGTAACTGCCATAATTGCTGCTTGCCGTAACTGCTCTTTTAATTATATTACGTAATTGCTCTCTTAATTATATTACATAACCGCCCATTTAATGGGCGTAACTGCCCAGTTAAACACCTATATAAAGGTGTAGAGACACAGAAAGCAGGTAAGAGCACACTTTCACTCTCTTCCAACTTTGATATTCTTTCTTGAATACTCTACTGACTTAAGTATCAGAGAAAGTTTCACCGAAAACAATCCCGGTGGATCTTCTGTTTTGCAGGTTGATCCAAGGAGAAAAGAGTTGATCCATCATCAACAAGCCTAGCAACTTTTTTGGCATCAACTATTTCTTAAAAAATAAAAAATAGTCAAAGTATTTTAAGATTACGATTGTTTTAAAAATATGCAGAATTTCTTTCCTTTCTCGTTTTTTATAAAGATATTCTATCTTATATATCTGTACTCTTTTCCTATTTCAATTTTAGGATTTTTGTTCATTCTTCTTCTTCTTTTTCTTCCTGAATCTCTCGTTTTAACTCATCGTTTAATTTAACAAAGAGGGTCTTAAAAAAATTCCTTTTCAAGAAATTACTTACTCGACTTGCATTTCAATGTCTTTTCGAGATTCATCAAGTTTTTTGGTTAATTTGCTCAAGTATTTCCCGCATTTTCCTCTTCGTTTTCTATTATATATCTTCTTCTCATCCAAACAATTCTCCAGTCAATTTAATTTATTGAAATTTAATTTTATAAATACTAGTTTATTTATAGCCGAAAGTCCATCTTATCTTTACTCTTTCTTTATTTCAATTTTAGGTATTCTTTACGTTGCTTTTCTTTCTCTTTTCTTAACCAACTTTATCATTTTTTTTTACTTCCAAATGGGGGTCCTAAAAAATTTCTCCCTAAAACATTGCTTGCTCAACTTGCATCTCAACCTTTTCTCTCTCCTTTTTTTTTTTGAGATTCGACAAGCTTTTCGTTAATCTATAAAGTTATTTCCTTTTTTTTTTTTCCATTTTCTCTTAACTTTTAACCTATCCAAATATCTCTCGAATCAAATTAATTTTTTGAAATTTAATTTGGGCTTAGGGGGATACTGCAGGTATTCAGATTTTCTTGTGTGTAAACTTGAGTTATTCTTTGCTGTTTGCTATTGATTGAAGATTTGATGGATTTTACTTAACATTTCTTATAATTTTTCGTTTTTTATATGATTTCTAGGTCAAAATGATGATAGCAGATTAAGGCTACTGAATTGTCAAGGTGCAGACATATTTGTATTAATTTTCTCATTAATTAGTAGAATAAGTTATGAAAATGTTCTAAAAAGAGCACTATTAATTTAGGGTTTTGTTTTCTTTTTTAAAATTTTTTTTTTATAGTGAGGCTTCTTATGTTTGCTTTTATGTCCATTCAATGTATTTTAATGATCCAAGAAATGCCAATCCCATTTTGAGCTGCAAATAGTAAAGGAAACTTGTAATTGAAAGCTAGTTTTCGATATTCTGTATAACGTCAAGTTGCCATTTTGAATTTCAACTGAGTTGTGCATTTTTCTTTTTTGACAAAAGAATTACTTCGATATTTATTGATAAGTATCATAGAGAATGTTGACACTTAATTTTGTCTGGGTTTGATAAATTCAAAAAATTTAAGGATCAAATCCTACACAATGGAATTGACTTAATTAAATTTAGGCATATTTTCTTAATTCAAATTCCGAATAAATTTAGGTAAATTTTGGGTTATGTGAACTTTATTGGGCTTACAAACTTAAAAGCCCAATTTAGGTTGAATTATGTTCCATGAGCTTGAAGGCCCAAATTTCATTTATTTATTTATTTTCTAATTTAGTTCTTTTAATAAACTTAATTAGTGATAATTTCTAAAAAAAGAAAAAAAAAAGTGAAAAAAAAGAAAAAAAAAAAAAAAAATCAAAAATGGAAAGAGTTGGTGCCGTGGTGCCGTGCATGGTACCAACTCTTGTTGCCTTTTTGAGAGTCCCTTTCCTTCACCAACTATCCATCAGCAGCTGCCTATTGCTTTGCCACTCAGCCCATTCCCATGGAAGCCAGTCATTCAAACCCCATTCCAATGATCAAACACTCTAATGTCCAAACTTTGAATGTTAAAATCTTATGGACAAAAATCAAGAGTGACACCCTAATTTGATTAAAATGAACACTGGATTTACATGTTGGTGGGGGGCTCTCAGTACCAAAAATCATAGAAATCCTAAGAATCGTGGCCACCATTCACCATTGCCCGTACCACCCAAGGTAACCAAAACCTAAAAAATAACCAGCACCAAACCTTCATCCTCTTGAACCTGAATCATCACTCAAACCTAAAATACCCAAACCTCCATCACCAAGCTTCAAGCTCCCACTGCCATTTTCACAGCCTAAATCGAAGCCATGCACAGTCCCGACCATACCAACACCTGAGACCCAAGAACCCAACTCAAAAATAAACCCACACCCACCTGTGTAAAAAAAAAAATCGTCAAAAATAATAAACAAATAAACCATAATAGTAAAGCAAAGAGAAATCGCAACCGAGGGGGTTTTTTGGTTTATGGGTTCTTCAAATCTTAAAGCTTTTGGGTCTCAAGCAAAGGGAGGAGGGAAGAGATAGAGGTGATAGTGGGTCTGACCAGTTCCAACCGATTTTGGCCCACTATCACACATAACCGGTCTGAACCAGTTGATGAACCGGGCCGGTTCATCACTTTAATATAGATGAACCGGTTCAACTCGGTGAACTGGTTCATCTTAAACTGAGCCGAGCCGAACTAAACCAGCTGGCCTGTTTTTTTTTTATTTAAATTTTTAAATTTTATATTAATTCATTTAATAAAAATAAAAATATATTAATATATTTTTATAATTTAATCTTCAAAATTTATTTTTAACAATAATTTATTTAATTAATTAACAATAATTTAAAGATATATTACTATAAAATTATCTAATAAAATTATTGTTATAGTAAACTAAAGTTATATTATGATATTATGATAAAGTTATTATGATATTTGATTCAAAATATAAATAATGTTATTATGATAAAGTGATAAAGTTATTGGGATAAAGGCTCTGATGATGATGATGATGATGATGATGATAAAGTGATAAAGTTACTTATTTAATAAAGTTGTTAGTTTAAAAAAATTATATTACTTCTAAAATTTTTAAATATTGTTAAACTTATTTATTATATTTAAAATATAATTTACTTATTGTTTAAAATATAAGTAAGCATATCATTTTGGATTTAAAATATTTATTCATTTATTTAATATGTTTTTAAAATATTCATTCATTTTGTATTTTAAATATTTATTTATTTTTTAAACATAGATAAGCATATCATTAATTACTTTGGTGTTTAATAATAATAATAATAATAATAATAATAATAATAATAATAATAATAATAATAATAATAATAATAATAATAATAATAATAATAATAATAATAATAAATAACAAAGGAGAAAAAGGAGAGAGTAGGAGACCAAAGATTTTTTACGTGAAAAAACCCTTCAAAAGTTAGAAGGGTAAAAATCACTGGATCGTAGTCTATGAAAATATTTACTATGACTACATTTATTTACAATTTTACATACAATTTACAAAAAAAAAAGATTATTACCTATTCTTCATAATTTATACGGATTGCCTTAGAAATTTCTTCATCGTCCTTTGAATTATTATCAACGAATTCATTGCCCATTCCAAGTTCGACATTGCGCAATTTCGCGTCAAACCAACCTTTAAGGTATGTTAATATGCACAATGAATCCAAATTAAGAGTGGTTCGATGGTCTCCAATAATTAATTCACATGTCCAGAATGCAGATTCTGAAGCAATAGAAGAAACTTGCACTGCAAAAACATCTCGGGTCATGGAAGCTAAAATTGAAAATTGTTTTTGGTTTTCTTTCGACCATTGGAGAAGATCAAAGTTTTCACCTACAGAAAAATCTTGACTTAAGAAAAATCATATCTCATTGAAGTTAGAACTTCATCGAGTTGTTGATCCAGAGCTGCTGGCTTTTCCTTTTAGCTTCGTTCTCTTCTGTGCTGCTTCCTTAATTGCATTCAAAATACCTTTTCCTTTGCTACTGCTACTCTCGGTTTCTTCGTACGAATCTTCTTGTCCTCGATTAAAGTTGAACTGCTCCCTTTCTGCTTCATAAATATTAAACAATTCTCGAAAAAGATTGTTGATTGAGGACTTTTGATCCTCAATAGAATCAAGACCAAGAAAATTTTTATAACAATTAAAAAAATCTCTATATTTACTTCACCTTGACTAGGATCTAGTAAAGTTGCAATACAATAAATAGGAGGAATTGTTTCCCAATATTTTTAAAATTTTTCCTCCATATCATATACAAAGGAACGTAAAGTTTCATGATTCCTAAATTTTACAAATTTATCAAATATTGTATAGATAATAAGAACAAAATAAGGTGTAGTTGAATAAAATTGAGTTGAAAATCTTTTGGTTGCATCTTTAAAAGTGGATAATAAATCAACACAACATTCAATAAAAATCCAATCTTCTTCATAAAGTGCTAAATACGGGGCTACTTGTATAATTGTTATAAAAAGGAGTAATAAGTTCTTTATAAGGTAAAACAGAAGAAAGCAAATGATGAAATGAGTTCCACCTTGTTTCCACGGTGTAGACACCCAATTTTGTCCAAATCAATAGTACTTTTGCTCGAAAATCTCAAATTAAATATTGTGCAATAAGTCTAATTGGACTATCAAAGTCCAAATCAAAATGAATGGGCTTTAAAGCCCAAATCTTAATGGGTTGGTGCTTACTTGTTTTTATGTTTTAATTATTTATTTTATCTTATTTTTATTTTTATTTTTATTTTTTTTATTTTTTTATTTTTATTTTATTTTTTTCATTTTTATCTGATTTGGTTTTATTTTGATTTTTTTACATGTCAGTGCATTTAAGAGGTGCATTTAAGAGGGTTCCCTTCTCCATACCCATTGCCTCTCCCCAGCCCCTCTCCTAGGCACAACAACGTTGCCACCAGCTTTGTCTCCTGCTCTGCCGCTCTCCCTCATTCCAACAACAAACCCTTTTATGCCCAAGCTTTGACTTAAAAGATCCCAAGGACAAAAACCAAAACTGGATAAAAGAATGTGTTCTGATTTGGTTAAAATGAAAACTGCATTACACAAAGGGGGGTTCAGCTTCTCTTCCCTCGATTGGACCAGTCCCCATTCAGCCAAAGAGAACCCCATCGACCTCACCACCACTGCCTCCTTTCACTCACCGAACCAAGCATCACCCTAACCAACCGAAACCCTTTGGCCAGCCCCTTACAGCCACCATTCTCGCCTACGTTTCGCTACCCGAAATCATAGCAATCACCAAGAATCACCACCTAACACAGTCGCCACACAATAGCCATCAAGCAACTGACTAAACACTACCCTAAATCCCACTGTCATCATCGACCCGAGCTATCATCATCATCCTCTCTACAACCCGAGCCCTTTGGTAACCAAGTCAGTCACCAGCCATAGCCATCAAACAACAAAAACCAACCAAGACCCTAGGAACCAAAACCACAGACTCGAAAGCCAAAAAAAAGGAAGAAAAAAAAAAGAGAAGGGAAACGGAATCCCAAAACAACTAACACACAAACCTCACCACGCACACAACCCAAAACCACCCTTACCAAACCGAAATAACTAAAACAAAAAAAAAGGGAAACCGAACCAGATCCAAAACCCAAACCAACCATTCTGCAACTTGAAAAAAAAAAAAGAAAACAACAAATAGCAACAACCAAACACAAGCTTCAACAACATCAAAATAAAAAATAAAAAAAGGGAGGGAGTTTCGGTTCAAGGGTTTTCAAAGGGTTTGGTTTTCGAGATTTGATGAGGAAGGGGTTAGGGAGGAGGCCACGTACATAGAGGAAAGAGAAAGTCGTTCAAGCTGTGGAGAGAGGCTGTTAAAGGTGGAAAAGTTGACGGCTTTGGCTCCAGATCTACGACTTTAGGGGTAGTTTTGTAGGAAACCGTGGCCAGAAACGAGAAGAGGAAGACGAGTAGAAGTGGAAAGTGGTGAGCTTTTTAGGATTTGGCCACCAGTGACGGCAACCATCGACGGTGGTGCCAGCGACGGCTCCAGTGCCAGGTTTTGGAAAGAGGAAGGAGAGAGTTGAGAGAAAAAATAAAGGTTTTTTTTTTAAGAAAGGAGAAGAAATGAAGAACTAAAAATTTTTTTTGGCTTTTATAGTCTGTGAAAAAAAAAGGGCAAGGGAGGTTGACCCGGGATCTGCGCCCCCGACCCGGCTCCAGACTGGCTCCGCCTGACCCGCGAGAGAAGGACGATCCGCACTTGACCCGGTCCGGTTCACCTTACTTGGGCCATACTTGAAAGGCTGCTGGACCCTCCCTTTTTGGGCCTTTCAACTTGGGCTGTTAGTTGGGCCACTTTCAAGAGTATTCCTTGGGTTTTCTTAAACCCAAATAATTTGGTTACACTCTTATCTTGATTAATTTGTGTTTATTTACTTGTCAACTTATTATCTTATGTGTCATTATTTATTTATTTTCATATTTTTTATTTTTTTTATAACAGAATTATAAAAAAAATCTCAATTAGAATTAGCAACAAATATTGGTTTTGAATTTGATTAACATAAATCCATAGGTTTAAATTTCAAGAAGCTAACAATAATAATAAATAAATCTTTTTTTTGAATTAATTATTATATTGATAAAGTAAGTACTAAAAAATGTTGGTTCAATTTAAATAAAAATTCTCCCGATGATGGAATGTTATAAAACTCACAAGTAGTGATTTTTTAACTGATCCCTAGGTGAGAAGAGTCGTACTAAATGTTATCAGAGTATTGGGATATTTAGTATGATTTTTCAATAATTTAAATTTTTATTAAAAACAAAAATAAATAAGTTTTTAAAAGAAAATATAAAAAGGGAAATTAATAATAAAGTTCCGATGATAGGATGTCATGAAACTCACAAGTAGTGATTTCTTGACTGATCCCTAGGTGAGAAAAATTAACTAAATATTACCAGAGTATTGAGATATTTATTATGATTTTTCAATAATTTAAATTTTTATTAAAATGAAAATAAATAAGGTCTTTTTAAAAATTAATAATAAAATTTAAGCAAACAAAAGAAAATTTAATAATTAAACAATGTCCGATGATGGGATGTTATGAAACTCACAAGTAGTGATTTCTTGACTGATCCCTAGGTGAGAAGAGTCTACTAAATGTTACCAGAGTATTGGGATATTTAGTATGATTTTTCAATAATTTAAATTTTTATTAAAAATGAAAATAAATGATTTATAAAAAAATAAAGAAAAATAAATAATGAAATTTAATAATTAAACAATCGCCCGATGATGGGATGTTATGAAACTCACAAGTAGTGATTTCTTAACTGATCCCTAGGTGAGAGAAGTTCGCTAAGTGTTACCAGAGTATTGGGATACTTAGTACAATTTTTCAATAATAAAAATTTTTATTTAAAATAAATAAAGAAATATTTATATAAAAAATAAAAAAATTCATTCGCATCATTCATTATATGTTTGCATCATATGCATTCATAATAATTTTTGAAGCGAGTGTGAATCTTCTGATGATGAGATTCTATAGAACTCACAAGTACTGATTCTTAAGAAATCTCTAGATGAGGAAATTATCTGAAATGCTGCTAGAAGTATTGGGGTGCTTTGGAATAATTTTCAATACAAAAGATTTTCACTTATTTCAAATAAAAAATAAAATTTAAATGTTTCAAAATTAATACAAATAAAAAAAATGATTTCAAAATAAATGGAATTATTTTAAATATTAAGTTAAGACCATTTTATTAAAACAAAAAGGATAACACGTGATTAAGATGGTATCGTTTTTTAAACGGGCGTCGTGGGGGTGCTAATCCTTCCCCACGCGTAACCGTACTTCCAGACCCAACTTTGTTTTCGCAGACCCAAACTTGTCTTTTTAATAAAACTTAATTAATTTTGAGATTTTGTTAAAAAGATAAAAATTTTGAGGTGACCAATCACACCTAGTGAAAAAAAGATTGGTGGCGACTCCTTTTGTTTTTAAATGTTTTTCAAAAATCGTCGAGCGCGAAATCGTTACGACACATGGGAAGTGGAAACACTTTAACAAGTATATTATTTTCTATACAAAGTTGCTTCCATTCACGTTTATTATTTGGGGTGCGGATTCATTTTGCTAAAATTTTAATTTTATCAATTGGACCTATGCCACTACCAGTATCAGTAGAACTAAAACCACTTTAAATACACAAATTTATAATATAGCATGCACATCTTGCATGAAAAAATACACCTTGCATAACTGGGTTTAAACTTTTAATTAATATAAGAATAGACGCAATATTACCCAAAGTATTATCAAAGTACTAGTAAAAACTTTATTATTTTCGAGTTCATATAATTTACAAACTTTAGTAATATATTTATGAATAGTATATGAATTATGTGCTTCTTCTATTACATCTAAGGATAAAATTTGTTTTTGTATGCACCAATCCTCATCTATCCAATGACAAGTTATAACAAGATAAGTTATACCATTAGTACTAGTCCATATATCACTAGTTAAACTAACCCTAGATGAAATATTACTAAGTTTATCAATTAAAGCTTGTCTATATTTTTTAAACATATCCCTGCAATCTTTTTTTAATGTATGCCTAGAAACATATTTATATGCAAGTTGTAAATATTTACAAACAAATTCTAAATATCCTACTTTTCACAAATTGTGAATAGTTGTTCAGTCCTAATTACAAATCTAACTAAACCACGTCTAGCTTGAACATTATTAAAATTAATTTTTTTCCACCATCATGTATATTAATTTGAGATTGTTTGCCTTCAGTAATTTCATTTTCTTCAGCATCTGGATTAATTTTATGTGTACCAATTAAATATCTTTTATATGTACCTGTACCGCCACTGTCGTAACGGCTTCGCGCTCGACGAATTTCGAAAAAAGCGTTTAAAAACAAAAATGGGAGTCGCCACCAATCTTTTTTGACTAGGTGTGATTGGCCACCTGAAAACGTTTATCTTTTCAACAAAATCTCAAAATTAATTAAGTTTTATTAAAAAGATAATCTTTTGGTCTGCGAAAACGAAGTTGGGTTCGGGGGTACGGTTACGCGTGGGGAAGGATTAGCACCCCCACGACGCCCGTTAAAAAACGGTACCATAATAATCATGTGTTATCCTTTTTGTTTTAATAAAATGTTCTTAATTTAATATTTAAAATTAATTCCTTTTTTATTCCAACCTTTTTATTCAAAATCATTCCTTATTTGCAAATTTATTTTGTTTTACTTTATTTTTCGAAAATAGATGTGAACCTTTTTGTATTGAATAATTAAATCAATTACTCCAATACTTTTGGCAGCATTCGAAATAATTTTTCTCACCTAGAGATTTCTTAAGAATCACTACTTGTGACTTCTATAGAATCTCATCCTCGGAAAATTTCATTTATCTTGAAATTAACTTTTATTATTAGTTTTCCTTTTAAAAACTTATTTTTTATTTTTAACAAAAAATTAAATTATTGAAAAATCATACTAAATATTCCAATACTTTTGGCAACATTTAATACGACTCTTCTCACCTAGGGATCAGCTTGGAATCACTACTTGTGACTTCCGTAGCATCCCATCATCGGGAAATTTTTTTAATTATAATTTTTATTATTTTTAAACACATTTTCTAATCAATAATAATTAATGAAAAAACAAGTAAAAGAAAAATTTTTCAATTTCTTGTTTTACAATATGCATTAATAAAAATAATAATAATAATAACAATAACTAAACACAATAATGATAATAATAATAATAATAATAATAATAGCAATAATAATAATTATAATGAAAACAATAATAAAAGCAACAACACCAACATTAATAATAATAATAATAATAATAATAATAATAAATAATAATAATAATAATAATAATAATAATAATAATTTTTATTTAATTTTTTTATATATATATTTTTTAATTTTTAATTTTTTTAATTAAATTATTTTTAAACAAAAATAAATAAATAAGTAAATAAAACAAATGGGAAAAGGAAAAAATATACCAAAAAGGGGTTTGGGCTTGATCAGCCCAAAAAGTCAAAAATCAGGCCCAATGATCAAGGCCCAGACTGCTGTTGGAGTGGGCTGCAAACGGATCGGATCAGGCCGGGTCGGGTCAGGTCAGGTGCACGGGTCTTCCTTCGCGGGTCAGCGAGCGGGTCGGGTCGGCTTCTGGAGCGGCGCGCGGACCCTCCCTTTCCGGGTCGGACGCGCGGATCCCGGGTCGGGTCCCGGGTCCACGCGCGGGTCGACCGCTTCTTTTCCTATAAAGTTCAACCCTTTTTTTTTTAATTCATTTTCAACCCCCAAAAAGAAAAAAAAAACTTCAGAGCTTCAGAGGCTTCCCCGGCCAGGCGATTTCCGGCCGCCGCCTCGGCCGCCGTCTGCCACTGCCGGCCGCCGCCTCTGGTGGCCGGAAAGGGAAAAGCTTCTAACTTTCCAAAGCTTCTCTTCCTCACCTTTCCGTTCCTAACCTTCGTTTCCCCTACAAAACCTCCTAACTACCTAGATCTGGCCTCGACCGAAACCTCCTCCCTTTCTTTTTTCTATTTTTTTTGTTTTTCTCTTCTGGTTGATGATGTTTGGTGGTGGTCTCGTGGTTGTTTATTGTTTTCTTTTGCAGGTGACGGCTTAGATCTAGGTTTCGGGGTTCCCGGGTGGTTTGTGGGTTTGGGTTTCTGTCGTGGTTTATTTTGCTTGGCTATGTGTTGAGGCTTCGGGTTTGTCGGGAGAGGTTGGAATGGTGATGATTCTGGTGAAGGTGATGATGGCGGTGTGTGTGTGCGTGTATTTGAGGGGTTTCGGGGAGTGAGGATCTGGGTCTCGTTGATGAAGATGATGCTGTGATGGTGAGCCGAGGATGGCAAAGGGGCTGGTTCACGAGGGCTCTTCGGTGGGGGTTTTAGGTTTCTTTAGTGAAGATGGCAGTGGTGGTTTCCAGGCTTGAGAGGCAGAGTATCGAGAGTTTTGGGGCTGTCTGTGTGATGGCGTTGGGCTCGGCTCCCTCCAAAAATGGTGAGCAAATGGGGCTACTGGTTTTGGTATGGCAGAGATGGGATGGAGTGACAGAAAGGGGAATGGGGGCTGCCGGCGATGGGATGGTGATTGATGGATTGGACAAAAAAAATAATAATAATACTAATAATAATAAAAATAAAGATAATAAAAATAATAATAAGAGTAATAATAAGAATAATAATAATAAAAGTAATAAAAATAAAAATAAAAATATTAGTAATAATAATAATAATAGTAATAATAACAAAAAGGGACAAAATTAGGTGTCAACAGCTGTCCCTCTTTGCTCATTGCTGAGGATCAGGAATAGAGCAAAGACAATAGACACTAATTTTGTCCGGCTTATGACCTAATCTCTTCTTCTTCTTTTTTCTTTCTTCTTCTTTTTTCTTTTTTTCTTTTTCCTTTTTTGTATGCGCTCCTCTTGCAGCAGAGGCGATGAAACTTTAAATTTAAATCATCCATTTTTTTTTGTTTTTTTGTTTTTGTTTTTGTTTTTGTTTTTTTGTTTTAATGTGCTCCTCTTGCGGCAGAGGTAATGAAACTTTAAATTTCTTTTTGTTCTCTCTTTTTTTTTTATTTTGAAATGTGCTCCTCTTGCAGCAGAGGCAATGAAACTTTAAATTTCTTTTTTTTTTTTTTTTTTTTGTTTTCTTTTTTTTTCGAGAAAGCTCCTCTTGCAGCAGAGGCAATGGAACTTTAAATTCTTTTCCTAAAAATGTGCTCCTCTTGCAGCAGAGGCAATGAAACTTTAAAATTTTTCTTTCTTTTGAAATGTGCTCCTCTTGCAGCAGAGGCAATGGAACTTTAAATTCTTTTCCTAAAAATGTGCTCCTCTTGCAGCAGAGGCAATGAAACTTTAAAATTTTTCTTTCTTTTGAAATGTGCTCCTCTTGCAGCAGAGGCAATGAAACTTTAAATTTCTCTTTTTGAAATGTAGGGATTTCACATTTAAAAATTTGATTCGGAGATTCACATCCGAAATTTCAACTTAGGGATTCACCCAAAATTTTGACTTGGAGATTCACATCCAAAAATTTGACTTAGGGATTCACACCCTGTGAAATTTTAATTCGGAGATTCACACCCGAAATTTTGGCTTAGGGATTCACACCCAAAATTTTGACTTGGAGTTTCACACCCGAAAATTTGATTTTGTTTTGGATATTCGCATCCAAAATTTTAACTTTGATTTGGAGATTCACATCCAAAAATTTGACTTGGGAGATTCACATTCAGAATTTGACTTGGAGATTCACATCCGAAAAGTTTGACTTGGAGATTCACATCCAAAATTTTAACTTTGATTTGGAGATTCACATCCAAAAAATTAACTTGGAGATTCACATCCGAAAATTTGATTCGAAGATTCACATCCAAATCGAATTTTCCTATCTTAAAATTCACTATCTTGAATTTTCTTCAATTTCATCTTTAAATCTTGTGTTTAATCTCATTTCAAATTTAATCTCAAACCTCCTCTTTAAAATATAGCCCTGAACCTTCTTCTTCTTCCTTTTTTTTTTTTTTTTGAAATGTGCTCCTCTTGCAGCAGAGGCAATCAGACTTTAAAATTCTTTTTGTTGTTTTTTTTTTTGTTTTTTTTTTTTTTGAGAAAGCTCCTCTTGCAGCAGAGGCAATGAAACTTTAAATTTTTTTCTTTCTTTTGAAACGTGCTCCTCTTGCAGCGGAGGCAATGAAACTTTAAAATTTTTTTTCTTTCTTTTGAAATGTGCTCCTCTTGCAGCAGAGGCCATGAAACTTTAAAATTTTGCCCGGAGGACTTGAGATTTGTGCCCGGAGGACTTATGATTTTTCTGAAAAGTGCTCCTCTTGCAGCAGAGGCGATGAAACTTTAAAATTTTGCCCGGAGGACTTGAGATTTGTGCCCGGAGGACTTGAGATTTGTGCCCGGAGGTCTTATGATTTGTGCCTGGAGGACTTATGATTTGTGCCCGGAGGACTTAAATGCTTTTTCTGGAAAGTGCTCCTCTTGCAGCAGAGGCGATGAAACTTTAAAAAATTTTGCCCGGAGGACTTATGATTATGCCCGGAGGACTTAGATTCTTTTTCTGAAAAGTGCTCCTCTTGCAGCAGAGGCGATGAAACTTTAAAATTTTGCCCGGGGGACTTGAGATTTGTGCCCGGAGGACTTATGATTTGTGCCCGGAGGACTTAAATGCTTTGTCTGGAAAGTGCTCCTCTTGCAGCAGAGGCGATGAAACTTTAAAATTTTCGCCCGGAGGACTTAGAATTGATGCCCGGAGGACTTAAGATTTTGAATTTGGTGCCCGGAGGACTTAAATTCCTTTTCTGGAAAGTGCTCCTCTTGCAGCAGAGGCGATGAAACTTTAAATATTTTGCCCGGAGGACTTGAGATTTGGTGCCCTGAGGACTTAGATTTGTGCCCGGAGGACTTAGCATTGTGCCCGGAGGACTTGAGATTTTGCCCGGAGGACTTAAAATAGGTGCCCGGAGGTCTTATACCTTGTGCTTGCAGTGTTTGAAATCTGTGCCCGGAGGACTTGGAATTGGATTTGAAATTTTCTTTATCATGAGCAAACTTGTCCCCCACTCTTTTTCTTTCTTTCTTTTCTCTCTTCTCTCTTCTTTCTCTCTTCTCTATTTCTTTCTTTTTCTCTCTTCTCTTTTTCTCTCTCTTTTCTTTTCTCTTCTTTTTCTCTCTTCTCTTCTCTTCTTCTTTCTTCTCTCTTTTTTTTCTTTTTCTGTTTTTCTCTTCTCTTTTCTCTTCTCTTTTTTTTCTTTTTCTGTTTTTCTCCTCTTCTTTCTTTTTCTCTCTCTTTTCCCTCTCTTTCTCCTCTTCTCTTTTCTTTCTCTTTTTTTCTTTTTCTCTCTTCTCTTTGTTTCTCTTCTTTTTTTTTTCTTTTTCTTTTTTTCTTTTTTTTTCTCTTCTCTTTTCTTTCTCCTTTTCTTTCTCTTTTTTTTCCTTTTTTGTCTCTCTTTTTTTCTTCTTTTTTCTTTTTTTCTTGGAAAAGGTTGCATAACCTTTGAAATCTTGATTGAATGGTATTGAGTCTTCAGCTTGAGAAATATGTTTTAATCTGAAAATTTTACACAAAAACTTTCAATGTTGATGTTGTATGATACTGTGTATGTATGCATGAATGCATGGCACTCAATCCTGTACATTTTCTAACTTCAAAACTTTTTCCTATCTTGCCAAAGAGGCACATCATTTGCCCCTTTTTTTTCTTTGCCCCCAACATGATCATGAAAACTCCTTTCTGTTTCCCATTTCTGCAGGGTTCTGGTGCTCATCATAGCCTTTTGACGAAAAGCGCAAAAATTTTCTCATAACTATTTTCCAAGAGGGAATTGAATCTAAACTTCACGAGTGATATTTGATTCTTTCAAAATATTAGTGATTACTTTTCAAGATGAATGACATAAACCCTATTCGGATCTTTTCAACTAGACAATTGAAAGTTTGGTAGTCATGATGCTCTTTGTTTGGGGCATACTTTGCTATTTATACAAAAAAACAATGATTCCTTACTTAGCTTAAAATAACTTTCTCGAAATACCACCACTTTTTCTCCATCTTTTTTTGTTTTAAACAAAATTCTGAATGAGAAGAGAAACAAAATATTTACAACTTGGTTTGACAATCTCTTAAATTCTCGAATAATGGCGTTCCACAAATGCCAAGATACGATACGAATGACTGAGGTCTTTCCTGTTCGGGGAGAGTATTTACAAGAAGAAAGGTTCAAACTTTTTCAAAAAAAAAGGTCAGCAATCAAATGACATCAAAATCTTTGGATATTTGGAGGGTCTCTCAAGGCTTGTTAATTCTTTTTCCACATTTTCAGTTCATGTCACTGCTTGACTTGGTTGCATGAAAAGTTCATTGTTCGCTCTAGACTGCCCTTTTCGGGTTTTCACCCTAGAGCCTCATTCTTTCTTTTGTTTTCTTTTCTTTTTTCTTTTTTTTTTTTGATTGATTGCTCCACCATGTATTCAAGAATTCAAATTTTATTCAAACCAAAGAAAGGTGAGAATCTTCCAAAGAAGAGCTCTTCGATACAAGCATCCCTACTTGATCAAAATGGACTTTTAAGTACGTAATGTAGGCCATGGTTCAGGATTTTGAAAGAATAGATAAATAGGCCCAAAATGTGTTTGAAGGTGATCAATCCAAGGATCATTTCTTCTCCTATGGTTGTCCATCATTTTCACTCTTCGAAGCACCTTTCTTTTTCCAATTTTCCATGTATCTCTTCTCCTTCTTCTTCTTCCTTTTTCTTTCTTTTTTTTTCTTCTTCTTTTTTTTTTTTTTTAAAAACCATATTCATCCTTTGAAGCATCTTTCTTTATGTACTTTCACATGTATCCTTCCTCCTTTCTCTTTCTTTTTTTCTTTTCTTTTTTCATTGATTCATATCCAAGATTTCAAAAACATAGTAAATCTTATTTGGTCAAAAACAAAAGTTGAATCATTCATTTTCTTTGAAAAGATATTTTCTGCACATGCCCCCCAGTGTGGAGGGTGATCCTTGGAGGAGGTTTATTACGAAAGAAATTATCAGGCTCAAAAAGGGTAGCAAAAGGATAACGTTTATACTTGTGAATGGAATATGAAAGACGGCCATTCATCATCTCAAATTAAGATGCTTCTATTGAAAAACAATTCTTATGATAAGTTTTTCCTTTGGCATTTGAAATCCTCTGAATATCATGTTTGCATGGTGTCACAATCAATTTCATTTTTTTCTTCTCCTTTTTCCTTTCTTTTTTTTTCTTGTAATGCAACACTTTAATATGACAGAACTTGACCTCACACACCACACCTTCATTTAAGGAGACAAAAAGTGATGTGCAACTCGAGGTATTATGCAGGTGGACATCGGTGGGAAAATCCTCGACTTTGGTTCTCTTTTTTTCTCTCTCTCTTTTTCTTTATCTTGCCCCAAAACATGGGCAAAAGGCATCTTGGGAGTATAAGATTGAAGAGTTTGCGATTTGCACATGAATTTAGGTGGAAAGGTGTTTCAAAATGATCTTGTCAAGTGTAAAATTACCAATATTAAGAATATTTAGAGATTGTCATTGATTTCCAAATTATTCTCAAAAGGTTTTGCAAATCGATTATTTCTTTGAAAATTATTTATAATGAAACCCTATCATGGTCAAAGTGAAAACAAAATCGAACTTTCAAAAATTTATGCCCCAATTTAGCTTTTTGGCTCTCGACTGATTTAGATTCTGTTGAGATGTAATCCAAGAATGATTCAATACATTCATCTTTGACAGTAATCACCAATTTTCTTGGAATCATTTTTATCATTAATGTGAAGAAAAGAGACATTCTTGACATATGCCACTGGCAAATAACTCATGCAAAAAGTTGTGCTCATACAATTGTCACCTAGGCCAACGGAAATGACAAGCACTTTCCAACAAAATACAAATTCTAAGATCTTGACATTTTCGTTTCTTCCAGATTGATCTGCCAAAATGCCATGATTTTACACCAAAGTGGACTTCCACTGTTCCATGAGTTCTTGAGTCAAGATTCCACCATTGATGAGCTCTTCAACCCTTTCCTTCAACTGTCTGCATTTTTCTGTTGCATGCCCAATTGCCCCCATGTGATAATCACATCTGCTGTTCGGATCATAGCTCTTGGCCAGCGGGTTTGGTGCTATTCTCAAAGGTACAGGGGCCAAATATTGGTTTTTTATCAAAAAGGGCAAAAGATCAGAGATTGGAATTGGGATTTTTCCTTGGTTGCCTCTCGATCTTTTTCTGTTGTTCATTGATTGTTGAGGAGGTTGAGATACTGGCCTAGGAATAAAGATAGGCGCTTGAGCAACTATTGGAGGGTAAGAGTTTGCTGGAAATCCTGGTTGCGAGATTGGTGAATAAAGATAAGGATCACAGGAAGCATTGTTCGAGGTTGGACGGTATAATGGGTGAGACAAATAAGGATTATGTGGAGTGGGATTTTTGAGAAATTGCCCCTCAAATGTCACAGCTTGCACTTCTTCATCCATCTTTCCAAGTCTGTTATCAACCATGTCACCTATCTTGATCTTGCCCCTCTTAATTGCATTCTCAATCATCTCTCCGGAGGCCACCATGTCAGCAAAATTCTTCGTAACATTCCCAATCATTCTATCGTAATATGGTGCCTGGAGTGTACTAAGAAACATAGTCGCAGTCTCTTTTTCTGTGAGGGGAGGCTGGACCTGGGTGGCAACATTCTTCCATCTCTGGGCATATTCTCTAAAACCTTCAGTAGCTTTCTTCTCCATAGTTTGTAAAGATAAACGATCTGGGGCTGAATCCACAATATGCTTATATTGGGCGACAAATGCCCTTGCCAAATCTTCCCATGAGTGAATATCGCCCCTGCCCAGTTGTGTATACCACCTAGCAGCAGATCCTTTAAGGCTGTCTTGGAAAACATGGATTAACAGCTTGTCATCATGCACATGCGCTGCCATCTTTCTACAGTACATAGTGATATGGGCCTTTGGACAAGTGGTCCCATCATATTTCTCAAATTTTGGAGCTTTAAACTTTGAAGGAATGACCACACCAGGTACTAAGCATAATCCGGCAGCATTTAAAGATCCATGAAAATCTATTCCTTCAACGATCCGAAGCCTTTCTTCTATAAGCTCTATCTTTTGTTGGGAACTTGAGCCTCCTTCCACTTGTGGCATCCCTTGCTCTTTGTGACTATGCAGATTGGCGGCATGAATTGGTTTGAGGGGGTCCATGGTGGGAGTTACGTGCCCTTGAAACTGACTAGGGTCGACTGCAGACGGCATATTAGGACACACATAACCCTCGATGGGCATTGCTTGTGGCTCTTGAGATGATTGGGTTTCTCGTGAGCCGTTGTTAATTGGACAAAAAGAATTCTCGGCATTTCGCAACTGATGCCCCTCTTGAGTAGCTAATTCTCCCATTTTTCCATTGTTCAGCTTTTCCCACAAACCTGCCATCTGTGACAATTGCTCTCTCATCTCTTGTTGAGCTTTTTCCATCCTTTCCATTCTACTTGTTTCTGTCCCTTCCATGGTCCAAGGCTATCTCCAAAGCTTTTCACTGATCAGGCTATATCTACACCAAATCCGTCACAACCTAAAATTAGATATCATGCTTGCCATGCTAATGTGAAGCTTTTATTGTATGAAAATTGTGAAATAAAAAGAAAATTCAACCTTGTGGTTATTTCAGAGTATCACAAGCTATATACTAAAAAAAGCAAAAAGGGAAATTATAAACTGAAAATTGTCATTTGACCATTCCTTTGTTTTGATCCACTATTTTTTTTTCTCCTCTTTTTTTCTTTTATATTTTTTCTTTAAGGAAACAGTTATTGTTAGCCTTATTATTTTTCTGTCAAAATCATGTTATGCACATATGAATGAAGTGAATGCAAACCTATAAAAAGTTTTGTAGCCACCTCCCTTATATCGAGGACTTTGCATCAATCAGTCCTTTCTCCTTATATGACAAGTCAATTGGTCTCCATTTGCTAATGATTCAACATGTAGTCGTTCTGGAAACAACAACGATCCTTGAGAATGAACCAATTTAGCCTCTCCAAAACTTTCAAGCATCTGCATTATCCTAGCTAGCTTTCCTTTCATCTCTCGTATATCACGTCCAAACTCCTCTCGATTATTCTCCAAAATAGTCTAGCTTTCTAATTAATCTCTCATATCTTTGACCTATTTTACTCCAAAAAGACAAATATTTTCCTTATTATGTGATGTGAATGCATTAATGTAATGAAATATGCCATGCTAAAATTTAAGAATAAAAGAACCAAAATTTTCTCTTATTTAAATTCAATGAATGAATTCTCTCCTTTTTCTTTATTTTAAATTTTGATGATTTCTCCTTTTTTTTTTTAAGAATAAAATATTTTTTTCCTATCTTTTCTTTCAAAATTATCTTATTTTCACACCACAATTTATTTTCTTTAATTTCCTTTTTTATTTAATCTATTTTTAAAAGAATGTGACAATGCACTTACCTTTTATTTTCTCATCAAAATTCCTTTCTTTTTAATGTCTATGTATTAGTTTAAAAGAAATAAAAAACATTATTGTTATTTTTCAAATATTATTAAAGAATGAATGGATGTTTTCATGTTATTTTTGACAAAGGATAGAAACCGAATAAGTCTTTGTTTTATTCTATAAAATTGTAAAAAATGTGAGATTTTATTTGAAAACAAATATCTTTTGATTTTATGAGAGCATGAATTTGAAAGATCAATAGAGTTATGATATGAAAAAAAAACAAAATAGTAAAAATGTTCCCGCATGTGTCCTAATCTCGGGATGATTTCTACAAAAATCGGGCATGGCTCTATCTAAGGCTCGGCTTCTTAGGGCCTTTTACATGCTTGGTTGGGATATGAAGATCTAAAGGTTCTCAAATTATACCTCACTGTCGTCCACACTGAACTAGTAAGATTTAATTTAAGTGGGAGTATTTCGATTGCCATTGCGGAGGTGATTACCTCACGAGAGCAAAGGTACTCTACTCCCTCCTAAGAAGGACGGAACCCGGGTATAGAGCTCATGTCATGCAAATGCAAGTGCAAGTGTGTGTATGAGGGAACATGTCAGACATTTATCAAACCCTAACCCCTATCCTGGATGCCCCACAATTTATTAGCGATAACATATATACAAATAAAGAATGCTATAAAATAATCAACATAATTAAAACACAAATGCAACTAATTATTTTAAAATTAAAGAAATTAAATTTAAATATTAACTAAGACCTTTAAATTAAAACTTAGGATAACACATGATTAATAAATGGCTTAACCCTCAAAAAGCGTCCCCAGTGGAGTCGCCAAGCTGTCGTAACGGCTTCGCGCTCGACGAATTTCGAAAAAAGCGTTTAAAAACAAAAATGGGAGTCGCCACCAATCTTTTTTGACTAGGTGTGATTGGCCACCTGAAAACGTTTATCTTTTCAACAAAATCTCAAAATTAATTAAGTTTTATTAAAAAGATAATCTTTTGGTCTGCGAAAACGAAGTTGGGTTCGGGGGTACGGTTACGCGTGGGGAAGGATTAGCACCCCCACGACGCCCGTTAAAAAACGGTACCATAATAATCATGTGTTATCCTTTTTGTTTTAATAAAATGTTCTTAATTTAATATTTAAAATTAATTCCTTTTTTATTCCAACCTTTTTATTCAAAATCATTCCTTATTTGCAAATTTATTTTGTTTTACTTTATTTTTCGAAAATAGATGTGAACCTTTTTGTATTGAATAATTAAATCAATTACTCCAATACTTTTGGCAGCATTCGAAATAATTTTTCTCACCTAGAGATTTCTTAAGAATCACTACTTGTGACTTCTATAGAATCTCATCCTCGGAAAATTTCATTTATCTTGAAATTAACTTTTATTATTAGTTTTCCTTTTAAAAACTTATTTTTTATTTTTAACAAAAAATTAAATTATTGAAAAATCATACTAAATATTCCAATACTTTTGGCAACATTTAATACGACTCTTCTCACCTAGGGATCAGCTAGGAATCACTACTTGTGACTTCCGTAGCATCCCATCATCGGGAAATTTTTTTAATTATAATTTTTATTATTTTTAAACACATTTTCTAATCAATAATAATTAATGAAAAAACAAGTAAAAGAAAAATTTTTCAATTTCTTGTTTTACAATATGCATTAATAAAAATAATAATAATAATAACAATAACTAAACACAATAATGATAATAATAATAATAATAATAATAATAGCAATAATAATAATTATAATGAAAACAATAATAAAAGCAACAACACCAACATTAATAATAATAATAATAATAATAATAATAATAATAATAATAATAATAATAATAATAATAATAATAATTTTTATTTAATTTTTTTATATATATATTTTTTAATTTTTAATTTTTTTAATTAAATTATTTTTAAACAAAAATAAATAAATAAGTAAATAAAACAAATGGGAAAAGGAAAAAATATACCAAAAAGGGGTTTGGGCTTGATCAGCCCAAAAAGTCAAAAATCAGGCCCAATGATCAAGGCCCAGACTGCTGTTGGAGTGGGCTGCAAACGGATCGGATCAGGCCGGGTCGGGTCGGGTCAGGTGCACGGGTCTTCCTTCGCGGGTCAGCGAGCGGGTCGGGTCGGTTTCTGGAGCGGCGCGCGGACCCTCCCTTTCCGGGTCGGACGCGCGGATCCCGGGTCGGGTCCCGGGTCCACGCGCGGGTCGACCGCTTCTTTTCCTATAAAGTTCAACCCTTTTTTTTTTAATTCATTTTCAACCCCCAAAAAGAAAAAAAAAACTTCAGAGCTTCAGAGGCTTCCCCGGCCAGGCGATTTCCGGCCGCCGCCTCGGCCGCCGTCTGCCACTGCCGGCCGCCGCCTCTGGTGGCCGGAAAGGGAAAAGCTTCTAACTTTCCAAAGCTTCTCTTCCTCACCTTTCCGTTCCTAACCTTCGTTTCCCCTACAAAACCTCCTAACTACCTAGATCTGGCCTCGACCGAAACCTCCTCCCTTTCTTTTTTCTATTTTTTTTGTTTTTCTCTTCTGGTTGATGATGTTTGGTGGTGGTCTCGTGGTTGTTTATTGTTTTCTTTTGCAGGTGACGGCTTAGATCTAGGTTTCGGGGTTCCCGGGTGGTTTGTGGGTTTGGGTTTCTGTCGTGGTTTATTTTGCTTGGCTATGTGTTGAGGCTTCGGGTTTGTCGGGAGAGGTTGGAATGGTGATGATTCTGGTGAAGGTGATGATGGCGGTGTGTGTGTGCGTGTATTTGAGGGGTTTCGGGGAGTGAGGATCTGGGTCTCGTTGATGAAGATGATGCTGTGATGGTGAGCCGAGGATGGCAAAGGGGCTGGTTCACGAGGGCTCTTCGGTGGGGGTTTTAGGTTTCTTTAGTGAAGATGGCAGTGGTGGTTTCCAGGCTTGAGAGGCAGAGTATCGAGAGTTTTGGGGCTGTCTGTGTGATGGCGTTGGGCTCGGCTCCCTCCAAAAATGGTGAGCAAATGGGGCTACTGGTTTTGGTATGGCAGAGATGGGATGGAGTGACAGAAAGGGGAATGGGGGCTGCCGGCGATGGGATGGTGATTGATGGATTGGACAAAAAAAAATAATAATAATACTAATAATAATAAAAATAAAGATAATAAAAATAATAATAAGAGTAATAATAAGAATAATAATAATAAAAGTAATAAAAATAAAAATAAAAATATTAGTAATAATAATAATAATAGTAATAATAACAAAAAGGGACAAAATTAGGTGTCAACAGCCACCACTTCCACCGGAGCTATAAGTGTAAACGTCTTTACATAATTTACAAATAGCACAATATTCATCCGTCGTACCTTCTTTTACTACAATGTTGAAATACTCCCATACCTTGCTTGTTCTTTTTCGGTTAATCTTCGATCTTGTCGGTCTTGATGATGTAGCAGCAGTTGTAGTAGTTGATGATTGTGTTTGAGCATGAACACGACCACCACGATGACTAGTACTACGACCAATTGATGGTACTGAAGGAAGCTCTTCCTCCTCTAGATGAATATCGGGTTCGATTTCATTAAATGATTCGCCACCCAAATTAGGGATTCAGTATAACCAAAAGGTCGAGAAACAGAACATGAATGACAAAAGAAATTTGACATTTTTATATTTTTTTAAAAAATAAATATATGTTAAAATTTTTAAAAAATAGATGTAGGATATATATATATAATATATTGGAAGTTGGAGCTTGGAAATTAAAAGTAAAATTTGCAAAATTGTAAAATAAAAAGAAAAACAAAATTTAGAGAGTAAAATGATGATATTATAAATTTGGAATAAAAGAATTTAAGTGAATTTGTGTCACGACTCGAAGACCGCGACTTTCACTTGATTCTTATACTTTTCTTAGTCTACAAATTTATGGACTAAATTTTTCTTTTTCATTTTAAGGTTTGTATTCAGTGTCAGTGTAGTTACTATACTATCTGGTGACCTATAGTCGTTTCATTTAAATATTAAACTAACAAGGAAACGGTTTTTAGTTACATCCCGACTTGTTAAACAAAATATGTACTGTGCATCAATTAAAGTCATACATGTAAACAAGTATTTTATAAGTTCCATATACCTCAGAAGACTAGTACCAAATCCATACACCGTCTCCGATGCCCACTTAGCAGCTCACACGGCAGATGTTAACTTCAAAAATTTGAAAGAGATGAAATTTAATGGGGTGAGCAAAACCACGGCTCAGTAAGATACTAATATAAATACAAGAGTAGGATTACACTGTCTTAATCTGCACTGCTTAAAACTTGCAAATTTGCAATTACAGTTAATCCTTTCTCATCGATAACATATCATTATCTCATTTCTTGTCATCTGTCTATCACTTATACTTTTAAAATCATCATCATAATCACTTTTTCAGTCTTTTCGTCCTTACACTATAGTGCGTCGCACAACAATCTGTCGTATCCAAATTGAATGTCATATACTATTAGTCTATATTTTCCTCTATCTCGAAGTACATCATGTCCAATTGAAGCACCATATCAATTCACTTTATATTTCATAATCGTACTCCTTTAATCTATCACCTCATATCACTTTCCTTATAGAGAAATCATGATCACCATAGTGTAAGTTCACAATTCTCTTCATATCAATCATATGTTCATGTATCATATCATGTCATCGTCTAGATGAAATATCATTAATGTCGAGTCATGACATTTCTCATGAAACTCATGTGCGAAGCATATTATCATGTCAAGGTTTAATATGCAATTATGTAACTTTACTGTATAAACCGCTATCATCTCTAATCGTATCATATGTACTTTAGAACATGCTCCACGTATAAATTTTCAATTCATTCAAATCTACCTTGATGGCATGATAAAAACATGTTCAATTTCAATTCATGTATTCATTTTTAGAGCATGTCTAAAACATGTGCGGTTTTAAAACATTTTTCATATCCTATAAATCATATCAGGTTTAGAGTTCATATCAAATCAATTTATACTTTAAACCACACGTCATTTCGAATTCGACACAAAATCGTATGTAAATCATGTAAGTGTCGAAATCATTTATCATATACTTTTAAAACATATTCTGTAAATCATATCAGGTCTAGAGTTTATATCAAATCAAACTATACTCTAGACCGCATATCATGCCATGTTCGACACAAAATCACATATAAATCATATAAGTGTCGAAATCATATCTCATGGACTTTTAAAACATGTTTAAAACATGTACTGTTTCAAAACATATTTCATTTCAATTCTGTTTCATGTACAGTATAAATCATGTCAAGTCTAGAGTTCATATCAATAAAATCATACTCTAGACTTCATATCATATCGGTTAGAGACTAGGCTAGATCCCTATCATCTCTCTATCAATAAAGACTTTAAATCACTGTAGCTAGCAGTGAAAATCATGTCATCGTCCCCTGGAAACCAACTAGGGCGCTATCTATGGCCATAGACCTCATCTCTCTCAGCCCCACTGATCAGGCGTGACTGAGACCTGTCCACGACTATTGTCGGACAAGCATCTCTCTGCCTAATGAGCAAAGCTCCAATTAGGCGGTTTCTACTATGCTTTATTGAATTTAATTCTTTTAGGGTGCCTACAGTCTCATAAAACATTTAAATCTATAGCTTTCTTTTCAATATCATGTAAAGCATATGGTAAAATTCTATATGAGACTTCATGTATCAAATTATATATATTTACCGTATACTTTCATTTCAAAACAAATCAATACTTTTCAGTATTCATATAAACATTCAAGTTGCAAGAAGGCATGCTTAAATGCGATGCTGTAAAACATTTCAGTATGCAACTTCGGTAATCTTTTCATCAAATACAGAGAAGTGATTCATTCAACTTTATCACCATCAACTATTCGATTTCAAGACTTTCTTTCTATCAAATCAGTAAATCACTATTTAATTCATTCACTATTCATTTAATTTAGTATTCAATTTGCTCAGTACTCAATTCATTCGGAAATCGAATCACTTGGTATTCAGACCATTCCGTATTCAATATCCTTTCTCAATCGTCATCGACTATTATAATAATCATTTATACATCTCATCATCAATATTAGGATCGCTTCATTTGTATGAATCCTCTAAGTTTTTATAAGCATTTAAACATCAGTTTCTAAATAGTCATCAAGTTACCGAAATTATGTAAATAATAATATCATCATTCAATATCTGTTCCAGAATCGACATCGAGGATAACAGAATCACAAAATCGATAGTCACTTATCAAATCCATCTATGATTTGATCTATTGATACATGGTCATCATTTCCGATTTGAGGTTCAATTTCATTTACTATCACAAAATCGTATCTAAATCCTCAAATCAATTTTCATGTGGCCTTTATGATTTTATCCGAACTTATGTAATTGTCGATCTTATTATTCAAGATCTATTCTAAGGTTATAAGCACAATCATCTTTTCATATATTTATCATTCATTTCTTTGAATCCATAATTGATCGGATTGTGTCGTAATTCGATCTTCATTTCGATCTCTCGAATTTGTCCATATTATCACATTCAGAATTATTTCAAAATCATGAAACCGGACTCGGTAAATTCTGGGAAATCATTACTCCGTTAATAACTTCACAATCCAATCATTCGACCATCGAAATTTCAACTGTGATCTTCTCTTCCAAGCTATATCATATAATTATCATCACTTTTATCCGTGATCCGTCTAATTAATAATTCCACCTCAATCTCAACTTGATACCATTTGTGATATTAAAATTACTTGATTTATAGATTCTATAAGGTTTAAACCATGTAATTCATCACATTATCGTTTTCAACGATCTATCTTCTCATTGATTTCAATATCAAACACTTTCGATAATACCATAAAATCCTTTCAATATTTATTTTCAATAATTATCTCCAAGATTCCATTTATGTGAGAGACTTAATCTTTTTCCTCAAATATTTTCGTGGAAATTCCGGCAGCATAACGGCTTAATTTCCTCTAAACCTCCTGCAAGGAAACACAATTTATAATTGCAGCCGTTGATTCTCACCAATTTTTACCTCTTACTAAAACCCCCACCATCAATTGTGGGTCCTCTTAGCATTTTTAACATCAATTAAATTAATTCATCATATATAAAAAAAATTCATAATTCCATTAAAATCATTCCATCAGAGCATTATATAAGATCATAAATCCCACATACAATATAATGCTACTAATGCTTTATAAAAGTATCTTACCTATTCGCCAAGCTTAGCGCACTTTCCAATTTTTCGAGCCTTGCCGAACTCCACCATTCGTCTCATTTCCACTTTTGCTACAATTTCAAAAATTAACATATATTTTCATTTAGAAAATAATACGAAAATTTCCAATAAATCAAATAGACATATAGCGAAAAGACTTAAATTTTCCTTACCACATTTTTTTTTCTCTTTCTTTTTCCTTTCCTTCTTCTTCTTCTTCCTTCTTTTCTTTCCCTGTTCTTTTCTTTTCTTCTTTCTTTTCTTTTTCTTTCCCTTTCTTTTCTATTCTATTTTTTTTTGGCTTGAACCGGTTCGGACCGGTTCAGGCCGGTTCGACCGGTTCGGCCACCGGCGGCCACCCTCTCCGCCGGTTCAGGCCTCTCACAGGTAGCCGAGGTGGTGCTGAAGCCGAATCTGGTCTCCTTTCCTCCCCACCGGCGGTGACGGCACCGGATCTGGAGGTGGCAGCGGCGGCTTCTTCCCTCTCTGTTTCTTCCTTTCTCCGCCGGCCCTTGCCTCATCGGTGGCAGTCCTTTGCTTCCCCTCAACTCCACCGAGCTCGAGGTTGGGGTGGCGGTGCCTAGACCGGCCGGCACCGCCACTTCCCTCTTTTCTTTTTCTCTTCAGCTTCGCCCGCATCTTCTCGTTTCGCTTCGCTTCTGTTTCGTTTTTCTCCTCTCCTTCACTGCCTTCACCGTCGTCGGCTTTTTCCTCTCTTACCGGTGGCGTTTTCCTTTCCCGATCTCTCTTCCCTTGGCATCGCCGGCGTCAACCGGCTTTTCTCTTCTTTCCTACTCCTCTGTGTTACACAGAGGAAACAAAGAAAAGGGGGGATCGGTTTAAACCCCCGATTCCCTCCTTTTAGTTTTTTTTTATAATTATAAAATATATTTATAATTATAATATCTATAATCTTTATCTTTTATATATATATATATATATATATATATATATATATATATATATATAAAACTATACCATATAATTAAATACATATAGATATGCATATATAAAGTTTGTATCAATTATATATATATGTATAAATCTATACACTTTAAAATTTAAAATACTATACATATACTTCATATATATATATATATAAGTATATATTTCATATAAACCATTTATATATATATATATATATATTTTAAAATACTATATATATATTTCATATATATATTACATATATACATAAATGTATAAAAATTTACATATATATATTCAATGATATAAAATGATATTTTAACATATGATATATACATATATTCCATATATGAATATATACATATTTATCAAAAGTATGTTTGCATAATATCATTATATAAATCTCTCAAAATACATATTTTATTTCTTATTACGTTTTTGGATTTCTTGATATCCAAATTTATTTTCTCCACTTTCATTCTTATTTAATTTGGATTTCAATTTGTCCAAATTAAATTTTTCGGATACCTTTATTTATTTAGAAAATTCTCGATCTTCACAATTTGAGAGAGTTTGAGTGAGTATTGAGAGAGTATGAGTGAGTATTAAGAGAATAAGAGTAGATGAGTGTTTAAATTTGAGAGAAAATGAAAGAAAATGCAAAGAAAAATGTAAAGAAAAATGAAAAGAAATGAATGGATATTTATAGAGAAAAATATAAAATTTAAAAAAATTCAAAAAAAATGGAGGAAGGGAGCACTCCCTTTGATTTGCTCAAATGTGCAGCAGCTGCAACAAGCCTGCTACTGTGCAGGCTTGCATAGTGGCAGCTTTAAGTTAAAAAAAATTTGAACCGGTAGGTCCCGGTCCTACAAAAATTTGAACCGGTTTCAACTAGTTTCGATTATCAAGCTGGGTCGACTTGATCCGGTTCAGAGCTGGATTGAGCCAACCCAGCCCGATAACCACTTCTAGGAAGAGAGGAGCGATTGGTGTTAGGATAGCTCAGGGCTAGGAGGAAGCTGCGTCTTTGACTTGAAGAAGGCCCTCGCTCTGGTTGCTTGGTGCGAAAGAAGTGAAAGAACAAAGAGAAAAACAAGAAAGGGAGAACGGGTTGGTCTCGATAGATTAATGACTTTACTATTTATTTATTTATTTTGGTCAAATACTTTGCTATTGATTCACTTGCTCACTTTCTGTTTGCTTTGATTTAAACTACTGACACTTTGACTCAACTAATGGGTTGTGGATCGAGATCAGTTGTGGATCTTGAGAATTGATTTTGGGGGGGCTAATTAATATTATATTTATCTTATTCTTTTATAAGATATAGTCTATCAACACATCACATAGATGAACACAATGATGTTCGAGTGCGCACACCCCCCATATTTATTTATATGAAAATATATACTAATAATAAAAAAATAAAGTCATAAAATTAGAAAATAAAAGTATTATAATGACAACATTAAAATTTTAAAAATGTCAAAACTTTTAATATAATAGTAAATTTACCAATTATACAATCTTTCAATGAATTATGAAAACTTTTTCAAACAATTTAATAAATAAATCAATTTTTAAATTATATTTTTTATTTGAACAAAATAAATAGATATATATATTTTTTTATAAAACTGAAGTTGAAACTTTGAAATTAAAATTTACGATTTTTTAAAACTTTTTATGAAGTGCTTTCAATCTAATTTTTTATTGAAAGAAGATTGTAAGATAACATGAAATAAAGATATGGAATAAGATGAAAAACTATATAGAGAGGAGAAATTATAATGAATTACAAAGAAAATAAAAAAAATTAGTCTCTCCTATTTCTCATGGGGTTTGAGCTCCTTTTTACTAAAAATAAAAGAAAAGAAAAAAAAATTTAGAACTTGATAAGAAATTTAGAATCTTATAAGAATGATAAAAAGTTAGTGTGATTTTTTTTCAAAATTACTGTAATTTAAATATTATGACATTTTTAATTTTTAAAAATTTATAAATAGTTATTGGTAGGCATAATATATATACAAATAATAATATGACTTTAACCTCTCATAAATTGCAATATATAAAATTTAATTTTTGATCAAAACATAAATAAGCAAAATTAAGCTTGTCCAAACTTTGAGGGGGCCAAACCTCTACTAGGGCATAAGCTTCTTATGTTTACACATAAAGATTGTACAAATTTTGGGGGGGTCACGGCCCCCTCAAGGGGCAATGACGAGCTGCCCCTGATCGAGATGTACTGCATGTATGGATTCATGGGTTTGTCTTGATATGTTGACTACTACTTTGCCTTGTTTATTTTTGCCTTATTTGTAATTTACTAAAACTTCAGAACTTGCCTGAATGATGGCGTCCATATCTTCATGTACTGATTCATTATTTTCAAAGCATTGTTTAGTTTACTTTCAACTATTTAATTGTTTGTTTTGTTTGCTTTAACTTGAGGTGACTATTGAATTTAATTGATGGATTCTTTTCTTATGTGTTTGCATATAATTTGCTTTGTGTTTACTGACTTTGCAAATGGTTTTTTTTTTTAGTTTTAATCATTCGTTATAGTTATTAAAAATAGATCATAAAATCGATTTGATAATTAAAACTTATTTTATGAGTTAACAATAATAAGATATTAATCTAAATAAAAAATTGTCCGATGATGGGATGTTACGGAAATCACAAGTAGTGATTTCTAACTGATCCCTAGATTAGAGGAGTCTACTAAATATTACCAGCGTATTAGTGTATTTACTATGATTTTTCAATAATTTAATTTTTTTGTTAAAAATAAAAATGAATAAGGTTTTTTAAAAAATATTTTAATAATAAAGTTTAAATTTAAATAAACAATTTTTCGATATGGGATGTTATAAAAGTCACAAGTAGTGATTCCTAACTGATATCTTGGTGAGAGGAATATTTAGCGTAATTTTTCAATAATAAGGATTTTTGTTAAAAATAAAAATGAATAAGTGTTTTAAAAATTTAATAATTAAGTTTTAATTTAATTAAACATTGTCTGATGATGAGATGTTACAGAAATCACAATTAGTGATTCTTAGCTAATCTCCAGGTGAAAGGAGTTTATTAAATATTACCAGAGTATTGAAATATTTAGTTTGAGTCTTCAATAATACAAATTCTTATTTAAAATAATTTTTTTTTATAAAAATGACAATAAATGCATGTGCATCATTCATTATATGTTTGCATCATATGCATACATGTAATTTTAAATTAAAATGTGAATTTTCCGAGGATGAGATTCTATAGAAATCGCAAGTAGTGATTTTTAAGAAATTTTTAGGTGAGAATGTTATTTCTAATATTACCAAAAGTATTGGAGTATTTGATTTAATTTTTCAATATAAAAAGGGTTCACATTAACTTTTGAAAAATAAAATTTAACTTTTTAAAATATAAAATGTTTTTGACAAATAAAAAAATAACTTAAAAAAAGAATAAAAAATTTTTGCAAAAAAAATAGGAATTATTTTTAAATATTAATTAAGACCATTTTATTAGAGCTAAAGGACAACATGTGATCAAGATGATGCTGTTTTTTAACGGGTGTCGTAGGGGTGTTAATTCTTCTTATGCATAACCATACTCCCGAACCCAAAAATTTTGTTTTTCACAGACCAAAATTATCTTTTTAATAAAACTTAATTATTTTTAAGATTTTATTAAAATGACAAGTCTTTTTAGGTGGCCAATCACATTTAATAAAAAAAATTGGTGGTGACTCTTTATTTTTCATGTTTTCAAAATTGTCGAGCGATTGAATCCTCAGACGAAATCGTTACGATAGAGAAGTTCAATGATTCCAACCTACACTTTTAGACAACAAGTTTTACATTATTTTTCTGTAATTCATTTCAATGTTTTCTATTAGAAGTTGATTGTTATTTATTAATAGAAAATAACCTGCCTGTTGCTGCAAGAGTTTTTTAGATTTCGCTTTTTTTGCAAAGTTTTTGTTATATCTTATATATATTAGACACATTTCGATTAAAGAATTAGGGTATAGTTTATGTATTTAAACAAAAGTAAACAAAAGAGGCTTAAATTTATGTTTTTCTACATGAGATGCGAACATCATATGGTTTTTATATAACATGATGAACATGAAATAGTTTTATAAGGTATGTGAACATGAAATGGTTTTTATATGACATGATGACAAGAAATGGTTTTATATGACATGTGAGATGGTTTTTATATGACATGTTGGCATTGAAATTTGTACATAGACATAGTTTTTATAGTACGCGTGATATGATTTACGTTTTTTGCACTGCTACATATTTGTCACGTTCTGAGTTTAGACAAGTTTTGTATATTTTTTACTAGTTTCATAAATTACAGTTGGGCTATCTGCAGTGCCTTCATTTTCCCTAATATAAAACTTGTATACAAAGGAAAATTTATTTATTTACATTATGAAATCTCATTTAATTTACATCCCATAATTGTATTTAAAACATAAAAAAGTACTGTACAATATAAGTCTAAATACATAAAAGAAATAAATATGTCATGCCCGATCTTTTTTAATATCTTACGGAAGCCTAAATTGCGGAATTAAATTTTTTTTCTTATATCACTATCCATTTGTAGGTGAATATGTAGGCCAATCTCAATTTCATATAACTCCCTTGATATATCTAGGCACATCTACCAACATACATAATGCCAATTCAAAAAGTATATTGATCGTCATTGTAGACACCTAATTTTGTCCGAACAATTTTTATATATATAAAAAAACATAAAAATAAAAATAAAAATAAATAAAAGAAACAAACCATAAAATAAAAGAGAGTTGACTTCAATGATTTGTTGCCATAAGAAAGATAATAATAATAAAGGAAATAATCAAAGTGAAATAAAATCTAAAAATAAATTACCAAAAATAAAATAATGAAAAGGAAATAAATAAAAAAAAGATGGAAAGGTCAAATGAAAATAAATGAAGAAAATCCCATGATTATGGGATGAATAAACTCATTGATTCATTTTCCAAAAGGAGATACAAAAAAAATATGTATATAAAGAGGAGGAACACACGCAGGAGGGAGAGGACCTTGAAAAGAAACCCTAGAGAGACCTAAAGAAAACCCTAGAAAAAAAGCTAGAAAAAAAAACCAGGCGTTGGCTGCCAGGGAGATCTTCAGCCTCGGCTTTCTTCACGAGCTGGCATTCTTCTTAGCTCCCCATTGTCTTCTTTCCAGGCTTGGCTGCCTTCCACTCTCACCGCCTCTACCATCATCATCTTCAACTCAATTTTGTAACATCATCATCGTGCCCTGCTTTGCTTCCTTTTCGACCATTCTATATTGCTACATCTCACCATCAACCCTACACTGCTAAGCCACTTTACTTCATCCAACACAGCCCAAACAAGCTGCTTCATTGTGGTCACCATTCTGCAATAACCTTGCTTCAAAAACAAAAAAACAGAAAAAAAAACACACGATCACCTTCATCACCATTACTGCCCAGACCTCCTACTGCTGCGTGCCACTTTGTTGTTGCTGTGTGGAGCTTTGTCTCGGTGCATCACTCTACTACATCTTGCCAAACCAAAGCTATCTCTGTCATCTCTGCTTGCCTACAACGCCATCACTGCAGCACCGTTGCTAAAAACCTGCTACTCTTCTGCTACAGCCTTACTCCCCGCTTTTATCCTGCATCGTGCTTATGTTCTGCTTAGAGTAAAGCAAAGAAAAGATGCAAGTGGAAAAGAGAAGACCCAACGTAAACGATAGGGTTTTGGTTTCAAGTCACTAAGCTCGATCCCCATCGCCAACAGCCTGCTTCACCATACCTCCTCGTTGCTGCCCTTGCTGCCTCCGTGAGCTGCTGCAGCGTAGCCGTGAGGAAGAGAGGACGTGAAGAAGGAGAAAAGATAAAACTCAGAAGGGCAGAAGAGAAAGAAAGAAACGTGAAAAGAAAAGAAAATTGCAAGAGAAAGGTAAGAAATATTCCATCCATCCTTGTTCACGTACATATTGGTTATCCAAGTGCTTTTATGTCCTTTATACATCACGTCTGTCAGGATTTTTTTTTTATTTTTTATTTATATATAATTGTTTATTTCCTCACTTATTATATGTTATTTAATCATCCTATGCACATTTATGTTGTTCACATATTTCATGTATTTTATATGTTTTATTTCGTTTTATCCTATCTTCATTTTTCATTGTTTATCTAATGCTTTCTAGTTAGGCAAAACAATTTTAAAAATTTATAAAATGTTACATGAAAAATACAATTTTACAAAATTTAGATAATATATTCCGACGATGGAACTCTTAAAGGACTGCGCTCAAGTGGTACTTTTAGAGATCTTGAGGTAAAAAATTCTATCTAAGGCCTCACCAGCTTAATGGAGGGTCTAAATAGGATTTTTGATAACAAATAATTCATATTCATTTTTTATATATATATAATAAATTAGGTTTATTATGAAATAACAATAAAAAATAATTAGTTACAAAGTTAGAAAAGATATTAATGGTTGGTAATAATGTAATAAAAATAATATTAGTAGGTGACAAAACAAGGAAGGAAATAAATAAAATGAACAAAATTAAATATTAAAATAACAAAGAATGTGAATATGAATTACTCCAATGATGAAATATCAAGAGAATTACCCTTAAGTATTTTTCTTGAAAATTTCTAGGTTAGAAAGTTCTCTCAAGACCTCACCAGCTTAATGGATGGTCTGAAGAGGGTTTTTGATAACTAATGGCTTATATTTAGTCTAAAAATAAAATACGACGTATTATAAAACTAAAATTAAACTAATTAGTTACAAAGATAAAATATAAAGAAATATTAATAATTCAATAACAATAATAAATTATAATAAGAATAAATAAATAATAATAATAATAAATGATAAAATAGGATGATAATAGTTAATAATAATCATCGAGATTGAGTATTGATTATTCCGATGATAGGATTCCAAAAGAGATTACGCTTAAGTAATACTTTTGAAATCTTTAGGTCAAGCAATTTCTTTCAAGATCTTACCAGCTTAATGGAAGATCTAAAAGGAATTTTTTTTGAGAAAATAATTCATATTCATTCTCTAAGAAAATAAATTAATAAAAGTAAGCATTAATAAAATAATAAAAAATACAATAGAAATAATAAAAATGATAAGATAGCAAGAACAAATTAGATAGGAGTCAAAATTAGAAGTTTTTTTTTCATAAAACATTGAACGAATCCGACGACGGAGCCTCTTCAAGCAAGTCACATAGTACTACTTGAATACTCTTGAGGTGAAGAGAATTTTTTAAGTTATCCCACCAGCTTAATGGAGGATGCTTAGAAATATTTTCCAATATTTAACTTAAGATTAACTAAGGCAAATTTAAGATAACCTAAAAGCTAGTTGGTAACCTAAAAGCTAGTTGGTACCATTTTAGGATGGGCGTTGTGAGGGTGCTAATCCTTCCTCACACGTAACCGTACTCCCGAACCCTAAATTTGAGATGTAGACCAGTCCTTACCCATAGTTTGAATAGGTGACCAATCACACCTAGGTAGAATGGTTGGTGGCGACTCCATAGATTTTGTGTCTAGCTATTAGGTTTTTTCTAAAACTTAATACGTTATGAAAGCTTGGCGACTCCACTGGGGACTTTAGAGAGTCAAGCCAACGATTGGTTTTAGGTTATTTTAGGTTTGCCTTAGGTATGTTAATTTTGATAAAATAATAAGACATTAATAACTACATGTTTCTTCGACACACACTTCACGTGCATGTGCATGCATTAGCCCTCTATCCGGGCTCTATCCTTTTAGGAGGAAGTAAAGTAACTACGCTCTCGTGAGGTAATACCTCCGCAATGGCTAGCGAAATACTCTCACTCAAATTGAACCTTTCCATTTGTAACCTGTAATGGGTGAGGATTGGGTGCCTTACTAGTCTTGTGTGGACGACAGTGAGGAACAATTTGGGAACCTTTAGCCCTTTTGTCTAAAACCATGCATATAGTGAAATTAAGAAGACCAACTGTAAGATAGAGCCATATTAACCCATGCTATAGGAAATACCCATTACTTAGGACACATTTTTTATCAAGTTTATACATGAGACACTAAGAGGGTACCATGAGTTCACCAAAACATTTCCATGCATCATTCATCCATTATTGTTACATGACAACTTTTTACCATGCCATTCCATACATACACATGTAGCATCATCTCGTTTTGTTCATCTTCAATCATTGTTTTAAACAAAACATTTTCAAAAATTTTCAAGCATCATCACATGTGAAATGATAAATTCTTAATTGTGGCAATAAAAGATTCGAAGATAGCTCGACCAAAGGTTCATTCACACAACACTCGTTATTAAGCTAAGATCATGGAAGAAGAATCAAGCATGCGCATGGAGAAGATGGAAAAAGCTCAAGAGGAAATGAGGGGGCAATTGGCCCAAATTACAGAGCTGTTGAAAAATCTAAGCAAGGGTAAAGGAGTTGTAGAAGAAGTTGCAGTCCAAGAAGGGGTTCAACAACGCAGTATGGAAGACCCTGTCTATCCTCCTGGATTTGGTCCATTTCCAAGTCAAACATCCCAAGAAGGAAGATATCCACCTGCTTACACTGCTATACCCCAAATGTTTGGACAAGCTCAATTCCAAGGACCCGCCTATCCTTCCCAAGGCGCAAAATCTACTGATCCCATTGAGGTGCCCGACTTAGATGACCCAAGGGAAATTGAGAAATTGAAGGCCAAACAAGCAGAAGAGAAAGATGAGGCGAAGTCGCAACAAAAGATTAATATGTTAGAGGAAAGGATTCGAGCTATTGAAGGCTTAGACTTTTATGGTTCCATGGATGCTACTGGGTTATGTTTGGTGTCAGACTTGGTTATTCCACCTAAGTTTAAAGCACCAGAGTTTGAGAAGTACAATGGAACTTCCTGCCCTAGGTCTCATCTTATTATGTATTGTCAGAAGATGGCTGCTTTCGCTCAAGATGATAAGCTCCTTATTCACATTTTTCAAGAAAGTCTCACTGGATCTGCTGCCAAGTGGTACAATCAATTAGATGGAACTCGAATCATCACTTGGAATGACTTGGCAAGAGCATTTATGGCTCAATATCGACATGTTGCTGATATGGCCCCTGATCGTCTGTCGCTCCAAAGTATGGAAAAGAGGGCTAATGAGAGTTTCAAGCAATATGCCCAAAGGTGGCGTGATATGGCTGCGGAGGTGCAACCTCCACTTTCAGAGAAGGAGCTTACCATTATGTTCGTTAATACTTTGAAGGCTCCATATTACGATAGGATGATCGGTAATGCCACTAAGAATTTTGCTGATATGGTATTGTCTGGTGAGATAATTGAGAATGCAATCAAGAGTGGAAAGATTGAAGCTCCCAACAGTATTAAGAAGAAAGGAGGAGCCAACAAAAAAAGGGAAGAAGAAGTCCATGCTGTTGCATATGGAAGGCAATATGGAGGCTATGTCCCACAACACCCTTATCACATGCCACAACCTTACTATCCTGCTCAGAATCCTTACCATTCTTACCCCAAGGTTAATGTTCAACCTAGTCCCCAGACACCTGCCCCAACTATTCAACCAGCTAAGCAGTTTAATAAACAAGAGGGCAATCATAATGCATCATGGCCAAAAAGAGAAAGGACTCCCATTGACCCAATCCCCATGACCTACACTGAGTTATACCCAAAATTGATCAAAGGACAACTCATTGCACCCATTTATGTGGAACCTCTCAAGCCCCCATATCCAAAGTGGTATGATGAGAGTGCTCGATGCGAGTATCACTTCGGGAACGTGGGTCACTCTTTGGAGAATTGCACTGCACTAAAGTATAGAGTGCAAGGATTGATAAAAGCTGGTATGTTGAGTTTTGAAGCGAAAGGGGAACCGACTACGAATGCAAACCCATTGCCTAACCACACTAAGGAAGGATGAGTTTTGTGGGGGCATGAAGGGTTCGAGCCTGACAATTTTGAAGATCTATAAATTCTAGTTTTGTTTTTGCTTTCTTTTATTTCTTTAAGTAATGCAAGATAGTTTTTGAAAGTGCTTAAGCCCATAAGCACGAAATAAATTTTATGTATGGGTTAACTTTTATTTATTTCCTTTTCAATAAAGCGACTAGTGTGATGCACTGTCAATTTCTCATTCCATTCATTTTCCATTTCTCAACATACTCACCATAACTTTCACTCACAAGTATCCAAATAATGAACATGATGATAATGATGTCAATAAATCTAGGGTTCAATTTTGAAAGAACCACTATTGTTGATGAATTAATAGTATGCCAATGTTGCGAAAGCAAGAAAATGAAGGAAAGGTTCCTCACCATCCGCACTTGATAGACGGTACGAGAAAGGTGAATCTCTTACAAAAGCTTCTAACAAGTTTGTCATTGTTCGATAAATGATCTTTAAGGAGAGCACTTACATTTGAAATGATAAATGGCTTTCTTTCACTATCCTTCAAGCATGAGTAAAATTATCCTTTGATTACCCCTTTTGAGCCTATTATATTTTTGTAGTATAACCCACCAAGGATCACCCTCCACATTGGGGGCAAGGAAGATGAAATAAAGAAATTTTGGGGGCAAAAAGGAAAGTGTTCATGATGAATCAAGGGGCAAAAAAAAAAAGGAAGCCCATTTTTGTGAAAAAAAAGAAAAAAAGAAAAGGGTTTGAATTCAAAAAGAAAACCCAAAAAAAAAAGCAAGAAAGGGCAAAATGCCTAAATGTTTTACTTGATAAAGAAAGTGATCCCTTGGTTTATAAACCTTGAAACACATTTTGGGCCTACTATATCCTTTTCTTTCATAAACCCTCACCCGAGCCTACATTACGTGCCTTTAAAAGCCCATTTTGATCAAATGTAAATGCTTGAATTGAAGAATCATGCGTTGAATGAAAACATACTTGTACAATGAGATAATGATCCTTTGAAGGAAGTAGATCAAGTTGAATGAAGAAAACATGAGCTTTAGAAGATATCTTGGATCAAAATCAAGAATGCCTATTAGGGGGCATCAATTTGGATTGAGCACTGAATGTTGAAGTTTGTCAAAGCCAATGAAGTTGAAAATGAAGAAAAGAAAAAAGAAAAAAATATAAAAAAAAGAAAAAAAGAAAAAAAAAGAAGAAAAAAGAAAAAAGAAAAAGAAAAAGAAAAAGAAAAAGAAAAAGAAAAAGAAAAAGAAAAAGAAAAAGAAAAAGAAAAAGAAAAAGGAGGATTCAAATTGAAAACTCGAAAAGGGCAGTTTGAATCAGTTGAGGGGGGCACCTAAGTTGAAAACCGAAAAAAGGCGACTTAGGAAAATATCAACATCAAAAAGTTTTGATACGAGGGCAAGATTGGCAGACACTACATGAAAGAACATATCAACCTAAGAGTGGGCTTTTGGAAAAGAATTTTAGATTGACTTGATTGAAATTGTCAGAATGTTCATTAAATGGATACTAAAAACCTTATTCCAAACAGATTGTCCCATTGGTTTTTTCTGGATTTCATGTTCCTTTTCTAAGAATGAATATCTATACCTCTCATGATCATTTATTCCACCCCTATAATAAATTGAGAAGATGTATGAGTGCATTACATTGGTGGTCAAGTTGAAAGGAAAATAAATAAATGTTGGTAACCTTTTTTGGATAAGTTTTTGAAAAAAAATATATTCTTTTGAGAAATCTTGCATTATTAAGAGAGAGAAAGAAACAAAAGTGAATGATGAATATACAAAGCTGAAAACATGATGGCTAGTCTTCGGGCCTAACTGGACTAGGACTCAATAGAAGATGGGATGAGAAAGGAAGATAAAGGATTTAAACAAGGAGAATTCAATAGACAGAATGGACTTGAGAAAGACAAGATGAACTTGAGAATCTTGTTACCACAATTGAGAATGCATTTGCATATATTCATGGAATAACGCAGGGGGCATGACATTGACATGTGCATAACATTCATGGCATTCATTATATTCATGACATGCATGACATTTCATTAGTGCATTTTGACATTGGATTATTTGTTAAGACATTAGGATAAGAAATTCTGAATAATGAAAAATTTTGAAGAAAAAGAGAAAGTGTAAGAATACAATGTATAGGATAAAAAATATAAGAGATGGTAATTTGAAAAATGATGAGAAAAATAATTTTTTGAAAAACCTTAGATGAGAGGAAAGCCCAATATTGTTGGCATCAAAATGAAAGTTAAGCCCAGTCAAACCCATGTTAACTGGCATTCTGAAATGAAATTTTATGTTCAAAGTTTCATTGCCTCTGTTGAGAGGAGCTCTTTATTTTTCAAAAAGTTCTAATGCCTCTGGTGAGAGGAGCACAAGTTTATTTTTCAAAGTTCCAATGCCTCTGGTGAGAGGAGCACAAGGTTATTTTTCAAAAGTCCCAATGCCTCTGGTGAGAGGAGCACAAGGTTATTTTTCAAAAGTCTCAATGCCTCTGGTGAGAGGAGCACAAGATTATTTTTCAAAGTTCCAATGTCTCTGGTGAGAGGAGCACAAGGTTATTTTTCAAAAGTCTCAATGCCTCTGGTGAGAGGAGCACAAGATTATTTTTCAAAGTTCCAATGTCTCTGGTGAGAGGAGCACAAGGTTATTTTTCAAAAGTCTCAATGCCTATGGTGAGAGGAGCACAAGATTATTTTTCAAAGTTCCAATGCCTCTGGTGAGAGGAGCACGAGGTTATTTTTCAAAAGTCTCAATGCCTCTGGTGAGAGGAGCACAAGATTATTTTTCAAAGTTCCAATGCCTCTGGTGAGAGGAGCACAAGATTATTTTTCAAAGTTCCAATGCCTCTGATGAGAGGAGTTCTTTGTGTTTCAGAAGTTTCAAAGCCTCTGTCGAGAGGAGCTTTTATTCCATGATCATGCTTGCATTCCTCAGTCTTATGATAGGAGAGACTAGGAATTTCACTTTGCATTCCTTAATCTTATGATAGAAAGATTTGGAAAATTCATGTTTGCATTCCTTAGTCTTATGATAGGAGAGACTAAAAAAGGAATTTCACTTTGCATTCCTGAACCTTATGATAGAAGAGGCTAGGAAATATCACATTTTACAAAAAAAAAATTGATAGGTCTTGCATTCGGACAAAATGGTTGTCTATGTCTTTGCACCATTACTGTTTCATAGCAAAGCGCAAAGAGGGGCAGCTGTAGACACCTAATTTTGTCCGAACAATTTTTATATATATAAAAAAACATAAAAATAAAAATAAAAATAAATAAAAGAAACAAACCATAAAATAAAAGAGAGTTGACTTCAATGATTTGTTGCCATAAGAAAGATAATAATAATAAAGGAAATAATCAAAGTGAAATAAAATCTAAAAATAAATTACCAAAAATAAAATAATGAAAAGGAAATAAATAAAAAAAAGATGGGAAGGTCAAATGAAAATAAATGAAGAAAATCCCATGATTATGGGATGAATAAACTCATTGATTCATTTTCCAAAAGGAGATACAAAAAAAATATGTATATAAAGAGGAGGAACACACGCAGGAGGGAGAGGACCTTGAAAAGAAACCCTAGAAAGACCTAAAGAAAACCCTAGAAAAAAAGCTAGAAAAAAAAACCAGGCGTTGGCTGCCGGGGAGATCTTCAGCCTCGGCTTTCTTCACGAGCTGGCATTCTTCTTAGCTCCCCATTGTCTTCTTTCCATGCTTGGCTGCCTTCCACTCTCACCGCCTCTACCATCATCATCTTCAACTCAATTTTGTAACATCATCATCGTGCCCTGCTTTGCTTCCTTTTCGACCATTCTATATTGCTACATCTCACCATCAACCCTACACTGCTAAGCCACTTTACTTCATCCAACACAGTCCAAACAAGCTTCTTCATTGTGGTCACCATTCTGCAATAACCTTGCTTCAAAAACAAAAAAACAGAAAAAAAACACACGATCACCTTCATCACCATTACTGCCCAGACCTCCTACTGCTGCGTGCCACTTTGTTGTTGCTGTGTGGAGCTTTGTCTCGGTGCATCACTCTGCTACATTTTGCCAAACCAAAGCTATCTCTGTCATCTCTGCTTGCCTACAACGCCATCACTGCAGCACCGTTGCTAAAAACCTGCTACTCTTCTGCTACAGCCTTACTCCCCGCTTTTATCCTGCATCGTGCTTATGTTCTGCTTAGAGTAAAGCAAAGAAAAGATGCAAGTGGAAAAGAGTAGACCCAACGTAAACGACAGGGTTTTGGTTTCAAGTCATTAAGCCCGATCCCCATCGCCAACAGCCTGCTTCACCATACCTCCTCGTTGCTGCCCTTGCTGCCTCCGTGAGCTGCTGCAGCGTAGCCGTGAGGAAGAGAGGACGTGAAGAAGGAGAAAAGATAAAGCTCAGAAGGGCAGAAGAGAAAGAAAGAAACGTGAAAAGAAAAGAAAATTGCAAGAGAAAGGTAAGAAATATTCCATCCATCCTTGTTCACGTACATATTGGTTATCCAAGTGCTTTTATGTCCTTTATACATCACGTCTGTCAGGATTTTTTTTTATTTTTTTTATTTTTTATTTATATATAATTGTTTATTTCCTCACTTATTATATGTTATTTAATCATCCTATGCACATTTATGTTGTTCACATATTTCATGTATTTTATATTTTTTATTTCGTTTTATCCTATCTTCATTTTTCATTGTTTATCTAATGCTTTCTAGTTAGGCAAAACAATTTTAAAAATTTATAAAATGTTACATGAAAAATACAATTTTACAAAATTTAGATAATATATTCCGACGATGGAACTCTTAAAGGACTGCGCTCAAGTGGTACTTTTAGAGATCTTGAGGTAAAAAATTCTATCTAAGGCCTCACCAGCTTAATGGAGGGTCTAAATAGGATTTTTGATAACAAATAATTCATATTCATTTTTTTTATATATATAATAAATTAGGTTTATTATGAAATAACAATAAAAAATAATTAGTTACAAAGTTAGAAAAGATATTAATGGTTGGTAATAATGTAATAAAAATAATATTAGTAGGTGACAAAACAAGGAAGGAAATAAATAAAATGAACAAAATTAAATATTAAAATAACAAAGAATGTGAATATGAATTACTCCAATGATGAAATATCAAGAGAATTACGCTTAAGTATTTTTCTTGAAAATTTCTAGGTTAGAAAGTTCTCTCAAGACCTCACCAGCTTAATGAATGGTCTGAAGAGGGTTTTTGATAACTAATGACTTATATTTAGTCTAAAAATAAAATACGACGTATTATAAAACTAAAATTAAACTAATTAGTTACAAAGATAAAATATAAAGAAATATTAATAATTCAATAACAATAATAAATTATAATAAGAATAAATAAATAATAATAATAATAAATGATAAAATAGGATGATAATAGTTAATAATAATCATCGAGATTGAGTATTGATTATTCCGATGATAGGATTCCAAAAGAGATTACGCTTAAGTAATACTTTTGAAATCTTTAGGTCAAGCAATTTCTTTCCAGATCTTACCAGCTTAATGGAAGATCTAAAAGGAATTTTTTTTGAGAAAATAATTCATATTCATTCTCTAAGAAAATAAATTAATAAAAGTAAGCATTAATAAAATAATAAAAAATACAATAGAAATAATAAAAATGATAAGATAGCAAGAACAAATTAGATAGGAGTCAAAATTAGAAGTTTTTTTTTTCATAAAACATTGAACGAATCCGACGACGGAGCCTCTTCAAGCAAGTCACATAGTACTACTTGAATACTCTTGAGGTGAAGAGAATTTTTTAAGTTATCCCACCAGCTTAATGGAGGATGCTTAGAAATAGTTTCCAATATTTAACTTAAGATTAACTAAGGCAAATTTAAGATAACCTAAAAGCTAGTTGGTACCATTTTAGGATGGGCGTTGTGAGGGTGCTAATCCTTCCTCACACGTAACCGTACTCCCGAACCCTAAATTTGAGATGTAGACCAGTCCTTACCCATAGTTTGAATAGGTGACCAATCACACCTAGGTAGAATGGTTGGTGGCGACTCCATAGATTTTGTGTCTAGCTATTAGGTTTTTCTTCTAAAACTTAATACGTTACGACAGTCATATTCCAATAATACATAATCTAGCTTACATCCCAGACTCATCACATAAGTATATATATGTACAATCAAAAGAATTCCAAAACATTGTGCCATCATCCGTCTATATCTATACAAACCGCTGGGAGCCATATACCTTAGACTGTGCAGGGAAGTCCACTCTCAAGAAGCTTCCCAAGCCAAAAAGAACAGTCGCTGTATCGATCACTCTAAAAGGGAGGGGAAAAAAGAGGGGAGTGAGTCGTAAACTCAGTAAGTAACAACAATAAGCAACTAAATTATACCAAGCATCCCTCATTTATGAAAGCTAATTCAAATCACTTTCAAATAAATCAAATCAATTATGCTGCATCAAACTTAAAACACAGTATGGAAACTCAATAGCAAATCATAGTCAAATATGGAGTTCCATCATTAGACTAGAAGTCTTAATATCAAACCATACTTAAAGTATGCAGTGAAACCAATAAAACAAACCATAGTACCAAGAGAGTTCACAGAGTATCAACCGATGCTACTTAGAGCGAACAAACCCACGGTATCTAACCGTGGCCAAACTCCCATAAAGGGCGCTGCCTATGCATAGACCAATCAAACCCCGGCTCATTGTGCATATGAAACCGGGACCTGTCCAAACGTAATATACGGGACAAGCCAAACGTCTCCGAGGCTAATGCTCGAGAAACAGTGCTCTAAGTCAATCAAATGTGTCTACAAAGTTCTCAAGGTACAGTGCCTTGAGGTCTCAATACTTTGAGTCTAAAACAGATATCCGGTAGTTTTAAAACAAATTTCATTCTTCCCTAACCTCATAGCAATCTTTGGAGTTTATAAGGAAGTAATTCAACAAACAAGGCTCACAAGGCATTTAAGAACATTAACAAGGTTACAACACAAAGTATAAAATCATATTAAATCAGAATTTAATTTGAACCTCTAAAACATTTAAAATATTTCTTATGTATATAATACGTGCAAACAGTACATTTCTTGCGAGCCCATCACCTGTTTACAAACCATTTCTAGTAAAGCAAACTCAACAATCAAGGGAAGACATCTCATATGCAGCATTCATTTGGTTTCAATTGCCAAATTCCAAGAGTTTATAGCATTAAACAAATTGGATGCAAGTAGTCGCTTAGGGTTACTTACAGTACTTCCTTAGCTTCTGAATCAGTTCTCCTCGCCTAACAAGTCTTGGAGTATTGATTGATTTCGGGTCTATCTCAGTCCTTAGGACAACCCTCTACATAACAAATGGTAGATTGAATCAATCTCTATACATCCATCGATCTTAGTATTTCCAATCATAAGCTAACATTAAGCATTATATAATTCAACAAGAACAATACTTGGCTGTGTTTTCAGAGTTATTCAAACGTTACTAGCACCGTTTATTCCTTTTCGTTCGTTTGACTACTTACGACCCATTTGGTCCATTTCTGTTCTTTAAGGTTTTGGACCTTATGGCATTGTGCTAGACTTAGGTACAATTTCAGAACTTAATTATCAAACCGTAATTTTTATATTACTTCTAACTCAAATCCCTATTTAGACATATAAGGCTCATTTCCTAATTCATTTTGTGCCATTTCCCATCAATTTTTAGACCTTGGTCCAAATCTGGCACAGTAGGCAGGAAATTTCCTGACCTGTGTACAGTAAAATGCTTACTGCCAACTATAGGGATATGAGATCTGTACAAACTCAATACCATGTCAATCATGACTCATTTATCTTTCTGAACATGTAAAGTTTGCAGTCATATTTGATCTGGGCAATTTTCTATGAACATTTGAATTTACATTAAAAATCTGTCCCCAGCAGTGAGTATCCTGCATGCATTCATACATATCTTAAGCCATGAAGTTCCAAATCTGAAATTCAAAACTAGATGAAAGTAACTCATTTCCCTATTTAGAAATGTAAGATTCATAATTTAACTCCTCCTATATCAATACCAGAAATTTTCCAAAGTTTCAGTATGTACAGTAGTCTCCTGACACAGTAAACACTGACCAATATGCAAAAACTGTCTAATATCTGGTTATAGGAGTATCCAAATGATGCAAACCCAGAACCATCATGTTCCTAACTTAATTATCCTTTCTAGACATGTAAGGCTTGCACCCTAATTCAATTTAGGCCATTTGCTATGATTTTCCAAAGTTTCATTAAGTACAGTAGTCTCCTGACACAGTAAACACTGACTAATATGCACAAACTGTCTCATATCTGGTTATAGGAGTATCGAAATGATGCAAACCCAGAACCATCATGTTCCTAACTTAATTATCGTTTCTAGACATGTAAGGCTTGCACCCTAATTCAATTTAGGCCATTTGCTATGATTTTCCAAAGTCAGGACTGTGATTCACGTTTCTGGACAGAACACCCTGCACTCATTTGTGCATAACTCAAGCTACAGAAGTCCAATTCAAGAAATTCCAAAACTAAATTTCTTGTAACTTAAAGGGCCATAATTCATAATTTTTTCAGATTTTTTCTCCATACAGAACTATTATACTGCTCTTTTAAATTTTCCAGCCAGATAGAACAGCAAATTTCAGATTCACACTAAGTCAGAATTTCAGTTTATCTTTATCTAACCATAGCCATTTAAATTTAGCTCATCACAACATCATTTTCATGCATAATAATCAATCATTATAGGGTTAGAACCTTACCCCCTTTAATTAGATGCACAAACAGAATCTGTTGGAGCCATTTCAGACCATTTCTCTTAGCTTGTTTGTTGTCACACCTATACACATCAATGCCAATCCAATAAACACATTTGCATTCTATTTCCATAGATTAATTCCAGCATAAACACATCAACTCACCTCAATTTACTACCTTTCTTATTTGCCCTGAAATTCCAATCTAAATCTGCTGTAGTTTGGGTTTCAACTCCTCACTTCTTCAATCACCAATGGGCAGCTCTTCTCACTTCTTCTCCTTCACTTCCAATGCCCTAATCTTGTTGAACCCAAGCTCCCATTGCATCCATGGCTCACGATTCTTTGACCAGCTCTAGCATGAAACTTGCTCCTTCATTTTCGTTGTGGCCTCCTTCACAATATAGATTCTTAAATCAGTTTGGGTGGCTGGGTGAAATGGAAGAGGGTTTGAAGAAGATTCCTAAATCTTGGCCGGACTTGAGGGAGGAGGAAGATGGGTTATTCTTGCTAGGGTTGTCGACACTTTGCTGGAGAAGTTTACTCTTCTTGGTTTCGGTTTGGGGAGGGAAAACATAAGAAAAAACGTGGCTGCCAATTTTTCCAGCCTTTAACTTATGTTTTCCAGCCCTTTAGTCTTAGATCTCCAGCCCTTGATTTAATTGGCAACCCCTTACTTTTATTTTCAATCCTTGATTATTTGGCAACCCTTCCCTCTTGTATTTCCAGCCTATTTATGTTGTATTTCTAGCCCTTTTTTCATCACCTTTTAATAACCCAATTTAACATTAATGGATTGGTAGATGAATAACTATTGTTTCAAGCAGTAATAATGTCTCTATAATTTTTGATTTCCCCATCTTATATATATATATATATATATATATACATATACACACACACACACATATATATATATACATACTTAAATCCCTTTTAGTATATCTCAACCTATTTAATTTACTTCCTACTTCATATCTTAGTACCTACATACTCACATTTACATATCCATCGCTTCTTGACCAAGATGGCCCGGACTTTCTCAACTTTCATAATCTGTCCAAATTCCAAAATAACCTCAAGTCAGTCAAAATTTACTCTAGTATACTTACGATAGATATTGAAATTAAGGGTTATTACAAAATATACCTCGACTGACTATCAGTTCCGCCTGAGGAGTACCTCGTCACAACCTCCTGAGCGGACACGGAGGTCTACTGAAAATAATCTGGGAGGAGGGGGAAAATGGGATGAGCTAATGCCCAGTAAGAAATATATATAATAATACTGATACTAAATAACTACATGAAAATTTCAAAACATGCATTAGAATTTACAAAACTATGCATAGTAATAAAATGGGCACGAGAAGGAAGGATACTACAGTTAGCTAGGAAACTGGATAGAGTATGAGAGGTATTTTAAAATACCTATCGTGTCCCGATCCTTAGATGCGACTATAGGGAGTTTGTAAATTGAAATAAAATTCAATATAAATTAATAAGTCACATTTAAGAAGTAAATATTCCAAAACGTTTAACAATTATATATTTTGAGCATAAATTCTCAAAACTCATAATTAATTTCACAATTTAATTTCAAAAACATCATAGAGATAAGGCATCACCCAATAGACTCATGCACAAGACACATGACCATAGTTAGAAATATAGTGATCGGTGGTACTGATCATGCACCTTCCGGGACGTTGATGACGGGATCAAGGTTAATCAACCCACTAGTCTACGATCATACGATCATACATATATAATAGCATGTGCTCGCAGGCAGCTATGGGGCCAATAGTCTCTAAAAATCATATAAAAATTTTATCACGAATTACGAAAATAATTTTTGAAGGTCAAATTATAAATTCGCTTATAAATATGGAATATGAGATTTATATACTTAATCCACAAATAAAATTTATAAAATATTCACTAATCAATATTTGGTTCTAAAATTGATATATTTATCTGTAAACAAGTTATAACAATATGTAGTTGCTTTCATGTGCATAAAATTTTATAACCTGAATATTTAAATATTATTTTCAATATAACATGAATTTAATAAATCTTAAGGAAATAAGTGGAAATTTCTCAACAAATCTTTCCCTAAAATATTCAATGATATAATAAAATCATTCATGGAATTTATAAAATATTGGCAGCATAAAGGCTAGGTATATCCTAACCTTCCTGCACGAAAAACAACCAGAATTCCACAGCCAGAGTTCACAATTTAAATCCAAAAATTTCCAAAACAATTTTAAGAATTCATTTCATATCAAAACATGCATAAATAGTATCCTTATGATTATTATATATATCCCTTACCTGATAATTTGTCACCGGGCTGTGTAGGAGCACCGGTGTTTCCCTCAATACTTTTAGCTGCAAATTATCATATTAATATTATTAATATTCTATATTTTCACTATAAAAATATTTGGTAATATAAAATGGAATATATTGCCTATGCAGCCATATTTTTCGGTCTATTTTCTATCGGTAAGAAAATTGTAACTTTTTCTATATAACTCGGATTTCAATTCCGATTTCGCCTAAATTCTCAAAATAATTTGTACATTATTTTAGGACCTAAATGAGATCAAAATGGCTAGGATTTATTCTTCCTCTTCACCTTGGCCGAATGCTTCTTGTCTTCCATACTTGTATTTTCTTCCAAATTTAATTATTTTCTTAATTCCAAATTAATTCTATTAATTTCCTATGCTATTTACACATCAAATACACCTCAATTGGCACCAATTCTTGGACCCCCATGCCATGGCCGAATGGTTTCTTGCACCCCAACATTGTGAAGTTTTTCATTTAATTTAAACTAAGCTTAATTTCATAGTTTTCATAATTTCTACATTTTTTTTCTATTAGTCAACATGTAATCAACATCAAACAACTTCACCATCATCACCCACCATGCTTGACCGAAACCCTTACTCACCTAAATTCATTGTTCTAAAATGATCCAAGCTTAGGGGAGCATGAAAATAACTTAAACATGTAGATAATAACAAAAAAACCATGAAGAGTTAAATGCTTTCTCACCTTCCCTCCTTGACTGAATCCTCCAAGGGTGTGCCCACTGCCCAGCTTTATTTTGGCTGATTTAGCACTTGACTTTGATGCCAAATTGAAGAGCAAGTTGGATCGAACAAGGTTGGTGAAGGAACTTTTTGACTTTAGTGTGATTTTACTTAAATTTTTCTCACTTTCTCTCTCTTAAAACTTCAAAAATGGTGGCTGGTTTGAAAGTGATGAAGGCTGAACGAAATGGAGAGGAAGAAGGCTGAGAATTCTGGAAAAATACAGAATTTAAAGGCAAAATTACCATTTGCCCTTAATTATGAAAAATTGGACTATTTTGCCCTTTTAGTTTGACTTTGTTGAAAACTATCATTCTAATCTTCAAAATATGTCTTTTAATCACCAATCATATCTAATTAACATATTCTTATGGTCGGAGAAGCTTTCATTGAAGTTTGACTGGTTGTTTGTGCAAAATTACGAAAATACCCCTAATCGTAAAATCACATAATTTTCAATTTTCACAGATGATTTAGCCTATCTATTGCCATGGTATGGGGCCCTTTCACATGAGGATTATTTTACATTTGACACTTGGCCAGGAGTCCATTTCGTTTGGCTGTTATTCACGAAAATTCCGCGGGCCTATGTTCTTAATCGTCATTTTTGAATTTGTTCTAAATGCTTAAAAAATGATCTAAATAATTGAATTTGAGTTAGAATTTCTTACCATCACTTTATTTAACTCTGAATATCAAGTATTCTAGGTTTCACCTTCATCCGGTCACTAAAAGGTACGTAGGGCCCACCATGCTGTTGCCCTGTATACTTGCAATTTACACAAGAATTGTGAATGATGAGAATTCGTATAGACACCACAGTATTAAAATAAGTGGTTCTCACAATATCATATTGTGATATCAGGATATTGAGATGGTGATATTTCGAATTATTCTGATTAGATGTCTAGGAATAGATAGGTGTCAGGGAATGAGGATAATGAAATGCTGTAAAGCACCATTCCATCGATACCCATAAAACCTTGACTCATCACCTAGAGTCCCTAAGACATGATTTGAAAGATTTGATTAGGGTTATGTGAACTATACGAGGTTAGAAACTACATTTACAGGATTCATATTGTAGACACCTAATTTTGTCCGAACAATTTCTCTAAATTAAAAAAATCAAAAAATAAAAAAAATGATAAAAAGAAACAAATCAATTTTGGTCAAATCTTAAGTTGGAATCCCATGCATCCCATGCAAACTCTAAAATTAAAAATTTCAAATTTGAAATCTCATGTGAAGTACATGCAAAATTCACACCTTCAAGAGTTGACTAAAGTTGATATTGTTGTCAAAAATAAAAAAGTTTGTTGCCTGAAAAGAAAAAGAATAATCAGCCATTAAATCAATGAATAAATCAACAAAAGGAAGGAAATTGGTTGAAATTAAATCTGAAAATTCATTGCCCAAAATAAAAAAATAAAAAGGAAATAAGTTAAAAGGGGTCAAACAAAAAATAAATAATAAAATAAAGATCCCATAATTTTGGGATCAATACATTAAAATTAGGATTTTTCTTTCTAAAAAAGGGGAATACAAAAAAATAAATACAGGAGGCTGGTTGACAAAAAGGAGGAGGCCAAAAAAAAATAATACACGGGCAATTCATAAAAAAAAGAAAAGCTATTGCCCTACTTCCCTGCCTACCGCCTTTGCCTTCCTAGTGCGCCTCCTACAACCCTTCACTGTCATCATTCTCCTCTTCCTCTTCATGGCATCCCACTGCTATTGTTGAGCCCGATCTAGATCGAGACAACTTGGTTTCTTTATTCTGTGTTCATCGTCACCATCCGACAACTATCACCATCGCATCATCTTCATCACAGCTTGGCTCTGTTCCAGACTACATCGCCTGATCCCTGTCTCATCGTCAACCGCATCACTATTCTGCACACATCATTGCTCTGTTCGCGTCGCTCGTGCCTGCCGTTGCTGCTGCTCGTGCCTGCTGGTTCTTGCTCACTCTTGGTAAACATGGGCTGCAGTTATTAAAGGATAGAAAAGAAGGCCTCGTGAAACCAGTAAAAGAAGACGAGAAACAAATTCTTTTAACAACTCTGCGTTGTCCCAGCCCTTGTTGCCGGAGCCGCTCGTTGCTGCTAGTTCATTCCTGCCAAGATCACTGTCCATTACTCCACCGATCCAAGTCTGTCACGCCACCATTTGTTGCCAATTTTGTTGCTTGCTGCACGTGTTAAACAAAGAAAAGAAACTAGAATATTGGAGCAAAACCGTAGGTACCCCATTCTTTGCCTTTATGCTTACATTTAATATATCTTTTTGACTAATTGCTCATGGAATCATGTTGGTTAATTTGTATTCTGCTTTTGGATATTACTTATAAACTGATGCATTTACCTTAGTTAGATGTCTGTAGACTACTTACAAGCTGATAATGAGTTTTAGATTGATAATTAATTTGGCTAACAATTAATTAGGTGTTTTACTTACTGAATGTAATTTAAATTAATTAATATAAATGATATGATTTAAATAAGGTTGATATGGTTTATTTGATTTGGAGGTAATTTAATCTATTTAATTTAATTTGTTAATGACTTTGTATGATAAAAGATTTAATTGGTGCAAATTTATATGATTGCTATGATTAATTTATGTAATTTAATTTCGTTTATTTAAATGATACGAATGACGTGTAATTGATCTTGAAATGTATGATTTATTTAATTTAATTGGTATGATTTAATTAGTATAATTTAATTTGTTTGACTCAATGTATATTTTATCGATTATAAAAATTAGGAAAATTAGAAATATTAGAAAAGCATAGAATTTAATTATTTAACTATTAAAAGATAAATACGATTATACCGATGATGAAATTCCAAGAAAGTCAATCGAGACTCCTTGGATATTTCTAGGTGAGATGATTCTTTTTTAAGTTGAGCTAAATTGTTGGAATACTTTTGAAAGAATTTTCAATAAAAATATAATTCATGTTTATTAAATAAATATAAATAAATGAAATAAATAAAATAAAAATAAATCAGATCAAGATAAGATTAAAGAAATTTAAATAAAACTAGATAAATGAACTAAATAGCTTAGAATAAAAATTATAGGAAATAAAAAATATGAATGATGCCAATGATGAAATTTCAAGAAAGTCAATTGGACTCCTTGAATTTTCTAGGTGAAAAGATTTCTTTTAAGCCGAGCCAAATTGATGGGACGCTTTTAAGAAAATCTTCAACAAATCATGATTCATGTTTATTTTCAAAATATATAAATAAAGAAAAAATATATATAAATATAATATGAAATAAGATTAAAAAAAATATAGGAATTAATATGGAGTCAATATTAGAGCCAAATTTAAAATAAGAGTTTCATAAAATATTTCATTGATCCGACGATGGAATTCAAGAAAGTCAATCGAGACTCCTTGAAAATCTTGAGGTGAGGGAGATTTTTAGATTGGAGCCAAATTGATGGAAAAATCTTAGAAATATTCCCAATATATAAGCATATCGAAATTAATATAAATACAAGGCAAATTGTAAAGATAACCTAAAACTAGTTGGTACCATTTTAGGATGGGCGTTGTAGGGGTGCTCATCCTTCCCTAGACGTAAACGTACTCCCGAACCCTAGTATCTTTGAACGTAGACCAAGCCTTATCCTTAGTTTGAATAGGTGACCAATCACACCTAGGTAGAATGGTTGGTGGCGACTCCGTAGTTTTGTGTCTAGCTATTAGGTTTTTCTAAAACTTAATACGTTATGACACATACATTTGCATTTAGAACAGTATAATCCTACTTCTACACTTATATAAATGACTTTCTGAGCCCTCACTCGTTAAACTCTATTTAATCCTTTTACAAATTGAGCTCTGAGTTGAGAAAGTATTTCAATTTTATCCAAAATAGCTACAAGCCTAAAATGTCATCCTAACTCTTCGAGTCATACCTTTTGATTCTTTTTTGGGGGGGTATGTGTGTATTCTCCTGTATGTTACCTTATGTTCAGGTAATTTTTGTACAATACTATAAGGTGGGATGTAAACTAGGATAATGAGTTATTGCTGTATTATTTGATGCCTTCTAATATGGAAATTAAATATTGTTTGATAGATATGAAATTACGTTTTGATGCTTTGAAGTAAATAGTTTCATTAACGGAATTGTGGATCATGAATGGAATGTGGGTGCTTAAAATGAACTGTGATTGTGGATAATTCAAGCACCTTAGGAGAATATGAACTATATGTAGGTGTTTAGATTGAGACCTTGAGCAAAGAGCTCAGACTAGGGCATGTAGTTAACTGTTTAATTATGTTGAACCGCACTACATGTAGACAGACCTAAAAATAAAAAAACGACAAATTAGCCCACATTTTCGGGTGTCCCCTGTAAACAAGTAATTAGACATAGCCTTCGAGTCATGACATGAGGTGTGATCTAAATTTAATATGAGTCAAGCTGAAGCCTTAGCACAAATAATGAACCGGGTGAAATCTTAACATGAATAATGGTCGAAGTGAGACCTCAATATAAATATGAATTGAGGTGAAGTCTTAATGTGAATAATTGTTGAGGTGAAACCTTTAGCATGAATAACGGCATGGAACCTTAACATGAACAATGGTCAAGGTGTGACCTTAATATAAATATGGGCTAAGGTGAAGCCTTAGCATGAATAATGGTTGAGTGAAACCTTAAGATGAATAATGATCGAGGTGAGACCTCAATATATATATATATATATATATATATATATATATGAGTTGAGATAAATCTTTAGCACGAATAACGGTAGAGGTAAAACCTCAAATGAATAATGACAGAGGTAAAACCTCAGCATGAATAATGGTTGTGAATAATGGCTGAGATGAGACCTCAATATAAATATGAGCCAAGGTTAAGCCTTAGCACAAATAATGATCGAGGTGAAACCTCAACATGAACAATGGCCGAGGTGAGACCTCATATAAATATGAGTTAAGGTGCTTCCTTAGCACAAATAATGGGTGAGGTGAAACCTCATATAAATATGAGTTGAGGTGATTCCTTAGATTGGATAATGGGCGAGGTGAAACCTCAGCATGAATAATGATCGAGGTGAAACCTCAAATAAATAATGGTTGAGGTGAAATCTTATTATGAATAATAACAAAGGTGAAACCTCAACATGATTAATGGTTGACCTTAGTATAAATAAGGGCTGAGGTTTATATTTTTATTTATATTATTATTTATTTAGAAGTTTAATGCTTAATATTAAAATATCTCCTAAATTTTCTGTTATTCTGAATAAACTTAGAAAAATTTTTTCATTTAGGAATTCCTTAAATGTTAGCAATTGCTCTAAGGATTCTATCATTGAAATGGTATCACTTATCCTCAAAATTTTTTATAAGATAATTAATCAATTTTGCATTTATTGTTTTATTGTTTCTTTATATTGGTTTTGTCGTTTCTACAATCCTAGTTTTATATTCTAATAAAATATAAAATTTATTTGAAGCTTTATAATAAAGGTTTTTGAATTTATGAACTAACAAAATTTTTTCTCTTTAATATTTTTTATTTGTGTATATTTTATATATTTCAATTGAAAAAAAAAATTTTAATCTATATGGATAAAAAAATATATTTTATATATTTGTATATATTTTAATCTATATGGATAAAAAATTGAAAAAAATATAATTTTTTTAATTTTAATTTTATTTTTTGGTACTAGTACAATAAGTGTAATTAAAGAGACTTGAGGCTAGTAGAAAAGATTACAAAAAAGATTCACGGCCAACTGTAGGATCTTCTTCAATCTGCTGCTTCTTTGGCTAGCCTGTTGACCCATCCTGCAAGTGGGTGCCACTCCTTGAAGAAGGTGATGCTCAAGCCTGTTGATATCATATTGTGAATGTTGTGGATTTGAAGAGAAATGAATAAAAGGAGAAGACGAATTTGTGTTAGGAGAATGCCAAAGGTCCCTATTCCCTACTACAGATCTAATTTTGATATATGGTGAGGCGTGTTTGAGGTGTAATGTGTTGAATTATCTCATTAATGTGGACTAATTAAGTATAATTAATATCATATAACTTAATTTGGTAGTATATTTTGTATAAGGTGTGATCATGAATATACGTAATATATTTATATTATACATGTATTTATCCTTAATGGGACGGATATAATACATGATTTATGATATAGGAGGTCCCTGCCCTTGGCATATATATATAAGCTACAGGATGACCCATTAATCATTATAGCATTTTGATAGAAAATGAACAAGGGCAACTTTCTCCTCTCTTCTCCCATTCCCCTCCATGGCTCACCATCATTTCTTCTCTTGGAAGCACCAGCATCGGCGGACCTTCGGCGGAGCACTGGTGGCACCTCTTCCCCATGGCAGCTTCGGCAGTGGCGGGAATGGTGGTGAAAATGGTGGGTTTTGGCTCAACTTACCAAAGGTTAGATTTCTTTCTAACACATTGTGCTAATGGCTATTTGGTGGATGTTTTAATTCAACAATTGGCATCAGAGCATGTCCACCTCAAAGCCATTGACCATTTTCGAAGAAAAAAATGACATTTGTTGGATTTTTTTATTTTTGTGTTTATTTTCGGATTTATTGAAAACCCATGAGATTTATGCATGTTTGAGCCAAAATAATGCAAGATATTAATTGGGGATGATTTTTTTTTTATTAAAAATGCCATTAAAATGAAGTAAAATGGGGCTGAATTGAGTGAGAAATGGTCAAAAACCGATCGGGTCGGGTCAGATACCCATTTCTCTACGTTTTTGCCCGGTTTCGAGCGAGGAAGCACGCGCTTGACAGCCCTTTTCCGCTCCAATTGAGAAGGGTCCACACGCTCCCTCTTTTCTGCAAAATTGTAATAAAAAAAAATTTTGCTGGGCAGTTTTTTTTAACCTCGTTTTTAGCATTTTTTGGGCCCAATTTTGAATTGTGTTGGGCCATGCGGTTGGGCTCAATTTTAGTAACTTTGGGCTGTTTATTTTGGTTTGACTCTTGGGCTGAATTTTAGTTTATATTGGGTTGTTTTTTTTTTGTTTTGTTCTTGGGCCAATTTTTTTTGGGTTGTTTTGTTTTATTTTGGGGCCAAATTTTGTTGGCAATTTTTTTTTAATTGGGCCGATTTTTGTCTTGTATTTTAATGGGCCGACCATTATTAAAATAAATGAAATAAAATAAAAGGCTATTTATTTAATGTTAATTAGGCCTTAACATTTAATTTATTTAGGCCAAATTAATTTTGTTGTATTATGAGCATCATTTATTTAATTTTATTAATTGGTCATTTAGTATTAATTTAATTTTGGGTAATTAAATTAGTTAATTTTAGGGCCATTTTACCTAATTAATTTAAGGCCATGTTGATTAATTAATTTTATTTGGCTATTAAATTTAGATTAATTTATGGCTATTTTGCATAATTAATTAAAAGGCCATTTTGGTTTATGATTTTAAGAGCCAATTTTGATTAATTATTAATTAATTTTGGACAATTTTGGCCATAAGCCAAATTTTATTTAATAGCTATAATTAGTTGTTAAGCCCAAAATTAATTTGATATAAGTGAATTTTGGAAGAATTAATTTTGGAGCAATTTCTAGAAATTTAATTACTGATTTATTTCATAATTCACTTAATTTTGAAATAAATACTTATGCCCATAAATTACTAATATTTGGCCTAATTAAATAAGTTTAAATAAATTATTTGGGTATTTTGTTTGAGCCATTTTGGATTATGGGCTACTCATTTTGTTAATAATTTATTTAAACATATAAACTCTCTAAAATTGATATTACCTTATTATTTGAATATTCACATTTATGTGAAATTATTTTAATTAATTAATGTTGGGCCTGAAATTACTACATATGCTTTAGGAATTGTATATTTTGGATGTAGTTAATTTTGGTTAATTAATTATGTGAATATTTTTTAAAATTATAAATCATTAATTGGATTGACTAGTACTTGCCTGTCGCAAGAATGGTAATGAAGATTTTTTGACGATTTATTATGATAATTTTAAGGATATAATAATAAGGCAATGCATAATGATAGTTGCAGTTTTATAATTTACTAAGATCTCTAGAAGTGGCTAGTCTTTTCCTGTTGGATTGTTAGTTGCTTTTAGAGATGCTTGGGACTGAGAGGATTCTGGTTGGGATATGATATGATCTTCCTACCCTGTCGGTGGGCAATCATTCAGGTTATATATAACTAGTTTTTGTCTTATCCTCGGTAGTGTGTTGTGGAATTTATTGAGTTATTCCACTAGCCTCCATATTTTGCAATTATCACATATAAAATCTCTAATAGGATCAAATTAGATAGATAGTATGAATTATTCTCTACGGTTAGAGACATATTGAACTGGGAAGTAGTCCCGAGAGTCGATCTATCTACTATACCCAATAGTATGAGCTCTTTGAGGATAAAGTAATATGGAATTTAGGAACACTGAAGTGAGAATTCTCTGATTATGTAGGGTATACCATAAAAGAATATATCAGAGAAAGTGTTCCAGTTAATGATAACCAAGAAATATTTATGGATGCCATTATGAAATTAGTTCGCATAAGATGGATAAAGGTTGCAATAGGAGTTTGATTCCATATATGGCAGATTCATACCACTTCCTTCTGGGGTGGAGAGTGTGAGATCTTTTAAGTTCGCAGATCTCATTTAATGGACAGAAGGAAGTGTGGCATTTTAATATCAAAATTGATATTGTCATTCAAAAGTGGGAGATCTTTCAGGTCAACAGATCTTATTTAGCCATAATGATGACATATGCCAGTATTACTGCCAAAAGGAAATATTATTAAAAGGTTTCAATAAAAGGTCATTTTAGAAGAAGATATTTGCCAAATCCAATTCCCATTTTGGTTTCACCAACACTTGTAAATATCAATGTGTGCCACTTCTATGATAATCTTGGCACAAGAGGGTAGATTGCAAGAGTCCTCTAGATTGAGATGTGTAAAAGGCATTTCGTTAGCTTTTATTTTGAATCCAATCTAGGGGATATGCCCTCTAACTCTTGGTGTTTTGGATACCGGTGCTATTATTGATAAAATTATAAGCAATTGGAGATCGAATAAGGGAAAATTGTTGTGAATTGGGGCTATGGAGTTAGAATCCATACTGAAAACATAGTCAGTTTGTTATTACATTTCGTAGACAGTTTTGGGGTTACTGTTGGTTGATACTTTTCATTCTGATAACAGAAAAGTATTTCTAATTAATAACAACATGTGTACTGATTCTGGCATTCTGCGTAATGGATATATAGTAGACTTATACCCCAATATTAGGTAAATTTTCTTCAGTTGTGAATGATGTGACTATCGATTCAAATTATGATAGAATAGACAGGAAATCTATCATATAGTGGCGTAAGAGTTAGGGACATTTGAGGCACATGTAAGATTGTATTAAGGGAAATCTTACTGCTAATATTAAGGACATGATTAGCAGATTTTGAAATGATTAGGAGCTTATATATACTGACATTTATAGATCATTTTCGCATATTGTATTTAGTGGATATAAGTGTTTCATCACTTTACTAAAGACCATTTCGATGTAGGTCATATGGAGTAATAGATCTGATCTTGTAGAGGCCTTAGGCATTCTGATTAATTCCTCTGCGCTGCTTAAGGCAATGATCAGATAATAGTGATGAATATTATGTTCGGTATAATGAAGCTAGGCGAAATCATATGCCGGTTTTCGATTTAGTGCACTGTAGGATTATGTATTAACGCCTAGTGTACGGTGCTTGGAATATTGAAACAGAATGAGATTGCAGTAGCAATTATTCGTACATTTTGATATAGTACGATTCATGTTGATCACTCCAAATTTTCAAAATTCAGGTGGAGTGAAGTTATGAAAACTGCAACTCATATTCTAAGTTGATCTCCAAGCAAAATCAGTTTCCAGATTCATCTTAAGTTGTAGTCAGACATTAAGCCAAATTTGTGTCGCTTTTGTGTTTGGGGTTAAAAAGTAAGGCCAAAAGGCCTATAACCCATAGTCAAGAAAACTTGACGAGAAAACTATCAGCGGCAATTCTGTTGATTATTACATCGGCTAGAAAAATTCTAGATTTTGTTTTCTCATTATGTGACACTAGAATCATTAAGTCTGACAATGCAATTCATTTAGTAGATGACTTAAAGAGTGAGAGTTATGAACTCCACAAAGTCATTATTGAAATACATTTTGTTGTGTCAGTCCTATATATACGTTATCTTTAATGATGAAAAGCCACAACCAAAGGAATCAATGGTTGATCTCAATACTGTATACCTAAATCTGCACCTGACCTTACAAGAAGAACATGAATATGAGATTCAGATGTCTTCTGATTCTGATATTTGTCAGGAGGCTATACTGATTCGAACTCTTGGAGTTAGATATTTGCCATGCAGGATGTGTAAGCATCTATATTGTATAAAGATGCATGATATCTATTTTAGTTATCACATCATTGTAGACCAAAAGGGACCCTAAAGATTAGGTGGAAAATTTAAAGTTAAATTTTGCCAAAGCTTTAAATAAAGCAACCTAAAAGTTTGTAGTTCCTAAGATGGAACATATAGTTTATGTGAACTCAAGGAGTTCATTTGCGAATATTAAAAGGCATCCAGATTGCAATATAGTTTGATGAGATTGTCACTTTGAGGAAAACATTGTCACTTGATATTTAGATCTATTACAAGTTCAGTGGGAGCAGTTATGTGTTATTGTGCTCTAAATTGATGATATCAAATAGCAGCCAGTAGCATTGACCTAATGTATAAGACAAGATTCATGTCGTCATGTCACTTTAGGATGAAGAATCTAAGTGAGGCTTTATTTTGTTTTAAGGATTGAGATTCTTCATGACATATTTATAGGCATACATTATTGGTCTCAAGGAAACTACATTATGTATGTTGAGTAGATTTACTGTATATTATTCTCCTATTTGAGGTACATCTTTCATGAAAAGTGACATACTGTGAAATCTCAAAGTCCTCAAAAGTGAAAATGAAAGAGCTCATATCGAGTATTGTGTATGCCTTATTGTGGGTAATTTGTGCATGCTCAAGTCAATACACATTTTTGATATTGTGTATCTTATAAGTGTATTTCGGAGATACTTGAACAATCTTGCAATAGAGAACTGGAAGCTGTAAAGAGAGTATTTGGATGTTGACAAATTTGACATTCTGAGTTTGGTCAGATATTCTGATGTTAATTTTGCAACCTATCCAGATATTGAAAATTATTTTGGTTATATATATTTGTGGACATAAAGGAGCTGTATTTTGGAAAGTGTGAAACAAACACTTATAGCATCCTTGATTATGAGGCTAAATATGTAGCATGCTGTAAAGCTACATGATGGGCCATATAGGCTGTAGAATTTTGTCTCAGGATTGGTTTTCTATGGTTGCCATTTCGAAGTCTTGGAGATGTACTGTGGTAATGCTGCAGCAAGTACGTTCTCTCTCAAAATGCTAGGAGTTCCTCACACTCCAAATATTGAGATATCATCATTCGGTTTGTTAAAGAGATAATGGAATCCATTGCTTGATTGGATTGTAGAGCACATGGTTTAAAAAGCTCATTCTGGCTAACTGAAAGTGTGGCTGCTAAAGTGCTTTGACGACATAGCACTTGTATGAGTCATATAAAGCCATTTGCTGTATTAAGTTAGTGGGAGCTCTATAATGAAATCAACTACAGTTATATGGATGGATTCCTACTTGCCATATACGCATATTCTATTTGTGCGCATTTTGATGAATATGACATTCTGTTGGATGAGACATTCGTTATTAGTCTCATATGCTTTCGTTGAAGCAAGGCATCATTCGGTTTAGACGCATGAACCTAATGGAAATGGATATTGTTTCTGTTTTCATATCATTTCCATTTTACACTAATACTACTATTTTTGTTGCAGTTTTTATGAGTGTACGCATTTGTGCCCTGTCGGTATGATGTATTCTGAAGCTTATAAAGGCTTGTTGTTGTTGTTAAAGTATGTATGAGTCTACACATTTGTACTCTTTCGGTACAATGTATTTAGATGGCTTACGAATGCATATTGAGATTATCTGATATATTTTGTTAATTAATTTAATTGTCCAAGTGGGAGAATGTTGAATTATTTCATTAATGTGGACTAATTAAGTATAATTAATATCATATAACTTAATTTGGTAGTATATTTTGTATAACGTGTGACCATGAATATACTTAATATATTTATATTATACATGTATTTATCCTTAATGATACAGATATAATACATGATTTATGATATAGGAGGTCCCTGCCCTTGGCATATATATATATATAAGCTACAGGATGACCCATTAATCATTGTAGCATTTTGATAGAAAATGAACAAGGGCAGCTTTCTCCTCTCTTCTCCCGTTCCTCTCCATGGCTCACCATCATTTCTTCTCTTGGTAGCACCATCAGCACCGGCGGACCTCCGACGGAGCACTGGCAGCACCTCCTCCCCATGGCAGCTTCGGCAGCGACGGCAATGATGGTGAAAATGGTGGGTTTTGGCTCAACCCACCAAAGGTTAGATTTCTTTCTAACACATTGTGCTAATGGCTGTTTGGTGGATGTTTTAATTCCAACATAATGTTGAAGATGAATTCGGACCGCTGACGCAGAACAAAAGGATTTAGGGAAAGATGCTCTCTATTGATTGATTGATTGTGTGCTGAAGCTTATAGGCTGAGGATTGCTGGTTATGTTACAAATAAAATAGCTTGGATGTAGATAGAGGTAACGAGTTCTCCCTTCGAAATTTTCTTCTCTTTTGTCAGAAACCGATAGCGCAGCCCCAAGGTTGCCCCTGCTTTTGCGGCTTCCGTCTTCTGCCGCTGCATATGGTGGCTAATGGTCTTCGAAACAGATTGTACTGTTGTTGTGTATGACTTCGAGACTTTGAATACCTTCTCTCTGTAAATATTTTCTAATTGCTCTGTATGATTCTTTCTGTGTGTTGGCTGTTGTTGGATATTTATAACAGTAACTTGAAGCATGGGATGAGGTTCAATGATCGGATCAGAGTGCTCCGATCTTGATCCTCATCCTCTGTTAATCTGTTGAAATATTTTTTATTTTGATTTATTATTTGCTAAAAAGAATAAGAACATAAAAATGAATAAAAGAGATAATCCGAAAAAAAAGTAGTAAAAATGAAGAAAATGATAATGATAAAAAAAAACAAAATAAACAGTAAAAATGAAGTAACTGAAAATGGTGAAAACAACAAAATGAAGAACAACAACATAGGAAATGTTTTTCATCATTTGGTTTTTGAATTATATATTTTTATTTAAAGTTATAATCACAATCAATATATCACATTTTATGAATTAGTAATTTGATAAACTGACAAATACAAATAGTAACAACAAATTAAACAAATATTAGACATATTAACTCGATTTCCAAATGCTAGTCTTGTTGTGATTAGACACATACACTCAACTCATCTTAATCAGAACCCAAAATCAATCAAACATGGTTTCATATAAAATCTGTTTACAAAATTTAAATTACACCTACAATACGGTTCAGCTCGCTTTTTAAGTCTAAATTACTTAACAGACCGACACTGACTCGAACAAAATACAATGCCTTAAAGCGCTCCAGCAAACATTGCCGCTGAAATCACATCGAAAAATGAAAAACTTGCAACTGGTGCTTGTGATTTGCCATGAGGCGATAGAGAGTGAGAAACTCACCACCGTGTCTAAGCTCTTGAAGGTGACAATCAAGTGAAGAGTTAATTGCGGCGTAGTTCAACTTCTCCAACCAGACCGACTTGATCCCGTCCCATCCGATGTTTCCTGTTTCAAACTCTGATACGATCCATTGAGCAGGTCGTATAATTGATCCAACCAATGCACTGCGATCATCTAAACTAAAATGAAACTCCCTATCGTCGGGCAAGGGTTTTCCAACTGCGTGAAGCAACATTTCGAAAACAGTGATCTCATTATCTGGCACAAGATCTCCGGATTTGCACTTTTTTATAGTAAAGCTGCTAAAATCGTCAAACCAAACACTCGCATTGGGAGATACCATAGAAGGTTTCATGACAAAAAGATACATCATGTAGTCTGATAGTATTCTGCTGGAGTTTCTTGCGGTGCTTGAATTATCATCACGGTCTCGGCAGTAGCAAATATTTGTTGCAATGTGCCAGACTAAAATGCTATGGTCGAAATCCAGACGAACTGTTTTTATCAACTGAGTGTCTTTGAGTGCCTTTTCTCCCCTTGTTATACGGGGGACATCAGCTTTTTCCTCTTCCATTGGAAGGTCTGGCGGAAAATCTTCTGGTTCTTTCAAGGGCAAGTCGATGATGTCTCGGAATTTCCTGTGCCTGAGTTTCTGTAACATTTCATCAATGCCAATCATTCTCAATATTGGGCTCGGCTTCCTTTTACTCGAGCTTATGCAATATCTTAAAAGATCAAATTGCCCCATTGAACGCGACCACCTCTTCTTTGCCCGATGCTTTGAGATTAACCAATCCATGCTTTGGAAGATTCCACCTACCAAACGATTCTTCTGGTACCTAATTCTCAAAAGCAATGCCCAATCAGAGGAAAGTGTCAGAAACAATGCATAGATTTCTAGAGCAACAGCTCCTACCAACAAGATCCCAGTAATGAAAATGTCAACCCCTGATGAGTAGTGACCATGTTGATTTCTTGTGAAGCTAATCAGAAGACAACGGAAACAGATAAAGAACAGGAGAAGCTGATTAAACGCAAAACGCATCCTATATTCGTGTAAATAATGGCTGCCTTGGTATAGAGCATGTCGAACATAAGCCCATGCTGAATTGCCACAAAGTCTAAGAGGCTGGGAATTTTCTCTGACTTTTCCATGAATCCTGACGTATAAGCTTCATGTATCCAAATAAAATAGCCTCTTAATTGCCGTACTAGCCTTGCGCTTGAGGAAACCAAATTTCCAGCAGTGCAGAGGTAACTGCTGATATCTGGAATCTGTACTGCCAACGAAAAATGAGCCAAAACCATATTCTCCGCATCTGCAGGATCTTTACAATCGGCAGTGTTGACATCGATTTCGGTATCAAATAAAGGGATATGCTCCTTTGGGTTTTTGCCCCTAGCCTGGTATAGACACCATGTTCTCTCTAAATATTTTATGATTCCAGCTAAAAATAGAGGAAAACTCAAAATTGAGAGCCAAGACCTAGTCCATGACAAAACAATAACATAAATTGCCAGGATTGCTTCAACCGTCAAAACAAGAAGGTGTCTCAACCAGAGTTTATTGTCTTCTAATGCCATGGCAGTGATGGTGTCAGGGCCCCCAAGGTGCACTAAAAGCAATGGAGCCCATAATCCTCTTAGAACATCGCTTTGGTCTTGGCAATTGGTAGTGGAGAGTTTGCCTAGAGCAGCAATTGCCACCGAATCAGCGCCCAAGAACGCGAGGCAAACAACGATTTCAATCCAACAACTAACCAAGTATTTTCTACGGCTGCCAAGGATGAAGAGAATGATCTGTAAAAAGAGACTGAAAAGAATCATAATTCTAACATCCCATGCGTCCCATAGTTTCTTTATCACTGCAATTGAATTCATGGCTGTCGCTTCCATTTGTTCTGTTTATAAACATTTGCAATGGTAAGTGCATTTTTTTTTTAAGGATTATTATCCTATCCACGGTCAGTGAAGTTTTTTAACTCCACAAGCAGAGTTAGGATGAAGACATGTGTCCCTTAAAAATATTAAAAAAATAAAAAATAAATAAAATGAGACACATGTTATCATCTTAACTCCGCTTATGGAGTTAAAAAACTCCACTGACAGTGTATAAGATAATTTTTCTTTTTTTAATTCGTGAATAACAAGTGGCTATCAAATTCAAAGCAAAAATAAAGAAAAAATTGCCTAGAAAAACATATCAATTTTTTATAGTTTTCTTCCCATAGATAGCGTTCATTTGAATGAACGGTTAGATTTGCTTCAATGACATTAAAAAATAGCAATGACGGTGGGATCAATTAGTATTACAATCATATTGGTGAGATTAAAATTAGTAATAATATCTGTTTAGATACAAAAAGCAACATTGACGATGATAAAATTTAATAAAAAATTATTATTAAAAATATTAAATTAAAATTTATATAAAATAAAAAATTTTGATTATTTGACATTTATGAAATTAATAAATAATTAAAAATTATTTATCTAAAACAATGGTTTTTAATAAATAATTGAAGATTAATAATAATGGTAGCAATATATCAAATGATTTTTAAAATGATAATAATTTATTTACACAAATTGAAACTAAACAAGTAATATTTAATTATTTTTATATATTTACTTTGTATTTATATGATCATTTTTATATTAAAATTATATTTGTTTCTTAAAAGATAATAATACATTTACTCATAAAAAAACTAATGCTTCTTTTAATCTAAAAAGTGCATTAATAAATTATTTTATGTATAGGTTAATATTATTTGATATTTTATATATAATCTAGAATATAATAATAATTTTATGTAAAATTATTGAATAAAATTTCAAAAAAATAAAGTTGTAAGGACCATTTCGTCCTAGCACTACAACAAAGATAAAAAGAAAAATAAGACAAACATGAGGGTTATTTTGGAATAAAAATTAGCTGCTGTGGGAACGGTGAGAATTTCTATGAACCCAAGTTTTTTCTTACCGCAATCTATTCTCTTTCTATTTTACTGTTTAAATACAGAGGAGATAGTGTGTAAAAAGAAAAAAACAATGGGTGTATTCTGAATCATCCAATGAAAGTTCACACTACACCTCTTTCCTGTAGACTCTCTCTAGTGAGTTCTAGCTGTTGAGATGAAAGTTTTTGGTGGAACTGGAACCCCACCGAAGCAAGGCATTACAAGTGCATAGGGACAAAAATTCCCATGCCATTTAGCTTTTTCTCTCTCTTTGTGTGTTATTGTCATTTTTATTTAACAATTTTTTAAATAAATTCTTTAATTTAATTTAATAAATAATTTTTTTATAAAATAAACTAATCAATAAATTAATAAGTTGAAATTGAATAAAAACAAAAATAAATAATGAATTCTAAAATGAAATAAATTATTAATGAATGAATAAGAATAAATATGTTTATATATAATTAATATGGATTAACTAAAATAGATAACTGCATAAATAATAAAAAATAAATATCAGTTATATAATTTATATAAGTAAATGTATTATTATTTTCTAAAAATAATTATTATTTTGATATGAAAATTATCATATAAATAAATATAAAAAATTAATAAATAAGTGAATATTAATTTTTTTTAGTTTCAATTTGTGCAAATATATAATATCAATTTTTAAAAATGATTTATTTGACATCTTAATAACATTCTCATTAATTTTTAATGGTTTATTAACAAAGCTATTATATGGCAAAAATAAATAATTTTAGTTATTTTTAGGTGCTTATTAACTTCAAAAAGTTAAAATAATCTAAAATTTTCATTATATAAGTTTTGACTTAATTAAACTCTTTAATGATTATTTTTCTTATTACACTTCATTTTACCAGTAACATAAAATTTGCATCCTAACACATCCCTCCATTGTAGCGGTATTCAATTCGCTGCTACGTTAGTTAATTTCAATGCCACCACTCTTTTTAATTTTATCGAAATTAATTTAACCACACGTGATTTAAATGGACCTTAAAGGACGAAAATAATACAAAAGATTTCCACACGAATATATACATTAATTATTTTGAAGTTTAGTTTAGTTAGTTTAAATGATCCAAACCTAAAAGGATTGAACCCAAATCTCTCTTGTTATATATATGGATACAAGAAAAATATTAAATAACTGAAAATAAAAATAAAATTGTTTAAATTCGAATTTAAGCCTTACAAAATGCCAAACTTATATATTATTATCACCTCTACGCATACTTCTATTTTATTATATTTATCAATAATACATAAAATAAGAATTGGATACTTGCTTGAAAAAAAGAATAATAATTTGGACTTACCTTAGCCTTGATGTAAGCATCAAACGAATGGTGAATCGAAAGTAACACTTAGTTCCTTCTTGGTGCTTCCACTTAATTTATCAAAATAAAGAAAGAGAAAGGTTTAATAAACTCTTTATTGCAGTTAGAGAAAGAGATTTTAGTGCTCTATATATAATACCCAAAATAAGGATTAATTATGAAGCTATACTTTACTTCCAACTCGAGTAAAGTGGAAATTACCTTTAACTGTTCTAAATGCTTTTGTCACGTCCCGCGCACAAGCTCAAGGCCTGATGGATTGGAGCAGGCCAAACTAGGGCCCAGCCAAGGTGATGAGAGGCTGGAGGCTCAAACCAAAGCAGCCCAAAGTAGTGGGAGTGACGTGGATGTTGGCCAGAAGGTGGGCAAGCAAAGCCCCAGTCGCCAAACCCAGGCAAGCCAGATAGTTGGGCAAGGCTCCAGGCGTAGGCGAGGGAGAGGGCGAGGGTGAGCGCACTAGGTAGGTAGGCGAGTTGAAGGAACGGGCGAGCTCGAGGGCGTAGTTGAGACAGATTCTCGAGCAGAACAATGTCAGCAAGGCTCAGTGCGCACCAACTGCCATACACTCAGGGAAGGTTCCCAAAGCAGTCTGTCAACCACACACTTGACCTAACCACTACTACACGCCTGTATGAGGGCTTGCCTATATAAAGGGGTGTTGTCCCCATTTGTACAAAGGGAGATATATAGTGATACACTGAGTGATGAGTGAGGCTTAGGGGAGAGTTTTTACGTGTGGGTGAGGGAGTGAGCTTGAGCGATAGGTTGAGGCCCTTGTGGGAACCTCCTAAGAACTGTTTGGGTGTGTCCAGCCGAGATAGTTGAGGCCATTGGCTGTCCCTCCCTGTTGTAATAGCTCTTGTGCATTGTTGAGTTGAGTGAATACAAGTGTACAGTTCCCCATATCATGTGCCCCTGTGTTTGTGCCTTATGTGCGTGTCTACGAGTAGAAGTATCCTGGGCAAGAGTAGGCTGACTTAGGGACATGGACGTGAGTTTCCCACCCTAAAATCACACGGTTGCTGGGCTTAAACTCCCAGGACGTGACACTTTGCTTCCGAATATATTATGGAAAAAGTGGAAATTACCTTTAATCTAAGATATATATATATATATATATATATATATATATATAAATAATTATAAGGTATATGGCAAATTTGATAAGATGTCTACATGGATGCTTACATGAACTTTCTCTTTGAATGATATTTAAGCATTCACTAATTTATGTGTAAATAAAAAAAAAACAATAAATACTAAATTTCTCTACATTTTTAATTTTTTTAATTCCTAAAAGGTTTAATAAACTCTTAATTGCAGTTAGCGAAAGAGATTTTAGTGCTCTATATATAATATCCAAAATAAGGATTAATTATGAAGCCATACTTTACTTCCAACTCGAGTAAAGTGGAAATTACCTTTAACTGTTCTAAATGCTTTGCTTCCGAATATATTATGGAAAAAGTGGAAATTACCTTTAATCTAATACATACATATATATATATATATATATATATATATATTATATTACATAGTATATGACAAATTTGATAAAATGTTTACATGGATGCTTACATGGACATTCTCTTTGAATGATATGTAAGCATTCACACATTTCCTAAAATTTTTCTAATTCTTAAAATTTCTGAATATTTTTAATAAAATTATAAAATAATTTTAACTACTATCTAATCCAAAAATATTTTTTAAAAAATATAATTTTAATATTATCTTTTTGAAAAAATAAATAAAATATTGATTGATATCTATTTATATTATAAAATAAATAATTTTCATTTTAATTTATTTAAAAAATATTTTATTAGCTAAACTGAAAAATATAAAAGTAAGTTATTAATATCATGTATATTATTTAAATTTTTAAATTTATTATGTCTTTAAATAAATAAAAAATATATAAAACATATAAATTTACAAATATATGTATGTTTACATACATATTTAAATAGATGAAATTAATTCGCGTATCGCACAATGCTCTCAAATATAAATATAAATACCTTTATGTTGTAATCATTATATATAGTATATTTATATGGAATTATATATGATGCACTAATAGTGCATAGCCTCTGTCGTAACGGCTTCGTGCTCGACGATTTTCGAAAAAGGCGTTTAAAAACAAAACATGGGAGTCGCCACCAATCTTTTTTATTAGGTGTGATTGGCCACCTGAAAACGTTTATCTTTTCAACAAAATCTCAAAATCAATTAAGTTTTATTAAAAAGATAATCTTTTGGTATGCGAAACAAAAATTGGGTTCGGGGGTACGGTTACGCGTGGAGAAGGATTAGCACCCCCACGACGCCCGTTAAAAACGGTACCATAGTAATCATGTGTTATCCTTTAATTTTAATGAAATGGTCTTGAATTGATATTTAACAATAATTCATATTTTTATTACAATCAATTTTGTTCTTTTTAATTTTGAAACATTTAAATATTATTTTTTATTTGAAATAAGTGAAAATCTTTTGTATTGAAAATTATTCCGAAGTATCCCAATACTCTGGTAGCATTTCGGATAATTTACTCACCTAGAGATTTCTTAAGAATCACTACTTGTGAGTTCTGTAGAATCTCATCATCGGAAGATTCACACTTGCTTCCAAAAATTCTTATGAATGCATATGATGCAAACAGATTATGAGTGATGCAAATGAAATTTTTTAAGTAATTTTTTTATATAAATGTTTCTTTATTTTTTTTAAATAAAAATTCTTATTATTGAAAAATTGCACTAAGTATCCCAATACTCTGGTAACACTTAGTGAACTTCTCTCACCTAGGGATCAGTCAAGAAATCACTACTTGTGAGTTTCATGACATCCCATCATCGGAATTCATTTAATTAAATTTAATTTTTATCATTAATTTCCTTTTTCAATTTTCTTTTTTAAAAAACTTATTTATTTTTATTTTTAATAAAAAATAAATTATTGAAAAATCATACTAAATATCCCAATACTCTGGTAACATTTAGTACGACTCTTCTCACCTAGGGATCAGTCAAGAAATCACTACTTGTGAGTTTCATGACATCCCATCATCGGAATTCATTTAATTAAATTTAATTTTTATCATTAATTTCCTTTTTCAATTTTCTTTTTTAAAAAACTTATTTATTTTTATTTTTAATAAAAAATAAATTATTGAAAAATCATACTAAATATCCCAATACTCTGGTAACATTTAGTACGACTCTTCTCACCTAGGGATCAGTCAAGAAATCACTACTTGTGAGTTTCATGACATCCCATCATCGGATGATTTGTTTACTTATTAAAATTTTATTATTTTTAAATACATTTTCTAATCAATAATAATTAATGAAAATAGAAATAAAAGAAAAAATTTCAATTTCTTATTTTGCAACATGCACTAATAATAATAATAATAATAATAATAATAATAATAATAATAATAATAATAATAATAATAATCTTTTTAACCTAAATTTTTTAATTTTTTAATTGTTAATTTTCTAATTAATAATAAAATTTAACAAAACAAATAAATACTAAATAAATAGATAAATAAACAAATGAGAAAAAGAAAAAATACCTAAATGGGTTTGGACTTGAAACCCAAAGGAAATGCTTGTAAACAACCCAATCACTTTGGCCCAAGGCGTGTGGGCCCAGCAGGAAACAGGTCTGGCCCAAACAAGATGGACCGGACCGGGTCAAGACGGGTCGGGCAAGACGGGTCGGGCGAAGCAGGTCGGCTGGCACGCGGGTAGGACCGGGTCACGCGGATCGGGTCGGGTTGGTTGGCACGCACTCACGCGGGTCGGGCGCGCAGATCCCGGGTCGGATCCGGGTCCACGCGCGGGTCAGCCTCTCCCTATAAAAGCCTCCCTTTTTTTTTCTTTCTTCATTTTTTCCTTCTTTCCCTAAAAAAAACTCAGAGCCCCGAAGGGCTCTCGGCTGGGCGATTTCCGGTCGTGCCGGACCGCCGTGCGCCGCCGCCGGTGGCCAATCCTCGAAAAGCTTTTGACTTTCCGAAAGCTTTCAACCTCCTCTTTTCGTTTCCAACCTTCTTTTCCTTCGAAAATGCGTCTAACCCAACAGATCTGGCTTCCCGAAATTGTGTTTTTCCCTTTTTTTTGTTGATGGATTGTGTTTGGATCTGCTGGATTTTTGTTGTTGTTGGTCCCCTTTTTGCAGGTGAGGATTTCAGATCTAGGTTTTGGGTTGTGGGGGTTATCGGGTTTAGGGATTTTTGGTGTGATGGTGGTGAAGGGTTAAGGGTGATGGTTTAGGGGTTTCGGTGGTGAAAAGGGGTTTCGGGTAGTGAGGGATTGGGTTTAGGCCGTGAGAGGTTCTCATTTCTCGGTGGTTGTTGTGTGTGCTAGGGTTTTCGGTGCCGGGACTGTGTGTGGTGATTGGGTGTAATGGTCTCAGCTGTTGAGGTATGGATGGTGGTTTGAGGGTTCGTTACTGGTGAGGGCGATGGTTTCCGGGTTGGTTTCTGTGTTGAAGGTGGAGGGTTGTGGGTCTCGGGATCTAGGGTTTTCTGGTGTTGGTTTAGGGATGAGGAAGGTGAAGCTTCGGTCTTTTTCTGTAATTGCCGCCCCCCGGCTGTGTGTGTGTATGGTTTGGCTTTTAGAAGGAAGTGTGTAGGCAGAGGCTGACCGGTGGGGATGGGACTGCCTGGGGAGAAGGATTTGGGCGGCTGGCAGTGGCAGACCTGCCGGTGGCAGGAGCTGGTGGTGATTGATTGGACTGAAAAAACAAAAAAAACAACAAAAAGAAATAAAATAATAATAATAATAATAATAAAGTAATAGAAATAAATAAAAATAAAATAAATAATATATAAGTAATAATAATAATAATAATAATAATAATAATAATAATAATAATAATAAAAGAAGAAAAAGATAATAATTCTAATAATAATAAAACAAATAATAAAAATAAAAACAAATACAAATATATAAAAATAATAACAAAAATGGGACAAAATTAGGTGTCAACAGCTGCCCCTCTTTGCTCATTGCTGAGGATCAGAAATAGAGCAAAGACAATTGACAGTAGTTTTGTCCGGCTTATGACTCATTTCTATGCTTTCCTTTCTCTTTTTTTTTCTTTCTTTCTTCTTTTTTCTTCCCCTTTTTTTTCTCTTTTCTTTTCTCTTTCTCTTTTTCCTTCTTCTTTTTTTTTTTGTATGCGCTCCTCTTGCAACAGAGGCGATGAAACTTTAAATTTAAATCATCCATTTTTGTTTGTTTGTTTTTTTGTTTTTTGTGTGTTTTTTTTGTTTGTTTTTTTTAATGTGCTCCTCTTGCAGCAGAGGCGATAAAACTTTAAATTTCCTTTCTCTCTCTCTCTCTTTTTTTTTTGAAATGTGTTCCTCTTGCAGCAGAGGCAATGAAACTTCAAATTTCTTTCTGAAAATGTGCTCCTCTTGCAACAGAGGCAATGAAACTTTAAATTTAAATTTGTTTTGTTTTTTTCTTTTTTCGAGAAAGCTCCTCTTGCAGCAGAGGCAATGAAGCTTTAAATTCCTTTCTGAAAATGTGCTCCTCTTGCAGCAGAGGCGATGAAACTTTAAATTTCCCTTTTTTTTTTTCGAGAAAGCTCCTCTTGCAGCAGAGGCAATGAAACTTTAAAGTTTTTTTTTTTTAAATATGCTCCTCTTGCAGTAGAGGCAATGAAACTTTAAATTCTTTCTCTAAAAATGTGCTCCTCTTGCAGCAGAGGCGAAGAAACTTTAAAATTTTTTTTTTCAAGAAGCTCCTCTTGCAGCAGAGGCAGTGAAACTTTAGATTTCTTTTCTTTTTTCTCTTTCTTTTTTTTTTGTTTCGAGAAAGCTCCTCTTGCAGCAGAGGCAATGAAACTTTAAAAATTTGTCCGGAGGACTTAGAAATGGTGCCCGGAGGTCTTAAATTCCTTTTTCTGAAAAGTGCTCCTCTTGCAGCAGAGGTAATGAAACTTTAAAAATGAAAGATTTCACATTCAAAGATCTAGGAATTCACATCTAGAAATTTTCTCTCAGGAATTCACATCCGAGTGTTTGTTTCGGGAATTCACATCCGAAAATTCAGGTATTCACATTTGAAAAATTTGTTCGGGAATTCACATCCGAACATCTAGGAATTCTCATCTAGATAGTTTATATCGGGAATTTCTCGTCCGAACATCCCATTTATCTCGTTCTATCATTGATGTGTTTAATCCTATCTAGAACTTTGTTTGAAGAGCTTCAATTCAAATTTAAACTTTCAGGACTTCTATTTCTTTTTTCTTTTCTTTTTTTTTCATTTTTCTTTTTCTTTCTCTCTTTTTTTTTTTGAACTTAGACTTAAATCGGGAATTCACTTCCAATAATTTAAGGGTTCTCGTTTAGAAAATTTCTATTTCGAGAATTCACATCCGAGAATCTAAAATATCATTTCGGGAATTCGCATCCGAAAGTCTAACTGGGGGATTCACACCCAAACGTTCAGGAATTCTCATCTGGATAATTTGTATCGGGAATTTCTCGTCCGATTGTTGGTTTCGGGAATTCACATCCGAACATCTAGGAATTCTCATCTGGAGAATTTATATCGGGAATTTCTCGTCCGATTGTTGGTTTCGGGAATTCACATCCGAAAAATTTGACTTGGGGATTCACACCCAAACATCCAGGAATTCTCATCTGGATAATTTATATCGGGAATTTCTCGTCCGATCATCCCATTTATCTCGTTCTATCATTGATGTGTTTAATCCTATCTAGAACTTTGTTTGAAGAGCTTCAATTCAAATTTAAACTTTCAGGACTTCTATTTCTTTTTTCTTCTTTTTTTTTTCATTTTTCTTTTTCTTTCTCTTTTTTTTTTTTGAACTTAGACTTAAATCGGGAATTCACGTCCAATAATTTAAGGGTTCTCGTTTAGAAAATTTCTATTTCGGGAATTCACATCCGAGAATCTAAAATATCATTTCGGGAATTCGCATCAGAAAGTTTGACTGGGGGATTCACACCCAAACGTTCAGGAATTCTCATCTGGATAATTTGTATCGGGAATTTCTCGTCCGATTGTTGGTTTCGGGAATTCACATCCGAACATCTAGGAATTCTCATCTGGAGAATTTATATCGGGAATTTCTCGTCCGATTGTTGGTTTTGGGAATTCACATCCGAAAAATTTGACTTGGGGATTCACACCCAAACATCCAGGAATTCTCATCTGGATAATTTATATCGGGAATTTCTCGTCCGATTGTTGGTTTCGGGAATTCACATCCGAAAAATTTGACTTGGGGATTCACACCCAAACATCTAGGAATTCTCATCTGGAGAATTTATATCGGGAATTTCTCGTCCGATAATTGGTTTCGGGAATTCACATCCGAAAATTTGTCTTTTCTCACATTTCAACATTTTCTCTTTTTCTAAAAAATTTTATTTCATCTTAATTTCTTATAGAATTCAAAGTTCATCATCTTAAAATCCAAATTTTTGCTTTAAAATTCTTGAAAATCATGTTTCCCAAAATTCCACTCAACTTAAAATTGAAAATTTTCTTACCCAAGGTTAAAAATTTTTCATTTCTTTCCTAGGTGCATGTGATGAATGCAATGCAAAGGTTGTTAAAAAAAATCATGCAAAAATGATGGTAACAAGGTTCACAAGACTATCCCTTCCATCATCTTACCTTTCTTTCTTAACACTGGCTCCACAATCTCAACTGGTTTTCCTTCATTCTTCACTACCTAATCAACTCTGGTATATTCCAATTGGAGACTTCAAGCATTGATATACTTCATTATCGTCTCAATTCTCGTTTGCCCCATATCTTCCCAAAATTTGGTAATGCATGAATTTTCATGAATGGTACTATTCATTTATTCTTCATCATTTCAGTTTCATAACAAATGCAATGTCATCACATTTTCTTGATTTTTTTGGGGTAAAAATTAAAGGAGGGGTATTTATGATGAAGGGGATAAGAATAATTTTGTCAAAGAGCCAGGCAACTTGAAGGAAAGAAAAGGCAACAATTTTCAAACAACAAATATTCAATCAATCTTGATAGAAAATTTAGGATTCTTTCTCTAACAAATCTATTCCCTTGATGTCCTTAATCTTTTTGAGTTAATTGTATGGAGATTAGCTCTTACTTGACAAAATATTTCCACCATGACAATCTAAGGCAAAGATCTCTTCTACTTGCCAACTTGATCATCCATCCTTATTTGACTCGAACCGCCCTTTTCGGGTTTTCGATTTGAGTCATTATTTTTCTTTTTCTCTTTTTTTCTCTTTTTTTTTTCATTTTTCCTTTTTCTTCATTTTTCACCTTTTTTATTTTTTCTCATTCATTTTTTATTCATCCCCAGCATCCTCATTATGGTCCATTATCACAGAATTACAATCTTCCTGCATTTCTTGGCCCAGTGTATGGTCCTCCGACTCAAATCTTCACATTTGATCAAAATGGACTTTTAAGGTACGTAATGTAGGCTAAGGTGAGGGGTTATGAAAGAAAGGACATAACAGGCCCAAAATTTGTGTTTTAAAGGGTTATAAACCAGAGGATCATTTTTTAATACATGACTCATTTTGGCACTTTGCCCCATTCTTCATCCATTCTTTTTCATTCTAATTCCATTTTCTATTTTTCACCCTTTTTTCATAAATAACTTTAAAATGTAAAGGGGTTTTCTTTTATTTGCCCCTTAAATTCTTTCATAGATTTCAAATGAACAAACTTCTTTCTTTTTCTTCCCCCTTTTTTTTTCATTACTTTGCCCCCCAATGTGGAGGGTGATCCTTGGTGGGTTTCTTAAAAAAACAAAACAAACATAATAGGCTCAAAGGGGTTAGCAATGGATGATTTTCTTACAGTGAAATGTAGGTGAAAGATGGCCATTCTTCCTTTCAAATGTGAAAACTTTTATCAAAGGATCATTTATTGAGCAGACACCAACTCGCGGAACCATCTGTTACAAAATTGCATGTCAACTCCCACCTTCTCTATATACAAATCATATTTTCATTACAATATTCATGCTAAGATTTTGGACAAGGTTATCAACACGAATAAAGCTTTGGTAGAGTTCTAATCCCAAATTATTATCAACATCGATATCATATTTATCGTTTAAAGATTTAAAAAATGGAGGAAACATGGTGAGGTATATAAAGAAGACAAAGCCAAATTTGAATCGAGGAAGAAAGAGAAATGTGATGAAAATGCATATGCTACTTCATTAAGATGATAAAAGATAAATGAAAGTCTATACATAAAAAGCCATTAAAGTTGGGCCATAACTTTAACCAAAAAACAATTTCACATCATCATGAATGACCCACCAAAAAGATCCTTTTTGTAGTTATACCCTGGCATGGTTGGGCGAGAGATTAACATTCGATCATTCCATCGTCTCAAGATTCAATAAACCTTTTCTGATCAAACTTTGCACCTTACGCTTAAAAGCAAGACAACTTTCTATCGAGTGACCCCAGTTTCCATTATGATATTCACATCGAGCATCAGGGTTGTACCACTCTGGATATGGAGGCTCCAAAGGTTTTAGCGGGATTGGGGTAACAAGTTGGTTCTCGACAAGGTATTGGAATATTTCAGTGTAGGACCAAGGGACTGGATCAATGTCGGTCCTTCTTCGTTTGTTTCGAGCTCCACTTTGGTTATTTTGGGTAGGCATGGGTGTCTGGAAACCCATTTGCCAACTAGACTGCGGGATTGGCTGATGGGTATTTAAGCCTGGAGAGGTATTATTTGTGATGGGGTAGTGGGTTTGGTACATGGGATAAGGATGATATGGAGCAAGGTCTCCCACATGTTGCCCCTCATAATTCATAGCATGAACATCTCCTCCATTCCCCAATGTATCACCTTTTCTTGCATTCATGGCGTCATCTCCTACAAGCTTGCCACTCTTGATTGCATTCTCTATTATTTCACCAGAAATTACCATATCTGCAAAATTTTTTGTGGCATTACCGACCATCATTTCATAAAATGGTGCAGGGAGTGTATTGACAAACAGGATGGCGGTTTCCTTCTCTGTGAGGGGGGGGTTGAACTTGGGCAGCTATATCCCTCCACCTTCGAGCATATTCTTGAAAGCTCTCCTCATGCTTCTTCCTCATGCCTTGTAAAGATAGGCGGTCTGGTACCAAGTCTTCAATGTGCTTGTATTGAGCGATAAATGCTCGAGCCAAATCTTTCTATGAGCGAATATGGGCTCGATTTAGTTGGGTGTACCACCTGGCAGTTGATCCAGTAAGACTGTCTTGAAATATATGCACCAATAATTCATCATTCTGAGCATAGGCAGCCATTTTCTGACAGTACATCTTAATATGACTTGTCGGGCATTTGGTTCCATCATACCTTTCAAATTCTGGAACCTTGAACTTTGGTGGGATAACTACACCTGGTACCAAACAAAGCTCGCTTGCATCCAAAGAGCCATATAAATCCATCCCTTCGATAGCTCGTAATCTTTCTTCAAGGAGATCAAACTTGGTTTGAGACTTTAAATTCTCTGTCGCTGTTGATACACTCATCTTCAATTTCCTTTGTTCTTTAGGATCATCTGAATTATGGACAGAGATTGGGTCTGATGGGTTCCTGCTAGGGTTTGGATTGTCATACCCTGAAAATGGCGTATGCTGTGAAGTATAGACTTGGGGTGGAATGGTACTATGTGGATATGGACATCCACCATCTTGTGCCCGCCTTTCTTGGGTAGTTGCTTCCTGTACTGGCTCCTTTCCCTTACTCATCTTGGTCATCATCTCCATCATTGCAGCCAATTGCCCCTTCATCTCTTCTTGCGCCTTTTCTATTTTCTCCATTCGGTTGGCCTGTCCTTCTTCCATGGTCTATACTTGAGAGTCCCGAATTGCTTTGTAACCTTTGATGGTCGAGAGGCTTTGAACCTTATTACCACAATTTTCTCATTAGAAAAACTCCATCTTACTTCTTTCAAATTTTTCGTTTTGGAACAAACCAATTTTTTTCTTCCTTTTTTTTTTGAAAAATGAAGAGTATTAACATATTTACTGAAGTATAACAAGTGTATGATGTGAATTTTATGAAAACCATGTTATTTGTATATGTATGTAAATGACATGTATGATAGAAATCTATGAAATGGAACAATTCTTCCCCTTTTTTTTCTCTTTTTTTTTTGTAAGTTTCTGTAAGTTTCTTAATTTTACATGTTAGGTGTTTAGGTCTTCACTTTAACCAAATCTTAAGGAAGAATAATTTCAAGGAAAATAATCAATCAATAGCACATGTATACAAATTTGATAAAAAGAAAATTGAAAGAATAAACAGATTCAAAATTGTAAAAAAACTTAGTCTAGTTTCTCAAAGACTTTTCTGCAAAGTGTGATGCAATAATGTCAAATGCATTCCAAAATTTAAATTAAAATTTGTCTCTTATTTATCATATTCACTTATTAACTTAAGAGGTCAAGTCCGAAACAAGCAAGAGGAATTGAAGAATAACCTTGAACCATACCAAACTTGTTTCAAAACTCCCTCTCTTTTTCCCTTGTTTTCAATTTTCTATGAGAAAGAACATATTCTTTTTTTTTTGAAATGTTATGTAAAATGTACAATAACAAGGCATGATGAAGGACATGTTTATGTAATTTATACACAATGCAGTGATAATGAGGATCAAATTTTGTTTTATTTCACCTAACTTTCATGATTCTAAAATGCGAATGACATGACTATCAACATATATATACACAATGATGATGAAATGAATTAAAATCATATATGTCCCTAACATGCTTGAGAAAGATGAATTTTCTTTATTTTTTTCTTGTCAACTTATTCTTTGAAAATTCTATACAGGAAAGTCAATTATTCATCTCTTTCTTTTTTTTTTTTGACTTCAAAAAGAAAAAAAAAATTTTCATTCATTCTTTCATTTTATTCTAACTCATTTTTGAAGAGATATTAATTCATTTCCTACTCAAAATCCCTTTCACTTTTCTTTTTTATACCTTTATCTTAAGAAATTCTTCCAAGAATAATAAAGAATAAAGGATTTGTTTTTTTTTTTAATTTAAAAAACTTAATTGAATTTCTTCTTATTATTTTTAGTGAAAAGAGACCTTTTTTTTTGTTTAACAAATTTTCCATTTTTTTGTTGTAAAAAGAAAAGTTTATCCACATTTTATCATTTCATATTTTTATTTTAAAGAGAGAAAAATAAAAGAAATTAAAACCCTTTTTTTTCTGTATATAAACATCTTATAACTAAATATACATAAAACTTCTTTTTCTTCCTCTTGTTTTGGAGAATGTACTTTTATTAGTTCCTATTTTAATGAACCTATTTTAAAAACAAAATTCCCCTTTAAAAAAGGAATAAAGAATTATTTGCATCTTTTTAAAAAAAGTTACATATTTGTTCTATTATTTTTATCACACATCTTTATTTTTTCAAAAATAAATGGATTTCTTTTTCAGACAAAATCTTTTCCAAAGAAAATATATTTTTTCATTTTTATTTTTCAAAAAAAATTTTTTTTTAAGAAAAATAAAAGACTTAAATTATATACAATTCAACCCAAAATCCATAGTGCCTTTATTATAGATATGAGAAAAAGGGTCGAATATGTTCCCTCGTGTCCTAATTTTGGATAATTTCTACTAAAATTGGGCATGGCTCTATCTAAGGCTGGCCTCTTAGGTTTTTCTATATGCTGGGCAGGGATATAAAGATCTAAAGGTTCCCAAATTATACCTCACTATCGTCCACACTGGACTAGTAAGATTTAATTTGAGTGGGAGTATTTCGCTTGCCATTGCGGAGGTGATTACCTCACGAGAGCGTAGGTACTTTACTCCCTCCTAAGGAGGACGGAACCCGGGTATAGGGCTCATGTTATGCAAATGCAAGTGCAAATGTGTGTATGAGGGAACATTTATCAAACCATAACCCTTATTCTACCCCAACAATTTATTAGCAATAATATATACAACTAAAGAATGCTATAAAATAATCAACATAATTAAAACACAAATGCAACTAATTATTTTAAAATTAAAGATATTAAATTTAAATATTAGTTAAGACCTTTAAATTAAAACTTAGGATAACACATGATTAATAAATGGCTTGACCCTCAAAAAGTGTCCCCAGTGGAGTCGCCAAGCTGTCGTAACGGCTTCGCGCTCGACGATTTTCGAAAAAGGCGTTTAAAAACAAAACATGGGAGTCGCCACCAATCTTTTTTATTAGGTGTGATTGGCCACCTGAAAACGTTTATCTTTTCAACAAAATCTCAAAATCAATTAAGTTTTATTAAAAAGATAATCTTTTGGTCTGCGAAACAAAAATTGGGTTCGGGGGTACGGTTACGCGTGGAGAAGGATTAGCACCCCCACGACGCCCGTTAAAAACGGTACCATAGTAATCATGTGTTATCCTTTAATTTTAATGAAATGGTCTTGAATTGATATTTAACAATAATTCATATTTTTATTACAATCAATTTTGTTCTTTTTAATTTTGAAACATTTAAATATTATTTTTTATTTGAAATAAGTGAAAATCTTTTGTATTGAAAATTATTCCGAAGTATCCCAATACTCTGGTAGCATTTCGGATAATTTACTCACCTAGAGATTTCTTAAGAATCACTACTTATGAGTTCTGTAGAATCTCATCATCGGAAGATTCACACTTGCTTCCAAAAATTCTTATGAATGCATATGATGCAAACAGATTATGAGTGATGCAAATGAAATTTTTTAAGTAATTTTTTTATATAAATGTTTCTTTATTTTTTTTAAATAAAAATTCTTATTATTGAAAAATTGCACTAAGTATCCCAATACTCTGGTAACACTTAGTGAACTTCTCTCACCTAGGGATCAGTCAAGAAATCACTACTTGTGAGTTTCATGACATCCCATCATCGGAATTCATTTAATTAAATTTAATTTTTATCATTAATTTCCTTTTTCAATTTTCTTTTTTAAAAAACTTATTTATTTTTATTTTTAATAAAAAATAAATTATTGAAAAATCATACTAAATATCCCAATACTCTGGTAACATTTAGTACGACTCTTCTCACCTAGGGATCAGTCAAGAAATCACTACTTGTGAGTTTCATGACATCCCATCATCGGAATTCATTGAATTAAATTTAATTTTTATCATTAATTTCCTTTTTCAATTTTCTTTTTTAAAAAACTTATTTATTTTTATTTTTAATAAAAAATAAATTATTCAAAAATCATACTAAATATCCCAATACTCTGGTAACATTTAGTACGACTTTTCTCACCTAGGGATCAGTCAAGAAATCACTACTTGTGAGTTTCATGACATCCCATCATCGGATGATTTGTTTACTTATTAAAATTTTATTATTTTTAAATACATTTTCTAATCAATAATAATTAATGAAAATAGAAATAAAAGAAAAAATTTCAATTTCTTATTTTGCAACATGCACTAATAATAATAATAATAATAATAATAATAATAATAATAATAATAATAATAATAATATAATAATAATAATAATAATAATAATAATAATAATAATAATAATAATAATAATAATAATCTTTTTAACCTAAATTTTTTAATTTTTTAATTGTTAATTTTCTAATTAATAATAAAATTTAACAAAACAAATAAATACTAAATAAATAGATAAATAAACAAATGAGAAAAAGAAAAAATACCTAAATGGGTTTGGACTTGAAACCCAAAGGAAATGCTTGTAAACAACCCAATCACTTTGGCCCAAGGCGTGTGGGCCCAGCAGGAAACAGGTCTGGCCCAAACAAGATGGACCGGACCGGGTCAAGACGGGTCGGGCGAAGCAGGTCGGCTGGCACGCGGGTAGGACCGGGTCACGCGGATCGGGTCGGGTTGGTTGGCACGCACTCACGCGGGTCGGGCGTGCGGATCCCGGGTCGGATCCGGGTCCACGCGCGGGTCAGCCTCTCCCTATAAAAGCCTCCCTTTTTTTTTCTTTCTTCATTTTTTCCTTCTTTCCCTAAAAAAAACTCAGAGCCCCGAAGGGCTCTCGGCTGGGCGATTTCCGGTCGTGCCGGACCGCCGTGCGCCGCCGCCGGTCGCCAATCCTCGAAAAGCTTTTGACTTTCCGAAAGCTTTCAACCTCCTATTTCCGTTTCCAGCCTTCTTTTCCTTCGAAAATGCATCTAACCCAACAGATCTGGCTTCCCGAAATTGTGTTTTTCCCCTTTTTTTTTGTTGATGGATTGTGTTTGGATCTGCCGGATTTTTGTTGTTGTTGGTCCCCTTTTTGCAGGTGAGGATTTCAGATCTAGGTTTTGGGTTGTGGGGGTTATCGGGTTTAGGGATTTTTGGTGTGATGGTGGTGAAGGGTTAAGGGTGATGGTTTAGGGGTTTCGGTGGTGAAAAGGGGTTTCGGGTAGTGAGGGATTGGGTTTAGGCCGTGAGAGGTTCTCATTTCTCGGTGGTTGTTGTGTGTGCTAGGGTTTTCGGTGCCGGGACTGTGTGTGGTGATTGGGTGTAATGGTCTCAGCTGTTGAGGTATGGATGGTGGTTTGAGGGTTCGTTACTGGTGAGGGCGATGGTTTCCGGGTTGGTTTCTGTGTTGAAGGTGGAGGGTTGTGGGTCTCGGGATCTAGGGTTTTCTGGTGTTGGTTTAGGGATGAGGAAGGTGAAGCTTCGGTCTTTTTCTGTAATCGCCGCCCCCCGGCTGTGTGTGTGTATGGTTTGGCTTTTAAAAGGAAGTGTGTAGGCAGAGGCTGACCGGTGGGGATGGGACTGCCTGGGGAGAAGGATTTGGGCGGCTGGCAGTGGCAGACCTGCCGGTGGCAGGAGCTGGTGGTGATTGATTGGACTGAAAAAACAAAAAAAACAACAAAAAGAAATAAAATAATAATAATAATAATAATAATAATAATAATAATAATAATAATAATAATAAAGTAATAGAAATAAATAAAAATAAAATAAATAATATATAAGTAGTAATAATAATAATAATAATAATAATAATAATAATAATAATAATAAAAGAAGAAAAAGATAATAATTCTAATAATAATAAAACAAATAATAAAAATAAAAACAAATACAAATATATAAAAATAATAACAAAAATGGGACAAAATTAGGTGTCAACAGCCTCTATACACCGTCAAGTATCAGAAATTAACACCTCATTAATATACAAATTGAAAATATGCCAACCCTTAAAAATAAATAAAAATAAATATTTTTCAATTTTCTCATAAGAGCTTATTGATGATATGTTAATATCTTGTACGTTGACAGTATATAGACGCTATACACTACTAGTGCATCATATATAATACCTATTTATATTATATGTATATAAAATGCATACTTACAATAATGTTTATTTAGGTCTGATAAAAATCTACCTCAAAAGTTGCTTTAATGCTTGAAAATTATTAAAGTATATTTTTTATTTCTATTTTAACATTTTGTTGATGTGTTTAATAATATTATTTATAATTTGTTTTCATTTCTTATTCTTCCTAAAATTTGTTAATCTTATGTTTTGAATTTTATAATTTTTAATTGAATATGTAGTTCTTTTATGATTGACTATCTTTATTATATTTTATGTATTTTATATAGAATTATTATCTAATACACTGTCAGTGAAGTTTTAGACTCCACAAATGAGACAAAGATGATGATACACACTCTTTATGAATATTAAGAAAATTAAAAAATAAATAAAGCGAGGGTATGTTTCATTATTTTAACATCGTTTGTGATGTTTAAAAACCTTAGACTCAAACTATAAAACGAAAATGATACTTGTGGTTATATAAAAAAAAATTCATTGCAAGTATATTAGATGATAATTATTTTATATATTTTTAAACATATAAATTAAATAATATTATTCTAAGTATTTATAAACTTAAATAATTTAAATTGATTCGTGCATCGCATAAGTAAAAATTAGTTTATCAAAATAAAGAAAGAGAAAGGTTTAATAATCTCTTTATCGCAGATAGGGAAAGAGATTTTAGTGCTCTATGTCTAATATCCAAAATAAAGATTAATTATGAAGCTATATTTACTTCCAACTCTAGTAAAGTGGAAATTACCTTGAACTGTTCCAAATGCTTTGCTTCCGAGTATAGTATGGAAAAAGTTATGGTTCTTATTGGATTTAGAACAGTTCAGGTGTAATTTTTATAATTCTTGTGAGTACGAGGATAAAAAAAATTCATTTATATTTGTATAAAATTAATTTAATTTTATACTATTTATATAATTAATTAAACTATGGAATTTTGTTAACAATTTTACTTTATTTTAGATGAACATCAAAATTTTTTGACGAGTAATTGGGTATAAATTAATCAATTCTAAAAGTGAAAAAAAAAAAAACTGATATGGTATATTTTTGTTGAAAGATGTAAAAGCATTGTTTTACAAGTAGTCTGATAGAAGTTTGGCTCAATATATAATTTATATGGACATTAACTTCTATAGAAAGGGTCTTTTTTTTTCTTTGAAGTTTCTATAGAAAGGTCTTTTAATTTTTTTTATGGCTCTCTCTGTCCTCTTTAGGACCCAAACTTGATATATAACGTTATTTTAGCTCTTAACCCCAATTGGAGTTCATAATGATTTTTTTCAAATTTTAATATAGTATAGTTGTTACACCTTCTGTATATCTTTTTGTTTATTTTCAATTTTGTTAATCCATCAAGCTTGACATTTGATATAAATTTTGTTTATTTTCAATTTTGTTAATCCATAGCCCATGCCTCTTTCCTTCCTCCACAGTCTTACCCACCATTTCATTGCGGACTCTAAATGTGTCTTCACATAAATGCACATGGTTAAGCAAGTAATATAGGTTGAGTTTCTAATTTATCATTCCATAGAGATTGAGAAACTAGCCTAATTAAGTGCTAAAATCCATCAACCTTAGTATATTGTAACAACTCATGCATTTTAATTAATAGGAATTGAAGACAAACATGTAAACTAACTGCAATTAAACTGAAAACATGAAATTAAAATGGTAATTAAGAAGACTTAGGTTGAAAATAAAAAAAAATGCAAAATTTAAATAATAATAAAATAAATATAAGGAATTAAAATGTATGAAAATAAATTTCCTAAATGTAAAATTATGAAATTAAATTGCAAGAAAATCAAATAAAACTAATGTAAATTGCGTAATCATAAATAGCATGAAAATAAATTGTATAAATATAAATTATATGAATTTAAATAACATGAACTTTATTGATCACCTCACCACCACCTAAACTAGAAAGAATGTGTGGCAGCAGTTATCGTAGCATAAGCCATTGCCAGATCGCCAACATAAACAAAACAATACATAAAACTGAAATTTAAAGAGTTGCAGGAAACTAATATCCAAAACATGAAAATAGGGAAAAGAAAAACTAAAAAGCAGAGAAGGGATGGCTGCATGGCGTAGCTTAAAATCCTCCTCTGCTTTTTATTTTTTCTTTTCCCCTGTTTTCATGTTTTGGATATTAGTTTCCTGCAACTCTTTAAATTTCAGTTTTATGTATTGTTTTGTTTAAGTTTCCGTTAGTATTTATTATCTTAATACTTTATATTTTTGAAAAATAATAATATAAGTTTGTTAAGTTTTGAGTCCCAGCACTATTTTCTGGTGTATGTGTTCATGATTCTGCATTAGTTTACTATTGTTTTGGTTCCTTTGCTTCATTGACTTCTTTATGTATTTAATACCTCCGATTGCTTAGACTTAGTTTTAGACTGCATCAAGGTCCCAGTTTACTTTAGTTTTGAATTCCATTCCGTCTAGTTCCCTAGCTGTACGTGCTGAGTTGAGCTGCCAGACTAGTTGCTCCAAACAGAAGGCTTTCTCAGATATTGATTGGGCATCCAGAAAGTCTATTATCGGTTATTATGTGTTCTTAGGCTCTTCTCTCATCGCCTGGCGATCTAAAAAGCAAACCATTGTGTCCAGGTCTTCCTTTGAAGCTGAATATAGAGCTTTAGTAGCTACTACATGTGAAGTCCAATAGCTTCTGTATTTGTTGCGTGATCTTCACATTAATCATTCTTCTCCAGCTCTGTTGTTTTGTGATAACCAGTCAGCTGTTTACATTGCTAAGAATCTTGTTTTTCATGAAAGGACCAAGCATATTGATATTGATTGTCACATTGTTAGAGAAAAATTTCAAGCAGGCATCATTTATCCCCTTCCAGTCAAGTCTGTTGATCAGCTCGCCGATTTGTTCACCAAGCTTGCACCTTTTCATGATTTCTTGTCCAAGCTGGGAGTTCACAATATATACTCTCTAACTTGCAAGGGGATATCATAGCATAAGCCATCGCCAAATCGTCAACTTCCGGATCGATCATCAATAGCTCGCCAAATTCAAATTCCAGATCGCCAAACTCCAGCTCGTCATAAGTCATCACCAGATCGTCGAAGTTTGCATTGGGCTAGAACTTCTCTAATAAAAAAAGATTCCAGTATATCGAGAACTAATTCAGGATGATTACTTGGCTAGGATTTAGTGATTAGTTAGCTTATTTTTTGTTTTTGATTAGTTACCAAAAATTTCAAATAGCTTTCGTAATCTTCTCGATTCTGTTTTACTCTGTATATAATAACATGTCTGTGATATTCAGAATGTGAGAGAAAAAACATTCTTCTTTTTGTTCAATGTTGCTCTCGTAATATCTCGTAATAGCAGTGGTCATCAGCTTCATCAACGAGGGGAGCAAGGAGCAAGGTTGTTTTCTTGATTGGCGTTCCAGTTTGTTTTCTGCTTTTGTTGATAATTTGAGTAAAAGGGTATCAAAGAAGGCATTATGGGATGTTTTCAATATATATGGTAGGGTTGTTGATGTGTTCATCTCTTATCATAATAGAAGAGCGTATACATCTCCTACCTTTGCTTTTGTGAGGTACAGGACTGAATTGGAGTTGGAAAAGGCAATTGAAGAAGGAAATAATAGGAAATTTGATGGCTATCATATTACGGTCAAGAAGGCAGCAGTTGGTTGGAATGAGAAGAGAAAGAAAGAGAGTTATCGAGGTTATTCTGAAAAGTGGATGGCATCATTAAGAAATGGATAAGTTCTAACTATTGTGGGGATCATGGATCTTATAAGGAAGCTTTGTTAGGAAGTAAATTGCAAGAAAATAATGAGAAAGGAGGAGAAAAGAATTCTTTTTGCAAAATCAATTCATCGTTACTAGAGAATAGTTTTTTAAAGGAGACAAGGAATGAAGTTAACTATGATTTGGAAATTCCCAAAAGTGATATGGAGTGGTTAGAAAGAAGTGCAATGGGGTGTCTTCATGATGTTACCAGATACAAGGATGTTAAAGTAGCATTATCTGAAGAAGGGTTTAATTGCCAAGTTAGTCCCATGGGAGGAGTGACTGTTCTTCTAATATTTAGTGCGACAACAGAAATGGAATCTTTTATGAATAAGTATAAAAATTTTCACAAGGATTGGTTCGTGTTTATAAATTCTTGGAGTTGATCTTCAATCCAAAGACAAATCATAGTTTGGGTTATTCTTGAGCAAGTTCCATTACAAGTGAGGCATGAAAAATTCTTCAAATCATTGGGCAATAGTTAGGGATCTTTTGTTCTTTTGGATGAGTGTTCTCTTAAAAGAAAAAGATTTGATCAGGCTAGAATGTTGGTTATTGTTGATTCACGACGGTGCATTCCTTCATCTATTTCAATCAATATCAAAAGAACTTCTTTCAAAATTTCAATTTCAGTGGAAGATGATGTGGTGGTTAGAAGTAAGTAAAAGGGGTTGATTTTGAATTTATGAAGTTTTCAGACGACTTTAAAGGTACTGCTTCAGTCAGAGAAGTTAATGATGTTGCCAAAAATGGTGAATTGGAAATGATGAAGGATGTCTCATTTATTAAATATGAGCTTCGATATTCATATGCCTCAGGGGAAAAGTGTCTACAGAATGCAACATTTTTATTAGAGGAAGAGCAAGCAGGTGTTGCCATTCAACCGTTAGTGTTGAATTTGAATTATTTGTTGGATAACAATATGGATGTGGTAGAGGAAGAGTCAAGACTCCTTATTGAAAATGGCACCAGTAATGTGAAGGAAGGGGAATATTTAATGATGGGCAATGAAATTGTTTCAAAGGAGAATGATATCAATGATAAAAGGAATTATATAAAAGTTGGGTCTCGTGTTGAATTGGTGGGCCTTAACACACCATCAATTGCGAAAGAAAATAAGGCCTCTTCTGATAGAGTCCCCATTAAAAAGTTGGCTTATTCACAAAAATCTATGTTAAAGAGCTGTGTGGGAAATAGCAAAATAAAGAAGACAAATTCTGCACTAAGGAAAATGAGGAAAATAAGAAGAGAAATAAAGGAAATTCTATATGGTGAAGAAGATATTACTTCAACCTCTTTTGAGAACTCAGTGTTCGATACTGATATTGAGCATAGGAACTCAATGATTTCAAAACAAATAGAAGAAGCAAAAGAAACGTGGAAATTAGGGAAGTTATTGGATTTTTCTGCTAATTGCTCTGATGAGGTGATTGTGGAGAGATTAATTGAACTGGAGAACAAGGATGACTAAGTTAGCATGGGAGGCTGTTTATTATTTTGTAAGTTCAAGGAGTTTCTACGATGATGGATCTTACTTGGGACTTGAGGTATCTTTTATGAGATGATGTGTGTATGTTTTGAGTTAATAGTGATGGTAGTTTTATAGAGATGTGGTAGAGTTGGCTGTGACAGCATGTTTTTGGTTTCATTCTTGAAAGGGATGCTCTGTTTTGGAGTTTGTTTTCATGGATTTTGATTGGATTAGGCGTCAACCAATTTTGTTAGCCTGGATGATCTATTGTTTCTGAGGTGTTCTATTTTATACCAATGCATCAATGGTGGTTTTTCAAGATGATTTGACTTTTCAACTTTGAGAGCTCATTGTTGCAAAGGAATGATTTTTTCTTCATGGTATCAATTTCTAAGTAATTTGCTGTTTTGGTGGGCTTGTTGTTCAAGAGTGAGATTGGGGTTGGTTTCTTGGATGCTTAGAGTTTTTCCATGGTTTTTTTAGTGTTGTTGGTTCTTGTTTTTTACTAGCTCTTGCTAGTAATACTTCTTGTAAATCTTGGATGATTAATAAAAATTTATTTGGCTTAGCAAAAAATAAATAAATAAATAAACCAAAGCTTGGAAAGGGTAGTGGCTACACTTGGAAGCAACCCACGTCTTGCTTCCTTAACTAATGGCTGTGTTAGAAACAGCAAGTAGCAACTTGAGAATGTAGTTGCCATTCCACCTGTCACGCAACACAGCACACATAAAGAAGTTGCTAGTCACGTCTTGCTTTATTTTCTAGCCAAGGAAACACCTGCAAATTGCTCTAACAACCATATTCTTTACTACACACAACCAAGGCAACACCTTCACGCGTCCTAAGCAACTCACTGCCCTTACTTTAACAACCCAGCCTATCATGCCTCATATGTCACCGTGCAACCAGTCACGCCTCATGCTTCACCTTGTTTGAAGCCACAACCAACAGTTTTCACTTTCTAACGCAACTAACTTGTTTTAGTTAGGACTTAAAATAACGAAGGAGAAAGGTTCCTCTAAGGAAGGACATAGCTGGATGCTAGAGGTATACAGATACCTGAGAACAAAGAAGATAAAGCTAAAGAGAATCGGAGCAAGGTAGGAGGCCTAGTGCAGTATTAGTTCTGAAATAAAGGAGGTGTAACAATGGGGGGATAGGGTTTAGAGGAGGACCAGCTCATGGGGAGCTGAGAGTAGCTGCTATGGAGAAGAAATGGTTGTAATGCCCTCTCCAATCCTCTAGAACACCTTTGTTTTTTGAAAGGCAATGAGTAATTTCATTAAAATCGAAGCATACTTAGGAAGAAAAGCCCAAAGACATGAAAAAGCCCAAAGACATGCTTGGAAAATATAGGAAAGTCAGGCACAAGACAAGGAATAGAAACCACCACAAGAAAACTGTCACAGTCCGTGACTACATTTTTTCATATTTTTCTACACATTTTATACGATTGGGCTATCTGTGATACTTTACTTTTCATTTTTATTTAAACTATTTTATATTAAAATTATAATATCGTTTACATCCCCTATTTTAATTCACAATAAAGTAGTACTGTAGATAAGTCTAAATACAGAAAATAAATGATTGTACCTCATATTTCAATCAAGCTGTCACATTGTCCTCGATGCGCAGCCGAGATGCTTGGATGTCAGATCTCTTAGTCATAAAAATCTGAAATGTTTAAAAGTAGGGTAGTGAGCAAACCACGGCTCAGTAAGAGAATTGTATGTAAAACTGATATTATAAAATTTATATGTTAAAAATATTTGCATCCTAACAGTTCACTAAATAGGATGGATACTATAGCTGGCTAGGAATACCGGATAGAGTATGGGAGGTATTTTAGAATATACCGTACGTGTCCCGGCTCCTAGAAGCGACTATAGGGAATAATCATTTTCTTTTGATATTCGAATCCCAGTAAAACATTAAATATTCACGTGATAAAACACTTAAGTAAATAAATAACGAATTAATATTCCTTTCAAAAATACTCATTTCCACACTTGTAAAACACTGTATAATATTGAGTTCAACACGTAATATATCAAAAGCTCAGTAGTTGTAAATAATTTAGTATCAGAAAAAAGTTCAGTGAAAAGTACAATCATCAGTACAGTATCATGGACACTAGGCAACACCCTAAATATATCATGCTATAATATCATCCCAAATAGGGGAAACACATGAGATCTATGGCCATAGTCTAGGAGGTCCACAGTGTGCACTGATCAGGTGCCCACCGGAGACGCTGACAATAGGATCAGTATCTATCAGCAATAATACGTGACACGTGAGCATGATACGGGACCTAACAGTCTTAAAACCATAAACACGTGATATAAACACCATTTATGAAATCAATTCCACTGAATATATTTTCAATCAATCTATAAATATTTAAAATGAAAATATATTTATTTTATGAATAAAAATTCATAAAATATTCATACTGTAACAATCATTCTAGAAAATGTTCTAGATATTTATAAAACAATATAAGGCACATGCTGGTACTCTCACATAAATAAAATTCCTTATCATGAATGTTTAAATATAGTTTTTCTGTAAACTATAAAATTATGCAATTTAATGAATTTCACGAAAATTTCGCAAAATTTCATTTATTTCCACTTTAGAAAAATACTTGAAATATTTTCTAAATATTTCTATAATTTTCGGCAGAATGACGGCTATTTTTAACCTAGCCTTCCTACATAGAAATTACAGTTTATAATTTCAACAGCAGCCATAATTTCACCAATTTCACCACTTTCAAAGGCAATTTATATCCAAATTATTTTATAAAAATAGTGTGAACCCAACTATGCATTTACAGTATCCCTACGGTTCACACACGCATCCATTACCTGTGTATCGAGATCACGTTATCTCGTGCTCCACTCGTACGCCGAACTTCATATTCAGTAGCATTGTAGAGATATATTCTAAATTGCACCATTTTGCTTCTTATCTCGTCGGATTATAAACTGCAAAATAACAGTTTTACTATAATTAATTTTTGGTATAACTTATGAAAAATTTCCTTTGCTTATCTAGCTCTTATTTATCTCATCATTACTTATAATATTAACATTTCCTATGATTTTCTCATAGGTAAATATTTTATTTGCTTTTCCTTTTCTGTTTTGGCCTTCTATGCTTTTCTCAACATAATTGTTATCATCATATTTTTAATGACTAATTGTCATTTTCTCATGCATAAGCCTACTTGGCTTAGGATTTATATTTCCTACGTAATTATACATATCCATTATTCTTATATATTTCCCAACCATTGATTGTGTCAACTTCTTCCATTTCTCTACTGATTCACGCCATTTCCTTTGTCCACTGTTGTGGCCGAATGGCCTTGGTTAGATATAAAAATCTCTTTCTTTGAAATATATTTATATTTCACCTATACTTTATACATTATTCTACCCATTCACCTAGGTCAACTTAACCTCTATTTGTCATTTTCTTTTCTTTTATTTTTTTTCTTTCTTTTCTGCTATTGCTGTCCAAACCGACAACTTTCTTTCCTTCTTGTTTTGCAATCCACGTTACTTCAATTCTTGTCTCAACACTAAGGTTATATCTAGCTCATCATAGGTTGCCAATATTCTACCATTCACCTACACAAAATTCAACCAATAGTCAACCAAAAAGTCAACCAAGCCACACAAATTTCCCTCATTTTCGGCTGCATAATTAGCCACACGATTCTCCTCTACTTTCGGCTGTACGAACAGTCTCTCTTATTTCTTTCATCAGCCACATTTGTTGACCATAAGAAACACTATTTTATTGATTTATTTTTCTCCTATACACAGTACAACAACATCCTCTTTTCTTGCTATATTCCACGCCTTAATGGCCCTCTTATTTGACTAACATCCCACTATTTATTACAATCATTTTACACTATATCATTTTTATTTTCTGTTTCGGTTTCAGCATCTATTTCCTGCTTCCACATCTTTCACACACCTATTTACTCTTAAATGTTACACCAACCGACAACTTGATCCCCTGTTATATATGTATCATTTTCATTTTATATTTATTCTTAGTTTTCATGTCAGCCACGCCACCCAAACATCTACACAGCAGGATTTTTATCTCTTCTATTTAGATTACATACATGCAGCCAACGTTTCAGCCTCTCAGTTTTATTTCTTCAAGAATTTCTTTCATAAACTACAATCCAATTTTTACTCTAACAAGTCTCTTCAACATAACAGTCATATATATCCTCTACTCAACCAATCATCACCATAAACACACAACTCAAGAGCATGGAACGTGCCCAGAATTATTTTACCTGTGTAAACGCCACTATCAGCTGCAGGGGGCCTCCTTTTAATGGTTTTTGGCTGAGCTTTTTAAAGGATTTTGAAGCCATGGTGGTGAGGATGAAGTTTTATGAAGAAGTCTAACTGATTTGGTGATGGAAGAATGGTGTTTTCAGATCTGAAAGGTGGAGATCGGTGGAGAAGGGAAGAACAAAACGTGAGATAGAACCAGAAAATGGCTGAGGTGGTGATCTCAGCTGGAGAATTAAATGAAGTTGGCCCTTGTTGCATTCTTTTCATTGGCGAAAATTAATTTTAATTAATAAAATTCAGATAACCATTTATCTAAAGTCCAAATTACCCATTAGAGACCCTTTAATTACTCATTTTGCCATTGCATAGTAATTTTTCTGGTTTAGCCCATTTTCCATTCAAATTTCATTTATTTAAATTACTTTTTAAGCCATATTATGGCTTATTTGGTCCACTTTGACCACTTCATAAGAAAAACTAATTTTGGTCTTGTATAATATTGAAATTTTCGATTCTATTCCACCTTAATTTCGATATTTAGAAAATATCAAAATTTTATTTATTTAAAATATTTTTATTATTCTGTACATGTACAGTACAATTTAACGAGTTCTCACATTCTCTCCACCTTAAGAAATTCGGTTCTTCGAATTTAACTTAAGTCCAAAGGTGGTACATTCCGTCTACTTATCGTTTCTGACCTCTACATCATCTTTCAAGTAATACTGCCAATACACTTTAAACATCAAGATTACTTTTAGACCACTACATGCTGTCTTTCATCATATATCTATACTCCCATAAAATTTCTTATCAATTGGGAGTTATCAATTCCATTTCTCTTTTCACATAAAAGTCTATTCACACTATTTTTCATATTACAGCTGATTTATACTATTCATCATCCGTTTTCCTCCATTAGTGCCAAGCCGATATAATTTGGTATTGTTGTGTACACCCTTTAACCAGTAGTATGTAATTGTCCCAGTAGCTTTTACATCTCGTGCACACGCTCTCTCAATATATCTTCGAGCGTCTCAGTACCACGCTAAGATATTTACATCAATACGGAGTGGTGCTATCAGTACACTTAGGATCTCAAAGCCTTTTGCTACATCTCATTAAGCATATGGCAACTCAGAGACTCCCATCGCATGTAATGCTCACTGGAACTGTACATATACATTCTCATCGTTTCATACACATATTCCGATTGTGGCACTAGAGAATCTAGGATTCCGATAATGGAAAAGTGATCCCACTTAGATCATCGGTCTTTAATCACTTCCATGTAATCATATCTCTTTTGGACTTTTTATTGTCCACAATATTCATTTTTGCATCCATTCCATCAAGGCTGCATCTCACTTACAAATTTTACTGATGATCATTTCTTATATTAATAAATTATGAGACAATCATTTCTCTCTATATCATCTTTTCATGCAACATTCTTATTACCTTTTTTATTCTTGTGATATATTCATTATCACTTTAATTTTTGAATATACCTAAAATTATACTCTTCCGATAATTTAGATTCCATAATGGCATAATCAAATTATAATTTAATCTTCTCATTATTTGACTTCACCATTGAATCTATAATTATCAATTTAATCATCTCATTGTCCATATAAATCCACTATTTCCATCATTTCGAGGTGGTATATATGTATATCCTTTTCCATTCATATGACTGGCAGTAAAATGTAAATCATTTCTTTACTACTTTGAGTATGATTACTTTTCCTCTATCGAGTTTTGGCTCGATCTTACATCTAGTCAAAATTATGTGATAACCACCAAATCACTTTTAGTTTTTAAATTCGGGAACTATTTCATATTCATATTCCCTCATCATCATATACTTATCCTCTTATTTCATATTCATCTTTTCCTTCATCATCATTTCAGTCATTTTTCATCAGTGGTAAAATATTCCACTATTAAACTCTTTTAACCTTTTGTATACCATCTGTACATTTATTCATCCACTGACTTAAACTTATTTATTTTTAAGTCTCATATGTAGAGCAGCTAACCTGATAACTCTTCCATAAACTGGCAATAATATTTAGCTAGACCCAGTACATTTCGTATCTCAATCATTATCTCTTCATCATAGACAGATCCACATCGCTCTGTCATTCGAGATCATATATCTTAGAAAGAACTACTGTCTAACCAAATCTTTTATTTGTCAATCTTATCATATAAATCACAGTCTTTGAGAGTGTGTAGGGTCACACCACTATGCTGCTCACTTTCCATTAATGTCTTAGACTATATCGATATTTCCCCATATTGTTCATATATGGTTGCCTCATTCATTAGGCTCATATATCTCACAAGGTATTTCATTAACCTTGTAAACTTCAATAGGAACTCGTAAAAATTTTATCGAGTTCTAATTATTATCATCTTACGATCATCAATTTCCAACTTTTCATCTAGTGATGCCTTGGACAGAGACTGGTCATATAAGCTCCTCATATATATCTGATTAAATCAAATAAGGCATCAATTCTATATGGATGATTATTTGTTCTTAATAAAAACTTTATTGCATAATAGGAATTTAATATCCAATTATACTTCATCATCTCATTAACATCATCCGTATTTCCATCAATTTCATCTATACATGTGAATTTCATTGTCCACATATTTTTCAGAGTTATTTTCTTAAGCTTTTCGGATTCTTCTATGTTTTCTGATATAAGCTTAGAAATAAATTTTCATATTCACGATCGAGTCAATGTTAACCCGATCTCTCCAATCTATATAACTCTGAAAATTTATCGGGAATCACATCCGATACTTTCTTTAACCAACATCTCTTATCATTTTGGACATTTCATCTCTGTGTCCTATCATTTCACTATACATCCTCAAGGTAGAGACATTTAATATTTAAATCATTTTAACATCTACTCCGCCTTGATTCACTTATTTCCTCATATTTCACAGCACATCGATCATCTTAATTTGTATGCTATATCAAGCGTAATTATTTGATTAACACCTTTCACAGCTAACCGATTTATTATTACTATAATTTATTTTAAAATCATTTTCATTTAATAATTCAAGTTAGTTGCTATCTTCCTTATCTCTTATCTTCACTTACTGTTCTTATGTATATTCTCCAATTTCATATACTCCATACAGTACATCATTCCGTAAAACATATTTCAAAATATTCTGGTTCTATAAATATCCATTTAATACTTCAAAAATTGTATGAATGTATAAAACCAGAATTAATCGTACTGCTATGGATTTCATCCTCTATACGGATCTCTTTCTCATTCATCATCAGTAATCATTTTACTTTTCATCATATCCAACAATCTCGTAATAATATCCCATTAATACACTTTTAATTTAGACCCTTAAAATTAATAACTGAGCCGCTCATCTTGCGACTTCCCTATAACCATTTGGGTCACATCAACACTTTAAGTGTAGTGAAATTTATAATCGGGATCGTTATACTCATATTATGACCTTTATAACCTCAATAACTCCATTACTATCAATAGATTCAAAATCGACTTGGTTTATCACTATTCAAAACATAATCCCACATATGGGCATTTTCATCATTTCACATTTATTTCTTTCTCCTAAATATATATTTAAACCAAGGATCTCATTATCTATGTGCTGATAGTATCCTTTCTCATACTACTACCAGCAGTTTAAAATCTTTTTCAATTTTGACATAAAAGTCAACTAGGATACATGATTGGATTATTTTGCATGAAATGCAGCTTTACATCATCAATTTCTCTACCAAATCAATCAATTCCAACTTCTTTTGGTTTATTTTGACTCCTGGTAAAATTTTGGAGGTAGGGGTATTTTGGTCATTTTTGACCAAAAATTTTCTCTCTCTTCAAAATACCTTCAATCGATGATCTTAAGGTCTATTTAATGATAATATTTCATTCTCCTCCTTTATATAATCACTTTAAGGTCTTAATTCGATCCGGACAGAAAAGTACTGGTGGGGCCTTCACCAATCCATTTCTTTTCCTTACCGAACCGACCTTCATTTAGATTATAAGATTACCATTTCAGGTAACATTCTTGAGCCGTTTCCCCTTTTTGACATCCCTAGTTCATAATTCTTACCCCTTCTAAATACTTAATTTTCAATTGCAATCATTTATTTTCTCTATGTATTCAGACTACACAGTACTACAGGGGATATTAACCTTTTCAACACATTTTCTTTTCAAAAGTATCGATAGACATCAGGCCAACCTTGCTCTGATACCATTAAAAAAACAAATGAAAATTAAAATCTAGAACAACAGCACAATAAGCCAAGGAAACCCAATAAGCCCAACACTAGCAACGAATTGAACATGCGAGAAGAGATGGGATGGCCAACCTTCAAGTGAGCTCGCCCGGACAAATGAATGAACACCATCTAGGCAAGAAAAGAGGTCAAAAAAATACCAAGTAGGGAGAGGAGAACCAAAATCCAAAACATCAATGAAAGCAAGAAAACACAACCGCATCTCGACCAAATCCAAGATAATTGATCAACAAACAACATAACCTTGAAAATAACCTAGATAGGAAACAGGACAAACCAAACACAATCCGCAAAAAACATAGACTACCTAAAAACCTTTTAATAATTAACAACTTTGAAAACACCTTGTTTTGCTAAATTGTCAGCCACCTCATTAATCTCCCTAAGGATATGAGAGACACTCTAGCCAATGAATTGGGGCTTCAGATTTTGAATATGTGAAGTAAATTTCTTCAATCTCCAAGGGACGAACTGAAGGCAATTAACCTATTTCCCTACATTGGTTGAGTCACTTTCGATAAGTAAGGAATGAGAACAAACCCAATTAAAAGCTGAAAAAATAATACATGCCTCCCTCATGGCTAGAAGCTCAGCTTTATTAAAATCCACAATACCAACAGATTTGGAAAAAAATAATTTTCCAATTACCATAGTCATCCCTCAAGACACACCCAATACTGACTTTTCCAGGTTTGCCCAAGGTAGAGCTGTAGACACCCAATTTTGTCCGAATTTAAACATTTTGAAAGTTTAAATATTTTTATTTTTTATTTTTTATTTTTATCTTTTTATTTATTTATTTATTTTTAGTTTGATTTTTATAAATTTAATTAATATTCAATTAAAATTAAAAAAAAAAAGGGAAAAAGAGGGAGAAAGAACTGGTGCCGTGCACGGCACCAATTCTTGTCACCCATCTCTGCCTCCCCCAACTACTTCCCATCCCATCGCCGGCTACCAACCACCAGCTACTCCTGCCTACTCCACCCAGAACCCGAGAACCCCCAATCCCAGCTACAAAAATCGACCATTTTGGTCACTACCAGGGGGTTTTTTTGGGCCATTTTTTTTGGCTCCTCTCCTCTGGCTCGACATCAACCCTAGGCATCATCCTCACTTCCTACACCAAAAAAAAGGAGACACAGAGAGAGCCCAAGCTTCAAGCTTTCCCCATTCACCCGAGACCCACTCAACCGAAACTCACCAACAACCTCAATCCTCACCCTCAACCCCAACAGCACCAAACACAACCATCACCACCAAACACAACCACTCACCCCCACTGAAACCAACCGAGACCCCCAAAACCCTAGATCTCAAATCTGCAAAAAAACACAAAACCAAAAAAAGAGACCAACAACAACAAAAAAACCAGCAGATCCAAACATCCAATACCAAAAAAAAAAAAAAACAAAAAAAAAAAACAAAAAAAACAAAAAAAGGGAGAGGAAACCGAGGGTTTCAACCTCAGATCCGTAGGGTTAGGGCGATTTTTTGGTTAAACGGAGGTTGGATTCGGGCTTAGGAGGTTGAAAGCTTTCGGAAGTTGAAATCTTTTTGATTTCCGGCCACCGGAGTGCGGCGGCCGACGGTGGCGCGCGGCGGCCGGAAATCGCCCCGGCGGAGAGCCACTAAGGCTCTGAATTTTTTTTTGAAAGAAGAAGAAAAAGTGAAGAAAGAAAAAAAAGGGAGGGTTTTTATAGCAGAGGGCTGACCCGCGCGCGACCCGGGATCCGACCCGAGATCCGCGCGCCCGACCCGTCCGCGGGAAGGAGATCCGCGTGTCGCCCAGCTCCGACCCGACCCGTGTCGCGCCTGACCCGCACCGCGCCCAACCCGGTTCGCCTCACCTGGACCAGACCCACGCCAGCCCATTTTGCTTCTCGGCCCAGCAAATCAGGCCCACCCGCGTGGCCTCTTTGGCGTTTGGGCCTTGGCTTTTGGACCTCTTTTTGGGGTTTAAACCCAATTAATTTTGGTATATTTTTAGCCCTTTCTTTTTGTTTTATTATTATTATTGTTATTATTATTATTATTATTATTATTATTATTATTATTATTATTATTATTATTAGTATGCTTTTATTATTGTTTTTATTAGTGCATGTTGTAAAATAAGAAATTGAAAAATTTTTTTTCTTTTACTTATATTTCATTAATTATTATTATCGATTAGGAAATGTATCAAAAAATTAATTAAAAATTAAAAATAAGAATAAACACATTTTTAAAAAAAAAAAAATAATTTTTCTAAAAAGAAAATAGAAAAAGAAAATAAATAATAAAATTAAAATTAAAATGAATGTCCGATGATGGGATGCTACGGAAGTCACAAGTAGTGATTCCTAGCTGATCCCTAGGTGAGAAAAGTCGTACTAGATGTTGCCAAAAGTATTGGAATATCTAGTATGATTTTTCAATAATTTAATTTTCTTTTGTTAAAAAAAATATAAAATAAAATAAGTTTTTTTTAGGAAAACTAATAATAAAAATTTTAATTGAATGAATGTCCGATGATGGGACGTTATGGAAGTCACAAGTAGTGATTCCTTAACTGATCCCTAGGTGAGAAGAGTTTACTAAATATTGTCAAAAGTATTGAGGTATTTAGTATGATTTTTCAATAATTTAAATTTTTATTAAAAATGAAAATGAATAAGTTTTGTTAAAAACAAAGAAATATAAATAAATAAATAAATAAATAATAAAATTAAAAATTCATTTGCATCATTTTTATTTGTTTGCATCATGTGCATTCATAATAATTTTCGAAGCAAGTGTGAATTTTTCGAGGATGAGATTCTATAGAAGTCACAAGTAGTGATTCTTAAGAAATCTCTAGGTGAGAAAAATTATTTCGAATGCTGCCAAAAGTATTGGAGTATTCGATTTAATTATTCAATACAAAAAGGTTCACATTTACTTTCGAAAAATAAAGTTTAACCTTTTAAAATAAAACAAAATAAATTTGCAAATAAAAAATGATTTTGAATAAAAAGATTGGAATAAAAAAGGAATTAATTTTAAATATTAAATTAAGATCATTTTATTAAAACAAAAAGGATAACACATGATTATTATGGTACCGTTTTTTAACGGGCGTCGTGGGGGTGCTAATCCTTCCCCACGCGTAACCGTACCCCCGAACCCAATTTTTGTTTCGCAGACCAAAAGATTATCTTTTAAATAAAACTTAATTAATTTTGAGATTTTGTTGAAAAGATAAACGTTTTTAGGTGGCCAATCACACCTAATAAAAAAGATTGGTGGCGACTCCCATTTTTGTTTTTAAACGCTTTTTTCAAAATTCGTCGAGCGCGAAGCCGTTACGACAGCTTGGCGACTCCGCTGGGGACGCCTTTTGAGGGTCAAGCCATTTATTAATCATGTGTTATCCTAAGTTTTAATTTAAAGGTCTTAATTAATATTTAAATTTAATTTCTTTAATTTTAAAATAATTAGTTGCATTTGTGTTTTAATTATGTTGATTATTTTATAGCATTCTTTATTTGTATATATTATTCTTAATAAATTGTGGGGCATCTAGAATAGGGATTATGGTATGATAAATGTTGGATGTATTCCCTCATACACACACTTGCACTTGCATTTGCATAACATGAGCTCTATACCCGAGTTCCGTCCTCCTTAGGAGGGAGTAGAGTACCTTTGCTCTCGTGAGGTAATCACCTCTGCAATGGCAATCGAAATACTCCCACTCAAATTAAATCTTACTAGTCCAGTGTGGATGACAGTAAGGTATAATTTGGGAACCTTTTGACCTTTTAGAGACCCAAATCAGCATGTAAAAGGCCCTAAGAAGCCGATCCTAGCTAGAGCCATGTTCGATTTTTGTAGAAATTATCCCAAAATTAGGACACAAGAGGGAACATTTTACTACTTTTTTCGTATCATAACTCTGATAATTTTCAAATTCATGTTTTTTTTAAAAAAATAATAATAAAATAAAAATCAAGAGATTTTTTTTTTCTTCCTTTTGTCATTTTCAAAATAAAATTTTACAAGTTTACAATAAAAAAAAAAAAAGAAAACAAAGTTTTTTTCTTTTTGAGAATAACATGGAAATATTCTTTGTTCTCTGGAGCTATTTGAAAGAAGGTAATAATAATGTGTGTATATATATTTTTGAAATTTATGCATAGATAAAAAACAAAAAAAAAAGGGAAAAGAAATTTTTGGATAAAAATAAAAGGTAAATTCATTGTCACATTCCTTTAAAAATAGATTAAATAAAAAGGGAAATTAAAGAAAATAAATAGTGGTGTGAAAATAAGAAAAGAAAAAAGAAAATTTATTCTTTAAAAAAAAAAAGGGGAGGAGAAATAATCAAAGTTTAAAATAAAACAGGAAAGAAAAAAAGAATTCATTGAATTTAAATAAGAGAAAATTTTGGTTCTTTTACTCTTAAATTTTAGCATGGCATATTTCATTACATTAATGCATTCACATAACATAATAAGGAGAGTATTTGTCTTTTTGGAATAAAAGAAGTTAAAGATATGGGAGATCAATTAGAAAGTAGACTATTTTGAAGAATAATCGAGGGGAGTTTGGACAGGATATACAGGAGATGAAAGAGAAGCTAGTTAAGATTATGAAGTTGCTTGAAAGTTTTGGAGGGACTAAAATGGTTCATTTTCAAGGATCGCTATCGTTTCCAGAACAACTACATGTTGAATCATCAACAAGTGGAGACTAATCGAATTTTCTTTTGAAAGACTTTGAATGTCGAGGACACTAGAGTAGTAGAGAGTTTAGTTAGGAACTTTTGAATCTTGTTACAAGGTTATATAAGTTCGCATTCACTTCATTCATATGTGTATAACATGATTTTGACAAAAAATAATAAGGCTAACAATAACTGTTTCCTTAAAGAAAAATAGAAAAAAAAGAAAGAAAAACAGTTGATCAAAACAAAGGAATGGTCAAATGACAATTTTCAGTTTATAATTTCCCTTTTTGCTTTTTAGTATACAGCTTGTGATACTCTGAAATAATAACAAGATTGAATTTTCTTTTTATTTCACAATTTCCATACAATAAAAGCTTCATATTAGTATGGCAAGCATGACATCTAACTCGGGGTTATGACAGATTAGGTGCCAAGTGGCTAGAACATTGGGAAATTTTGGAAATAGTTTTGGACCATGGAAGAGACAGAAATGAGTCGAATGGAAAGAATGGAAAAAGCTCAACAAGAGATGGGAGAGCAATTATCACAGATGGCAGGTTTGTTGGAGAAGCTGAACAATGGAAAAATGAGAGAAATAGCTACTCTAGAGGGGCATCAGTTACGAAACGCTGAAGATTCTTTTTATCCACTCAACACTGGCTCACGAGAAACCCAATCATCTCAAGAGCCACAAGTAATTCCTACCATGAATCCCCTCGAACCAATTCATGTTGCCAATCTGGATAGTCACAAAGAGCAAAGGATGCCACAAGTGGAAGGAGGCTCAAGTTCCCGACAAAAGATAGAGCTTATAGAAGAAAGGCTTCGGATTGTTGAAGGAATGAATTTTCACGGATCTTTAGATGCTGCCGGATTATGCTTAGTACCTGGTGTGGTCATTCCTTTAAAGTTTAAAGCTCCAAAATTTGAGAAATATGATGGGACCACTTGTCCGAAGGCCCATATCACTATGTACTGTAGAAAGATGGCAGCGCATGTGCATGATGACAAACTGTTGATCCATGTCTTCCAAGACAGCCTTAAAGGATCTGCTGCTAGGTGGTATACACAACTGGGCAGGGGCGATATTCACTCATGGGAAGATTTGGCAAGGGCATTTGTCGCCCAATATAAGCATATTGTGGATTCGGCCCCAGATCGTTTATCTTTACAAACTATGGAAAAGAAAGCTACAGAAGGCTTTAGGGAATATGCCCAGAGATGGAAGAACGTTGCCACCCAGGTCCAACCTCCCATCACGGAAAAAGAGACTGCAACTCTATTTCTTAGTACACTCCAGGCACCATATTATGATAGAATGATTGGGAATGTTACTAAGAATTTTGCTGACATGGTGGCCTCCGGAGAGATGATTGAGAATGCAATCAAAAGGGGCAAGATCAAGATAGATGACATTGCTCATAACAAGTCAGAAAGAAAGGAAGAAGAAGTACAAGTTGCAACATTTGAGTGGCAATTTCCCAAAAACACTACTCCATCTCATCCCTGTTTGCCTCACCCATCATACGGTCCAACCTTGAATAATGCCTCCTATGATTCTTATCCTTTTTCACCAGTCCCACAACCAGGATTTCCAACAAACTCTTGTCCTCCAACAATTTTTCATGCGCCTATCTTCATGCCTAGGCCAGTAGCGCAACCTCCTCAACAATCAATGAACAACAGAAAAAGATCGAGAAGCAGTCAAGGAAAAATCCCGATTCCAATCTCCGATCTTTTGCCTTTTTTGGTGAAAAATCAATATTTGGCTCCTATACCTTTGAGGACAACACCAAACCCATTGACCAAGAGCTATGACCCGAACAGTAAATGTGACTATCACATGGGGGCAATTGGGCATGCAACAGAAAAATGCAGGCAGTTGAAGGAAAGGGTTGAAGAGCTCATAAATGGTGGAATCTTGACTCAAGAAATTATGGAACAGTGGAAGTCCACTTTGGTGTAGAGTCATGGCATTTTGGCAAATCAATCTGGAGGGAAACGAAGATTTTGAGATTTTGAAGCCTGTATTTTGTTGAGAAAATGCTTGTCATCTTCGTTGGCCTAGGTGACAATTGTATGAGCACAACTTTTTGCATGAGTTATTTTCCAGTGGCATATGTCAAGAATGTCTCTTTTCTTCACATTAATGATAAAAATGATTCCAAGAAAATTGGTGATTACTGTCAAAGATGAATGTATTGAATCATTCTTGGATTACATCTCAACAGAATCTAAATCAGTCGAGAGCCAAAAAGCTAAATTGGGGCATAAATTTTTGAAAGTTCGATTTTGTTTTCACTTTGACCATGATAGGGTTTCATTATAAATAATTTTCAAAGAAATAATCGATTTGCAAAACCTTTTGAGAATAATTTGGAAATCAATGACAATCTCTAAATATTCTTAATATTGGTAATTTTACACTTGACAAGATCATTTTGAAATACCTTTTCACCTAAATTCATGTGCAAATCCCAAACTCTTCAATCTTGTACTCCCAAGATGCCTTTTGCCCATGTTTTGGGGCAAGATAAAGAAAAAGAGAGAGAGAAAAAAAAGAGAACCAAAGTCGAGGATTTTCCCATCAATGTCCATCTGCATAATACCTCGAGCTGGGCATCACCTGTGTCCTTAAATGACGATGTGGTGTGCGAGGTCAAGCTCTGTCTTATTAAAGTGTTGTATTTCAAAAAAAAAAACAAAACAAAAAAACAAAAGGAAGAAAAAAAAAAGAAAAAGAAAAAAATGAAATTGATTGTGACACCATGCAAACATGATATTCAGAGGATTTCAAATGCCAAAGGAAAAACTTATCATAAGAATTGTTTTTCAATAGAAGCATCTTAATTTGAGATGATGAATGGCCATCTTTCATATTCCATTCACAAGTATAAACGTTACCCTTTTGCTACCCTTTTTGAGCCTGATAATTTCTTTCGTAATAAACCTCCTCCAAGGATCACCCTCCACACTGGGGGGCATGTGCAGAAAATATCTATTCAAAGAAAATGAATGATTCAACTTTTGTTTTTGATCAAATAAGATTTACTATGTTTTTGAAATCTTGGATATGAATCAATGAAAAAAGAAAAGAAAAAAAGAAAGAGAAAGGAGGAAGGATACATGTGAAAGTACATAAAGAAAGATGCTTCAAAGGATGAATATGGTTTTAAAAAAAAAGAAGAAAAAAAAAAGAAAGAAAAAGGAAGAAGAAGAAGGAGAAGAGATACATGGAAAATTGGAAAAAGAAATGTGCTTCGAAGAGTGAAAATGATGGACAACCATAGGAGAAGAAATGATCCTTGGATTGATCACCTTCAAACACATTTTGGGCCTATTTATCCATTCTTTCAAAACCCTGAACCATGGCCTACATTACGTACTTAAAAGTCCATTTTGATCAAGTAGGGATGCTTGTATCGAAGAGCTCTTCTTTGGAAGATTCTCACCTTTCTTTGGTTTGAATAAAATTTGAGTTCTTGAATACATGGTGGAGCAATCAATCAAAAAAAAAAAAGAAGAAAAAAGAAAAGAAAACAAAAGAAAGAATGAGGCTCTAGGGTGAAAACCCGAAAAGGGCAGTCTAGAGCGAATAATGAACTTTTCATGCAACCAAGTCAAGCAGTGACATGAACTGAAAATGTGGAAAAAGAATTAACAAGCCTTGAGAGACCCTCCAAATATCCAAAGATTTTGATGTCATTTGATTGCTGACATTTTTTTGAAAAAGTTTGAACCTTTCTTCTTGTAAATACTCTCCCTGAACAGGAAAGACCTCAGTCATTCGTATCGTATCTTGGCATTTGTGGAACGCCATTATTCGAGAATTTAAGAGATTGTCAAACTAGGTTGTAAATATTTTGTTTCTCTTCTCATTCAAAATTTTGTTTAAAACAAAAAAAAATGGAGAAAAAGTGGTGGTATTTGGACAAAGCTATTTTAAGCTAAGTAAGGAATCATTGTTTTTTGTATAAATGGCAAAGTATGCCCCAAACAAAGAGCATCATGGCCACCAAACTTTCAATTGTCTAGTTGAAAAGATCCGAACAGGATTTATGTCACTCATCTTGAAAAGTAATCACTAATTCTTCGAAAGGGTCAAATATCACTTGTGAAAATTAGATTCATTTCCCCTGGAAAATAGTTATGAGAAAAATTTAGTGCTATTAGTCAAAAGGCTATGATGCGAGTGCAAGAACTCTTCGGAAATGGAAAATAGAAAGGAGCTTTCATGGTCATGTTGGGGGCAAAGAAAATAAAAAGGCAAATAATGTGTCTCTTTTAGCAAGACAAGATAGAGATCTAAGGTTAGAGAACGTACAGGATTGAGTGTCATGCATACATGCATACATACACAATATCATACAACATCGACATTGAAAGTTTTTGTGTAAAATTTCGAGATTAAAACATGTTTCTCAAGCTGAAAACTCAACACTATTCAATCAGGATTTCCAAGGTTATGCAACCTTTTCCAAAAAAAAGGAAAAAGAGAAGAGCAAGAAATAAGAGAGAAGAGGAGAAAAAAGAAGAGAAAAGAGAAGAGAAAGAAAGAAGAGAGAGAAGAGAAGAGAGAGAAAAGAGAAAAGAAGAGAAAAGAGAAAGAAAAGAGAAGAGAGAAAAAGAGAAAAGAAGAGAAAAGAGAAGAGAAAGAAAGAAGAGAGAGAAGAGAAGAGAGAGAAAAAGAGAAGAGAGAAAAAGAGAAAAGAAGAGAAAAGAGAAAGAGAAAAGAGAAGAGAAAAGAGAAAGAGAAAAGAGAAGAAAGAAAAGAAGAAAAAGAAGAAGAAGAAAAGAAAAAATAAGAGAAAGAAAAAGAGGGGCAAGTTTGCTCATGATCAAGAAAATTTCAAATCCAATTTTACCAGTGCCAAGTTTAATCAAGATTAAAGACATTTCAAAAAGAATTTAAAGTTTCATCGCCTCTGTTGCAAGAGGAGCCCATTTTCAGAAAAAGAATTTAAAGTTTCATCGCCTCTGCTGCAAGAGGAGCATTTTCAGAAAAGGAATTTAAAGTTTCATCGCCTCTGTTGCAAGAGGAGCCTATTTTCAGAAAAAGAATTTAAAGTTTCATCGCCTCTGCTGCAAGAGGAGCATTTCCAGAAAAGGAATTTAAAGTTTCATCGCCTCTGTTGCAAGAGGAGCCTATTTTCAGAAAAAGAATTTAAAGTTTCATCGCCTCTGCTGCAAGAGGAGCCCATTTCCAGAAAAGGAATTTAAAGTTTCATTGCCTCTGCTGCAAGAGGAGCTCATTTCAGAAAAAAAAATTTTAAAGTTTCATTGCCTCTGCTGCAAGAGGAGCTCATTTCAGAAAAAAAAAATTTAAAGTTTCATTGCCTCTGCTGCAAGAGGAGTTTTTCTAGGAAAAGAATTTAAAGTTACATCGCCTCTGCTGCAAGAGGAGCACATTTCAGAAAAAAAGAATTTAAAGTTTCATTGCCTCTGCTGCAAGAGGAGCTTTTCCAGACCAAAATTTTAAAGTTTCATCGCCTCTGCTGCAAGAGGAGCACTTTTCAGAAAAAGCATTTAAGTCCTCCGGGCACAAATCATAAGTCCTCCGGGCACAAATCTCAAGTCCTCCGGGCAAACTTTTAAAGTTTCATCGCCTCTGCTGCAAGAGGAGCACTTTTCAGAAAAAGCATTCAAGTCATCCGGGCAAAATTTTAAAGTTTCATCGCCTCTGCTGCAAGAGGAGCACTTTTCAGAAAAAGCATTTAAGTCCTCCGGGCACAAATCATAAGTCCTCCGGGCACAAATCTCAAGTCCTCCGGGCAAAATTTTAAAGTTTCATCGCCTTTGCTGCAAGAGGAGCACTTTTCAGAAAAAGCATTCAAGTCCTCCGGGCAAAATTTTAAAGTTTCATCGCCTCTGCTGCAAGAGGAGCACTTTTCAGAAAAAGCATTTAAGTCCTCCGGGCACAAATCATAAGTCCTCCGGGCACAAATCATAAGTCCTCCGGGCACAAATCTCAAGTCCTCCGGGCAAAATTTTAAAGTTTCATCGCCTCTGCTGCAAGAGGAGCACTTTTCAGAAAAAGCATTCAAGTCCTCCGGGCAAAATTTTAAAGTTTCATCGCCTCTGCTGCAAGAGGAGCACTTTTCAGAAAAAGCATTTAAGTCCTCCGGGCAAAATTTTAAAGTTTCATCGCCTTTGCTGCAAGAGGAGCACTTTCCAGAAAAAGCATTTAAGTCCTCCGGGCACCAATTTTAAGTCCTCCGGGCACAAATCATAAGTCCTCCGGGCACCAACATAAGTCCTCCGGGCACCAGCATAAGTCCTCTGGGCACCAATTTTAAGTCCTCCGGGCACCAATTTTAAGTCCTCCGGGCACCAATCATAAGTCCTCCGGGCACAAATCTCAAGTCCTCCGGGCAAAATTTTAAAGTTTCATCGCCTCTGCTGCAAGAGGAGCACTTTCCAAAAAAAGCATTTAAGTCCTCCGGGCACAAATCTCAAGTCCTCCGGGCAAAATTTTAAAGTTTCATTGCCTCTGCTGCAAGAGGAGCACTTTTCAGAAAAAGCATTTAAGTCCTCCGGGCGCAAATTTCAAGTCCTCCGGGCAAATTTTTAAAGTTTCATCGCCTCTGCTGCAAGAGGAGCACTTTCCAGAAAAAAGCATCTAAGTCCTCCGGGCACAAATCATAAGTCCTCCGGGCACAAATCTCAAGTCCTCCGGGCAAAATATTTAAAGTTTCATCGCCTCTGCTGCAAGAGGAGCACTTTCCAGAAAAAGCATTTAAGTCCTCCGGGCGCAAATCTCAAGTCCTCCGGGCAAAAATTTAAAGTTTTATCGCCTCTGCTGCAAGAGGAGCACTTTTCAAGAGAACATTCAAAGTTTCATTGCCTCTATAGTAAGAGGAGCATGTTATAAAAAAAAAAAAAAGAGAGAGAGAGAGAGCAAAAGAAAGATTAGGTTTTGAGCCGGACAAAATTGTTGTCTATTGTCTTTGCTTTATTCCTGATTCTCAGCAATGTGCAAAGAGGGGCAGCTGTAGACACCCAATTTTGTCCGAATTTAAACATTTTGAAAGTTTAAATATTTTTATTTTTTATTTTTTATTTTTATCTTTTTATTTATTTATTTATTTTTAGTTTGATTTTTATAAATTTAATTAATATTCAATTAAAATTAAAAAAAAAAAAGGGAAAAAGAGGGAGAAAGAACTGGTGCCGTGCACGGCACCAATTCTTGTCACCCATCTCTGCCTCCCCCAACTACTTCCCATCCCATCGCCGGCTACCAACCACCAGCTACTCCTGCCTACTCCACCCAGAACCCGAGAACCCCCAATCCCAGCTACAAAAATCGACCATTTTGGTCACTACCAGGGGGTTTTTTTGGGCCATTTTTTTTGGCTCCTCTCCTCTGGCTCGACATCAACCCTAGGCATCATCCTCACTTCCTACACCAAAAAAAAGGAGACACAGAGAGAGCCCAAGCTTCAAGCTTTCCCCATTCACCCGAGACCCACTCAACCGAAACTCACCAACAACCTCAATCCTCACCCTCAACCCCAACAGCACCAAACACAACCATCACCACCAAACACAACCACTCACCCCCACTGAAACCAACCGAGACCCCCAAAACCCTAGATCTCAAATCTGCAAAAAAACACAAAACCAAAAAAAGAGACCAACAACAACAAAAAAACCAGCAGATCCAAACATCCAATACCAAAAAAAAAAAAAAAAAAACAAAAAAAAAAAACAAAAAAAACAAAAAAAGGGAGAGGAAACCGAGGGTTTCAACCTCAGATCCGTAGGGTTAGGGCGATTTTTTGGTTAAACGGAGGTTGGATTCGGGCTTAGGAGGTTGAAAGCTTTCGGAAGTTGAAATCTTTTTGATTTCCGGCCACCGGAGTGCGGCGGCCGACGGTGGCGCGCGGCGGCCGGAAATCGCCCCGGCGGAGAGCCACTAAGGCTCTGAATTTTTTTTTGAAAGAAGAAGAAAAAGTGAAGAAAGAAAAAAAAGGGAGGGTTTTTATAGCAGAGGGCTGACCCGCGCGCGACCCGGGATCCGACCCGAGATCCGCGCGCCCGACCCGTCCGCGGGAAGGAGATCCGCGTGTCGCCCAGCTCCGACCCGACCCGTGTCGCGCCTGACCCGCACCGCGCCCAACCCGGTTCGCCTCACCTGGACCAGACCCACGCCAGCCCATTTTGCTTCTCGGCCCAGCAAATCAGGCCCACCCGCGTGGCCTCTTTGGCGTTTGGGCCTTGGCTTTTGGACCTCTTTTTGGGGTTTAAACCCAATTAATTTTGGTATATTTTTAGCCCTTTCTTTTTGTTTTATTATTATTATTGTTATTATTATTATTATTATTATTATTATTATTATTATTATTATTATTATTATTATTATTAGTATGCTTTTATTATTGTTTTTATTAGTGCATGTTGTAAAATAAGAAATTGAAAAATTTTTTTTCTTTTACTTATATTTTCATTAATTATTATTATCGATTAGGAAATGTATCAAAAAATTAATTAAAAATTAAAAATAAGAATAAACACATTTTAAAAAAAAAAAAAAAATAATTTTTCTAAAAAGAAAATAGAAAAAGAAAATAAATAATAAAATTAAAATTAAAATGAATGTCCGATGATGGGATGCTACGGAAGTCACAAGTAGTGATTCCTAGCTGATCCCTAGGTGAGAAAAGTCGTACTAGATGTTGCCAAAAGTATTGGAATATCTAGTATGATTTTTCAATAATTTAATTTTCTTTTGTTAAAAAAAATATAAAATAAAATAAGTTTTTTTTAGGAAAACTAATAATAAAAATTTTAATTGAATGAATGTCCGATGATGGGACGTTATGGAAGTCACAAGTAGTGATTCCTTAACTGATCCCTAGGTGAGAAGAGTTTACTAAATATTGTCAAAAGTATTGAGGTATTTAGTATGATTTTTCAATAATTTAAATTTTTATTAAAAATGAAAATGAATAAGTTTTGTTAAAAACAAAGAAATATAAATAAATAAATAAATAAATAATAAAATTAAAAATTCATTTGCATCATTTTTATTTGTTTGCATCATGTGCATTCATAATAATTTTCGAAGCAAGTGTGAATTTTTCGAGGATGAGATTCTATAGAAGTCACAAGTAGTGATTCTTAAGAAATCTCTAGGTGAGAAAAATTATTTCGAATGCTGCCAAAAGTATTGGAGTATTCGATTTAATTATTCAATACAAAAAGGTTCACATTTACTTTCGAAAAATAAAGTTTAACCTTTTAAAATAAAACAAAATAAATTTGCAAATAAAAAATGATTTTGAATAAAAAGATTGGAATAAAAAAGGAATTAATTTTAAATATTAAATTAAGATCATTTTATTAAAACAAAAAGGATAACACATGATTATTATGGTACCGTTTTTTAACGGGCGTCGTGGGGGTGCTAATCCTTCCCCACGCGTAACCGTACCCCCGAACCCAATTTTTGTTTCGCAGACCAAAAGATTATCTTTTAAATAAAACTTAATTAATTTTGAGATTTTGTTGAAAAGATAAACGTTTTTAGGTGGCCAATCACACCTAATAAAAAAGATTGGTGGCGACTCCCATTTTTGTTTTTAAACGCTTTTTTCAAAATTCGTCGAGCGCGAAGCCGTTACGACAGCCATTGACATTAAACTTTAAATAACCAAGCATAGGAGCTCTCTACATAATACTCGGCTTTATGTTCCTTTGTTTGGATGGTGCATCAATTACATTAGGCAATCTAAGAAAATCTAACATTGAGGAGTAAGCTTTGGCCATTTGGCTTTGAACCAAAAGGCCAATCTAAGTTTGATCAAATCCAAATACTGATTAAGATTGAAAGTTTTACCATTGAAGGCAACATTGTTTCTATTCATCCAAATAGTTTATGCAATGGCAAAGAAAGCCATTTTCCAAATCCTGTTACAATGATTTTAGGTAAAGTAGATTACCAAGCCAAGAAGAAGGAGATTGATTTATGATGACAAGACCAAGAGATGCCCCTAAAGAGCACAACAGTGAGCCCAAGTCTTCTAAGTGAGATCACAAGTGAAAAACAAACGCTCCAGAATTTCAGCTTCTTTTCCGCAAATAGGACAAATGGTAGCATAATCTTGCAACAAACCCCTTTTCACTAATAAGTCCTTAGTTGCAACCCTTCCTCTTAGTTGTTTCCAACGAAAAATTCAACGTTAGGTGGAGCAAGACCAATCTAAGCAAACTTCCAGATCTCAGAATCAAAGAAGGGCCCATTAAGGACAGTTTTACAAAAACTCCTAACAAAATAGTTACCGTTAGAAGTACCTTTCCATATTAAGGAATCCTTTAAACTCTTGCACACTTGAAAATCATTCAAAGTGTTACGATTGGCCTACCATTGAGATTCTTCCCAGTCAAAAACTCTTCTTTTCAAATCAATCTTCCAATTACAACCATCAGCATTCTAGAAACCAAATTCCATAACTTTCCTAGTTTTGTTAATAGCAAGAGTGAAAATCCTAGGGAATTTAACCTTAAGCCAAATCCCATCAATCCACTTCTCATTCCAAAAATCAATATTGTGACTATCTCAGGCACTTTATATATGTGTGTGCTTTAGACGCCAAGTCAGCTTGTTGCAAGGAACATTCCTTTTGGCAATATTCATGTTCCTTAGCCTCGACGGTTGAGGTTCTCTCCATTCATGAATGGCCAAGTGTCAAGCTTGTCTGCTATGAAAGAGCTGAGTTGCCTTAGGCGAATTGGGTTTACTCAACATATAAGATCTGTTTGCTGCTTGGTGGATTTTATATTAAAGCCTACTTGCCCAACTTGTTATAGCGAGCTTCGACCATGTGTTATGGGCCTGTGTTGTTGGCCTCATAGCTTAGGCTTAACAATTGCCACCCTTAGCCTGAAGGGGAGTATAAAGTGCTTGCTTGAAAGCTAACACTGAAATATGGTGGGTTGGAAGCTTGTTTGCCAAAAGGATTAATGGAAGGCTGATATCTTTAGTTTGTTCTAGGTGAGGTCTTTGCCAAAAGTTTAGTTTTTTTTTTTTGCTAAGTCTTTGCCAGGTAGTTTCTTGGCTAGATGATATCATTGTTATTTGCTTGAGAGAGTCTTCTCTTGGGAGGTTCTTCGCCAGGTAATTTCTTGGCTAGATGATATCATTGGTATTTGCCTAAGAGTTTTCGCGCATTTTGAATTTTTAAATAAAATATTTGATGGGTATTGGTGCCGATTGTATGGGGATTAATGCAGGTGTGCAACTAGTTAAGGAATACCATGTGTAACGGTCAACTGTTGAGTGTTTAGGGTAGTTATTGTAGTGCCACATGGCACCTGGTAGGTAGTGGCAGTGTTGCGTCAAAGTACAGGACTCGAGAAACGTGTTATGCTATGACGCTTTTGCCATATGTTTGGATTGTTTTGTCCTTATGTCATGGGGATATAAATTTCAGACTTAGGCATTTTCGAGGATTTTTATCTTCATTTGCCTTTGTCTTTCTTTACAGGTTTTTTGGTGCTGTGAAGGTTGAGCTTCACCATGCTTCAATGTGACATAGCTGATTCTTCATTGTTCGTTAGGTATTTAGCAATGAGTTCCTTTTACTTTTGCATTGTTTGCTGTTTGAAAAATAGTTGGTAGAATGCGGATGATCCGGGATGATTTGAAACTAAAGTTTGAGAGTGATGACACGTCGACGCGTGTGATTGCAAGCGCATAAGGTATGGCTTCTAATAGTGGGTCGTTTAGGGATGATTGTAGGGAAGAGAAGGAGGTAGAGTTTCTAGCCAAGTTCAATGGTTAGGCTATTGTTGGAGATAAAGGCAACATGGTTGTGGATACCCACTTTTGTGAGGGTGTGGAAGATGAATTAAGCCCAAAGGATAGTTCGACGAAGGATGATTTTATGGCTATAATAGAAGAAAACACCGCTAGTGGCAAAGGAAATAGTGGTGGTAGAGATCAACAAAGAGGCTGCCAGTGAAGCTGAGGTTGAAATTGTTGAAGGTTGTGATGTGGCAATACAGCAGGCGAAGAGGTCGATGTTGGTTGAGAAGAGGGGAATAATAAAGGCGGAGAGGAGGACAAAAAGGTTGATAATGAAGGGATGGGTAAGAGGGTTCTTATCTTACTGCCTTTAGTTCCTGAGGAAGGTTAGGAGTTAGAAGAGTTATTGAACACTATGCAGATGAGGGCTATTCAGGCTTTGTTGAGTAGATTGGTGTTGAGGTTGGATGGAAGTAATTATTGTGCATCTTCTTTCTATTAATAAACATGCGAGCACTGTTTTAAGTAACAAGGTTTGTTTTTATGCTTTTCACTTTAGGGTAGGGTTCCATTTACCCTTGCACCCCTTTTTGCTAAGCGTTTAGAGGGTTAGGGTGTGACGATGAGTTAATTGGTAAGCAATGCTTGGGCTTGCATGGTGACACACTTTGTTACTTCCAAGAAGCATGGGTGGCCTGCTTCTTTCAATGTGATCAAGGGTATATGTACATTAAGGAAAAGTTAGGTGGGTTGGTATCGTCTGCACTGCAAGGGAAAGGCATTGGTGGTGAGTACTAAGTCTAATTTTCGTCATGATAAAGATAAGTACTTCGCCATCTTTGTGCATTATGGGAATTAAGGGTTCAATGTGAATTGGAGTCTAATACGGTGTGAAGTGAATCAAGAGGTGCCCCTGTTAGCTTTCAAGAAGCAACAAGTGAAGTATTTTGAGAAGAATGTGTTGGAGGTGGAGCAATTGTATAATGGGTAAATGGTGAGGGATTATTGTTTGCTGGGCTTCATTGGGTTCCGCCCACCAATGTAGCTATAGATGGTTTGTTTACCGATTATGTTCATGGCCATGGTGAATATTTGAGGTTGTCCTCATTTCGTTATTGCTGGGTGAGGTGCTGAGTGTCTTTGCTATAGGTTTGGTGAGTCATGAAGGATGTTGCTCACCATCTTTTTGGGGTTAGGGATTTTCAGCTGACGTAGGTGCTTTGTATTGACTATCTAATGTGTTTTTCTTTCTATTGTTTTGCAGCAATGCTTGATGAGGCTTCTTAGGATGAGTGTTCTATTTCGGAGGTTACATGGTGGAGTAACCCTGTCGATTGTAACAAATTATCAATAGTAAGGTTTCTAGAGTTAATATTCAATGGTTGCTCTCCTAGTTTTGGTTATGTAAAATTCAATGCGGATAGGTCTACACGTGGTAAACATGGTCCAGCTAGTTTTAGAGGGTATTTTGTAGAGGTGGCAAAAATTGGCCCGAACCCGAAAACCCGCCCGAATTCGCCAGAGACCGAACCGGGATCAGCCCGAATTGACCAAAAAAGTCAAAGGCCCGTAACCGAAAAAGCCCGGAACGGAAAAAACTCGAAACCGAAAAAGCTCAAAACCGAAAAAACTCGAACCCGACACAACCCGAACCCGATATAACCCGAGCCCGATACGATCCGAAACCGAGACCGGCCCGAACCGAAAACCGAAAAAACCAAATTTATAACCCGAGAAAACCCGAATTATATTTATATAATTATTATTTAAAAATAAATAAATAATTGATACACTTTTTTAATTAAAAAGTTTAAAATTTTGAAAACAATTATTATTTATTATACAATTTTATCAATTATATATTACCAGCATAATAAATATTGAATCTTTTTAATTAAATTAAATTAATTTAAAATACCATAATATATGATATAATATATGATATCAAATAATCTTTAAAATTATCCTTATTGCATGTATAATAATAAATATATTATTAATTTGACATTTGATTTTATTATAAAAATCATTTTAACATTTTATTATTTTTATTTATAATAAAATTTTAATTTTAATATAATAATAAATCAAATATATAAAAATTATATAATTTCAATATTTGTTTGAAACTTTTAATTTGATATTTTGTGCAACACATTAAAAATATTTTTAATAAAATTAAATTTAAACTATATTTTCTTAAAGTTTCAAGTATAGAAAGATATTAAATTTAGATTAAAAAAACCTAATCTTAAAATTAAAATTCAAGTTTTTAAGATTAGAAAATTTTAAGTAATTAAATTAAACAATACAAGTACAATTTTTTTTATACTTGGGTATCATTAAAAGAGAAAATTATAGTGGTAATTTTATTTTTAGTCTTAAAACAAAAGACATTAAAAAATCAAGCTAGTGATAATTAATTATTTATTATATTATAATAATCTTATACATGAATAAACTAATTTGGTATCTTATAATAATGATTTGTATATTATATTATAATAATCTTTTAAGAATAAATTACGTAATCTCTTAGCGTGTAAGTATTATTTTGATAGAATTAAGTATTTATTAAAAATAATTTATTTATTATCTATTAAATGTAAAATTAAAGTGTGGATAAAAATAATAATTCTAATAGTAAATTAAAGTGTAATTTAATAATATATTAGAGTTGTATTACTATGTAAGTGGTAATTTTAATAAAATTTATTTTTTATACTTTGTTAATATTATTATTAATTATATTTAAATAATTAGCATTATATTAATTAATTTAGTAATATCTATTATTTAACATTTTAATTAGATATTCAATCAATTGGTGTATATCTAATATTATTATGTTAATCTAATATTATTATGTTAATGTGAGTATGAAAAAAAATTAGTGCTCAATTTGGAATAGTTTTTTTGATAGCAAATAAAATACATAATATAGTTAATAAATAACGCCTTATCATAATGATTTGTATGTTAATATCACTTTAAAAATAATATCTTATCATGTGATATATAATCAACTATACAAGCTCTTAATTATATAAAATAGATTATTAGTATGTTTATCTTATCATAATGATTTGTATGTTACATTATAATAATCTCTTACCATGTAATATAGAATAAATTAAACAATCTCTCATAGCATATTATAGTTTTAATTTCAGACATTTTTCATTCCAATTTCTTACCATGCTTTTAGAATATACTCTTGTTTTTAATTTCAAACATTTAATCTCTTATGATGTATTCATGTAATTTAGTTTAACTTGATCAATTAATAATCATAATATTGGATGATTAAATAGATATTGACCTTCTCAACTACTTTTTTAGTCAAAAAAGTGTTTTTTTAATTTATTATAATGAGTTACAAATAAAATAATAAACATAATATACTCTATATATATATATATATATATATAAATTTAAGATTTACATTATAATAAAATGTCATATATGTTAAATTATCAATATCTTAAGAATTGTATCTTAACATATTATGAAATTTCTATTAATTTAATTTTAGTACTTTATGTCTAAAATTTTAAAATCTTATTATCTTAAGAATAAATTATTATTATTATTATTATTATTATTATTATTATTATTATTATTATTATTATTATTATTATTATTATTATTATTCAGTAAACTATTTTTTTTGGCCAACAATGTTTCATTAAATTTTAAATTGCAAGTTGTGTTAAAATAAAAATAAAATTTACAACAAATATAACAAATTCTCAATCTAGCTCACGTGGTTAAATATATAACAATAAATATAAGAGGCCATGGTTCAAATCTTTGTATAAGCATATAATTTTGATTACTTTCATATAATTGATGAACAAGTTCAGGTATCAGATACTACTTGATCAAAAGTTAATCGAGTATAGCGTACCCTAAGGGTACTACCCGAATCCGATACGGGTAATAAGAACACTATCTGAACCCTATAATTATTCGATTATAGAGTCAGGTAGTGTCGGGTACCTGATTATATATTACCCATTTACATCATTATATCAAATGTTTTTTTTGGGTACATTATATCAAATGTTATTATTTATAATATAATGTCAATTGGTGTATATAACTTGTTTAATTTAACTATCTAAATTTTTAATGAGATATTTGATTAATTAATGTGTTTGAGTATTATTATATTTAATAAAAATAATGTTATATTATGATTTATGTACAAACTAAAAATAAAATAAATATAAAATTGAGATAATTAATTGACCAATTATTTATAATATTAATTATTTTTTTAATATATACTATAATTTTATTCAACAGTATAATAGAAGAATTAGTTAACTAGTTATGCGGTTAAATTTAATTTAATTACTAATTATGTTGGTATTTAAAAGACAAAATAAATGTAAAAAAGATTCTTAAAAATTTAAAATTTTATTAAAAATATAATATAATTATTAAAAAAGCTAATTAAACAAAGTAAAAAAAAAAATTTATTGAACTAAGAGTATCTAAATTCCAATGACCTAATATTGACCCAAAAAAAAACACAATGACTCAATAAGTTATTGTTTAGAGTATAAGCTATTTATATAAATGTTTAATTGTTTAATGTGATTTATTTATAATTTGTTCATTATTTATTTGTATAGCTAATACTTTTATATTTTCACTTTCTTTTAGTTTTACTATATATTTGGCTCATTTAAAAAATAAATTTTTATATAATTATTAATATATAATTATATATTTTATAACAAATGTAAATATCACAGGAAATTAAAAAAATAAATAATAATTATCAAGTAATAAAAACATTAAAATGTAAAAATTTATATTTATATAAATTTAGTCAAAACAACAAAAGAAATTAAAAATAAAGAATAATAATATTTTATTTATGAGAGTTTCTTGTGAAAAGAGATCTGTTTGATTTTCATTTTTCAATTCCCTCCAAACAAGCTTTTCCCACATTACCAAAAAAATTCAAATTCTTTGGGAATATGCCTTTTCCCTCCCTTGAGAATCACATGAAAAAACTTCAAAAGCAAACTTTGAAATTTTTTATCTCAATATACTGTCATGCAATGTAGATATGATAATTAAAAAAAATGAACGTGACATTTGATCAAATTTTGATAAAAATTAGAAAAAAAATTGTGTTTGGTATATCAATATAAATTTTAATACAATAATTTTTATATTTTATATGATACAAATATATTTGATGCAATACGAATACAATATATATATATTACACGAATTATTAAGTCTAATATAATGTAATGTCTATTATAATCGTTTTAATTATAATCAAAATTCAAAGATGATTTTTTTTATTATAAGGGAAACATTAATAAACTGAGGATGGGAGTGTTGGATTCAAACCCAAGACTTACAATATGTCACAACTATATTTAACCACTAGGCCAAGAGGTTGTTGGCAATTCAAAGATGATTTTTAGTAGTTGGAGTTTGTGGACAAAAAAATTAATTAGTACAGAAATTTAGATGCTTCCAAGGCAGAAGTTTACTATAGCAAAAGTGCTTTCATTTCTTGCAAATGCAATGCAAGATTTAAAACTTTTTTAATGTCTTTTACGTCTTCGAGTATTTTACTTGTAATTCTTTTTACGATAATTAATCAATTATAATTAAAAATTATGTACTGGTCCATTATTTACAAGTGCGAACTTTATGTATTATTTTGATAGATCTCATGTGACTTTAAATTTTGATTAATTAATTATAATGTAATAATTATAGATGATATGTTCTCTTTTATTATTGGAGATAACTATATTCTTTATTGGTCCACTCCCAATGTTTTCAAAATCATCCCAACCAAATTTCTCAATAAATATATATTATACAATTCTCATTTATTAAATTTTAACTTTAATTTAGCATTTCTATTATATTTTTATTTAACTATATAAAATTAAATTAATTATTACATTCAAAATTATAAAATATTTATAATTTATAAAATTTTAAAATAATTTGACTAAGCCCGCTAAGCCCGCCCGATTAAAACCGGACCGAACCCGAAACCGAAAAAACCCGAAACCGAGAAAACCCGCAACCGAAAAAACCCGAGACCGAGAAAACCCGCAACCGAGAAAACCGAGACCGAAAAAACCCGCAACCGAGAGAACCCGCAACCGAAAAAACTCGTAACCGAAAAAGCCCGTAACCGAAAAAACCCGGACCGAAACCCGCCCGAACCCCCCGTTTGCCACCTCTAGTATTTTGAGAGATGGAGATGAGTTTATTTCTAGTCTCTTCTTCAAGACTTGTTGGTATTCATGTCTCTAATTAACTGTGTCCATCCTCCTCCTTTCATTACTTGAATTATCTTATCCTCATCAAATTCAATCAAAAATTACCTCAGATATTTTCTTTACATGAATATAAAAAAATATATTATATCCTGAAATTCCTCTAGAGCATGTAATTTGCTTCATAGTAACATCTAGTCGTCCCAATCATACATTTCCCTACTTTATGCATGAATTCCACATCAATCTCCTCATTGCAATAATTGGATTGTATTCAACCTTGTTTTCCATTTTCAAATCAACTTCATGAGTGCTTTTTTTCCTAAAGATATCACTTCCGCACTTAGCCATTTTTTTTGTATGATTTTCGAATACCAACAGTTTGTTTAATGTTATCTTCCATGTCCATCATCACCTCCACATTAGGAGGGTCTCCTCCAGACACCTACTTCATGTCTGGCCTCGTTTTCCTTGAATAAGAAGATCTAACAAAATTGACCCAATCCTATAATCCAATGGGCCATACCTATTCGATCTGTCGTTGCTCTCTTTGCACGGCCATATTCTTCAAATAAAGCAAAGCCATATTTCCTCAATCCCTCTCAAGCTCCTTTTTTTTGGAATGAACCACTCTTTATTGTAAAATCCCCTGAATCCACCTCCAATGAATCCTGGTGGGATATTGTTCACGAATACAGAAAACACTGTACTGTTTGGAATTTCAAGGTTTCTACCTGTATAATTGAGTATTAATTTATCTGTATACATTTTGACATTTGAAGCACCTTATCATCGTGGATGTAACTTTAAGAAGCCCATATCTTAAAAAAGACCACATCTAATCAAATAAAGAAAATAACAAAAAAAAAGTTACAACATTCCGAGATTTGTGATAGTTTATAGTAGTCAATCGATGCCGTTTTCTTTCATCAGCTAGTTGGATATGTAATCAGCAAGTTGCGAATGATCATGACCAAATAATAAATTTGTGGAAACAACAAACTTGTACATCAAACTTCCATGCCACCCCGTCCATGTCTCTAAGAGGAAACTTTCTTTAACTATACATTATTACTACATGCCAATATTTAAGAATAATAAACAACATCGTTAATTACAAATATTCAAAAATCAAAAACCAAGATCAATTGCTGTGGTTTTTAGTATCACCGGGTGATGCGGATGCACTCTTGGGCTTTGAAAATGGCAAAGAAGGCGGTAGAACGTCAAACTCGCTGGCTGTGAAGTAGTCATCGGGGATTTGTTCAAGAAGCTTGTGGCACAGCCGTTCCCTTTCACTGGAAATGGTTGCTCACCCATTTAAACTTTTGTGCCAAAATCTCTCCAGCAGGCTGAGTTGCACCCCCATTATTTCCAGTGCCAATGATTGATGTGAGGGCCGCTGCTAAAGCAGATTGGAAATTGGGGTCTGCCGTGATTGCTTTGGTTGCAGCAGCAATTGTATCCGTGGGTGGCTGTTGGGAAGGATTTAGATTATTCTTTTGAATGAAGGATTGATAAATGCTTTTCTCCATAGCCTGCGGTCTTCCAATGTTCAGAGCTCCGATTTGGTTTTTCATGTAGGGTTGAGTACTTCCATAGCTAAGAAGCCCATTTCCCCAAGACATGGTGTTGGATTCAGAAGAATCAAAGCTGAGACTTGTAGAAGGATATCTTGAGGTTGTTGGATAAGCTGCAGAAAACCTACTTAATGGAAATGAGGATGTTGTTGAAGTAAGGTCTAGGGTGATTGTTGGGTGTGATGAGGCAGCCGATAGTGAAGAGTTGGGCAAGTAGAACTTCGATCTTGAGTTATCAGGCAGATAAAAGTTGAGTCCTTGGAGATTGGCAGGGGTGTTATTGGCAGCAAATGGAGTATTGGAGCCAGGCTGTGAGCTTGATGATGAACCAGACAATAACATTGAAGCAGCTGCAGAAGTGGTGGCAGCCATGGCCGTGGCTGACATTGGAAGTGGATGATTGTGCGTTCCTTCGTAGGTTGTGGTTAATATGGACATGTCCTCAGCCCATCTTTGCACCTGATGATATTGGAAACAAAATAACATGTTAAAGAAGTAGAGAGGTAAGTCTTAATATGAATTATGGCCTTAAATTACTAGCTAAAAGTATCGATGTTCTAAGACCTGGTTGTGATAAAATTCAGCTTCAAATAACTTATTTGAATATATGTACCTGTTTTCTCACTGGGCATGAAGGCGCAACAGTGCAACGATAATAGGCTCGAGGGCAAGGATTTCCTTTAGCAATCTTCTGTCCATATTTCCGCCATTGGCATCCATCATTCATCTGTAAAAATGAAAAGTCTTCTTATAGTTTTTACTAATTTGATGCTAAAAATTAAATAGAAGCTTCATCATAACTACGGATTACAAAAGATTTTAATAATGCGCTAAAATGACAAGGCTAAAACATTTGTTATCAAATCTTCATGATATCAATTATCGATCGTTTTATTTGATTGATGATTTTGTTGTCATTATTATTATTTTTGGTGCAAAGTTATTATTATTTGTAAACAGCTAATAAAAACTAATCAAACTGCGCTTAATGAATGAAAATGACTAAGACTAACCGTAGGAGTATCGCATCTGGCTCTCACGCAAACCCTTGTTTTCTTGACAGGGTTTTGTTGCAAAACTTCATCGTCTCCGCTTCTCATTGTCTTGAGATCTTTGCTTGGAGGCCAGGTCTCTCCTTCCTTGGGCTCTTGAGAACCGTTTGCTGGGCTTGCATTTGGCAAAGGTTCATCATCTACATCTGACTTAGAAGCTTCAAATTTATAATCTAGGCCAAAAGATAAACCTTCTTTGCCTCTCTCCTCCTCTTTTCCTTGGCCAGGTCTTTTGTTCTTATCATCCTTTCTTGAATCACCTGGGAATCTTCCAAGTGTAAGAGAAACAAGCTCGGGTTCTTCAACTTCTTGGTGGTCATTATTTGTTGTAGCTGCGGATTTCTTTGCATCTTGTCGAACGATGTCATTGAATTTCATTTGTAGGTTCTGATAATCCTTCATTATCCGATTTAAGTACATCTTTAGTCTTTGATTTTCTTCTCTCACTTCTCCCATCTCAGCTTTGGCAGATTCAAGTTGATCATCCTATATATCCATAACATACATGATGAATTTAACCAATTAATCTTCTTGTTGCCTATAACATATGCATGTGCTATTAATTTTTTTCATTAAACTTTCTCAAGAATTATTCCCTTTACTCTTTGCACTTCTAATTTCTAAGGAATATTAGACCTTTATTTAAGCCTTTACTTAATAATAAAAAAATGTAAAAAAATTATTCTTGTTCCTACATGCTGATATTTCCGTTCAAGTTGATCATCCTATATCCGTGAAATACATGATGAATGTAACCAAATAGTCTTCTTATTGCATATGTGATATTAATTTTTTTCATTAAACTTTCTCAAGAATTATTCCCTTTGCTCTTTGCACTTCTAACTTCTAAGGAATAATAGACCTTTATTTAAGCTTTTACTTTATAATAAAAAAATGTAAAAAATTGTTCTTATTCCTACATGCTGATATTTCCATGCATGCATGTGTTCAATATATAACCTGCAGATAAAAAATTTCTTGATCTGTAAATGTTATGATAATCCAATTTGAGATGAATATGGTTGGTCAATGATACATTAAAAATGAAAATTTGATATATTTTTTAATTAAAATTTTAATACCTTTGTTAAAATAAATCAGAATAAAAGATGAAAGTAATCTAACCTGCTCCTTTCGACTGGAAGAAGATGCCATCGAGTACTCAGGTTCTGTTAATCTTTCAGTATCAATTTTTTCAGATGCCTGTGCAGTTAAAGCATTATAATTAAGTTAGAAGAAAATGAATATTGAAAGTCAATTACTCAAAGGAATATATATATTTAATTCAAACCTGGAGTTTTCCTAATCTTTACCCTTGATAGGTAATCTTTCTATACTGAATTAATACTAATCTGCTGATCTTTATACATAGCAAATTAAGAAGCTTGAATTCTAGGAATAGGAAAAGTAATGGTAAGAAAGGGTGGCTGATGACTTACCTAGTCTAGCGTCTAGAAAGCGTATTTCCGATACATAATTATTGTCAAAATCTTAGAAATCAAGGGTTTAAAGAAAAAATGTTGAAAAACACCATTAATCAAATAGGCAAGCATGACTTTTATAGATCAGATACCATAAAAATCTGTCAATTCTTGCTAGCTGGCAACTTGGAAATTGCCATTTTGCTCTATTAAACCAACAGGTCGTTTTCTCGTACAATTAACAGTATTCATACCAATACATACAGAGAGAGACGGTGTTGATTGGTGAGATGTCTTGTTTATAGTAGACTAACTGGGATCAGAAATAATATTTCTTTTGGATAATGTTGAAAATTTTTTTAATATGTCGAATATTGATTACATATTAATTAAGGTTATCTATATATTAATTCTAAGGTCAATTAGTATTAAATCAAAATCAATATTTCGAAATTAATTCAGCAGAATTTAGTTTCTTTAGTTTCATGTTATAGAATACGTTCTACTTTAGAATGTGCTTGAATTAATTTTCAATGATTTAATTTTTGTATGACGTTTTTACGTTACACATGGGTTACAACTTGCAAGTGAATTTCATATATAAACCCATAATTATAATAATGAAAAACAGTAAGTTTATGATTATGTCAGTATCCAATTAATTAACATTTAAAGTAAAAATATATAAAAATATAAGCAGGTATAAAGATTATTTTTTCCTGAAGTTTTATTACAGTGATATTGTAACGCAAATATCATAAGAATGTGATTTAATTTTCAAGAGACTTTATTGATTCTATATTGAACTTACGCATTTATTTTGAAGTGGGTAGACATCCATATTAATTAATTGACAAGCTTTTATATTAAAAAAACTTTTCATTATTCCTATTTGAATAAATTTATTTAATTAGATTTCACCGCGTAATCAAGTCATTTCAAAATTAAAAAAAAATACATACTGAATATGTCTTAGCATATGAAAGAATTTAACTTAATGAATAAATTAAAATTTATATCCTGACATAAACTATGTGTTTAACTAGCAAAAATTAAAGATCTCCAAATATTTATGTTCATTCTAAATCACCCTTAGTTTTAATTTGTTTACCTGCTTGTTGCTGCTTAAATCCTTATTTTCAGGTGACGATGGCTTCATATCAACATGCTCAGGATACGGTCTTTTCTCTCCTACCTGAAATAACATGCAATAAAGGAAATAAATTGAACTTAATTTTTTGTGTATAAATAACAAAACTAAAGGGAAAAAAGAACTAAAATTATGATCTCTAATATATAATCGAAGGACTAAAATTGAAGTAGAACTCAGTTGAAAAGCTTGGGAAGAAAAGCCAAGAAACTAATCCACACCTTAGCAGCAATCTCTTCGTTTCTACCAGAAGCTTCTTCATCCCCAGAAGAATCAGCTCTCTTCTCTTTCTTCATGACTGCACTTCCATGATCAGATCTATTCACTGTCAAATTCCGATCCTCCATAGCTTTTTGTTGCCTTTTTTTTCTCTGTGATAAATTCTTTGAAGCAAGCCAAGTTTCCTTTTCTTTTATAGAGAGGCTGCTGTATTTGACTCCCTTTTTAACTTTTCTTTTTCAAAAACAATGGCTTTCACAAATCATATTACACACTCAAATAAACACAATGTCAACAAAACCCGATCCACTTGCATTAAAAAAAGCGATAAAGTTATATAGTAATTGTTTTATTTCTCTCATATGTATTAAACAAAAAAAAAATGCAGAAGAATTCAATTTCAACTCTTTTGGATAACATATCATAGGCTAACGATGAAGACAAAGAGAGAGAAAGAGAGGGGTTTGAGCCGCAACGCCCGGTCGCCATCTAATTTCAAATAATAATATGATACTACCAATTCGTTGAAGTTTCGTACATTACAAAAGTCACATGGAGATTGGTTCAGGGTCAAAGTTTTTAGCCCAAGCCTTTTCGTTACCTCCGGTCACCGGAGCTTTGTTTTGTCCAAGAGTTGGGGCTTTTGACCTTTAGGGTTGGAAACGGCGGTGGTGGGATTGAGGTCAAACATGGGATAAAGCGACTCTCTTTCGCTTTGTCCATGCAGTTGACCTTTTTAACGTACTATTACAAATTAAGCAATTCAATTTTAGTGTGTGAAATGTGAATCTAGCTGCTGCCTTTCAATACTATCTATATTATATACACAAAACACATTGGGTCGACTTGGTCGGTTATATTACTAGTCTTCTCTCTTAATCTTTTTTTTTTTTAGGTAAATATGAGCAAATCTAATTGAATTTCAAGGATTCATATTGAGAATTTCTAAATGAATTTCAACGTTGATACTTAGAATTCTTCATTCAGATCTTGAAATTTTCTTTTATCATTGTAAATTTAATAAGAATTTGTAATAACAATAAATATCGTTATATAAAATATAAAAAAATCAAATAAGCAATGATTATGAAAAATTGTTGCAAATGTAATGAGATTTTGCTACGACATTATCAGTCATTGTAATTTTTGGTTACTAAAAGTTCATTTTCTAGTAGTAAAGAAGCTTGGTTGTGTCACTGTTTTTTTAGATTATTTAATTTAGCATGTGGTGGCATTACAACTAATAATTTTAGACACAATATATTGATATGATAAAAAAAAGCATAACAATAATATGAGTTAAATTTTGATAAAAGCTTGATACGAATATGAAAAAACTAAAAAATATATTTTATTTGGTACGTCGATACAAATTATAATATAATTATTTTTGTGTTTTACACATGTTAGGCATGACCAGGGCATCAAATATATTCATGAATCGATTTCCTCCAAAAGGAAAATGCTTTTAGAATGAAATTGCTAGGTGAAGGTGTAATTTCTAGTTACAAATCTCAATTTTTTTTTATCTAGGAAAGAAAATTGCTAATTATCATTTTTCACAAAAATATTTTGGCGATTATTCACACATGAACTAATGTCATAAAAATATTAGTTTTTTGTCACCAATAGGATTCTATAACAAAAATTGTCACTGAATACTTCAATCGTCAAAAAATATGTGATAAAATTTTATATATCGGTAAGAAAATATCAAATTGTCATATTATAAGTGATATAAGTTATTGTTACCTATGATAATAAAGTAAAGTCATAAAAATTTCTCAAATGTCACTAAAAATAAATAAAAACATAATTTTATACTTCACGACGTATTATTTATGGCAATTGAATTTGCCACCAAATGTAATCTTATTTTCTTTATTAAGATAAATACCTTTAACTGCAGATGAAAAAACTATAATCCTCATAAAATATATATAGTAAAATGCAAATATATTTAAAAAAATATTATAGTTGCGTCGCGATTTAGATCTTCATACGTGATCATGGTAGTCAAAAGATTGAATTTGGATCCTTATACGTGATCCGGATAGTCAGAACAAAAAACTATTGAATTTATGGTTGAAACTTGTTCATGAGTTTGCTCTTTAGTTTGGCTAGAGTCAGAGTTTGTGTAAAATATTTGAAATGAAGTGAAGAAAAGGACAAAAATGCGTTGAAACGATCCTTACACGTCATTAACTTATTAATTGGAAAAGACCATGAACAATTAGAGGTATATACGCTATTATTTAAAAAAGATGTCTAATTATGAAAATTGTGTATTTTTTTTAGGGAAAGGTAAGTGCGTGGTTGGAGAATCTAACTTAAATCTGTAGAGGAATAACAATAGTTAAGATAAATATTGGTTATTTAATTATATGTGTATGCAGTGTTATCCTTAATTTATATATCGGTGATAGGGTATGATATTTTACAAACATATATCTGCAAATGAATACGATAGTACAAACTGGAAGTTCGTATGTAGAAATATATTATAGGGTTTTTTTTTCTTATCTACTCTTCATAAGAAGCTAAACAAACGATAAAAATTTGATTTAATAATCGTTATTCTTCATTGAAAAAATTAAAATTAATATTCGAATCTCCATTCAAATACGTACCTCTTTGTAAAAAAATAAAAGGTAAAATTTAAGAGATATTACTTAATAATTTCTTTAAAAAAATTCAAAATATCCAACTGCTGAAAATATCTATTTATCATGAGATAATGAGAGGACGTTAGTTAATATAGTTACGTTTGGCATATATAGAATGGTCAGAAAATTATAAAATTTTTCTAGAAATTAATTAATTAAAAGGAAAATGGCGAGAGAAATTAGCTAGAGAGAGGAGTTTGCAAGAAAGGGCAGTGTGAAGAGGTTGACGTCTTAATTTAAAAACACGCTTGCGTATGCATACTGAAATGATTACTTTAAAGTGACCATTTCAACCTTCGCATCTGCAATGGTGAATAAATGTTTTTGTTTTCGTCCATGATTTTGACAAAAACGTACGAAAATGAGCTGACATTGCCAAAAAGGAAGCAATAATTAAAGAAATAATAATTGAAAAAACATTTCAAATATTAATTTATAAAAATCATCATATTTAAGATTTCCTATTTCAGAAATTAGAAAAGTACAAAATATTTTAATAACATCTATTTACACTGAAATTTTTAACAAATTTATCAACCAACATGTCATGTTTAAAGAAATTAAATGTTATAAAATTATTAGAAAAGTTTAATGAATTTAAAAATTAAACAGATAAAATTTTAAAAATAAAAGAATAATTTATAAAGTAAAATTTTTTTAATTAATATTATTTTAAATTAATATTCAAAATTTTAAAAATATTAATTTAGAAAAATTTTACTGCATCGAGACTTTTTAAGTGCAAACTAATTATGTCCTTTACAACGTGGTGCAACATTATGGCAGCCCAATTAATAAGCAAGCGTGGGAAGGGAAAGCTCAAAATTAACAAATACAATTCTGGATATAAGTTCTCCATTTATAATCACAAAGCCAATTATTTAAGTTTATAAACACAAGGAAATTCAAACACTGCTAATAAATTGCAATAACAACCTCGGGATCAACTCGCTGACCCCCAGTAATTGCTTTGGATCCATACTAGTGCTTTGTTGGTCATCTGACTTTAAGTAAGTGGTTGGGTAATTTTCTTTTTCTTTTCAGAACTCAGGTTAGTTATATTAATTTTAGTCGAAATGATTTGTATGTATCAACCAAGTATAGTCATATCCATGTCAGGTATAATTAATTTTAAATTTATTATTATCTATGTCATTAACAAAATGTAGATTTTTTTTAATAGAATAGATATAGATTCTTTGAGACCTTTAAAGCAAGGAAAAATTAAACAGGTGCGGTTCCCAAGTTATTATCTAAGTTATAAAGAGAGAGAGAGGTAGCAATTATTACCTCTAATTCTAAAGTCACGTGACCAATTGTAAATTCATCGATCCTAAATGTTGGATACGCTGATGAGCTAATATTATCTTGTATATCAGATTCAAGGCTTAAGTATTGGAGTCAGTATTTGAAATAATTATGTTTTTTGAATGCATATGTGAGGTATGTCTTTAAGATCACCAAAAAAGGAATTAGTTTTGAAGAGCACACAAGTTGACCAAAAAACTCTCTGATTGTAAAAAGTAAAAAGAAAATGTAAATTCATCATTTATTCATTTAGCTCTTGCAATTAAGGCTTAATCAAACATTATTGTTATTATTATTATTATTATATAAGAGGAATCCCATTAATATGAAATTGACATCTATCTCTTTTTTTTAGGTTTTATTTTTCAATATTTTGTCATTTGTTCAATCAAATTATAAGTTGGCTTATTATTCCCATTTAATAAAGTTATGACAGATTTCCCATAAATAATATGAGTTGGTATGATAAATATTTTTTCAAAATGATTTTAATTTGATAAACAGTGGCGCAGCATGACATATTCCATTTTTGTTATTGTTGTTGTTATTGTTATTATTATTATTATGCCTTTCTCTAAATATTATAAGCAATCAGTTGACTTTGCTTAAATCTTATAAGCTGTGTTATTCAAAATCATAAAATTTTCTACAGCATGACATATTACATTTTTCAGACTTACGGCCTCATGATTTAATCTTTAGCCATTCATGAGATTAGCAAAATCATGACGAGGACGACAATGACTAGTGTGTGTATATAATATACATATATATATATATATATATATATGTATATAAAATAAAAATCTAAGAGCTTTGATGAATCGATGAACTTCAATGAATTTATAGATTTAATTAGTTTTTATTCGTGCAATGCACGAATTAGTTTTAAGTATTTAAATTTGTAAATATATAAAATAATATTATTTAATTAGTTTATTTATAGTATATATAAAATACATAATATAATTAAGATATCCAATCCATAAAAGAACTAAATATTTAATTAAAAAATTAAAAATATTCTAAACATAAGATAAACAAATATTAGAAAGAATAAAAATAATAAAAATATATCATAAATAATATTATTGAGGACATCAACAAAATGTTAAAATAGAAATTAAAAGTATATCTTAATAATTTTCAAGCGTTAGAGTAACATTTTGAGGTTTTTTTATTATTGACAAAAATAATCATTATTATAAATATGCATTTTAATACATATATATATATATGTATGTATGTATGTATATAAGAATGATTGTAACATAAAAGTATATTTATTTACATCTGAAAGCACAATAATTTGTGCAATACACGAATTTATTTTATCTATTTAAATATGCATGTATCATATATATTTATAAATTTAGATATTTTATACATGAATTTTATTTATTTAGAAAAAAACAATTTTAAATATTTAAATAATATATATGATATGGATAGCTTATTTTTATACTTTTCAATTTTGTTAATAAAATATTTTCTAAAATAAATTAAAATTAAAATTATTTATTTTATAATATAAATAGATATCAATAAATATTTTATTTAGTTTTTCAAATAGATAATATTAAAATTATATGTTTTTAAATTTTTTTATTAGATGGTTAGTATTTAAAATTATTTTAAGATATATTTTTTTAAGATTGAGAGATTTTAAGAATTAGAAAAATTTTAAAAAAGTGGAAAAGTGGGAAAGTTAGTACTTATTATTGTTTTTTACTTAGATGGACATGAAATTAATTGATTCTAACCTGTCATTCAAATAAAATGTCCACATAAGTATCTATGTAGATATCTTACTAAATTTACTATGTACCTTATAATATAATATATATTAGAATTTATAAATAAAAACATAAACATAAGTCAAAATTTTGAATTTGGGTATAACTCAATTTCTTCATTCAATATTTTAAGGGATTGCTTTAAGTAAATTTGAGATTTAAATCACGACACCGACAATTCTTTGTTTGATCTTCTTTGTAAAATAAAAAAATATTTATGACTTTCTTTTATCAATCTATCTATCTATTTATATATATATATATGTATATATATATATATATATATATATATATATATATATATATATATTATAAAATCCTCAAATCGTCTTTGAACACCCCAAAAGTTCGATAGCTTTATAATTTACATGCAATGAATTAGTCTCTCCTCTTTCTTTGAAGGCCTCATTGCAGAACTGATTGACTCAGCTACTATTGTTTAACTTAATTTCCATGAAGCCTTATTTATATAACATCTATACAATTTCTCAATTAATTAAAATTCAAAATGAAAAACAACTGATTTATCCTAAATTTTATGTAAAACAAAATCATAGACCCAAAGAACACAAAATAAAAAGAAAAAAAATAACATGAAAACATGTATAGTTCTCCACGGCCTCTCACTGTTGGTGAATATGGAACTGGAATACAATAAAGCTAGGTATTTCTTCCTTTTGAAAAAGGTTTACCGAGACAAAACAAAGATTTTAAAAAAAAAAATTTAACTCAAATGTTTTCCGGCAAGTTAGGTAAATAAGAGTTAAAAGGTAAATTAGGAATTAATTAAAAAAGCTCAATGTTAAGATATCAATTGTTAATAAGGAAACGGTTCAAATCCTATCACATAAAAATCATTTGCCTAGTTCAATAAATAATAAAATATCAAGTAGAACATAACAACTAAGATTAACTATATCTATAATGAATATCAATTATATATAATGTTTCCAATCTAATAGTTAAGGTGATTTAATATGCCTTCAGTTTTTTTATTTTTTATTTTTTGCTAAGCCACAAATCTATTAATAAAATATTGAATTACAAGAGTAACCAACATACAAAACGGTTCGATACAATAGCAAAAATCAGAGCAGAATTACTTAGCAAATTTTTTTTTTGTGTAAGCATTGGTATCATCATCTGTTTTACGAACTAAAATTAATTCTATTTCAAATTGAGAGTGATAAACGGTAAAACTCTCGTAATAGTGAGAATTTTAGAATTTGAACCCTATCAAATGTCTTATGAAGAAGTTTATTTTTACTTATTCCAACCATTTATTAGTTTTACCCTAGCAAACTAAAACATTATCCCTATTAACAAAGAACTACAGAACTGCAAACCCATAAAAACTCCACGAAAACAGCTCAAAATACTACCAAACCTTGAATGCATCAGCCACCAGAAAGAATCAGCCCTGACTATATCATCTTTGATAGCTTCAAAATTTAAAAGCTTTGGTTTTTGGTGCATGTAAATGTAATCTATTTTCAAAACGGCACCCTTAATTAAATCAAGCAATTCGTTTATAAAAATTCATATTTGTATTATGAAAAATTATTTTTATATCATGTAAAACATAAAAATTTCATGTCAATATTTATGTCAACATGCCAAACGTAAATTCTTTTTTTTAGCTTTTTTCATATTAATATACAATTTTTTTCTAACTTTTAGTCCATATTATCTTTGTTTGTTTTATTTGTATCATATCACTGTATTATATTTAAGATTGCTAGATTTACTCTCAATTCTCAAGTTTCAACATATGCCTCAATATCGAGGCAGAAAAATCAAAATTTTTTACCTGCATTTATCGACTTTTAGTTCAAAATTTTGGGCATCATGGGCCCGGTGGGCACCGGCTGCTTCCTTTCGCCTCGAAGTACATATATAAAGAGAACGACAGAGAGAAACAGTTGGCGGCAGCCCTTGTGCATGCAAACAGATAAGATGAAAGGATGAGAAAAATGAAAAGAAAGTGAATATGAAAGAGTCAGACCCGTGTCTGCAAATATATTAAAACAGTTGCTTTTACAGTGGGATGAAAGGCTGTACCAAGAAATGTAAAGAGACCTTTTTCAAGTTTCAACGTTTTTTTCAAATTCAAACAGAGGCCACTTGCTGAATAAGATTCTTTCAAGACCATAAAAATGTATACGTTAAGAGCATTGACCTTTACATTAATTTTTTTTTCTTGTACATATGAAGACTTGTTCATGGTCGACTTCAGCAAATGGTTCCCGTTCACATATATGTGCAATATAGCGTGCAAAGTATATAATAACATTATTAAATTTCTTCAAAAGGATGTATACATATACATATACTCAATGTATGCCATGGTACATGTCTGCCCGTAAATACATATTAAACTATTTATAAACATCAAGGATATGATGCATGTATATGCCTATATATATATATATATATATATATACATACATACATACATATAAAAGAGTACTTAGTTGCGTATGGATATAAATGTATGGAACAGGTCATACATGAATATCGCCCATAAGTCCACATCTGTAATTAAGCTATTACATGGAAGAAAGAAGATATACTAAACAATGCAAGCAACATATATAAAACCTTGATTTAGTTTCAAGTTTAACATACTAATTAGGTCAATGCTTTGTTCTTTATTTTTGCTTGCGACAGTTTATAAGCATTACTTATTCTAACAAGTAAATTTTTTTATGATCAAAATTGCTTAGATTAATCTATAATATGATCTAGCTAGGAAATTTCCTATTTAATAATGGTTACAGTTAAGAACTTGGTTTCCAAACGGTCATACAAGCAACTTGAAATTATTGAAGAATTGGAAGGTTGAAGTATAATAAAGGTTTTTAAGTCCTATGCATTGGGTTACGGAGGAATTCAGCTATTTAAAAATTTGCACTAACCTTTAGAGACTTTGCAGGCTATATTAATTTAATAAAGCATAAGGTGGGGTTTTTTTTATTGAAACTAGGTCAACAGTCCCAATCGGCCATTAGAATTTCTATTTAAACTTTTTTTTTAACTTTTTACACCACACTTCTAACTATACCATAAAAATACTAAATATACTTCATTAATTTACCATTTTAACCCTCCTGAACATTTCACCGAAATCCCATCGTTTCTTTAGCAAATCAGCCAAATCTCCACCTTAAAATCTTCATTTTCGACGGCTTCCAACAACTGCTCCTTTATCTCTATCAGTGTCCAGTATTATTCTTTTGTCACTCTTGCAAATATTAAAGACTAATTAATTATAATTATTACAATAAAAATTATAATAAAATTCATTAATTATAATTGTAGACACCGTATTTTGTCCGAGGTCTTAATTTGTAGAAAAATAATTAGTAGAGTTAAGTGATATTGTATTTTAAATAATTTAGTAATTTAAATCAGGATTTTTAGATTTAGAATTAACATTAATTAGAAAATTAAAATTAAAATAGTATTTAGGAAAAATAAAAAAAAGACAAAGAAAAAATAATAAAATTAATTTTAGGGTAAGATAATTAGGTTTTTGGGATAATTATTTGGATTAATATTAAATTTGATATAGTTAGATTAGGATTAATCTAAGAAATAGATAAAATGTTAAAAATAAGAGATGATTAATAAAATAGATAGAGTTGTATTATGACTCAAATAAATTTTTTATTATAAAAGAGAGGCCTTTGCTCCACTGAAAGGGGAGGAGACGGAGCCTTTCAAAAAAAAACATCTTCATCGCCCATCCCTGCTCTATCACTACACACTACCCCGTCACTCTCACAACCACCATTAGCATTACTCATCACTTCTGCCCAGCTGATCCCTCTCCATCTTCGTTGCCTCCACCTTGCCGTGTTGCACAAGAAGTCCATCAGCTGCTGCTTCTTTCCCGATTGCACAGTCACCATTGACTCATCATCACTTTGCACCTCCTCACTAAAACGTTGCCCCTAATCCATCGCTGCTGCACTGCCACCGTTCAAGGCTGCTCGTGGTAACACCTCTAAGCCGAGCTCGTTGCCCCTGCTGGTTTCTTTGCTACTGTCCACCCTCCTCGCATCCACACTACATCGTTGCTAGGTTCGATATTGTTGCCACCGCTAGGAGTGCTGCAAGTTTCTACAAAATAGCTCGGTTTTCCAGTCTTGCAGTTGTTTGCTACTGCTAATCCCGCAAGTGGCTGCTGAACGTTGCCGCCGACTACACCACTGATCAGCACCTTCATGCCATCTTTGCTGTTGCGTTCCACTTACACTTGCTGCTGCAATTACTAGAGGGAAGGAAAGCCACGTGAAACCAGGAAAAACAGAAGGAAAGAACGTGTAGCAATAAAGAAAGAAAAGAAATAATCAAGGTAGAGTGGGATAGCTCGGTTTTCCAGGTTTGTTTCTTTTGTTTGGTTGATTAATTAATTAAAACAAATATAATCTAACAGCATGATTTGATGATATAATAATTATTGGCATGATTAATTTAACGATTTATATGGTAATAGTCTAACTTTGTTATTAAATCTGACTCAATAATTTAGAAAATTTTGCATGATAATTAATTTGACTTGATAACTGCTTGTAAAATATTAACTTGTAGTATAGTACATTGATTTAGTTTGCATGTATGATTTTGATTTAACAATGTTGTATGATTTAGATGAGTATTCTAAGATCATAAAAAAATATGAACAATAGATATATATAATTAAGATCAAATAAATAAATGTGGATTATACCGAGGACGAAACTCCAAGAAAGTCAATTGAGACTCTTTGGAATTTCTAGATGAAAGAATCTTTCTTAAGTTGAGCCAAATTGATTGAATACTTTTGAAAGAATTTTTTTAATTAATTCATATTTATTTATAATAAAAATAAAAGTAAGATAAGATAGATGAATTAGATATAGATAAATAAAAATGAGCAAATAAAGATAAATAAACAAATAAAGATAAATAAATAAAATAAGATAAGACAACATATCTAAATAATAAATAGAATAATAAGATAAATAAAAAAGGGTAAATATGAGTTATGCCGATGATGAAATTTCAAGAAAGTCGATTGAGACTCCTTGAAAATTTTTAGGTGAGGAGGTTCCTTTTGGGTCGAGCCAAATTGATGGGACGCTTAAAAGTGAATTTTCAATAAAAACATAATTCATGTTTATTTCTTGTAAATAAAATAAATAATAATATAAAAATAATTAAAAAATTAGAAAATCTAAGAAATTTATAAAATGGATATAGAGTCAAAACTAGAGACAAAATTAGGAGAAAGAAGGAATCTCATAAAATATTGAAATCTATCCGACGATAGAGTTCAGGAAAGTCAATTGAGACTTATTGAATATCTTGAGGTGAGGGGAGTTTCTAAGGTTGGAGCCAAATTGATGGAAAAATCTTAGAAAATTTTCAATATATAAGTATATCGAAATTAATATGAACCCAAGGCAAATTATAAAGATAACCTAAAGCTAGTTGGTACCATCTTAGGATGGGCGTTGTGGGAGTGCTAATCCTTCCCCACACGTAACCGTATTCCCGAGTCTAAAAATCTTTGAACGTAAATCATGCCTTATCTTTAGACATGAATAGGTCACCAATCACATCTTAGGTTTGAATAGTTGGTGGTGACTCCTAGAATTTTAAAGTCTAACGGGTTAGGTTTTAGGACTTAACACGTTATGACAATAATTATTAAAATAAAATTTATAATAAAATTATAGTATCAAACTATCCGTACAAAACAACTTGCAGTGGAATCCTGTATTTGCTTAATACAAGCTCCTTGCGCAAGGCACATTGCACTGGGACAAATTTAACGCTGTCGTGTCCTAGCGCAAGCTCCCTTGCAAGGCAGCTTGTGCGTAGCGCTCATCCCAACCAAGCCAACATGCATTGGGACCTACTTCACGAGCAAATTGGCTTGCGTGGGCAGCAAGAAGTATAAATGTTTATCTTAAAACTTTTTTACTTTTTGATATTTTGAAACTTACTTCTTGAGTTTCCATGCTTTCATATTCTTAAATGCTATCATAATAATTATTCTCATTTAAATTTTTAATTTTTTGTTAGAGTGAATAAAATTTAGGGTTTATGAGAAAAAAAATTTAGGGTTTAGAAGGGGAGAAGGAAAAAATGTGAAGCTAATGAGAAAAGAGAGAAGAAGCTGATGGAGAAAAGAGAGGTAATGAGCTATTTGTTTTGGAATTTATATTAGGGTATATTTGTTTTTTCATACAACGGTCTTTTTATCTTAAAAAAATTTGAAGCGTAAAGAATAAGAAATGAAATGTAACAGAAATTCTCATCGGCCGTATATGGGATGCATTTCATTTTACAATTAGGATTCGAATTTTTCATCCCTCACTTTCTTCGGGATCTAAAAATTCAAGCCCATTGGATTTAATTTAATCTGAATTCCGATTTGATTCTCATTAACTTGGTTTTTTTTTTCGTTAATTGGATCTCGCGACTTATTTTTAATCTATTTGAACTCTTTAACGGGCTCCAAATTGGATTTATAATTTGATTTTTGACTTTGATTAAACTGTTTGACTTGAGTTTTGATTCCAATTAAATCGAAAATGACTTTGGGCCAACCCTTTCATTCCATCCCAGTCTAGCCCAGTTCATCCCATTAATTCCGTTCCATTTCATTCCAGTCCAACCCTTCTGCTACTCCATTTTTATCTTAAGTAATTAATTTCGAAAATCATGAAACATTAACCCAAAAAATTGATTCAATGGGTAAGAAAACATCACAAACAAAAACACAACAGTCAGTCAGAGAAAATATACACACAGTCAACATAAAACACAAATATAGAAAAATAAATTTTGGGCGTTTTTTGGTTTTTTCGGTTTTGGGGAAGTGTAGGGTGGCTGGGGAAATCTGGTTTTCAAAAAATGTTTTTAGGTTTGATTTAGGCGTTGGGTTTAAGGTTTTGGTAGAAAGAGTTTTTTTTGTTTCTTTAATCTTAGATCTATGAGGATTTGTAGGAATTCTGGAATTGCTGAAGAACATTTCTAGAAAATTTGGATTTTTTTTTTCGACCACAGGCGAGCAGCGAAGTTTGCAAAAGAGGGTTTTCCAAGAAATGAAGTTCAATCATGTTAACTAACAACAGGCTAATAAGGCTACTCACTAGGTTGCGGAGCAGTCAACGAAGGAGATGTGCCCAAAAGACCTCCACCTTCTTTAGTTTACATTTTAACTAGTATGGTCTCCATGTTGCACCTATAGTAATGCCTTGAACTGAAAATCAAGAGAAAATAATGCTTTCTCACTATATGACGTTTATTATGGATGATGTGAATTTTTGTTGTGATGAAATATAAACAAGATTGGATAATTATCTTATACACAGTTAGTGGAGTTTTTTAATTCCATAAGTAGGATTAAAATGATGACACATGTTTTACTTTATTTATTTTTATTTTCTTAATATTTTTAAAGAACATGTATTATTATCCTAACTCTCCTTATGAAATTAAAAAACCCACTAATAGTGTATAGGATATTAATCATATATACAAAATCATTGAATCAAATTGTATGTAATAACAAAGAGTGTTATATATATATATATATATATATATATATATATATATATATATATGTGTGTGTGTGCGCGCGCGCGCGCGGTTATAATTGTCTTTTCATATGAAACAAATACAAAGATTCATAAAGAATATTATTCTAGGGCTAAATAAAAATGACTAACAACAATTGTGAGTGCAATACTAAGTGGATAATTAGCTTCATGTTAGCTAATTAACGTTTTATTGCTAAGTTACAGGTCAAATAAAAGATAATTATCTTATCCACTGATAATTGAATTTTTTTTAATTTTACAAGATTAAAAATTTGTCACACAACTCATTTTTATTTTTTTAATATTTCCTAAAAAAACATTTATCTCTAAAAATTTCAAAAACGATATATTGGATAATTTTTTTAAAATAAAATACCATAACTTATTTGAATTAGCAAAACTGCACAAAATGGATTATAAAAAAAAATCTTTCAACTTAAAATCAATATCTATGTTTTTTTCTTTTTTATGAAAAGAAATGTTAAGTTTGAAGCCAATTTGTCTACCATTCTTATATTGTTCTCTAATTTGAAAGACAAAAACATTTATAGTCTATCGTGGGAAAAAAAAATCTGCTTATACCCTTTTTTTTTGTAATTTTCTTTTTTATTTTCTCTTGCCAAAGAAATCAAAGAAAATTAAGATAAAACTTATAGGATAAAATTATACCTATACACAAGCCAGATTGTTCCAACTCACGAGCCTGACCCAATTCGAACTGAACTTTAGTAGGAATTTTCAAGTTAGCTCGATTCAGAACATTAAATTATTAATAAAAATATATTTTTAATTAAATTTAATAAAATTGTACTTTAAAATATTAAACTATTGATAATATTTAATATATATACTTTACAAATTTTGGTTTTTTTGCATAAATGAATTAGACCAAGTCACATGGAACTTTTTCTAGGACTTTTAGAAGATTGATCGGGTTTGACCTTACCTGGCCTAATCCAGGGACGTTTGTAGACGAAATGAAAATATATAGGAATAATAAAAATTGTGGATAGATTTGAAATGGAAAGTTTCATTTTTGAATTTTAAAATGGAAATGTTATGAGACGAACAAAAATTATTATATAGTTCATTTTATTATTTGATAAACAAAAAAAATATATAGATGAAATGAATTAAAATGGTGAAACTGCAATATTGAAAAATTAATGGCTAAAATATTTTTTAAAAAAAGCCACGTACGCCTTCTTGCTTTATCTTGCTAATTTTGTGCTTTTATTGTATTTAAATAAATTTTTATCTTTCAATTTATATCTATTCAAGTTTCAAACCCTTATCTATAACATAAAAATACTATTAACTTATTTGATGACCTGCATTTGATGGTCATGTGAAAGATTATATGACATGATGATAGCGTGACTAAATAAAATTGAGTTAGATTACGATAATTAACAAAAATATTTTTAATTACCAATAAGGGAAAATATCCTTTTTTCCTCTTGCCAAAATTAATTTACATGTAATCGTCAAGTTACTATTTATTGAAAAAAGATTTTTAGTTAAAACTTACAAATAAGACTTTTTCTAATTTAGAGATGCGCGTATATACAATAGAATAAAAATTGACACGATAATGTTGATGCAAGCCAAAAAAAATGTCAGTGGTTATCTACATATTCTTATTTTTGACATATGGAAATTGTACTATATCAAGTCAATCATATATAATTTGTTCACTTGGAAAATTTTATTCAAACAAGTTAGTTAAAAGTTCCTTTTGTCTATGCTTATGTATATTTGTACATATATTAGGGGGAAATTGTGAAAAGTAAAATGTACCTGATGATTTTTGGTAAAACATTTGACTTTCTTCTAAATAATGAAATAATAATAATGATGTAATAGTGGAGATTTGGTCTTGATGTTTCATTGGTTGACAACAATAGGATTTCATTTAATATTAGGCCTAACTGGAAAGAAGAATAAATAAAATTATACAACCGGGTGGATTAATTTCTTTCCCCTTACTGTTTAGAGAGGAAAATGTTTTGGCTTGGAGAACGGAAGGGATTCTTACATTTTGTTTATATTATGTTTGGTAGGAAAGAGATAAATATGTAAAAAAAAAATATTGTTATTATTTAATATTGGGCCTTCACCTTTATGTAATAAATAAAATGTAGATTGACGCCAAATATCAAATAGCTTCGGACAGGACTATTGGCCCATGCCCCATGCTACGTGTGGACTCATTAAAAGAGAGAATTTTCTTAAATATATTATTGTTAATTTGTTTGTGAAGAATTTTCTTTTCTATGTATGTGAGTTGATTGGATTTATTCATAGGTTGAATGGGCTACTTAAACTTGAAAATTGATCATATTTTTTAATAGATTTTGATAAAAATATTAAACACATTAAATGAATTGTGAGCTAGCAAATAAGATCTAATAAAAAATCGAACTAAGCCTGAAATCAACATTTAAAGCCCATCTCCAACCCACCCAAGTCCTACAATTATATGTTTTTACAATTTTTTTTTATATTTTAGTTAATTTATATCTATATACCTAAAATTGGTGAGAATGTTGAATGTTGGTGAAACCACGATCAGCTTCTCTCCAATAAATGCGTTCACCCTCACTCTTGTTGCCACATGTATTCTTTTGTCTGATGTTTGTCTATAGTTTTTTTCAGGCTGAATGCTCAAATAAGGATCTAATATTTTTGAAAATATTTAATTCAGGATCTCAATTTTTATTTTGCTCAATTCAGGATAAAACGTTTTCGATTTTGCTCAAATAAAGACTTTTTAACGCGCGTGAGTTACACGCGTCGTTAAAATAATAACAGTGTTTATAAAAGACACGTGGCAGCGTGTGATTGGGCCACGTGACAGAAGTGGACACGTGACAGCATAAGAGTGAGACACGTGGCAGTGACATATAATTAATTTTCTTTTAATAGGTAAAAATACGTTGATACGTGGCAGCGTATTAGTATAACACGTGGTAGGATTAGACACGTGGCAGAGTGTGAGTGTGACACGTGGCAAGAGTTGACACGTGACAGCATGAGAGTGGGACACATGGCAGTGAGATATAATTATTTTTCTTTTAATAGGTAAAAAATACATGGACACGTGGCAGTGTGTGAGTGGGATACGTGGCAAGGTGGACACGTGGCAGTGTGTGAGTGGAACACGTGGCAGTGATTTATAATTATTTTTCTTTTAATAGCTAAATTTTTTTATTATAAATATTAATAAAAAATTAAAAATGTAAATATTATTTATAATATTATAATTAATAGTTAATTTTGTTAGTTGATTTTTTAATAAAAAATAACTTTTAAAAATTTATATTACATTTTCAAAAAAAAAATATTTTGTTAGAAAATAAATTTTTATAAAAAATATTTCTATACTTTTTTTCACTTTGTTTTTCTTTTCATTCCTTTTTGTTTTTATTTCTTTTATATGATTTAAATTTAAAATAATTTTTATTGCAAATTAAATATATTTATTTTTAGAAAATTGAGTTTTTCTAGGAAATAAGTTTATTTTTTTAATTACATTAATTTTTCTAAAAAGACAATTCTTACATATTTTTCTTTATTTTTATGGTTTCTTTATCTTCTTTCTTTTTTTGTCAATTAGAAGAAAATATAGAAAACAAAAAAGAAGAAAAATACAAATTAAATTTAGTAATTTAAATTTTATTCTTTAAAAATATATAATTTCTAATAAAATTATGGCTAATAGTTTTTTTCCTTTTTTATGGTAAAAACGAAAAAAAATTAAGAAAGAAAAAATAATAATTATACTAGTTAAAAAAAATTTTATAATAATTTTTATGTTTGAGAAATTATTTTCTAAAAAAAAATTTAAAAATTTTATTTATTTTAAAAAATAATTTTAAAAAATTTATTCAAGAAAATATTATTTTATCAAAATATATAGTTTTTCTTGAATAAAAAAAAGAAAGAAAGAAAAGTAAAAAAAATAAGTGGACACATGGCAGCGTATTAGTGGGACACATGGCAGGAGTGGACACGTGGCAGCGTATGAGTGAGACACGTGGCAGTGACTTATTAGTGGGACACGTGGCAGCATGTGAGTGGGACACGTGACAATGATTTTATAATTATTTTCTTTTAATATGTAAAAATACGTGGACACGTGGCGTCGTGTGGGTGTGACACATGGCGATAATTGTCCTTTCATCGTCACCTACTCTCTTTAACGGCGCGTGTAACTCACGCGCATTAAAAAGTATTTATTTGAGCAAAATAAAAGTTGAGATCCTGAATTGAATATTTCCGAAAACGTTAGATCCTTATTTGAGTATTCAGCCGTTTTTCTCAAGTTTTTATGTTTTGCTCCTTGGTTCTTTTCTTTTGCATGGTTGATTCTAGAGGGATTTTTCGATTTTCTTACTAGTTTTTTTTGTCCTTTTAGCTCTTTAAAAATATTAGGCTTTGTTGATTGCATGGTGAATGTCTATTTTGTCTTTGGTTCTTTTTCCTGTCATGCAAGTTGACCATTTATTTTGCCTGTTATTCTATTATTTCTTGCATGGTTTTGTTGTCTTCCCCTCGTTTATCTGTTTCCAACAGATTCTCTTTACGATATGAGTTGATGGTTATTGGATCCCACGTTGCATTGGTTTATGGATGCCACGTTCCGATATTGACATTCAGTACCAACATTTTCAATTAAACTTTATGTTTGCTTAAGCTATTTATAGTGTCCCCAATTAATTTCCTTATAAATCGGTTACGTACACTTGATATTCAATTTACATTTCTATAATGTCATTTTTAAAACAATTATAAGTAACCATAAACTACATTTCCATATACTACTATTAACTCAAAACATATGTGTTAGCTTTAAATTGCAATATATATTTTGAAATGACAAAAACTTAAGTAAGCTTTAATGTTTTAATTCATATTGTAAATTTGCCTTATCACACATGATTTTCTCAATCCATTTTCAAGTGATCATATCAAACTTAAGACCATGATTTATTGATACACTTTTATTGGTCTTAATTCTTTATAAATGTTTTGAATATTTTAGAAAATCACTTGATGATTTCTTGGACAGTATTTTCATTTGAGAAAGTCAAGAAAAACTCCCTTAAAGCTTATAAATGTTTTGGGTTGAATTAGGATAAAAAGTCATATCATTTCTAACCCAAAAGTGCAGGAAAAATGCCCTCTGGAAGAAAAGGATCGATCCCCACTGTAGCAGGATCGATCCCTTTTTGGCAGAAAGTCTTCCCAAGGTCCCTGAAGCCCAGAATCAAGAATCTGGACAGAAGGGATCGATCCCCACTGTAGCAGGATCGATCCCTTCGCTCGAAAATAGCCTATAACGGCTAGTTTTGTGAGATACAACGGTCATATTCAATCTTGGCTCCACCCAACGGCTAGAATACATCCAAGGGACTATAAATAGAGGATTAGAAGCTAAAGAAAAGAAGAGGAACAACCAAGCAACATCTTTCATCATCTTATTCATCTTCCTCAAGCCTCAAACAACAATCAAGAGCTCCAAAGTCTACATCATCTATCATTCTCTTATTCCTTGTAGTGCTTAGCACAAATCTTGTATAGGCTTTTATTTGTGCTTAATCTTTGTAATCACTTGCCTATCTAGAGGCCTTCTTTGATTACTTATCTTGTAAACACATTCAATCCTTGTAAAAGGGGAGGTTTCTCTTTAGCCTAAGAAAAAGAGGGAGGTTTCTCTTTAACCTGTAAAAAGAGGGAAAAGAGGTTTCTCTTGAGCCTAGAAAAAGAGAGAGGTTTCTCTTGAGCCTTGAAAAGAGGGAGTGTAACAAATTCAAGGATAGTGAATTTGGGGAAAATCCTTGGGAGCGTCTCAAGGTAGAGGACGTAGGCAAGGTTGCCGAACCTCTATAAATCGCTTGCGTACATTTCTCTATCCTTACTCTCTTTACTTATTTGCAATTATATTTGTGGTTATTGCTTTGAATTTATATTGCATAATTGAATAGCCTAGAGAATTTAGAAAATATCAATATAGGCTAGAGAATTTAGAGAAACCGAAAAACGAACCTAAGGTTAGTGAAAAACCGATTCACCCCCCCTCTCGGTATAGCCTATAGAGCTAACAATTGGTATCAGAGCTTGGGCTCGAGATTGATTTAGACTAACCTCTATCGAGCAAAACGATCATATATGGCTCACTTGAATATAGGCGCACCCTTAGGAGAAGAGGGACAATCATTAGTTAGACCTCCACTCTTCAATGGAGAGAATTACTCTTATTGGAAAACAAGAATGATGTTGTTTGTCCAATCAAATGATTATGAAGTATGGAGAGTGATAGTTAATGGTCCCAAAGTCCCAATGAAGAAAGTAGATGGAAAAGATGTCCATAAGAATGAGGATGAGTGGGACACAAATGACATGAAAATGGCACAATTGAATGCCAAGGCTATGCACACTCTCTTTTGTGCATTAGGTCCAAATGAATATAATAGAGTCTCCTTATGTGAGAATGCCAAGCAAGTATGGGACAAATTAGCCATCACACATGAAGGGACAAATCAAGTGAAAGAAACCAAAGTAGGTATGCTCACTCATGATTATGAGCTTTTTAGAATGAAAGAAAATGAGTCCATGAGTGAAATGTACACTAGGTTTAATAACATAATTAATGGACTTAAGGCATTAGGCAAGAGCTATTCTAATCTAGAAATGGTTAAGAAAATCTTAAATAGTTTACCAAAATCTTGGGAGGCAAAGGTGACGGCTATAGAAGAATCTAAGGATCCTAACACCTTATCTCTAGATGAACTTATGGGCTCCCTACTTACATATGAAATGAAATTAAAAAGAAATGAAGTGCCTTCAAAGAAAGTAGGGGTAGCACTTAAGTCTTCCACTCATGAGGTCATCGAAGATGATAGTGATGAGAGTGGAAATGAGGAAGAAAAGGAAATGGCAATGTTTGCCAAAAGATTCAATAGATTTATGAAAATGAAAGAGAGAGAGAGTAATAGGAGACATCATAGGGGAGAGTCAAGTAGAAGAGAAAAAGACCCCTTAGTGTGCTATGAATGTAATGAACCGGGTCATACTAAGTTAGATTGCCCCTTACTTAGGAAGGAAAAGGATAGGAAGCCTAGGAAGAAAGCATTTGTGGCTGCATGGAGCGATAGTGATAGCTCCGATGAGGAAAATGTAGATGAAGAGGTAGCTTACTCATGCTTTATGGCCATTAGTGATGATGAGGCTAGTTGTAGTTCTAGTGAAGATAATGACTATACCTTTAGTGAACTACAAAATGCCTTTAATGATTTAGCAAATGAATTTCAATGCATGAATTCCAAATATAAGAAAATCATTGCTAAATTAAAAATAGAAAATGAAGCCTTGATAAATGCTAAGCTAGAATTTGAAAAGAAATTAGAAGAGGCTAACTTAGAAATAAATGAGTTAAATAAAAAGAATACAAATTTGCATAACTCATTCTCTAGGTTCTATATGGGTCAACAAAAATTAGATCACATGCTTGAGACCCAAAGAGCTTTCTTTGATAAAGATGGGTTAGGTTATAATGCAAAACAAAAAGAGCTCCAAAGTCTACATCATCTATCATTCTCTTATTCCTTGTAGTGCTTAGCACAAATCTTGTATAGGCTTTTATTTGTGCTTAATCTTTGTAATCACTTGCCTATCTAGAGGCCTTCTTTGATTACTTATCTTGTAAACACATTCAATCCTTGTAAAAGGGGAGGTTTCTCTTTAGCCTAAGAAAAAGAGGGAGGTTTCTCTTTAACCTGTAAAAAGAGGGAAAAGAGGTTTCTCTTGAGCCTAGAAAAAGAGAGAGGTTTCTCTTGAGCCTTGAAAAGAGGGAGTGTAACAAATTCAAGGATAGTGAATTTGGGGAAAATCCTTGGGAGCGTCTCAAGGTAGAGGACGTAGGCAAGGTTGCCGAACCTCTATAAATCGCTTGCGTACATTTCTCTATCCTTACTCTCTTTACTTATTTGCAATTATATTTGTGGTTATTGCTTTGAATTTATATTGCATAATTGAATAGCCTAGAGAATTTAGAAAATATCAATATAGGCTAGAGAATTTAGAGAAACCGAAAAACGAACCTAAGGTTAGTGAAAAACCGATTCACCCCCCCTCTCGGTATAGCCTATAGAGCTAACAATATGATTGTACATTTAGTTCACTACGATATAGTTTACATCCCTTATATAAAATACATACATAATAGTATTGTACATATATTATCTGAACATATAAAAGTAAATAGTATACCTCTACGGTCTTTGAGAAAACCCCTTGAGGGATACCGAGAAACTCAAACCTCAGTAGCGGTATAGAAAGCTACTGTAGATAATCTGAAAAGAAAGTAAGAGGGTGAGCTTACACCTAGTAAAAAATATATAAAAGAGTTGATACTATGCATAACTACATGCAATATCATAAAACATGCTCTTATATTTCTAAACTACTATCCTTACAGTATTTACGCACTCTATCGGAAGGATACTATAATTGATTAGGTAACCAGGCTGAGTACAGAAGGATGTTTTAAAACACCTCACTTGTCTGGATCCCTAACTCCGACTATAGGGAGTGTAATGTGATTTGTTCGATAAGCAATCTAGTCATACAGTTGTCTGATAATAATTTCATAATGTTTTGGTAAACACTTAACAAATAGTTCAATAAGTAATGTGATATTCAATTCAATGAAACAGTTCAGTAAGTCATTTGATAAGTAGTATCATAAACAATTTCAATAAACAGTACGGTAAATAATTTACCAAAATGTATTCATTGAACAATTCTATAAACGATAAAATAGTACAATAACATGGTTCGATAAACAGTACAGCAGAGACAAGGCATCACCCGGTATAATCATGCAAATTTCAGTGTCCCAAAGGGGAATAACAGTAAGACATATGGCTATAGTCACAGTGGTGTTCACAGTATACACTGATCAGGTGACATCTGGAATGGCTAATGACGTGATCAAGATCAATCAGCAAACAGTACAATACAGTTAATCAGTATAGCATGATATACCCGAAGGTTTCTATGGGACCAACAATCTCAAAACAGTTCATAAAACAATGAAACACTCTTAAGAAATCAATCCAAAACTAAATAATCTTCAGTTAATCCATAGTTCGATAAAATTGGTAATAATGATAGTTAAAGTATAAAAATTCGACAAATATTCTTAGTTTGAAATCCAACTTTCAAAATATTTTATTTACGTATAAAAAGGTTTCTAGGACTCATGTATATCTCGAAGACTAGAAAAATTATTAAAATCAATCCGGGAAAATAAGTTACAAATTTGGTACTGATATCGACCTATATGAAACCTTTGAACTTCTTTCACTTTTAAATTCTTTTCAATTCCATGTATAATCTATCTTTGAGATTCTAAGGTTTAGGGTTCAATTTATGAAATTTTGACAGCGTAATAGTACTAAAAACACAGTTCAATAATCACAACACAATTTTCCAATTTCAATCAATTCGTAGGCTTCAATCACGTACTATCTCAATTGAATTAGTATTAATGCAACATAGTATCCCTTACCACTCAGTTATTGCCTAGTCATGCAATTAGCACCAGTACGAGCAACTTTAGAGTTGCAAAACACAACACAAACGTAGTCAATTCACCACACATCAGTTATAAAGAGTACTTAACTCTTTGAGACTTAGTATATTGCCTACTGTAACCTTAAATCTGGTCTACTTCATATTAGTGCCAACTTTGCAACTAATGTCGAATCACTTTCTGACTGCACCAATAGTTTTATATTAATTTATATAGTATTCTAGGACCAAAATTACATCAATTGAGCATAATTCCAATATCCCCTTCACTTAGCTGAATTGGCTTCTCTCTCCTACACTCTCATTTTCAACAATTTAGAGCTACAAACGTGTTCTACGCAGTCTTTATATTCATTGTACACCACTTTTGCATGACAAAACACCATATTCATGCTTGTACATTTTTGGCTGAAACCCTTAAGCAAGAATTCTCATGATTTTAATTCAATCCAAGCTCAAATACATGCTTAAACCCTTAAATCACATAGCATAAAGTCATTAAAACACGAAAAACTAAGCTTTCTCTCACCTTGTTTACTTGGCCGAAAATGAAGGAAACCCAGACACCAAGAAAATAGCCTCTCCAAGGTTGGATTTTGGTACTAGGTTGTAGAGCTCGAAGATCTGGATAGGTTTGGTGAAGACAGTTTTCGATTTCGATGAGTTTTCATTAGTGTCTTGGTGAATTTCTCTTTCTAAATGAAGCTTTGTTAATGGAGGAGTGAGAAGATGATGATGGTAGATAGTAGGTGAAGAAGAAAAGGTTATAAATTTCTTTAAAATAAAAATCTTGGCGTTAAGTGACCAAAATGCCCTTGGTACATAACAAAAATACGAACCACATCCTTCATTATTCTATTTCGGTTTTAGACATTCAGTCTAACCTCCAAATATTTTATTCAATCATAAAATATATGTATTCATCATATTATATTCATTGGAGAAACCTTCAATAAGGTTTAGCTGGTAAAAAGGTGAAATTACCAAAATACCCTAATAGTTCAATCGCATAATTTTGGCTTTTACGTGTGATTTAGTCTACTAATGAACATGGTATGAGACTATTTCACACAAGGATTCATCTATAACTATTAGTTGGTTTTGAATCAGTTTAGATTGACTGTGTTATACGATTGTTTTTGGGGCTTATGGACTTAATCGTCATTTTTAAAATTGTTGCACGTTTTTAGAAACATACACAAATAGAGAAATTTCAAGATGTAGATTCTTACCATATCATTATTTTACTCCAAAAATTAGCACTGTAGGGTTGTATCTCCTTCAGAGCATTAGATGTCCTAGTAGAGCCCATAATCCAAGTCTCCATTATACCTACGAAACATAAGGCATATAAATAGCTATGAGACATCTTAGTTTCTTAACTTCATTAACAATATAGAACAGTGATAGGAAATGTGAATCTCACAATGGACTTTATCTCTTTTTGCGTGTTGTTTCTATTAAGTTTCTATTGTTGTTACTTGTTGCCATTTTGGTTTGTGCTGCCTAGCCATCATTTATTGTCAAGCATCTACTGATTTTTACTCTATTCTTATAATGCGACTTGTGAAATTTCTTCACTGAGTCTTGGATTGGTTGATTTTTCCCGTTCTCACTTTTTGTGCTATTTTGTTTCTCGAGGTTTTCTTGCCTTTCTTCTCTTCCCCTTTCATCCTGCTATTTTTACTGCATTTCCATTACCGGCGAAGCTCTGAGTTGCTCTTCGATATTTCTCTTCTCCTTTCATTTTGTTTGCTACATGTTTTGTGCTTTGTAGGTTCTTGCTGGTATGCAAGCTGTTGTTCGGCTCTTTTGAGTTTAGCCTTTTTGTGGTTTGTCATTGCTAATGTTGCTTCTTTCTTGCTTGTTCTTTTTCATATTTCTTTTGTTTTTTTTTAGTTCCCTCGGTTGCTGCCTTTGTCATGTCTAACTTATATATGTATGCTTTGTCATTATCGGTTGTCTCTTCGTTATTATCGATTGCTTGTAAGTGTATTTAATGTCTTTCTCCTCTTTCTAGTTGGATAAATATTGTCTCTTCTCTTTTGGTGCAAAGCATCATCTACTTCTTGCAAGACCTATGAAAGTCTGAAGAAGAATAATTAGATGAGACTACTGCTTGTCGTAACGGCTTCGCGCTCGACGATTTTTGAAAAACATTTAAAAACAATAGGATGGAGTCGCCACCAATCTTTTTTGACTAGGTGTGATTGGCCACCTAAAATATTTATCTTTTTAACAAAATCTCAAAACTAATTAAGTTTTATTAAAAAGACAATTTTGGTCTACGAAAACAAAAACCGGGTTCGGGAGTACGGTTGCGTGTGGGGAAGGATTAGCACCCCCACGACGTCCGTTAAAAAACGGTACCATAATAATCATGTGTTATCCTTTGGTTTTAATAAAATGGTCTTAATTTAACATTTAAAAATAATTCTTATTTTATTGCAATATTTTTTATTCAAAAATCATTTTTTTATTTGTAAATTTATTTTGTTTTATTTTAAAAGGTTAAATTTTATTTTTCGAAAGTAAATGTGAACTTTTTTGTATTGAATAATTAAATCGAATACTCTAATACTTTTGGCAGCATTCGAAATAATTTTTCTCACCTAGAGATTTCTTAAGAATCACTACTTGTGACTTCTATAGAATCTCATCCTCGGAAAATTCACACTTGCTTCGAAAATTATTATGGATGCACATGATGCAAACAAATAAAAATGATGCAAATGAATTTTTGATTTTAAATTTCATTATTTATTTGTTTATTTATTTATTTATTTTTCTTTGTTTTTTAAAAAAAAACTTATTCATTTCTTTTTTTTATTAAAATTTAAATTACTGAAAAATCATACTAAGTATTCCAATACTTTTGGCAACATTTAGTAGGATTTCTCTTACCTAGGGATCAACTAGGAATCACTACTTGTGACTTCCGTAGCATCCCATCATCGGAAAAATTTTTAATTAAATTTAAAATTTATTATTAACTTTCTTTTAAAAACTTATTTTTATTTTTAATCAAAAATTAAATTATTGAAAAATCATACTAAATATTCCAATATTTTTGGCAACATTTAGTACAACTCTTCTCACCTAGGGATCAGTTAAGGAATCACTACTTGTGACTTCCATAACATCCCATCATCGGAATTTAATTAAATTTAAATTTTATCATTTACTCAAATTTAAATTTCATTATTTTTTTTAAAAACGTTTTCTAATCAATAATAATAATTAAGGAAAATACAAATAAAAGAAATCAAAAACTTTTATTTTACGACATGCACTAATAATAATAATAATAATAATAATAATAATAATAATAATAATAATAATAATAATAGTAATCACAATAATAAAACACAAATAATAATAATAATAATAATAATAATAATAATAATAATAATAATAATAATAATAATAATAATAATTAAACATTAAAAAAAGGCTAAAGTTAGAGTAAATATACCAAAAGGATTTGGGTTTCAAAACCCCAAAAAGAGCCCTTCAAAACAACCCAAAGGCAGCGCAAGATGAAACCCAAATACAAGCTAGATTGGGCCGGATTCTGCTGGGCCAAGCAGGTTGGACCGGGTCGGACGCGGCACGGGTCGGATCGGAGCGCTGGGCACGCGGGTAGCTGGGATGCTTCCGGGTCGGGTCGGCTCCGGTGTGGCACGCGGATCCCCTTCCCACGGGTCAAGCGCGCGGACCCGGGTCGGATCCGGGTCCACGCGCGGATCCTTCCCCTCTTTTCCCTTTTTTTTTCAACTATAAATTCCAACTCTTTTTTTTTTCATTTCATTTTCCACCTTTTTCTCAAAAAAAAATTCAGAGCTTCTCCAAGCTCTTGGCCGGGGCGATTTCCGGCAATGCCGGACCGCCGTGTGCCGCCGCCGGCCGCCGCCCCTGGTGGCCAAAAATCAAAAAGGCAACCCTTTTCCGAAAGCTTTCAACCTCCTAAATCTAAATCCGGCCACCGTTTCACAAAAAAAAAACTCTCTAACCACCTAGATCTAACTCCACCGAAAGCCCTTTCCCCCTTTTTTTTGCGTTTTGTTTTTGTTGTGTTGTTTTTTTTTTGTTTTTTTTTTGGGATCTGGTTTTGGTTTGTCGTTGCTTTTCTTGCAGGTTTCAGGATGGTTGGCTTTGGGTTTGGGTTTTGGTTCTGGAATCTGGTTGTGTGTGTGCGTGTGCTTGGTGGTTCACGGTTGTTGGGGTTGTTTCGGGTGGTTGGCCTGATGATAGTGATGATGTCTCGGTGGTGGGGTTGGTATGGGAAATGCGGTGTTTGATGTTTTTTGGTAGCGGCTGGGTAGGTGTTTGGGGGGTTTCGGTGAGGATGTTTACTGTGATGGGGGTTTGGTGAGCCGAGGATGGTGAAGATCACGGTGGCTAGGGGGCTGCTGGTTTGGAGGTTCTCGGGTAGTGGTGGAGGCAGCATTGGTGTTTCGTTTTGGGATGAGGAAGGTGAAGCTTCGGTCTTTTTGTGTGTTTTTGCCGGTGCTCGTGATGGTCGAATGGGGGTTTTTTAGAGGGACTGGTATAGGGGTTTGGTGTAGAAGGGATGGCTGGCAGGAGTAGCTGGTGGTGGCAGTAGCTGAGGGTGGCCGGTGGTGGCAGTGTCTGATGGATAAGATGATTGACAGATTGGACCCAAAAAAAAACAAGAAAGAAAAAAATGAAAAATAATAATAATAATAATAATAATAATAATAATAATAATAATAATAATAATAATAATAATAATAATAATAAAACATAAAATAAAAGATAAAAATAAAGAAAATAAAAATAAAAATAATATAAATAAAAAATAAAATAAAAATAAATACAAAATATATATAAAAATAAAAATAAATATAATAATAACACAAATAATAATAATAAATAATAATAATAATAATAATAATAATAATAATAATAATAATAATAATAATAATAATAATAATAATAATAATAATAATAATAATAATAATAATAATAACAAAAATGGGACAAAATTAGGTGTCAACACTGCTATCCTACAAAGGTTATAAAATATAATTACAACAATGAAAGGCCACGTCCCAAGCAATTGGTTACAAAAATTGAAAAAGCTTGAATTCATAATCATAAGCTTCATTATCATGCTCTCACCTCTATGTATTTAAGGAAGAATATTACACCATGTTTGTTCAAAATAACCGATTTTTGGTTGAGAAGCCAAAATTTGCACATTATTTAATCCTCTAAAATTTTTTTGGCTCAATTTCAACCCTATTTTGAAAAACAATCCTAGAGTGTCTAGTGGCTCTCTCTCTTTCGCAACCTCTTACCCAACTTCCGGCATCGGATTCTTCAAATGGTCTCCGGAATCTTCAATAATGCCGTCGCCAGTGGTGGCTAGATCCTACCGAAACTTCCAGATTTTATCCTTTCACCCTCTTAAACACCAATTTGATGTTGAAATTTCAAAAAAAAAATGCTAGATCTTCCTAGATTTAGTTTAACCGAAGCTCCATTTTCTTTCTTTCTTTTTTTTGAGCTGTATGTGTTAGCTTTAAATTAATATATATGTTTTGAAATGACAAACACTTAAGCAAAATTGAATGAAATTTTTATATTGTAAATTTGCTTTATCAATTATGATTTTCACAAACCATTTCAAGTATTTTATCATATTTAAGACCATAATTTAATTGCTTATTCTTATTAATCTTAATCTTTTATAAAATGATTTTGAATATTTCATTAAGTAATATTCTCAAAGAAATATAGAATATATATTTAGAAAATTACTTAATAAATATTTGGACTAAATTTTCATTTGATTCAGTTAAGAAATATTTACATAAAGTTGAAAAATGATTTGGGATGATTTAAAATTAAAGACTACATGTATTTCAACGTAAAATTACCCAAGAAAATCAGAGTTTGATTGAGAGGATTGATCCCTGAATGGCAAAAAGGTCCAAAGGCTCACCAAGTTTAAGAGGATCGATCCCTTTAAGGTAGGGGGATAGATCCCAAGGAGGCAGAAGCTCAAGAAAATTGTCCCAAAACTATAGGATCGATCCCCTCCATGTTAGAAGCCTCTTACGGCTAGTTTTTTTGTAAGGGCCTATGGGAAAATCAATTTTAGGCTCCACCAAGCTTCAACGACCATCCAAAGGAGTATAAATAGAAACTTAAAAGTTCAAAACACTCAAGAGATTTCATTCGTCATCTTTTTCGAGCTTTAAACACATTCTAAGTGCTAGAAATTCTAAATCTTCTATCAATCTCATCTCTCTTGTATAGCTTTGTGATAACCGTAAATTTTCCATTTATTGGAAATTAGAAATATTGAAAATAAATATTGGAGAAATTAAATAAGGGGAAATAAATAAAATTTTGCGAGAAACGGGATATTGGTGAAAATCCTGAGAAATGAGGAAGTGATGAATAAGGAAATTCGTGTGAAGGAAATTAAATGAAAATAAAAACAAAATCGGAGTTATGGAAAATAAGGAAAGGAGGAATTAAAATTGGATTAATGGAAATCCAAAATTTATAAAATAAAAATGCGTATATTATATATTTATATAATTAAATTATATAAATATATTTACACATGTTTTTATATAAATACATATGTATGTATATGAATATTAGTATATATTATAAAATGAAATATATACTATTTTGTCTTAAATAAATACATGTGTATATTATAAAATGTATTTATATAATTATAAATATATATGTACAGATATATATATATATATATGAAATATATATATTATTATTTTAAATAAAAGTATATGAATATATAAGAAAAGTAAATGTTATTTTGTATTAAAGTTTATATGTATAAATATTTTATTATAGCATTTATATAAATTGTATATATAAATGTTATTTCAGTATATGAATATATATATATATATATATACACTAGACATGTATTTTGTAATGTACAAGATATATTTTATATATAATAAATATTGTATAACATTATGTATGAAATAATGTATGTATAACATATAATATATATATATATTATATGTATAAAATATATGGTATAATATATAGTATATAGTATACTAAAAATAGAAAGAAGACAAAAACCAAAAGAGGAAATAAAAACTAAAACAGAAAAGAAAGGAAGGATCGGGGGAAGGAATCCCGACCTTCCCAGCCGCAACCGTTGGTGGCGGAGCTGCCACCGCCGGCGAGGGGAAGAGGAAGGTGAGACGCCACCGGCCAGAGAAAGGGAAGAAGCCACCGGCGGCGTGAAGAAAACAGAAACGGAATTGACGGAAACAGAAGCAAACGCCGGAAGAGAAAAGAAAATGGTCGACGACGGTGCCGGCCGAATCGGTGGTCGCCACTGCCACCAAAGCTTCACCGGAGGAAGAGGAAGCTGATGGAGGCCACCGGAGACGCAATGGACTGCGGAGGAACGCCGGCGAAGAGGAAGAAGAACCGAGGTAAAACCGCCTCGGTCCGTCGTCGTGCCGCCGATCCAGGGCAAACGGAGAGCATCGGCAAGTTCGTCGTGCAGCCGGCCAGCTGAGGGACGCCCGAACCGCCGGAGAACCGGCCGCCGGATGATGCGATCCAAAGAGTGTAGTGGAATGTCATCAGATGATTGACCCGGTTATTGACTGTAAGGGTCGAAAAATTAAAAGTGTATTGAACGGGATCGTTAAATACTATGAAAAGTGAAATGATTACAGGAATTGACTGATAAGGTGAATAGTACCGATAATGAAATACATACTGGTGTGGTTACTTATGGTTCTATACGTTTTCACTACTTTGAGGTGTCAAACAGATAATCTTATATAGAACCGACATATCTTGAAATATGTGCTACAGAATGAGGTACTGTGTTGAGTACTGTAAATTAGAGAATAATTATAAGAACAGTGAAGTGATAAAAAGAAGATGACAACGAACCTAAATTCTTCAAGACCCTTGAGACAGAACTGTGATGGGCGACATGTAGTAGATCATGTGTTATGAGACACAGGCGAACTATGTCATCACCGACCCATTAGTAAGGGTAAACCTGGGGCGAAAGGAATCGCTTAGGGAATGCTCGCCAACGGTCGATTCGAACAGGCGGGACTCTTACAAGAAGCTTAGTGATAACATGAGTGTAAGGAACTAGGTACGTAAGGGTGCCAAGATTCAAACCTTGTGGAGAATATACTCAAGGGAACTAAGCCTGAATTCAGTAAATGGAAATGGTTTTAAAGTGAATAACGGAATTGAAACGGGTAGCTGTGAAGTGTGTTGAGAATCATTGTAATTGATACAGCTTACCAGAATAAGATTCGTAACGCTGTAAAGTATGACTAGGTGATGAAATCAAGGTAGAATATGTATCAAAATGATTTGAGGATGAATTAAATTAAGTATTAAAATTTCTGGTTATACACTAAAGTTCTTATAAAGAACAAATAAATATCATATGGAAGTGATGCCTTAAATATGATTTAATCGGAGATGTATAAGGAGCTTATAAGAGCAATCTTTGTAAAAGGCATCATCAGATGAAAAGTTGAAGAATGATGGTCACAAGATGATAAGAAATGTATGATTAAAGAAAATATCAGATTTGATTTCCGATAAAACTTCCAGAGTTATATAAATTAGAGGAATCGAGATAACATTGACTCGATTTTGAATATGAAGTTAAATTCTAAGTTTATATCGGAGGATGTAGAAAGAATCCAAAAAGTTTAAGAAAATAACTCTGAAAATGGTGTGAATAATGAAATTCACGTGTAAAGGTCTGAATGACGAAAATACAGACAATGAAAAATTGAGAATAATGAAACTGTCTGTATAAGTATAAATGAGAGAAATACAAATGATATTGAGTTGTAGATGAATTAAAAAGGATGTATTAATTTCCTATCATTGATAAAGTTCTGGTGAAGAACAAGTATTCATCTACGTGAAAACAGAAGCTTTATGGAGCTGATTAGGGATGTGAGGAGTTAATAAGACTAGCCTCAGTATAAAGAGTCCTTAGATAAAAGATTGAAGATTGGTGTCCATATAATGATGATTTGAACTCGGAGTGAATTTTACGAGTTTCGATTGAAGTTACAAGGATAATGAGTTGCCTTGTAAAGTATATAAGCCTAAAGAATGAGGCATCCTTACATGAGTAAATTGATGAAATACTGATAGAGTCTAAAGTATAAATGGAACATGAGCAGCATTGTGATATAATCCTTAAACTCTTAAAGGCTGTGGAATTGTGCTAAGATTAACAACTAAGAAATTTGGCTAGACAGTATCTCCTCTTGAGATATATGATCTTGAGACGACAGGGTGACAGTGAACCTGTCTATGATATAGAGATAATGATTGAGATACGAAAGTAATGAGTCTAGCTAAATACTATTGTCAGCCTATAAAAGAGTGATGAGACTAGCTGCTCTATAGACGAGATCTAATTAAAGAAATTAAAGTCGGCAGATGGATAAGAGTAAAGAAAAGATGGTATGCAAGATTTTAAAAGATCTTAGCAATATAGTACCATACCGATCGAGAAAACCGACAAAAAGGAATGAGAGTAAAAATATGAAAACGAAAATGAAAGTGCAATAAGGAAATAAATTGCACGACGAGAAGGGAACTTCAATATAAAACAATTCCCGGAGTTAAGACTGAAAGTGAATTGTGCTGGTTATCACATAAATGTGGCAAGATGTAAAATCAAAGCCAGAATTGATAAGTGAAAGTAATGATACTCCAAGGAGTACGATAATTGATATGTTTACTGCCAGTATATAAAGAGAAATGTTTGTATATATAGCCACCTCGAAATGATAGAGATGGTGGAATTGTATAGATAATGTCGTGCTTAAATGGATAATTCGAGGATTCAATCACAGAATTTAAATTTTGAAAAGAGATTTAAAGACCATACTACATGAAGAGAATATGATTGTCTCATGAATTATGATTGTGAGAGATGATCTATAGTAAAATCGGCAAATGAATATAAGTGTGAAAATGAATATTGTGGACAATAAAAGTCCAAAGGAGAAATGATGATATGGAAGTGATTAAAGATTGATGATCTAAATAAAATCACTTTCCGTTATCAGACATCTAGATTCTCTAGTGCCTTGGTCGAAGTATAAGTGTTAAACGGTGTGAATGTGTATGTACAGTTCCAGTGAGCCTTACATGTGATGGGAGTCTCTGTGTTGCCATATGCTAATGAGAGATAGCAAAAGGCTTTGAGATCCCAAGTGTATTGATAGCACCGCTCCATACTGATATATATTTATATATATGAGCGTGAGAAGTAATCGCTCCATGATATTGAGAGAGCGTGTGCATGAGATGTGAAAGCTACTGGGACACTTACATATAATTGATTGACACGAGTACATGATAGTACCAAATTATGTCGACTCGGCACTAAGTGAGAAGAATGGATGACGAACAGCATAGATCAGCTGTAATATTAAAATATTATGTATGGCTCTTATATGAAAAGAGAAAAAGTGAATAACTCTCGATTTGAGAAAAGAAATTACATGAGCATAGACATATATGATGAAAGACAGCATGTAGTGATTTAAAGTATTGTTGATGTTGAAAGTGTGCTGGCAGTATTAATTGGAGGGTGAGCTAGAGGTTAGAAGTCGTAAGTGTACGACATGTACCACCTTTGGACTTAAGTTAAATTCGGAGGACCGAATTTCTTAAGGTGGGGAGGATGTGATAACCGTAAATTTTCCATTTATTGGAAATTAGAAATATTGAAAATAAATATTGGAGAAATTAAATAAGGGGAAATAAATAAAATTTTGCGAGAAACGGGATATTGGTGAAAATCCTGAGAAATGAGGAAGTGATGAATAAGGAAATTCGTGTGAAGGAAATTAAATGAAAATAAAAACAAAATCGGAGTTATGGAAAATAAGGAAAGGAGGAATTACAATTGGATTAATGGAAATCCAAAATTTATAAAATAAAAATGCGTATATTATATATTTATATAATTAAATTATATAAATATATTTACACATGTTTTTATATAAATACATATGTATGTATATGAATATTAGTATATATTATAAAATGAAATATATACTATTTTGTCTTAAATAAATACGTGTGTATATTATAAAATGTATTTATATAATTATAAATATATATGTACAGATATATATATGAAATATATATATTATTATTTTAAATAAAAGTATATGAATATATAAGAAAAGTAAATGTTATTTTGTATTAAAGTTTATATGTATAAATATTTTATTATAGCATTTATATAAATTGTATATATATATGTTATTTCAGTATATGAATATAGATATATATATATATATACTAGACATGTATTTTGTAATGTACAAGATATATTTTATATATAATAAATATTGTATAACATTATGTATGAAATAATGTATGTATAACATATAATATATATATATATATTATATGTATAAAATATATGGTATAATATATAGTATATAGTATACTAAAAATAGAAAGAAGACAAAAACCAAAAGAGGAAATAAAAACTAAAACAGAAAAGAAAGGAAGGATCGGGGGAAGGAATCCCGACCTTCCCAGCAGCAACCGTTGGTGGCGGAGCTGCCACCGCCGGCGAGGGGAAAAGGAAGGTGAGACGCCACCGGCCAGAGAAAGGGAAGAAGCCGCCGGCGGCGTGAAGAAAACAGAAACGGAATCGACGGAAACAGAAGCAAACGCCGGAAGAGAAAAGAAAATGGTCGACGACGGTGCCGGCCGAATCGGTGGTCGCCACTGCCACCAAAGCTTCACCGGAGGAAGAGGAAGCTGATGGAGGCCACCGGAGACGCAATGGACGGCGGAGGAACGCCGGCGAAGAGGAAGAAGAACCGAGGTAAAACCGCCTCGATCCGTCGTCGTGCCGCCGATCCAGGGCAAACGGAGAGCACCGGCAAGTTCGTCGTGCAGCCGGCCAGCTGAGGGACGCCCGAACCGCCGGAGAACCGGCCGCCGGCGAGGAACCGGCGAGGAAAGGAGCTGGACCGGTCTGACCGGGAAAGGAAGAAGAAAAAAGAAAAGAAAAAGAAAAGAAAAAGGAAAAAGAAAAAAGAAAAAGAAAAGAGAAAAGAAAGAAAGAAAAGAAAAAGAGGAAAAAGGAAGAAAAAGAGGAAAAAGAGGAAAAAAGGAGAATTTCGGGAATTCGAAAAATTCCCGGAAATTCGACAACCCGGACATTTACGAAAATTCGGTAAGAAATTTCCCGAAAATTTAATTTTAGAAAAATTAAATAAATTATGAAAAATTCTAAAAAATTAGAATTTTAATTCCAGAAATTATTTTTAGCAATCGGGATAAGGAATCGGGAGAAATGGAGTGCAGGCGCGATCGATAAGCGGAATTCGCCGACCCGGAAAAAGGTAAGGGATGCATGTGCAGCACTGTAAGGATACTCAGTCTGCATATTTTAAATTGAAATATTTTATGCAATTATTTTATGAAAATTATTATGATGCATGATTTGCTGAAAATAATTTGGGAAGAAGTACTGGCTGAAAGATTTTAAACTGTATTTTCCGTGCAGGAGGTTAGTAAATCGGCAGCCGTTATGCTGCCGAAAATTTTAGAAAAACTTTATAAAATCATATTAAGTGATTTTATTTCCGAATTTCGATAGTAAATCACGAAACATGAGGAAATTTCTAAATTTCATAAAACATGAATATAATGAGATGGAACTTTAGAATATTCATGTATTCGAGAATGGTGATAACGAAATCACCGAAAATTCTTGAAATAGATAAATTACACGTAATACGAGACAGAAGATGAAGTGAAATACAGTGAATATTTTTATGAATATTTTTATAAATATTCACTAAAAGAATTTTAACCCTTATGGATTTAAAATATGGAATTATATATTTGTATAAATTCCATAAAGGTGTATTTTATGATGAGAATTACGGTTTTGAGACTGGTTGGTATTCTTATCATGCTGATGCATGATATGTGATATGTTTAGTCCCGGTGGACATCTAATCAGTGATCCACCGAGGACAATATAGGTTATGGTCATAGATTTGACCGGTGTACTTCCTTACCCTCCGAGGTATACAGTATGATAAGATTGATGTCTATCTTAGACTCCATAAATGATAGGTAATATGCTTTCAAAAGGAAGGAATGATAATTCTAATATTCTTTCTATGGTCTCAAATGAAATATTAGATCATAAGTACTACATGAGATCTGATAAGATAGTGGAAAATACATATGGCATAAAGGCCATACCGAGCAGAGACTCGATGATTGAACCGTGGGAGCCACCTCTAGAGTCCTTCAGGAACTAAGTGCTACACGTGTTCTGATGTTTCAGTACAGGCCATACCGAGCAGAGACTCGATGATTGAACCGTGGGAGCCACCTCTAGAGTCCTTCAGGAACTAAGTGCTACACGTGTTCTGATGTTTCAGTACAGGCCATACCGAGCAGAGACTCGATGATTGAACCGTGGGAGCCACCTCTAGAGTCCTTCGGGAACTAAGTGCTACACGTGTTCTGATGTTTCAGTACAGGCCATACCGAGCAGAGACTCGATGATTGAACCGTGGGAGCCACCTCTAGAGTCCTTCGGGAACTAAGTGCTACACGTGTTTTGATATATTAGTAAGAAATTTCTGTACCGTGGGAGCCACCTCTAGAGTCCTTCGGGAACTAAGTGCTACACGTGTTCTAATATGTTAGTAAGAAATTTAAGTTCTGATGGGGAGGCGACGAATGTCGAAGGATTAAATAGATCTTAGGCATATGACACATGATGTATATGATTATTGGATGATGTCTATATATGTCATTTGAACATGTGCTACTTGAATGTTTGTTTCTTTCGATTATTGAGTTATGTCTATATATGCCATGTGAATATGTGCTACTTGAATGTTTGTTTCTTTCGATTATTGAGTTATGTCTATATATGCCATGTGAATATGTGCTACTTGAATGTTTGTTTCTTTCGATTAATGAGTTATGTCTATATATGTCATTTGAACATGTGTTACTTGAATGTTCGTTTCTTTCGATTATTGAGTTATGTCTATATATGCCATTGAACATGTACTACTGGAATGTTTGTGTTTCCACACATAATTATACTTTTAATAAGAATGATGCCTTGTGTAACTAAGGATGAAAAGTAAGCATGAGTAAGTTATGACATGTGTGCACTTACGAAATAGTAATAAACCTTAGTATAATCCATACATGCTAATTTACAATAACTCAAGCATGTATGATACGAATATTAATTATTTTATTTAAATACTCTATTTCGCAGAAGCATATATATATGAAAAGAATATGAAAAAAGATTATGAAAGATTGAAAAGGATTTATTAATTCATAACAAAAAGAAAAATTTCTCTCTACAGTTGCTTCTAGGTTCCGTAACAAGTATGGTATTCTAAAATACCTACCTTACTCTATTCGGATCCCTAGCCGACTGTAGTATCCTTCCTACATGCGAGCCTAGAGCCCATAGGAAAAAATGAAAAAGATTTTCAGCATATAGGAAGCTGAGTATCAAGTGAGGCATATAATTCTCTTACTGAGCCGTGGTTTTGCTCACCCCTTAATTTTCAACATCTCAGGTTTTGATGAATGTGAGTTCAGTGGATTGTGGATCCTGGTTGTACACGAAGGACAATGTGTCAGACCGACTGATTATTTGAGGTATGATCATTTATTCTCTGTATTTAGACACGTCAACAGTACTACTTATCTGATTAGTTACGATAGGGGATGTGTATAATATAAACAGTATTATGTAAAATTGTTTAATAGTCAGTACAAGTGAAGTATCGCAGACAGCCCAACCGGTTAAGTTGTGTATAAGAAGATGAAAGATGTGGTCACGGGTCGTGACAAGCTTAGCATAAATCATTGTATAGATTTCTTCTAGAGCTTAAAGTGTAAACATCTACCTTTTTAGAGGTTATTCTTCATTACATCTCTTGTAAACCCATCCACCACTTTTAAAGGAGAGTGAATCCTTGAGTGCTTCATTGTAAGTGAGGTTTGGGTAGTAAGATTTACTCCTTGAGCCATAAAAAGGAGTGGTTGTAAAGTTTGCTACTTAATCCTTTAAAAAGTAGTGGTTGTAAGGTATTCTCCTTGAGCCAAAAAAAAAGGAGAGGTGTAAAGGTTTTTCTAAAGCCTGTAAAAAGAGGGTGTAAAGAGAAATTCATTAGTGTATTAAGGAAAAATCATTAGGAGCGTCTCAAGATAGAGGACGTAGGCAAAGTTATCGAACTTCTATAAATAAATTTTGTACAATTCTGTAACCCTTCACTCTTTAATTAATTGTAATTTAATTGTGTTTATTGTATTACGTATGAATTGTGTGCTAGAATAGCCGAGTGAACTTAGAAGAACTACAATATATGCTAGAGAATTAAGAAGATCGAAAAACGAACCTAAGGTTAGTCAAAACCAATTCACTCCCTTTCGGTTTAGTAATTGAGCCAAAAATTGGTATCAGAGCTTGAGTTTGAGATTATTTGAATTAGCATCCATCAAGTATAAATGATCTAAATGACTCAAACTAGTGTAGCTATAACTATAGTAGGAAAGGGACACTCAACGGTTAGGCTATCAACCTATCATTCTTTAATGGTGAAAATTATACTTATTGGAAGACTAGGATGATGTTATTTATTCAAACTAATGATTATGAAGTTTGAAGAATAATTGTTAAAGGAACTTTAGTTCCAATTAAGAAAGTTGATAGAAAAGATGTTCCAAGAGAGGATGAGTGGGACATAAATTATATGAGAATGACATAATTAAATGGACATAATTTAAATGCCAAAGCTATGCGTACTTTCTTTTGTGCATTAGGTCCCATTAACTATAATAGAGTCTCTTTTTGTGAAAACGCTAAATAAATATGGGAGATACTAGCCATCACTCATGAGAGGACAAATCAAGTTAGAGAAACTAAAGTAGGCATGCTCACACATGATTATGAGCTTTTTAAGATGAAAGAAGTTGAGTCTATTAGTGGTATGTCCACGTCCACTAGGTTTAATGATATAACCAATGGACTTAAGGCCTTGGGCAAGATAAATTCCAATGTAGAAATGATTAAGAAAATTTTGAATAGCTTGCCAAAATCTTAGGAGGCAAAGGTAACTGCAATAGAAGAGTCTAAGGATCCTAATACCTTGTCTCTATATGAGCTTATGAGCTCCATACTTACCTATGAGATGAAATTACAAAGAAATGAGGAGCCAATCAAGAAAGTAGGGATAGCCTTTAAGTTTTCCACTCATAAGGAAATTAAAGATGATAGTGATGAGAGTGAAAATGAAGAAGAAAAGAAAATGACAATATTTGCCAAAAGATTCAATAGATTTATGAGGATGAAAACTAGAGAGAATGATAGGAGACCTCAAAGAAGAGAGGTAATGAGAGAAGAGTCAAGTAGTAAAGAAAAATAATCCATAGTGTGTTGTAAGTGTAATGAACCGAGGCACACTAAACTAGATTGTCTCTTACTTTGGAAGCAAAGTGATATGAAGCCTAAGAAAAAAGCATTTGTGGCTACATGAAGCTATAGTGATAGCTTTGATGAGGAAATCATAGAATATGAGATAGCTTATTCATGCTTTATGGCCTTTAATGATGATGAGGCTAGTTCTAGTTCTAATGAAGGTAATGGTTATACTTTTGAAGCATTACAAAATGCCTTTAATGAATTAGCGAATGAATTTGAATGCATGAACTCTAAATATAGAAAAATCATTACTAATTTGAAAATAGAAAATGAAGCCTTGACAAATGCTAAGCTAGAATTAGAAAAGAAATTAGAAGAAGTAAACTTAGAAAATGATGAGTTGACTAAAAAGAATGCAAACTTACATAACTCATTTTCTAGATTTTATATGGGTCAACAAAAATTAGATCACATGTTAAAGACCCAAAGAGCTTTCTTGGACAAAGATAGGTTAGGTTATAATGCAAAATAAAAAGAAACTCATCTTAAGAATTTCCTAGTGAGTAATAATACTATGCATGATTTATCTCTTACATGCTCACTTTGTAATAGGATTAGCCATTCTTCACAAGCATGCACACATAGAAAGACCTCATTTAGAGGAAAAATAGTTAGGAAGATGTGGATCCTAAAGCATGCTATAAATAATGATGAATTGAGTTTGAAATGGATCCCTAAAAAATAAAAAATTATTTGCACTAACCCTCATGGACCCAAGAAAGGTTGGGTACCAAAGCATGCTTGAATTTGTGTTGTTGTAGGAGTCTTAGATCATGAAGGTACTGATAAATCTCTAAAATATTCACTTTTTAGAGTATTTTATTGCATAAATTTTGATTGAATTTTGGAATTTTAATGTATTTTCTTCTCTGTCGTAACGGTTTTCGCGCTCGACGATTTTGAAAACATTTAAAAACAAAGGGAGTCGCCACCAATCTTTTTTGTCTAAGTGTGATTGGTCACCTAAAATATTTATCTTTTTAATAAAATCTTAAAATTAATTAAGTTTTATTAAAAAGACAACTTTTTGGTCTGCGAAAACAAAATTGGGTCCGGAAGTACGGTTACGCGTGGGGAAGGATTAGCAACCCCACGTCGCCCGTTAAAAAACGGTACCATAGTAATCATGTGTTATCCTTTAGTTTTAATAAAATGGACTTGAATTAATATTTAAGAATAATTTTTATTTTTATTACAATCAATTTTATTCTTTTTATTCAAAGTAATTTTTTATTTGTAAAAAATCATTTTGTTTTATTTTAAAAAGTTAAATTTTATTTTTCAAAAGTGAATGTGAACCTTTTTGTATTGAAAAATTAAATCAAATATTCCAATACTCCGGTAACATTTGAAATAATTTCCTCACCTAGAGATTTCTTAAGAATCACTACTTGTGAGTTATATAGAATCTCATCGTCGGAAGATTCACACTCACTTCAAAAATTATTATGAATGCAAATGATGCAAACAGATAATGAATGATGCAAATGAATTTTTTTAATTATTATTATTTTTATTTCTTTATTTATTTTAAATGAAAAATTTTATTATTGATAAATTGCACTAAGTATCCCAATACTCTGGTAATACTTAGTGAACTTCTCTCACCTAGGGATCAGTCAAGAAATCACTACTTGTGAGTTTCATGACATCCCATCATCGGAAAAAAATATTTAATTAAATTTAAATTTTATTATTAATTAAAAAAACTTGTTGATTTAATTTTTAACAAAAATTTAAATTATTGAAAAATCATACTAAATATCCCAATACTCTGGTAACATTTAGTACGACTCTTCTCACCTAGGGATCAGTCAAGAAGTCACTACTTATGAGTTTCATGACATCCCATCATTGGACAACTATTTAATTAAATTTAAATTTAAATTTTATTATTTATTTATTTATTTATATTGCTTTGTTTTAAAAAAACTTATTCATTTTCATTTTTAATAAAAATTTAAATTATTGAAAAATCATACTAAATATCCCAATACTCTGGTAACATTTAGTAGACTCTTCTCACCTAGGGATCAGTCAAGAAATCACTACTTGTGAGTTTCATGACATCCCATCATCTTAAAAATTATTTAATTAAATTTATTAACTTTTATTTACTTAGATAAAAAAACTTTTATTTTTATTTATTTTTTTTAGTTTTTGTTTGCCACGAAAATATATTAAAAGCATACATATAATAATTTTTTTAATTAATTAAAGTTTTTTTAACAAAACAAATAAATGCTAAATAAATAAACAAATGAGAAAAGAAAGAAAAAATTTACCAAAATGGATTTGGGTTTGGAACCCAAATAAGCTCTTGAATGACCCAAAAACATAGTCCAAATTGAGGGCCCAAAAGCCTTCCACGGATTGGGCTCGGTTGGATCGGGCCCAACAGCTTTCCAAATGGCCCAAAGTTGGTGGGCCGGATCTAAGACGCGGGTCAGCAGCCGGGTCGGACTTTGGGTCGGGCGTGGGCGATGCGCAGATCTTTCTTTCCTTGGCAGGCCAGGCGCGCGGATCCCGGGTCGGATCCGGGTCCACGCGCGGGTCACAGCTTTCTTTCTCTTTTTTTTTTTTCAACTATAAAAACCACTCTTTTTTTTTATCTTCGTTTTCTTCTTCTTTTTTTTTTCAAAAAAGTTCAGAGCTTTGAATCTCTCTGCCCAGGCGATTTCTGACCGTCGCTGGGGTCGCCTCCGGCCTCCGCCGTCGTCGGTGGCCAAACCCTGAAAAGATTGCTACTTTCCGAAGCTTCTCCCCCTCCTCTTTTCGATTTCGACCTCCAATTCGCCAAAAGAACTTCCTAGCCCCACGAATCTGACCAAAACCGAAATCCCTTTTTCTGTTTTTTTTTGTTGTTGTTTTTTTTTTGGTGTTTTCTTTGGTTGATGATTCTAAATGAGCTTGAGGTTGCTGGTTGTTGTGGTTTCTTTTCTTGCAAGTGGGTGTTTGGGTCTGGGAGGTTTTGGGGTTTCGGTTTCTGTTGTGGGTTTGGGTTTTGATTTTTGATGGTGTGTTGTGGGTGAGTGATGGCGAGGTGATGCGGATGTTGGCTTCTCTGGGGTTTTTCGGTTATTAATGCTCAGGTGGTGAGGCCAACGGTTTAGGGCTGGTGGTTCACGATGGTGAGAGGTTCAAGTGTGGTGTTTGGTGGTGATGGTTTGGTGTTTTCGACAGAGGTAGAGGGGGTGCCGGTTGGCTTGTTGTGTGCGTGTGCTTGGGTGAGTGACGGATTCGGTCTGTGTGTGTGTCCAGCAAGCCGAGGAGCAAAAATGGCCGACCCCCCCTTTTAGTGACCGATTGGTGGCTTTTTTGTAGAAAGGATTTTGCTGTGATGGGATGGAGTAGGCAGGGTTGGTGGACAGCCTTGGGAGGAGGGGCTGGCAGAGATGGTGACAAGAACTGATGGATAGCCTCGGGAGGGAGGCTCTAGTAGGGGTGGCTGGCGGCAGGTAGATGACAGAACCAAAAAACAAAATAATAATAATAATAATAATAATAATAATAATAATAATAATAATAGTAATAATAATAATAATAATAATAATAATAATAATAATAATAATAATAATAATAATAATAATAAATAAAAATAATAATAATAATAGTAATAATATAATAATAACAGATAATAATAAAAATAATATAAATAATAACAAACCAAATAGTAAAAATAAAAAAATACAAATATATAATAATAATAATAATAATAATAATAATAATAATAATAATAATAATAATAATAATAATAATAACAAAAATGAGACAAAATTAGGTGTCAACACTCTCGATTTAATTAAATTGTTTTCATGTGTAGGAAATTTGAGAATAATGAGAAAATCAAGAAAATGACAGAAAAATCAAAGAAAAAATGCTCGGATTTAGTGTTTAAACCCTAACTTATACCTTACCCCCAAAAATCCCTAAACTTATCCATTTTCCAAACCTTAAATCTTTTAAATCCAAATATATATTTAAATAAAAAATAAAATAAAAATAATAATTATAGCACCAAACCTATCTTTAAAACCTTGCACCATCTAATTCTTGCTTATATTAAAACCATTTTTCATTTTTACCCTTCTACCGTACAGAGGGTTGTAAACGAACTGAACACGAGCGAACGAACTGATGTCTCTGTTCGTTTATTTGTTTTTTAGTGCCGTTCGTGTTCGTTCATTTGTTTGGTAGGGATTGTTCGTTAATGTTCGCGAACATGAAACGAACGCGTTCGTAAACATGTAAATGAACACGTTCACGAATATGTAAACTAACATGTTCGCGAATTTTTAAACGAACGTGTTCACGAACACATGTTCATGAACAAGTGTTCATGAAAACAAATTAAATATTAAATATTAAAAATCCTACATAAAAATTAAATTTCACGTGCAAATTAAAATCATCTAATATAAAATCATAAATACAACATAACTTAAGTCAACAATGTTTTATTAAAATTGATAATTACTATTTTAAGTACACATGTATATTGGTATACATATATTAGAGTATCATATGTGTGTGTGTGTGAGTGTATACACACATATGTGTAACATATATATGTAAATGGTCAATGGATAAGATCATAAAAATAAGATCTTAACTTATTATGAAACTTTTATTAATTTTATTTCAGTACATTATGTTTAAAATTTTCAAAAAAAATAATTATTTTAAGTATAATTAACTAATTTAATTTTATAATTATTTAATTAATTTTTTAAGCCAATAAAGTTATATTGTATAAATATGTTTAAAAATTAGGTACTACTTTTTTAGGTTAATGTCTTAAAAATATGGTATATGTATTATATAACTTATATAATATAAGTAATTTTAGTATTTTAATAAATAACAAACGAACAACAAATAATACTTTAAATGAACGAGTTATAAACAAACATAAACGAACAAACATCAAACGAACAACAAATGACACTTCAAATAAACGAACAATAAACGAACATAAATGAGTCTGCTCGCGAACAAAAATGAATGAACCATATCTCTGTTCATGTTCAGTTCGTTTAACAAACGAACACTAAAATGTTGTTCGTGTTCGTTCGTTAAGATTAATAAACGAACAGAAATCGAATGGGTTCACGAACTGTTCTTCGAACGTTCTGTTTGTTTATACCTCTAATTGTACACTTGCTACCCAAAACTCTCCTAAACCCAAAAACCCAACCCAAACCGGCATTGGACTTAAGTTTTGGCCCAAAAAGGAAAGGTAACCCGAGGAAGCTTTGAGCAAAAGATTGGAAGCTGCCTTAATAGATAAAAGGGGGAAGGCAACCAAAAGGAAAAGGTGTGGAGGAGATGGCATGACACAATTCTTCTTCACCAAATTTCTATAGCTTCCGTTTTCTGCCTTTTAGTTGTTTTTAGATAGTTCATTTTTTAGCTTCAAATTAGGTTTTAAAGGAGGGAGGAGGCTTGTGATTGGAGCTTTATCTTCAACCGTTTACTGCATTTTTTTTACAATTTTCCTTAGTTTAGGAATGGTGAAGAATGGCTAGTGACAGTAGCCACATTTCTTCATCACCTTTATTGTGTTGTTCTTTTGGAATTTAGTTTTTTAACTTTTATTTTATTTTTTATTTTGGTTATTCTCTTGTTTTAGTGTTCTGTTTTAGAATTTTATTTTCTTTAGTTTAGTTATAAAAAAAATTACATTCACAGTTTTAGATTAAACTCAAAGTTCTCTTTTCAATTAAGTTCATGTAAAATATCTTTACTGTTAAGGTCTACTTCTTCTATTTCTGGTTTTAGCATTTCTTGTTGTCTAAAATTAATTGCTGCTGCTACAGCATTATCTTCTATTTTGGTTTTGCATTGTGCATGATTACTGGAGGAAGTTACCTGCTGATATGCGATGTCCTAAAGAAGAACCAGTACTGGACTGAAGCAGGAGCTTGGGACGTGTTGGTTAGTTGCTGTTGGCTGAGGGAGACACATGGGGTAGACGTTGCTAGGATAATAATGCTTGGCTAGGACTGCTCCACGGGTTTTTACTGATCATTCAAGTTTAGTTTTTAATTTTATATTTTATAATGGTTTATTACTTTAAAATATAATGTTAGTTTTAGTTTATTGGTGTTAATATTTTATAGTTTAATATATTTTAGTAGTCGCATTAATTAGTAAATTTTCTTTGATAATATATTAAATTAGTTTTAATTTATGATTTAGTAATTTTAATGTTATGTTTATCAATTTCAATTATTTATTTTCTTAAATTTTAGTTTAGATTAAATTCTATTTTTTCCAATCATTTAATTTTAAAATTTTAATTTATATTATTTCCTTTTACAATTTAATTTTTATTTGTAATTTTAGATTAAGTTTTAGTTTACTTGATTTTAGTAGTTAATTAAAAAAAAGTTATTTTTGTTTGAATAAATCTAGGGTGATAAATTTTAGTATTTATCTAGACACACCTAACTAATCATCGTGGGAACGATACTTTACTCACTCTTTATTACTTGTCACGATCAGTGCACTTGCAATATAGGTTTTAGACGCAACAAGTTTTTGGCGCCATTGTCGGGGATTAGTCTAGGTTGTTCTTAGTTAATATTAAAACCAATCATACCGAGGTTTAGTTCAAGCCTTCTCTTTTTCTTATTTTTGCAAATATTTCTTCCTCTAATATTTTAATTTTGTTCTTGTACGAGGCACCATGGTGGATCTAGCAAAGCTTAGAACCTTGGGAGACTACGTTATGCCTTGTGTGCCTACGATACATTCAAGCATTAGGAAGCCTGAAATCGAAGCTGACAGCTTTGAGATTGAGCCGGACTTCATCCTAATGATCTTGAATTCAGTTCAATTTGGATTTGCCCAGCGAAGATCCATATGCTCATATTGTCAAATTCTTGGAGATATTGGACTTATGCAAGTACGATGGTGTTTCTGATGATGCCGTTCGATTGAGACTCTTCTCATTCTCACTCTGGGATAGGGTTGGCTACGGTCACTTCCTCATCATTCTATTTGTACGTGGGATGATTTGGCTCATAAGTGCTTAGCTAGATTCATTTCACTTAAGTATATGGCAAAGATGAGGAATCAAATTTTATCCTTCAAGCAATATGACCCCGAGCCTTTCTGTGAAGATGGGAAAGATTTAAGGACTTAATCTAGAGATGTCTTTCTCATGGATTACTTTTATAATGGTTTGGGTGATCCATCAAGAGTAGTGGTTGATGCTGTAGCAGGTGGAGCTCTTATAGGGAAGTCCGTTGAGGAAGCATATAAGTTAATAGATTTAATAGTTTCCAATGACTTCCAAGGGCAATATATGAGAGATAAACTAGGGAAGATCATCCACAATTAAGAGCTTGATCTTATTGAGACTTGGACTTCTCTAGAAGCCACCTCGCCCAAAAAAGTCTACCAAAGTCCTTTTATTTCTTGTGAGATATGTAAATAGAGTCATGCCATTGAGAATTGTCTTATTAATCTGAGTTGGGTGAGTCATCTGTGCTATTCCTCGAGCAACTACAAGAAGCTTTCATCACCTTCTTTGGAGTTCATAGAGACATGTGACCTTTCTTATCAAGCTCCTCTACAACTATTGCATCAAGAGGTGTTAAGTGAAGAAGTTGAAAAGCCTACACCACCCGAGCTTATTGAAATTGAAAGTGTGCTTGATGAAAAAGAAATGGAGAACAGTTAGGTTGAGGAAGAAGTCTAAGAAGAAGGGCTTAAGATTAAAGTCCAAGCTCCAGAGGTTGACAAGAAACATCAAGAGGCATCCTTCATTATTTCTTCATGGAACTTTCCACAAGAGTGTGAATTGGTTTATATCTTAGAAGATTGTGGAGTTAAGTTCTTTGAAGAAAAATATCTGATGGAGTCACCTTCCATGGTGGTGCATTATGTGCATGCATCCATTTTCAGACTATTTAAACCACCTTGAAGGATGACGGAGATAGTCAAGCTGATGACTATAAATCAAGCACTTATGGGGAGGCAACCCTAGCTTTTTAGTAGTTTATTAGTTGTTTATTTCTTTTATTAGTTTTAGTGTTAGTATTTCGTAGCTTTGATTTGTTTTTGTTTCTATTTTATAGGTTTGAGTCCAAATTTGGGGGAACAGTAAAGAAACTTTTTGGGCATGCAATTAAGCTTCAACAGAAAATCCAGGGGAGTTTCCTTCTATCTTTTCTGAATTCTTGAATCACTTACACATTGAGAACAAAGTGCACCTTAAGTTTAGGGGGAATGAAATTTGAGCTAAATTTTTTCAAAAAAATTTCAAAAATTTTCAAACTTGTTGGGCATTAAATGTTTTGCCTTGAGATATATTATGCTTGATTTGGATATTTCCCATGTCCCCATGATTGAGATTATAATTGAGGCTAATTCTGATCTTTGGAAAAGCATGATTATTGAGAAGCTTGTGTTGAATTTTTGAACTTGCCTTGTTCTTATTATGATTTTTCCATCCTTATCCACTATCTTGATCATGGATTTGTATGCATGTTTTGAGAAGGATTATGTGAATATAGGATTGCATTTGTCTTTGAAGTTGTGACCATATCCTAGAATTTTTTTGATTTCCTCTCGAGGCGAAATATTTAGCCCATGCTTAGTTAGGAAAATGATTTAGGCCATCCTTGGATAGTTTGAGCTTTTCAAGCTAACCTTATACATATTTGTCCTTAGTCACCCCTTTATGCCAAACTAACCTATCTTTGTTTATACACCTTAATTTCCTTTAGCCAAATAAATACACTTTTCTATCCCTTACCCTAAAAGCATGTAATTTCCCAGGATATATCATAAGCTATGTACATATTTGGGTAGACAGATAGGATATAAAAAAATGAAAAAAAAAAGAAAAAAGACGAAAAAAATAGAAAAATAGAAAATTCAAAAAAAAGAGAAAGGAAAAAGAAAAGAAAAAAATAAAAAAAAAGCAAAAATAGAATAAAGTGTATAACAAAGTAAGAAGAAAATAAGTTTAGGGGAGTTAAGTGAAGCTCGAAACATAAAGATCCTAGAGTGTAATGCATAATTTGGGGTTGTTGAGCCTAAATTGACTTTTATCATACCTTTACCCTAGCCTTACATTACAAGCTTATTGAAGTCCTATTGATTCTTGATTGAGTATGGCTACATTAGTCGAGAGAGAAGTGAAAAACAAACTTATGGGATTGTTTATGCTTTAGGGACTTTGCTTTTCATGTTTGCATAATCTCATCCGGATATGTATGCTTTGATATGTGATGGACACTTCACACACACACAAAGAATCTAATTAGGACTTCGGCATATGACTGGTGGAAACTCTATGTTGATTAATAATTGTGATTTTTTCTTAGATTAGATCAGTACTTTTTCTCTGAGGTGTATGTGGGGAATAAATGTGTCAAGTAAGTGTTATCTCTTGCATGTTTTGAAATTGTTTTGCTTGAGGACAAGCAAAATATTAAGTTTGGGGTATGATAAGTCTCTAAAATATACACTTTTTAAAGCATTTTATTGCATCAATTTTGATTAAATTTTGAATTTTAATGTATTTTCCTCTCGATTTAATTAAATTGTCTTCATGTATAGAAAATTTGAGAATAATGAGGAAATCAAGAAAATGACAAAAAAATCAAGGAAAAAAAAATACTCGGGTTTGGTGTTTAAACCCTAACCTTAACCTTACCCCTAAAAATCCCTAAACTTATCCATTTTCCAAACCTTAAACCTTTTAAATCCAAAAAAATATATAAATAAAAAAATAAAATAAAATAAAATAATAATTATAGCCCTGAACCTATCTCAAAAACCTTGCACCATCTAATTCTTGCTTATATTAAAACCTTTTTTCATTTTTATCCTTCTACCTTACACTTGCTACCCAAAACTCTCCTAAACCCAATAAACCAAATTAAACCCAACCCAAACTGGCATTGGACTTAAGTTTTGGGCCAAAAAGGAAAGGTGACCCGAGGAACCTTTGAGCAAAAGATTGGAAGCTGCCCTAACAGATAAAAGGGGGAAGGCATCCCAAGGAAAAGGTGTGCAGGAGATGGCGTACACAATTCTTCTTCACCAAATTTCTACAGCTTCCGTTTACTGCCTTTTAGTTATTTTTAGATAGTTCATTTTTTAGCTTCAAATTAGGTTTTAAAGGAGGGAGGAGGCTTTTGACAAGAGCTTCATCTTCAACCGTTTATTGCATTTTTTTAAAACAGTTTCCTTAGTCTAGGCGTGGTGAAGAATGGCTAGTGACAGTAGCTACATTTCTTCATCACCTGTACTATGTTGTTCTTTTGGAATTTTGTTTTTAACTTTTTTTTTTTATTTTTTTTGGTTATTCTCTTGTTTCAGTGTTTTGTTTTAGAATTTTACTTTCTTTAGTTTAGTTATAAAAAAATTACATTCATAGTTTTAGATTAAACTCAAAGTTCTCTTTTCACTTAAGTTCGAGTAAAATTTCTTTACCGTCAAGGTCTGCTTCTGCTATTTCTGGTTTTAGCATTTCTTGTTGTCTCAAATTAATTGCTGCTGCTACTGCGTTATCTTCTGTTTTGGTTTTGCATTGTGTATGATTATTGCAGGAAGTTACTTGTTGAAATGCAATGTGCTGAAGAAGAACCGGTACTGGACTGAAGCAGGAACTTGGGACGTGTTGGTTAGCTGCTGTTGGCTGAAGGAGACGCGTGGGGTAGACGTTGCTAGGATGGTAATGCTTGGCTGTAGAGGTGGCAAAAGTTGACTAGAATTAAAATATCCGTCTAATTAATCCGAATCCAAATCCGACCGATCCGATTTGACTAAAAAAATCAACAATCCAAATCCAACATGATCCGAATCTGAATTAACCTGAGACCAAATTTATCCGAATTTACATTGATTAGAACCCGACCGGATCTGAACCCGAATTGATTCGAACCCAAATTCATTCGAATTTAGATTAATCCGAACCCGAATTGATCCGAACCCAAATTGACCCGAATCCAAATTGATCTGAATGCAAATTTATCCAAACCTGAAAAGATTCAAATTTAAATTTAATATTATCAATAAATATTTAAATGTTAAAATTAATTATCAAAGTATTTTAATATAGTAAAAATATAATTTTTTTTCAATTATATGAGTGTTATATATTTTTTTTAATCTAGTTAAACATAAATATTAACTTTTATATTGCATTCATTTGAACCTAATGTATAATTATTTAATAGCTAATCTATAATAGAGTACAGAAGCTATATCATCTACACTTAATGTCTCCAATTATTCTATCAAAAATCAAGATAAATTAAAGAGATATATAATACTATTTTATGATATTTAGTAGAGATTATTAAATCACTTTGATTCATAAAGTTATTAATTATTATAGATAATAAAAATAAAATGAAAAAATGTAATTAATTTATGAATATTGATAAATATATTATAAAGAAAACTATCATACAGATTATTAAATATTTGATTATTTCAATCTCAATTGTACTATAAGTCATATAAGAAGAAAATTTTATTTTCATGAGTTTTGTAATTCTTAGAAATATGGTTTCAGTTAATTTTTATATTAAATAAATCACATCAAGATGACCAAGGCTTAACCCAGTAAACCTGTCCAATCGACTCGAATCCAAATCCGACCAACCCGAATTGACTAAAAAAGTTAACGACCCAAATCCGATTTGATCCGAACCTGAATTAATCAAAACCCAAATTGATCCGAATTCAAATTGATCCAAACCCGACCTTATCCGAATCCGAAATGATCTGAATCCGAAATAAACCAATTTTTCCTTGACCCAAACCCGACCTAATCTGAACCCGAAATGATCCGAATCCGAAATTATCCGATTTTTCCTTAACCCAAAATTGTCCGATTCAAAATGACCCAACCCAAACCCGATTCGACTCGCCCATTTGCCACCTATACTTGGCTGGCACTGCTCCACGGGTTTTTATTGATCATTCAAGTTTAGTTTTTATGTTGTATATTTTATAATGGTTTATTACTTTAAAATGTAATATTAGTTTTAGTTTATTAGTGTTAATATTTTATTAGTTTAATATATTATAGTAGTTACATTAATTAGTAAATTTTCTTTGATAATATATTAGATTAGTTTTAATTTATGATTTAGTAATTTTAATGTTATGTTTATCAATTTCAATTATTTATTTTCTTAAATTTTAGTTTAGATTAAATTCTATTTTTTCCAATCATTTAATTTTAAAATTTTAATTTATATTATTTCCTTTGACAATTTAATTTTTATTTGTAATTTTAGATTAAGTTTTAGTTTACTTGATTTTAATAGTTAATTAAAAAAAATTATTTTTGTTTGAATGAATCTAGGGTGATAAATTTTAGTATTTATCTAGACACACCTAACTAATCATCGTGGGAATGATACTTTACTCACTCTTTATTACTTGTCGCGACTCGTGCACTTGAGTTATAGGTTTTAAACGCAACAGATACAAAGAAACATTGATGATCAAATGCTCTAAACACCCTCTTAGAGTTTGCTTGTGCCAATGAGAAAGAGGAAGAGCTTGAGGATCCACCCTTAGCAAGGTCATAACAATTCTTCAAAGAATGACTCAAGGTGGATTCAATGAATCATGTCAAAGCACTCTCAAGCAAAGGAGTTTTATAAGCTCAAATTCTATCTTTTCAAAACTCATATTTACTAAAATTATTTGTATGATTTAATGAGGCATTTTGTTAATGATCTTTGATACATTATAAGTTGAATGAATGAACAAAAGACATGATAAATGATTTTTGGATTATTTGGTGGTTGATTGAATTGTTGCTATTTGAGCAAGTTTGACTTGTCTTGATAATATGGATACTTGCCTCATTTATGCCAAATATGTCAAAGTATACAAAATGCATTTTTGAAAGTTTTAAAAAGAAAATATGCATATTAGAGTTTTTGTAATAGAGTTCACATAGATGATGAATTGATGGATTATTTGCATAAATTCTATATGACAATATTTATTATGCTTTACATGAGCACTCACATCCATTGGTTTTGCAAAAATGATCATAATGTACAAAATGCTATTCTATGAGCATCAATGAGATATATACAAATGAAAATTATGGCATAATGTTTGCAACTAGTGTGATTTGATGATATATGTGCTTAAATTCTATGTGAACATACTTGCTATGGCATATTTGTGTTTTCAAAATTCTTGGTTTTGCCAAAATATGCATAACTTTTAAAATGACATCTCATGAGACAAAAAATAAATTTTTTTGGCAAAAATCCTTCCAAAATTGTGAAACCTATTGTCAAATGATTTGTCATTCATATTTTTCATTCACACAAGTCCAAAATCATGTTATACATGTGTTTAAACTTTTATTTGGACTTAAAACACTTAAAAACATATTTTTGGCACATCAAAAATTGATTTCTATGCTAAAAATCTGCAGAATTTGAACAAAAGATAGATCCTCCATCCTTAAGGATCGATCTCCCTTGGCTAAAATGCAAAAATTCTGCATTTTGGAGTTAAGGAATCGATTCCCTCTTAAGCAAAATGCATTTTTTTGGTCTTTAAAGCCGAATCTGAGAAGAATATTTCATTTTCTTAATACCTTTCTTTTCAACTTAAAACACATTGTTTTAACTTTTTCTTGATGATGTTTTAACTTGTAAAATCATTTTTCATTGGTGTCATGCTTCATTCTCAACAATAAGTACCATTTTCATTGAACTTACAAGTGTAAAATCATTTTTCTTATTAAAGATAGTCAAATAAAGCATGAATCTTAAAATAATCTTGAAATTACCTTGAAATATATTTTCAACGAATATTTAAACATAATTTTGAGAATTATTTCAATGATTTGTGTATGAACTTGAGAATTTCATGAATTTTGTGCTTGATAGACATATTCATTTCTTTGGTTCATCTTAGTCAAGAATGCTTATAGGATTATATCTCATAGTTTTACTCACATATTCTAGATTAGGCTTCATGATATAATTCTTAGTGGAATATGAGTAATTAAGGTCAATATTTACGCTTGAATGATAAAATGATCAAACTTGACCTTAGTGTTTGAGTTAGAATATGACTTAGTAAATATAATATTTAAGATACTTAAAACATTACTTAGAGTCATAAGAGTCTTTGGCCTACAATTTGTGATGATGAATGGATCTTAGATGTGTAAATGTATGAAATTTGTCATCCATGAAATTAGACTTTTCTTTTGGCCAAATTTCTAAAAAACTTAAGCCTTAATGACATCAATAATCAAGAATAAATGCAAACATGAACAAAAGCACTTTGATTAGATTCTTGAATGTTTTGATGATAAGCTTGCATGATTACTTAGGTTGAATCAATGATCATGCTTATGAGTTGAGAAAATTTGTTTACATGAAATTTTGCTTGATTTCACTCATAGATTGAGAACTTTAATGATCAAATATACTTTAGCTTGATGATATTGATTCACTTAGGTAAAACCATTTTAGTTAAATAGCATATACTCCCTAGAACCTCAAATGATAAAAACAATTAGGGATATTACTATGATGTGATTTAGACGATGCTCTTGAACCTTCCTTACTCATGATTGGTAAAGATCTTTAAATAAAAAATGAACATAGGATTCTTTGTGCTTATGACTATGGAAGAAAATGTGTGTGCTTGAATGATATAAATTCTTAAATCTTCTATATGATTAAATTTGTGCATATGAATATGGATTAATATTTTATGATAGTATGCTTATGTTTAAATTAATCCACATACATACTTACTAGATATGTGATTATGATTGCTTTATGGTTCATGGATATAGATGCCTTAAATTGATGATATGAATGCTTTATATAAAAGGCATTTTTTTACATATTCTATATTGATCTTGTGCTTCACATACTTTGAGATATACATGTTTGAATTTTGAATATGAAAGAATGTTTTTGAGTATGTTCTTGCTTGCTTGTCTTGTTCATTCTCTTGGCATGAACATATCATACATAATAATTGAATTCATGCAACATGTATAAGTCAACCATTGATAACAATTGGTATAAACTTTAAATTGACAATTCTTCTCTCTTAATATTGAAATGATCAATAGGGAAGAATCCTTCTAGAACATATTTGCATTAGACATTTTTGTGTTAGAATATGTGGTAAATTGATAAATAGTTTAATTCTAGGCACACTTTTTCTTGAAAATGGTTTATGAGATCAATGCATAATTTTTCATCTAAGTTTAACTCATAATCATTATGTATTGACATGCACCTTAGCTGGACTATAGAGAACAATTGATGTATCTAGGTGCTTGATAGAATTGAAATGAGCAAGTTATAGAATTAATAGATAATGTATGAACAACTTGCATCATTATGACCAATTTGCAATCTCTTAGAATTATTTATGAACAATTGGTTTATAATGTCATGAATAGTGTCCTTTGCATGCACAAACACCTCATGATCTTTATATGGACATTGATTTATTTGTTTGTGCTATAAATCCCAATGTACTAATATTTTATTTGTTGGTTAGAGCAATTTTTTTATGTCCTCAAAAATTTTAAGCCATATTTTAGGGGGAGAGCAATTTTTGTTTATCCTTTTTTTTGCTATGACAAAAAAGGGTAGAGATAATGTGGTTTGTAAATTGTTTTGAAAATCATGCTCATATTAAGGGAAAGCTTTATTTTTTCAAATCATGATGATATTAAGGGGGAGCTTTTTCAAAGTATATTTTTCTAAGCAAATTTACCTTAAATTTTGTCATAGCAAAAAAGAGGAGATTGTTAGCCTTAAAATGATACATATATATATATATATATATATATATATATAATGGAATGACAAACACTAAAGCAAAATTAAATGAACAGTTTATATTGTAAATTTGCTTTATCAATTATGATTTTCACAAACCATTTCAAGTAATTTTATCAAATATAAGACCATAATTGAATTGCTTATTCTTATTAGTCTTAATCTTTTATAAAATGATTTTGAATATTTCATTAAGTAATTTTTCTCAAGGAAATATAGAATATATTTTTAGAAAATTACTTAATAAATATTTGGACTAAATTTTCATGTGATTAAGTTAAGAAATATTTACATAAAGTTGAAAAATGATTTGGGATGATTTAAAATCAAAGACTACATGTATTTCAACTTAAACTTGCCTAGGAAAATCATAGTTTGACTGAGAGGATCGAGCCTTACACTTAGAGGATCGATCCTGAATGGCAAAAATGTCCAAAGGCTCACCAGGGTTGAGACAAACGATCCCTCTAAGGTAGGGGGATCAATCCCAAGGAGGCAAAAGCTCAAGAAAATTGTCTCGAAGCTACAGGATCGATCCCTTCCTTAAAAGGATCGATCGCCTCCACGTTGGAAGCCTCTAGCAACTAGTTTTTTGTGAGGGCCAATAGGAAAATTGGTTTTAGGCTCCACCAAGCTTCAACAACCATCCAAGGGAGTATAAATAGAAGCTCAGAAGTTCAAGACACTCAAGAGACTTCATTCTTCATCTTTTTCAAGCTTCAAACACATTCTAAGTGCTAGAAATTCAAAATCTTCTATCATTCTCGTCACTCTTGTATAGCTTAGTGCAAATCATTGTATAGATTTCTTCTAGAGCTTAAAGTGTAAACATCCACCTTCTTAAAGGTTATTCTTGATTACATCTCTTATAAACTCATTCACAAATTGTAAAGGGGAGTGAACCCTTAAGTGCTTCATTGTAAGTGAGGTTTAGGTAATAAGGTTTGCTACTTGATCTTGTAAAAAGTAATGGTTGTAAGGTTTCCTCATTGAGCTCAAAAAAATGAGAGGAGTAAAAGTTTCTCTTGATCATGCAAAAAGAAGGTGTAAAGACAAATTCATTAGTGGATTTGGAAAAAATCCTTGGGAGCGTATTGAGGTAGAGGACGTAGGTAAGGTTGCCGATGTTAGAGTATGCCCTATGTAAACACCTTATTTTGTCCGGGTTCTTAATTTGTAAAAAAAATTAATTGAGTTGGGTGACATCGTATTTTTAAATTAATTTAACATTAGATTAGGATAATTAATTAATTTAAAATTAAATTAGGATTTTTTTAGATTTAGAATTAACATTAATTAGGAAATTAAAATTAAAATAGGATTTAGGAATAATAAAAAAAATGATAAGAAAAGAAAATAAAATTAATTTTATAATAGGATAATTAGATTCTTAGATTTTTAGGATAATTATTTAAATTAGGATTTATTAATTAATTAATTAGGAATAATTATTATTAGATTAAAATTAGACTAGTAGAGTTAGATTAGAATAGGAATTGATAGATAATTAGGATTAAAATAAATTAAAAGATAAAAAAAGGGATAACAACTAAAGTAGTGTAATTGTATTTAAATTCTAATATTCTTCTGACTATAGAAAGGGCATTCACGATCAAGCTTCTCGACTAGTAATTGCTTCCCTGTTTTACTACTTATTCTCCATCATCTAAGCTGTACCGATCACAACTTGTTGCCGCACCGCACTCTTACTAAGATCATCTACTGTCGCTGCCTCTGCCTAAGTTCTCGCCGCTGCATTTGCTGTCCATTCCTCCACGATTGTGTTACCACCGCTGCTGCCACCTAGCATCATCACAACCGCCACACCTGCCTTGCATTGCACCACCTCATCAGTCCGCTTCTGCTGCATACAAGTGACACGCTTTTTTTGTATCAAACCGAAACCAGTCCTCCCAAGCTACACGCACAGTGTGGTTGCTGTTGAAGAACGTTGGAATAGGAGCAGCGATCATGGGTCGTTAACTTGCTGTGAAGTGTAGTAAGAATTTGCAGGAGGCCACGTGAAGCAAGAAAGAAAAGATGCTTAAGGCTTTGAGGAAATATTGCAAAACTGGGTAAAGTGGCTTTAAAGACCACGTGATTTCACATCACCCACGTATGACCCTTTTTTGGTTTTTGTTGTGTTGTAATTAATGGATATAAATATCTTTCAGTTAATTAATTTAGATTAAGTTATCATATAATATTGTAAGTTTGATTAATAGTTTTGTTTGTTTATAAATATATATTTTTATTTAGGTTGATTAATAAAGTTATCTAATTTGACTAACATTTTTGTTTATAATTAAATAATTACATGATAATATTTGATTTGTTCCTGTATGAAATAACTATACGATGGTATTTAGTTTAATGTAATTGCATAGTATATTTTGTATGAATAATTTTTATAATGTGATTTTGATGATTTGTATAATTTAGCATATTATATTAGGATTAATGCTTAGAATAAAAAAAATATAAAAAAATGAAGACAATATAATTCATTTATATTTGGAAATATTAACTAAAACTAATAAAATTATAATAAAAGATAAATAGAAGATAAATTATTCCGAGGATCGAATTCTAAGTGTCACGAATGGTTGCCATTTTGGAAATTCCTAGGTGAGGATATTTGTCTTAAATTTCGCCAGTATGATGGAAGATTTAAGGCAAGTGTTCAATATTTATAATCGATATTGATTTCTAAAAATATATTAATAGTCAATCTATTAAAAAATAAAAATATAGAATAAATATTAATAAGAAATTAGGAGATAATGATTTGTAATAAAATTAAAAAATAAATAATAATAAGTTGAGAATAACTAGAGATTATCTCGATGATGGAATTATAAAATGTCACGAATGGTTGACATTTTTAAAATTCTTAGGTGAGATGTTTTCTTTAAATTTCACCAACATGATGGAAGATTTAAAGAAAATTTTCAATAAGAATAATCGACATTTATTTTCAAAAGATAAATAATATTAAAATAAAAATAAAAATAAAAATTAGAAAATAAAAAAATAAATAAAGGAAAATTAAATAGAAAATAAAGATAAGATAAAATAAAGATAAAATATATAAGCTAAGAATAAAAGATAGGAAATAAAATTAAGATATTTCATAAGAAATTTAATAAATCCGACGATGGAGCCTCTTCGAAAAAGACGAATGAGATTTCTTGAATACTCTTGAGATGAGGATGAAATTTAAGAAATTCCGCCAGTATGATGGAGAGTTTCTTAGAAATTGTCCAATATTTAAATATTTGAATTTAATAAAAAGAAAGACCATTTAGTTAAAAATTATTAAAGATATCACAAAATTAGCTGGTACCATTTTAAGATAGGCGTTGTAAGGGTGCTAATCCTTCCCCACACGTAACCGTACTCCCGCACTTAAGATTCTTTGAACGTAGACCATGCCTTATCTTTAGATAAGAATAGGTGACCAATCACACCTTAAGTTTAAATGGTTGGTGGCGACTCATTGAATTTAAGTCTAGCGGGTTAGGTTCTAGGACTTGACACGTTACGACACCCTACAATCAATTGGATTTGGATTAAGTAATTTTAAAAAGCTCAAAAGACTCAATCTAGTTAGACTAAGGCTAAGGCCATTTTAAGGTTTTGTTAAAAGGCACTGTATAAACAACATTACGTCTAAAAGTTAGATACAATGTTCTTGATAGCCGCTCTGCCTCTTGGAGCTAGCACTAACAAAATAATCCCCTTCCTTCTTCATTTGTCGTTAGCCACTCCTTGTCCCAGGCAAAGATCCTGTTTTGCGTTCTACTTGTGTGGATAACGTTAAAGGGCTTCTCTTAGCTAGGCGTCTTAAGTTAACGATAAAACGAGGGCTGTTCGTGGGTTGCCATATTCAAAAGTTGAACATTCCTACACGAGCGATACCAAAAAAGTTAGATTCAGATGATTTTGATTTTGTTGTTTTTCTAATCTGCTGCTTATTTTCGTGTATAACATGATAAACAGAGACAATGAAACCTTACTGTTAGCTTTAAATTGACATGTATTTTGAAATGACAAAACTCAAGTAAGCATTAAAAACAATTTTTCTACAAAGTAAATTTGCTTTAAATGAACTCAATGATAGAAAATATTTCAAACAAAGTTTTGGATTGTGATTTCAATTGAGAAAGTCAGGAAATACACTTATAAAAATGCTAGAATGTTTTGAACTGACTTAAAATCACAAAAAGCTATCAAATTTTCTCAAATTGCAGCTAAGTAAGTGTAACCTCACAATGGTGCCAGCTACATTAGGCTTAACCTTACGTCGGGGCTAGCTACATTGGGCTTTAAAATCTCATCTTAGTGTCAGATAAACTTGGTTTAAATTCACATTTTTGATGCCAGATGGACTAGGCTTAATCATCTCATCTAATGCCAACTTTACTGGGCTTAAAACCTCAAAACAATGCCAGTTATATTGGGCTTAAATTCTTATCTCAGTGCCAGCTAAACTAGGCTTAAATCTGCATTTTTGACGCCAAATAAACTGGGCTTAATCATCTCATCTAGTGCCTACTTAAAACCTCAAAACAATGCTAGTTACATTAGGCTTAAATTCTCATCTCGATGCCAACTAAACTGGGCTTAAAGATCTAATCTCATAATCATGCTCTTAAACTTTTTTTTGTTTTTTTTAATAATAATCACCCTCTATATTCAAAATTGTTGGCTCTATAGGCTATACCGAGAGGGGGGTGAATCGGTTCTTAGCTAACCTTATGCCCGTTTTTTGATTCTTCTAAATGCTCTAGCCTATTTGAGTGTTTTCTAAGTTCTCTAAGCGAGGCAATTATACAATATAAATTCAATACAACAAACACAAATATAATTGCAAATAAGTAAAGAGAGTAAGGATAGAGAAATGTACGCAAGCGATTTATAGAGGTTCGGCAACCTTGCCTACGTCATCTACCTTGATACGCTCCCAAGGATTTTCCCCAAATTCACTATACTTGAATTTGTGTTACACTCCCTCTTTTTGCAAGCTCAAGAGAAACCTCTCTCTTTTTCTAGGCTCAAGAGAAACCTCCCTCTTTTTCTTAGGCTAAAGAGAAACCTCCTCTTTTACAAGGAATGAATTGGTTTACAAATTGTGTAATCAAAGAAGACCTTTAAGTAGGCAAATGATTACAGAAATTAGGCACAAAGAAAAGCCTATACAATATTTGTGATAAGCAATACAAGAGATATGTGAATGATGGAAGATGAAGACTTTGTAGCTCTTGATTTGTTGTTGAGGCTTAAGGAAGATGAATAAGATGATGAAAGATGTTGCTTAGTTGTTCCTCTTGCTTCCTTTAGCTTCTAAGCCTCTATTTATAGTCCATTGGATGGTTTGTGGATGTTGGTTGGAGCCAAAACAGAAACTAGCCGTTGGAGGCTTTCTGACATAAAGGGATCGATCCCTTTCCTTAGGGGATTGATCCCATGCTTCATTTTATGCCTTGGAAGCATTTTGCCATAAAGGGATCGATCCCTTCCCTTAGGGGATCGATCTTATGCTTCCAGAATGTGATTTCCTGCACTTTTTGAGTTAGAAATGATGTGGCCTTTGATCCTAATCTAACCCAAAACATTTTGACATTTTTGTGGGAGTTTTTCTTGACTTTCTCTAATGAAAACATGGTCCAAAAATTCATCAAGTAATTTTCTAAAATATTCAAAACATTTTATAAAGTATTAAGACCAATAAGAATATGTAATTAAATCATGGTCTTAATGTTTGATATGATCACTTGAAAATGGATTGAGAAAATCATGTGTGATAAGGCAAATTTACAATATGAATTAAAACATTAAAGCTTACTTAAGTTTTTGTTATTTCAAAATATATATGTCAATTTAAAACTAACAAAAATTTTAGAATTTAAGAATCATTGACTTGTTCATTCATCTTAAAAGCTCTCAATTTTCTCATTTCAAGTACTCTCCAAAATTTCCAAACTCAGAAACACCTTTCATTGTTTTTCATTTTCTCTAATATTCCATTTATTTCAGCTCATTTTTTCTTCTTTTCTCCTTTTTTGTTTGACTGCCTATTTTCTAGAAGCTCCTTCTCACTTTTTCTTTTCTTTGTTTCTAAAAATATCTCATTTTTATTTTCAAACTACATTTTTCTCACCTTATTATTTTTTACAAAAAAAATTCTCTTTATTTCTTTCATCTCTTTTTTAGACAGATTTTTTTTTAATTTTCAATTCTCAGTTTTCTTTTCCAATTCACTAAACTCCTATCTCCTATTTTTTTTTTTAATGTTTAGCAAATGCAATTTAATGATGCAAATGCAAATGTGAAATATCAACAATGCCCACGCAAATTTTTCTATCAATGATGTGCGTAGACAACCTCTGCTAGGATACAAATGCAAATGACTTTTATCAAGATGTAAATGAAAATATTTCATCTAAATGGACACTGTAAAGATGCAAACTCAATGATCCAAAAATTTTCTTTTAATTTTTCTTTTGTTAACCAAAACTCTTGTTTATTTTTCATTTATTTAACCCAAAATCTTTTTCTTATCCTTGACGTCCATTTTTTACCTTTGCAACAAGGATTGCCCCCTGACAACCATCACCAGAATTACAATCAAAATAATCTAGAATTACCCCAAAATGGCATAAGAAATTCCTTGCCCTATAATAATTGTCAAATTTCTTTCTATCAAAATTCAATTAACAATCAAAAAAATTTCGAACAAAATTGTCCCAAAAGAATTATAAGAAACTTCCTTCCCTACTAAAAACATCATTATCATTTTTTATTTACAAGAAAAATGATTTCTATTATGCAATTTGTTTATCCAAAATCTTTTAATTTCACAAAATTGCCCGGCATAATTATGAATGAAGAAAAGTTAAAATAAAATCATCAAAGATTTAGGTCAAAATGATGAATCTTCGATTTTAAAAAAAAAATGCCATAAGAGTTTTAAAAATTGGCAATCAGTATCAAAGTGCATGCGGAGGGAATTGTAATTTACCCTCATCAAATGGATTAGGTGGTTTCACACATCAACGTTTTGGTTTTTCGAGAAAAAAAGTTCACAACTTGATGGGAATGGAGAATGTTCCTTCATCTAGGCTCACAAAGGAAACTTGATTTTTTTCAGAAAAATAATTTATTCCTTGCAAATCATGGTTTTATAACAAAGGTTTATCTCAAAATGTAGCAAAAATTTGACACCCTCTTAGTTTCCAAATTAAGCATTTTGATGCTTGTCAAGACTTACCATAATGGGCACAAATTTGTGTGGCCTTAACAATACTATGAGCGACCTCAAAAAGTTGACACTTTCACTCTAGATTGCCCCTTTTTTGGGGTTTTCACCCTAGAGTCTCATTCATTTTTTTTTTGCTTCTTTTTTGTGTAAGTGTTCCATCATGCACTTAAGAATTCAAAATTCATCCAAAATGGGTATGTGGGTTTCCAAAAGCCAATATTGGCAAGGGGAAAAGGTAAATGTGTCGTTGGTTATAATGGTTCTTCAAGTAATAATTTGCTCAATTTAAGTTTCCACGTTTGATCGAAATGGACTTTTCATGGTGCAAAATGTAGGCCAGGGTTTGGGGTTCTGAAAGAATGGATAAAAAGGCCCCAAAATGTGTTTAATGGTGATCAAACCAAGGATTGTTTAATATGATGTGAAGATTTTACTCAAGACATTTATCCTCTTATATTTTCTTTTGTCACTTCTTCATTTTATTCTCTTTTTTGTTCTCTCTCTCTCTCTCTCTTTTGCAACTTCTCTTTTTCTTTTTCTTTTTTACATATTTTTAATGGAGCGAGACCAAAATTTTGTAAATACAATTTATTTCACATTAACCCCTCACCATGATAAGCTTTTTTGACCTAAAATTGGGGCTAATCATTCGTATTCTTTGGAAAATATCATTTCTATGTGTGCCCCCCAATGTGGAGGGTGATCCTTGGTTAAGGTTTATTTAGAAAGAATGCATAAGACTCAAAGGGGATAGCAAATGGATAAATTTTCATATTTGTGAATGGTTGGCGAAAGATGGCCATTTGTTATTTCAAACATGGTCACTTAAATTGAAGAGCAATTCCTTGGATGAAAAGGGTCAAAAGGCTTTGTCTTTCTTTTTTGGATTTTTTGGATTGAATTTCATGGACTTTTCCAAGTTTGGGAATTTTTTTTTTATTTCTTTGTTTGGAATTATTTAAATATCCTAAGTGCATAATGTCACAATCAATTTTATTTTCTTTTTTCTTCTCTTTCTTTTTTCATTTTTTTCTCCTTTTTTAAACCTTTTTTTTTGCCCCATAACTCATAGCCAACAAAAATATTGCTACATGATGCCCCATTTGACTTCTCTAATAAGGTAAATGCCCACATGCTAGTGAAAACTACTAGAATTGGCTCATTTGGCCTTAGGTTGCTCATGGTATTTCTACTGAGAGAAGGAAAATGGTATTGCATTATTTTGACAAATTAAGGGTGTCGAGTACCTTGTTCTCAATTTTGGTTTCAGTGTCACAGGAATGACTCAAAGATTAGGAGAAAGGCCAAAAAGTCCATGTTCTGTGTTCTTTCAAAAGGATTTGAGCAATTTGAACATGATTGGAACTCTAGCATAGTCATGACAAACATCAAAATTACCAAATTTGGATTTAAAAGAATGTTTTGTCTTTAGTTCCCAAGAAATCCAAAAAGAATTTTACCAAAGTGATTATTTCAATGTTCATTGCCTAAGTGTATTTCAATGTTTATTGCCTAAGTGAAGGTCATTACACTTTAATGGCATATTGTGATCAGTAAAAAATGGTTCACTAAGTTCGAACTTTTGCCCCTCAAATGCATAAAGGCTTTTTAAGAGATTCGGGGCATGAAAATGAATGAAGGAGGTATTTGATGGATTAAATTTTCTTGATAATGATCACCAATTTTTCAAAACTCTTTTCACTTTTTATTATGAACAAAAATTCTTTTTATTTTCTTTTCCTTCATTCGTTGATTTATTCATCTTTCTTGATCATGGACATTAGTTATGTGAGGCTTTATTTGAATGAATATTTTTTAAAGAAGAAATGCGACTTCTTTATGAAAAGAATCAGTTAATGCCATTTATACATATTTGATACAATTTTTCTTACAGATGAAAAAAAAGTACATAAAAATTCATTTATCCAAATCATATCATGAAAGAATAAGAATAAAATAAAATAGAATAAATACACAAATTGGACCTCCTTAAAGACATCAACCATTTTTCCAAAAATCTATTTTTAAAAAAAAAGAAATATAATATCATGTCATAGCAATGCAAGATATACAAAAATTCTTCTTTTCTCTCATTTGACAACTTCACAAATCAATTTTAAGGATCAAGTTTAAAAGGTGTAAAAAATTGAGAAAATTAGAGAATCATTTTATGCCATAACAAAAATTGTTTCAAAAAGTTTCCCTTACTTCCATAAAAATCAAAAAGAACTTTTTCCACTATGAAATGTAATACAGAATACAAGAGACATGGTACAATGTCATGGATGACAAGACATGTTTGTATGGAATCCAATACATGCATAATGCAAATATGAAGATTTAATTTTTGTTTTTATTTCACCTAACTTACGTGATGGTAAAATGCACATGGCATGTTTATGAACACATGGATAAGATGATGACTGATGAATTAGATGACATGAAGTAAAAATGACATGAAATACGAAAATGTTTGAGAAAATTGGATTTTTGTATAAACAATGCCTAAACAATAGCAATTCTATTATGAATGTACGTGCCAAGAAAAAGGAAGACAAAATATAACTCCTACCTAAACGTATAAATTCTTCTTATTTTTTTCTTAAAACCTCTTTTTTCTACCATACATTTTTTTCTTAATTTTCCTTTTGCCTAACCATTTTCACAATTCCTAATAGACTTTTATTGTACCGAACAATTTATTTCTTTTTCATTCTTTTTCCATATTAAATTATTCTTGAAATTATACACCAAACAAATTCAAGAAAAACTTTTATTGACTTTTTTATTTACCTCTGTTCAAGGAAAACAATTTTTGTTTTTATTTTCAAACTATTTTTTAATTATTTTCACAAACATTTTTGCATTTTCATTAAACTTCCTACACAACCAAAAATATTTTACATGTCAAACTATTCTTTAAAAATTCTATAAAAAAATTATTCATCCTTTTTTTCCTTCAATATTTGTTTTGACTTTAAAAAGAGGAAAAAATATTTTTCATTCATTCTCTCATTTTATTCTAACTCTTTTTCCCAAAAAAAGATTAATTCATTTAGCTACTCAATCCCTTTTACTTTTCTTTTTATGCCTTTATCTCAAAATTTTTTTTCCAAGAACAATAAAGAATAAAGAATTTTTTTGAATTAAAAGAAACTTAATTGAATTTCTTCTTCTTATTTTTAGCGAAAGAGGCAAAAATCTTATTTTTCTCAACCTCTTTTTTTAACAAATTATTTCATTTTTTATAAAAAGAAAAGTTTATGTTCCTTTTTTTAATCATTTTCATATTTTTTAAAGGAAAAAAATGAGAGAAAGTAAAACTCTTTTTTGCTTTTGTGAACATAGAAACGTCTTGTAAAAAAAAAGAATACTAAAACCTCTTCTTCTTTTTTTTTTTTACTTTGGAGAATGTATTTTTTATAAGTTCCTATTTTTGTGCACCTATTTTCAAAAGAAATTCCCCCTTTTTTTTAAAAAAAAAAAGAAATTATCCCCACTTTTTAAATGAAAAATTACATTTATGTTTTATCGATTTTCTCACACTTCTTTATTAAAAAAACAATTACTTGAATTTCTTTTTTTTTTTTGACAAGATCTCTTTTAAAAAATTTTTATTTTTATTTTACAAAAAATTATATTTTGAAAAAAAAAATTCAAAGACTTAAATTATGGACAATTTATACAAAAATCAATAATACCGTTATTATTGATTTGAGAAAATGGGTCAAATAATGTTCTGTCATGTGTCTTAATTTTGGGATAATATCTATAGAATTTAGGTATGACTCTACCTAAGACTAGCTTCTTAAGGCTCATTATACGCTGATTTTAAGTCTCTAAAAGGTCAAAAGTTCCCAAATTATTTCTCACTGGTGTCCACTCTAGACTAATAAGAAATTAATTTGAGTGGGAGTATTTCGCTTGCCATTACAAATATTATTATCTTACGAGAGCATAAGTACTTTACTCCCTCATAAGAAGGTCAGACGGAACTCAGGTATAGAGCTTATGTTATGAAAATGCAAGTATAAGTGTGTGTATGAGGAACATGTTAGACTAAATCACACTACTACCCTGTCCTAAATGCCACAACAATTAATTAAGAACAATATATACAAATAAAGAATGTCTAAAATTATAAAGATTACGAATTCTCGTATCGAATTTGTAGAATAAATGAAGGAATATATACATATTAAGTATAGAAAAATATATAAATGTGAATTTAAAATAGAGGAAGGATAAAATAAATATATTTATATGTATTACTATTATATATATATTGGGCATGAAAATAGATATGTATCATATATATTTAAGTAATACAGTAAAATATATATATTATTTATTGTGTGAGAAATATAATATATAATATAAGTATTATAAAAAAGTAAATAAATAAATAGAAAAGCCAATCGGCTTCCTACCTGCTCCCGCGTTAAATTTTGAAGCCAGATGACTCTGTCTTGTCCTCCGCCAAACCATCTAAAAAAAAAATTAGAAGAGAGTGAGAGAGAGAACTGTAGAGAGAAGTACCAAGAGAGGAAGAAGAAGAGAGCCAAAGAGATTAGGCAGAATTGGCAAGAAAGAGAGCAAAACCTGAAACTGTTCAGCGTAGAAGAAAAAAAAGGGTTTAGTGCTTTACACCCTTCCACTTTTCTACTGTAAGACGAGGGTTAAAGAGCTGTAGTATGGATGTGAAAGGAAGCCAAAAACAGGTGAAAGAAAGGGTTTTATTCGACTGGTAACAGGAGGTATGGTGTTGAAAACTAAGGGTTGTGTTGGTACTGAGTTAAAGCAGAAAAAAAAAACGAAAAGCCACCAGATGAAGCAGCTGATGTTGTTGCTATGTAGACCAGAAGATGCCGCGTCTGTGGAGAGGAATAAAGGCCCGAAATAGGAAGGAAAGGAACCATGGAAATAAGAAGGAGAAGAAGGACATTCAGCAAAGGAAAGAGACCAACAGAGGGAGATCAGGCTATAGCAAACCGAAAGAAGAGGAAGGAAAGAAATTTTGCTATGGCTAGAGAAAGAAAAGGGAGAAACATCACTGACTAGGGGTCTTGGGTGCCTCCCTGGGTGCGTGGAAATAGGGGCTCGGGATAGAGTCACTTCAAGTAATTGAGGATGCCATCGATAAAGGTCATACCATGCCAAATGAACTGTAGTTTTGGACTGTAGTGTAGTTGGAAACATGGCTAAAAAAAATTGAACTTTTGAAGGGACCGATTTGTGTATACAAAACAGAGGCTAAAGTGCAGGTGGTAGCAGGGATTTTTAGGTGGTTCAATGACCTAAAGACGTAAGCTTCTTGGGGGTTGAAGAAGTGACCAAATGAACACTTGAAGGGGACTGTTTGTGCGTGTGAAAATAGGGGCTCTTTTGGGCAGTGCATAGAGGCGGGAGCTGTGAATTGAAACCTTGGAACCATGGCCTTTGAAGGCTAGACTTGGGGTGTTTTGGGCTGATCCTGGCGGCTTGTTAGTGAAGGTTACAAGCTACTGTAGACTCCATTTTGCCCAGATTTTTAATATTATTGGACTTATCGGGATACTTTTAACCAAAGTTTAAAGCTAAATGGATTTAATATGAGTCCAATGTTTTTTTTAATTACACCTTTGATTTGGGTTTTGGGTTTGCAACTGCGAATTTGGACTTAAGTTAAATTTGGACTTTAGGCTTAATGATTAAAGGACCAATTTTTATATTTAAATTTAATTTTTAATATATTTTACATTTATTAAGGAAAAATAAAAAATGAAAATCCAAAAAAAATCAAGGAAACAAAAAAATAATGGAAGTAAACTTGTATTGCAAATTGTTGGAATAAAAATCATATCTTTTGGTTTTAAAAACTTTGGACAAATCTAGAATTAATTAAAAGAATCAAATTAGAATTTGCCTATGAAAAGCTTTAAAAGAAAATATGTCAACATTGAGGTTGAGATTATGGGATTAATTACCAGGAAAGAATCAAGGAAAATTAAGACTAAATTAAGGATTCTAGATCATGGGGGGATCGGTCTGGGCAATAAAAAGGGGTAGACGGTCTTGGAGATGAGGGGGGCTCTCGGGTGGCGAAAATCACCCTGCTTACCATCGCCCCACCTTTCGTCTATCACCGAGCCGCTTGTTCGCGGCCTCCTCACCATCTTCAGTTCTGCAGTTTCCTCACCAAGCTTCATCGTACTTTCCCCAAGTTCGAAATCAAGCTTTGCGTTTCCTGCTTCACCCCAGGCTCTCTGCCACCGTTGGCTGCCGTAAGGAAGCTGTTGCGTTACCCTCCCTGCTTCCACCATTAGGTTGCTCCATTTTGTACCACCGAACCAAGTTGCTGTTGGTTTTTTGATGATTACCGAACGAACAGAGCAGTAACGTGGTGAGTTGTAGACAGAGTAGTTGGAAGCCACTGTGAGTTAAACTGCACGCAAGGCATAACGTGAACAGAGAAAGAAGCTGAGAGTTGCAAGCTGATGCTGTGAACCAAAACTTTAGGAGAAGATGTGGAATTGTCAAGTTTCAACCAAAGCGCGGGCTAATATGGTGAAGAAAGAAGACCAACTACTTCAAAGTTAGTACAATCTGAGAGCCGTTTGTTGCCAAGTCAAACACGTCCTGTTTTGCCGCTGTCCATGTAAATCTTTGCTGTCCAAAATTGCGCAAGAAACCATGAATAAAGAAGCTGAACAGAGCAACGTGAAGGAGGAAAGCTGACAGGAATAAAACGAGAGGAAGAAGAAAGAATAAAGCTGTACGTGGGAAAGAAATAAAGACAAAATTGATCCTGTCCATGAGATAAAGAGTGAAGAAAGGAAATAAATTGCTTGGAATAAGAGGCCTCACGTGATTTGCAATTGCAAGGTTTGATTATCTTATATTTTTTTATGTCATTTTACTATCTTTAATATGTTTAAATTAATTGATTTAGTTTATATGGGCATGGTATGATTTGTATGATATTGGCATGATCTGAGTTAATATATTAGGGTCGGTATAATTGATTTGTATAATATGAATAAATTATTAGCATGACATGATTAAATTGAGATATTAATATGATTGTAGCCTTGTCAAATTTATTTATTTATTTATTTTTTATGATCCCTTTAAGAGACTATAGTGAAAATTCTTCAAAAAAAAAAATCTAAATAAAATAGAAGATAAAATATGAAGATTTAATACATGAAAATTAGAATAAATAAAACATTATTTAAATCAAGAAGATGTCCAAAAATTATTCCGACGATGGAACTCTAAAATCACGCTCAAGTGGTACTTTTAGAGATCTGGAGGTAAAAAAGATTCTATCTAAGGCCTCACTAGCTTAATGGAGGGTCTAAGTAGGATTTTTGATAACAAATAATTTATATTCATTTTTAAAAAAAAATAAAATAAAACAATACAATGACAATAAAAATAATTAGTTACAAAATTAGAAAAGATGTTAATGATTAGTAGTAATATGATAAAAATAGTCATAGCAAATAATAAAATAAGGGAAGGAAATAAATATAATGACCAAAGCAAGATATTAAAATAATAAAAGTGAATATAATTACTCTGATGATGAAATAGCAAGATAATTACGCTTAAGTAATTTTCTTGAAAATTTCTAAGTAAGAAAATTCTATCCAAGGTCTCACCAGCTTAATGGAATGTCTAAATAGAATTTTCAATAAAAAGTCATTTATATTCGTGTTTCTTAAATAAAATAAACTTATTATGAAATTCAAATATGAATAATTAATAGATTTATTATTGAATTAGAGCAAGAATAATTAATTATAAAAATTAGAAACGATATTAATGATCCATGATAATATAATAGAAATAATAATAAGAAATGGAATAAATAAATTAGATATGAAAATTATAATGAAGGTGGATACGAATTTCTCTCATGATGAAATATCGAGAAAATTATGCTTAAGTGATTTTCTTGAAAATTTCTAAGTGAGAAGATTATTTTCAAAGCCTCACCAGCTTAATGGTGGCCTAGAGATAATTTTTAATAATAAGTGATTTTTATTCGTCTTTTAAAAAGTATAAAATAAGTGATTTTTAACTAAAAAAACATTATTAAAGTTAAAATAATTAATTAAGAAGATAAAAAATTTTAATAATTCATATTAACTATAATAATAAAATAACAATGTTAAATAATAATAAAGTTTGATGAAATAATAAAATAAGGTGACAATAATTAATAAAAGTTATTGAGAATGAGTATTGATTATTCATATGATAAGATTCCAAGTAGGGTTACGCTTAAGTAATGTTTTGGAAATCTTTAGGTAAGAAAATTTCTTTTTGTGGTCTAACCAGCTTAATGTAAGATCTAAAAGAAATTTGTTGATAAAAATAATTCATATTCATTTTCCCATAAATAAATAAATATAATAAATAATTAATAAATGATAAAAAATAATAACTACTAGAAAATAATAGAATAGTAAAGACGAATTGGGTAGAAGGAGTCAAAGTTAGAATTTTTCATAAGATATTAAAATGAATCCGACGACGGAGCCTCTTCAACCAAGTCGCATAGTACTACTTGAATACTCTTGAGGTGAGAAAGACTTTTTAAGTTGTCCCACCAGTTTAATGGAGAACACTTAGAAATATTTTTCAATATTAATTATATCGAGATTAAAGGTCAACATAAGCAAATTTAGCAAATGACCTAAAACTAAGTGGTACCATTTTCAGATGGGCGTTGTGGGGTGCTTAATACCTTCCCCACACGTAACCGTACTCCTGAACCCTAGAATTTTTAAAGGTGGACTAAGCCTTATCCATAGTTTGACTAGGTGACCAATCACACCTAGGTTAAGAATGGTTAGTGGCAACTCCTTAGTTTTTGTGTCTAGCTATTAGGTTTCTCTAAAACTTAATACGTTATGACGGTTTGGCGACTCCACTGGGGATCTTAGAGAGTCAGGCCAATGCTTAATTTTAGGTTATCTTAGAATTTACTTAAGAGATCTTAATTTTTTAAAAAATAGAATACTGTTCTGTCATACACACACATCACTTTGCATGCATAAGCCCTCGACCCGAGCTTGATCCTTCTTAGGAGGGAGTAAAGTACCTATGCTCTCGTGAAGTAATACCTCCGCAATGGCTAGTGAAATACTCTCACTCAGGTTAAACCTTTTTCGTTTGAAGCCTAAAATGGGTGAGGATTGGGGTGCCTTACTAGTCCATATGGATAACAGTGAGAAACAATCTGGGAACCTTTAGAACTCTTGATATCCAAACCAAATATATAAAAAAACCTAAGAAGCCAACTTAGGTTAGAGCCATGCCAACTCTTCGTGTAGAGATAACCAAGGATCAGGACACATGAAGGAATATTTCTTCTTTTCAAAAAAATATAATAATAAAAAATCAAAATGAAGAAAACGAAGAGATGAAATGTGAGTATTCATCACATGAGGCTTTCCTTTGATTTTGTGATGTATAACATGTCAATTTCAACATTGCACCTATACATCTAGACATTTTTGTTCATACATAAATTGAGCATGCACCTTATGCATAGGTTTGTATGTACATACCATGGCATCTTGACTTAGACTATGGTAATAAAGGTGAGAAGATAGCTCGACCATCAAAATTGCCAATCACCTATACGATACTTGTTTGCAAACAAGAGTAATGGAGAATGAGCAGTTGGCACGAATTGATGGAATAGAAAAGGTGCAACAAGAGATTGTCAGGGCCCAAGAAGAGTTTATGGAACAAATGGCCAAGATGATGGAGATGATGATGAGCTTGGCAAAAGGGAAGGGAGTTGATGAAGATACTAACATTAGAGAAGAGCCCCAAATGGAGGACCCCATAAAGCAAGAAAAGTTTAAGAGGGAAGCGGTTCAACTAGGTTCTCATGAGGGGATGCATCATATGTGTGATATGTTAGAAGAGAGATTGAGGGCTATCGAAAGGAGCACTATTTATGGAAACATTGATATGGAGAAATTGAGTTTGGTTCCTGATTTGGTTCTACCTACAAAATTCAAAGTCCCCGACTTTGACAAATATGATGGAAGTAAATGCCCATTAGCCCATATTACAATGTTTTGTCGAAAAATGGCAGGGCATACTCACAATAAAAAGTTGCTCATCCACTGTTTTCAAGATAGCCTTGTTGGTTTTGCAACAAGGTGCTATGTCCAATTACATAGAGGACGTATCCTTTCATGGAAGGATCCTGCAAGGGCCTTCATAGCTCGATATCAATATGTGAAGGATATGGCACCAGATCAATTATTCTTACAGAATATGGAAAAGAGGGCTATTGAGAGCTTTAGAGAATATGTTCAGAGATGGCGAGATATTGCTGCTCAAGTTTGGCCTCCCCTTACAGAGAAAGAGACTACAATTCTATTTGTCAATACACTTAAGGCTCTATACTATGAAAGAGATTGGTAATGTCACCAAAAACTTTGCAGATATGGTACTCTCTGGTGAGATAATCGAATACGCTATAAACAGCAGGAAGATCGAATGGGCAAATACAAGAAGAGGTAGAACATTCAATAACGAGAGTCAAGATGTTTAGGTTGTGACTAATGGAAAGCAGTATGAAAGTTATACCCCATATTACCCATACCTCATGCAACAATCCCACCACCCTTGTCCATATCCTTTTCAGTCAATTCCTTAAAATGGTTTTCAGCCTAACTTTTGTCCTCAATCACTCTCTGCCCTACCAAACAATCCAAGAAGGCCAAGAAACGGTGTAGAGAGATTGCCAATACCAATTTCTAAACTATTGCTTTTGCTAATAAAGAACCAGTATCTGGTGCCTATGCCTTTGAAAAGAACTCCAAACCTAGCAGCAAGGAGTTATGAACCAAATAGCAAATGTGAATATCACATGGGGGCAATTGGGCATTCAACAGAAAGTGTAGGCAATTGAAGGAAAAGGTTGAAGAACTCATCAATAGTGGTGCCTTGACTCAAGAGCTTATTGAGCAATGGAAGTTTGCTTCTCCATAGGGCAAGTTTCCTATGTGTAATTTGTGGATGTGAGATGTTCTCAGGATTCTTGAAATCTGCATCAAGTTGTTTTGAAAGCTTTCCATATTTTTCTTTCCAAGTTGATGAAATAAAATAATTTTGAAAACATTGGTGATTGTTATTGAGAATGAATAGACCTAGCCATTACATTTCCAGTATACTTTCCAATTCAATGAAAACTTAGAATCCATAAGGAAACACAAGCTTGAAATTCATTCATTTTTGCATACCATGGTAAACTTTTCAAGTCAATGATCTTCGTTAAGGTAATGGGCAATGAAATGACTGATGAATTTGCAAAATGTTTTGCACTGTTTTGAAGGACCAATTCATGAAGCAATCTCTTAAGAACTTTGTATTTGGAAATTTGATAAATGTTAAGGCCAAGCTAAGAGTCCCAAACATATAAACCCAAAATTCTTTCTCATAACTTGAACTTTCTAATTCAAACCATCCAAACCATCCTTCACTATATCTTGGGACAAAATGATTGAAAGAGCCAAGCTTTGATAACCTCAACATCTTTTAATGGCCATTCTTAATTTGATTGATATCCTTTTCCTATTGTAAACCATGATAATGAAAATCGTTGCAGAAGGCCTTCATAAAGTTGAGTTTATACATTCTGGGCATGAGTTGTGAAAAAAAGTGAAGAAAAAGGAAGTGAAAAAAAAAGAGAAAAGAAAAGAAGAAAAAAAATTGATTGTGAAACCATGCATGAGGGATATTCAAATGATTTCAAAAGCAAATTTTCATCTTGAGGGTTGGTTTTCAATAGAAGTGTCAATATTTGATATGACAAATGGCCATCTTTCATATTCCTATTACGGAAATGAAATCGTCCCTTTGTTACCCCTTTTGAGCCTATTGATTTCTTTCTAAATGAACCTTGACCAAGGATCACCCTCCACATTGGAGAAGCAAATACATAAAAGGAGTTTTTAAAAGCATTAGTGATTGATCTTATGTCAAATACAAGTAAATGATGCTCTATGTTAAGGGGCAAATGTCAGAAGAAGGATATGTAGATGGAAGCCCATATGAAAAAAAAACAAGAAAATGAAAAAAAAATATGAAAAAGGTAGATGCAAAAAAAAAGATGAGAATAAAAGATTAGAAAAGAAAAATGCTTCGTAGAGTGGGAAGGACAGATGTTCACAATCAAAGAAATGATCCTTGGTTCGATAAACCTTCAAAACACTTATTTTGGGCTTATTTATCCATTCTTTGAAAACCCTAAACACGCTTCGAAGAGTGGGAAGGACAGATGTTCACAATCGAAGAAATGATCCTTGGTTCGATAAACCTTGAAAACACTTATTTTGGGCTTATTTATCCATTCTTTGAAAACCCTAAACCTTGGCCTACGGTACGTGCTTAAAAGTCCATTTTGATCAAATAGGGATGCTTATATTGAAAAGCTTTTCTTTGGGAAACCATCATCATCATTCTTTTAGTTTGGAATGAAATTTGAATTCTCAAATGCATGGTAGAATAATCAATAAAAATTAAAAATTAAAAAAAAAAGAGAATGAAGCTCTAGGGTGAAAACTCATGAAAGGGCAGTCTAGAGGAAATTTGAAACAACTCAAGGCCATTGTTTGTGACTATGCTAAGGCAATAACAAGAAAGAAGAAAAACCAGAGGAGTGATGCTTTTAATCAAGACCTTTTGAGAAATTCAAAAACCATCACCTTGAAAATTTGATTTGAGATTTTAATCCTTGCCCAGAAATTTGAGCCATCGTAGCTTGTCTTGACATTTGTTAAAGTCCACATATCAACAAATTAAGAGAGTGCTAAAATGGATTGTGTTCTGTGAAAGTTACTTTTACAAAAGGAATTTTGATTTTCAAGGAATTTGTTTCACTTGTGAGCCTAGATGAAGAGACATTGATTGATAGAACCTTTCTTGATAACCAAACATCCTTGATACACCAAATCAGTACATTTATTTAGCTAGACCAAGTTGTGACTCATTCTATTTATTCTCAATAGTAATCACCAATTTTTAAGAGATTTAAATGTCAAATGTTTTTATCTTGGAAAATTATTATGTGGGGCAATTTTCTATTTTCAAAAAGAAACTTGAAGAAGTGAAAAATAGGAGTTTTGTGATTTTATAGGGGCAAGCTCTTGTTTTAAAGAAATCAAGTGTGGTGATGGTGTTTTTAAGACTATTCTGGGGCAATCTTTGGTTGTTATGAGAGCATGAATTTTCTTGAAGATATGAGAAGTGGTGAAGTGTTCTTGTGAATAGTTTAGGATGATTTTGTTGTTATGATTTGGATTGATGAATTTTAAGTTGATAAGAATTGTGGGGTAAGAAGAAAACTAAATGAATGATGATGATGGGGCAATGGGAAGACTGAACAAGTGATGATTGCTAAAATTAAAGAAAGAAGAATTGTGGGGCAAGAAGAAGACTGGTTGAACGATGATGATGGGGCAAATGATTTTAGGATTGCTAAATTTGAAGAAAGAAGAATGATGAGGCATTGAAAGATTGAATGATAAGGCAAAGAGAGGATTGAAGGATGACAAATTTTTGAAGAAAGGAATATGGTAGATTGATGATGTGACTTCGTAAGGCATTGTTTATCATTTGCATTGCATTCATGACATGCATGACATTTCATTATATGCATTTTAACACCATAAAAAATTGAACTGTTTGTTAAGACAATATGATAAAAAGTTCTGAAAGATTAAATGAATAAAATTTTGAAAAATTTAGAAAAAAAAGAAAAAAATCAGAAAATGTGAGAAGGATAAAGAATAAGATGTGACGAAAAAGGTATGAAGTTTTGAACAAAAATGTTAAAATGTTGGGAAGAAAGAGGAAATTAAAAAGGTATGGATATGATGGGACAATGAAAAAGGGATTGAAAGATGTGATGAGATGAAAAAATGTGATATTTAGATAGAAAATAACAAGAAGAAGAAACTAGAATGATAAGGTGATCTAGAAGATAGAATTGAAACAATGAGATAAAATGTGAAATCCCCAAATTCCATGTAATTCCTCCATGTTTGTAAAGTATTACAGTCTGAAATGATTAAATGAATGTGCAGTTTAATGTATGAATGATGTATGGATGATGTATGGAACATGTAAGAATAAAGAGAATTGAAAGTCAATTAGTTAAGGACTTAATGTTAATATCAGGAAAATATTGGAGTATGAGAAAAGAAATAAAATCAGATTTTGACTTGGTAATTAAATGGACAAGTGGCTATGGAAGAAAAAAGGAGAAGAATTAATTAAATGGTCAAAAGGGGTCAAAGCATGGCTGAGGCAATTACGGGGATGAGCATGCATTTAATGCATGTTGCATGACTCATCACCCTCATCATCCATCACCCACGGCACCCTCCCAGCTCTCCTTCACGTTTTGCTCCATTTCCTCTAAGTTTCCATCTCAAGCTACCTTGACAAGCTACCTCAACCCTCCATCGATTCAACTAGTTCGTAGAACGAAAATCGATCCTTGTCACTAGACTAGGTTATATCCGAAGTTTGGAAGATTGAATCCAAGTATTGGAGGAGATCTCAAAGTTTGAGATTTTGATTTCTAGCAAAGGTGAGAAAGGAAGATGATTCTTTCAATTTCGTTCATGATATGGAGTTGTATTGAGTTAGTAGAGTATGTGTATGGTGATTGTTTAAGGTTTGATTTGACTTGATGTTACAGCTTTGAAGAAGTAAAAAAGCTAGGGTTGACGTGCCAAGCGATTTCGTGTTCTCGAAGGAATCGAGGTAAGGAATTTATGTAACGGATGTAAGGCGGCTATGTCCGTATGTTTAATATGATTTTAAACTGCTTTGGAAAAGAAGTACCAATTGGTTTATGCAAGAAAAGTGCAATCTCGGATTTGACTCCTAGTACCAATTAGGCTAGGAGTAGCCGACTGCCTTAAGTAGCAGTCGACTGCCTAGAGACAACTAAAACGCCGTTTTCTGAAAATTGAGAAAAACCAGTCGACTGCTATGTAAGCCAATCGACTGTCGTTTCCTAGAAAGCATTCTGTTTCAAACCAGTCGACTGCTATATGGGACAATCGACTGTTATTTGCTAAAATGCATTCTGTTTCAAAACCAGCCTACTGCCTATAAGGCCAGCCGACTGCCATATTCCCAGAAGCATTCTGTTTCAAAAACAGTCGACTGCTATATGATCAGTCGACTGCTATTTCTTAAGAAGCATTCTATTTGAAAACCAGTCGACTGCTATATGGACCAGTCGATTGCTCCCATGTAATTTCAAAGATGAAAATATCGGAATTTTAAATGAAAATAATTTCGATAAAGGAAGTTATGAAGCAGCAGCCGACTGCCCTATGAAGCCAGTCGATTGCCCTGTATGAAAAAGGGATTTCAAAGCCTATTTGGTTTAAACACAAAAGTGTTTTCTGAAAAAGTATATTATAAATGTTTTGAGACTATGGACTACGTGATGATTATGTATTTTTGATGGCTGAGAAACTCTGATCAAGTCCTCAGTATTATTATGTTGAGCGAGGAACTCTAGTCCGATCCTCAATCCCACAAGTGACACCTGACTAGTGTTCATTGTGGATTACTAAAGGCAGGAGAGAATCCCTGACCATTACATGGTGCACCACTGTACTAATGCATGATTAGAATCATATAAGTGGGTGTAAATGATTTATATGATGATGCAATCGCTTAAATAAATGTACATAGTCTCCATCTATTTCAAAGCATAAGATGTATGTTCTGAAGAAGTATTTGATGTATGTTTTAAAGTATGTTATGAAGTATGATGTTTTAAAGAAAGAAGATGAGGCATGTTTTAAAGAAAGTATGTTTGCCTATACCATTTGAAAGATATATGCATGGTTGCAAACAATGTATGTTTTAAGAAGTATACGATGTATGCATGCTTTATAATACTTTACATGACATTATAGAGCCAAGTAGGAAAAATGAATATAGAGGCATAGTACGCTCTTTTACATATTTTTCTTACTGAGCATAAACTCACACTTTTACGACCATTTTTCCTACAGATTACTTGAAGTGAACTTCGCTCCGATTAGAGGAGCTTGCTTTTGAAAGATTAGAGTGTACCTTCTCGAGACACTTCCCAGTTAGCATAGAAGGTATACTTATATGCTTATATAAAGTAAATTGTAATTCAGCTATGGTACAGTACAAGTAGCATTTATGTATATCGGATGTCGGGGATGTAAGTTAAGATGATGTGTAAGATCTTGTGGAATGGAATGATATGTATATATATCATTATTATGTTTATGGAAAGTAAGTAAAATTTTATGAGCTATTAGATATTTAGCTTAAGGGTAAGGAATGAATGACACTGACGAGCAGCTAAATCGAGTTATGTCATATAAGATTATAAGATAATAAGGAAAAAGTTATATGATAAGATGTAGTGGCGGGGACGTCATATAAAATCAAAGCCTCCAAGTCAAATTGAAATGATGAGATAAAATCAAAGCCTCCGGATACAATCAATAAGACCTCCGAGCATGATTTCTTAAAACCTCTGAGTATACTTCAAATAAGAATGATCAAAACCTCCAGGGTACAATCAATAAGACCTCCGGGCATAATTCCTTAAAACCTCAGGGTATATTTCAGATAAGAACAATTAAAGCCTCCAGGTACAATTTGTAAGATCTCTAGGCATGATTTATTAAAACCTTCGGGTACAATCTGTAAGTCCTTCGGGCATGATTCATTAAAACCTCCATGCACAATCTGTAAGACCTCCAGGCATGATTCACTAAAACCTCTGGGATACTACCTGTAAGACTTTCGGGCATGATTCACTTAAACCTTCGAGTACAACTTGTAAGACCTTCAGGCATGTTTCCTCAAAACCTCAGGGTATAATTTATAATACCTCTGGGCATAATTAAGCATTTTAGAGATGAGAAAATTTTTAAAGTTTCAGGGCCTTTCTAGTTGAAGGAGCATTTTATAGATGGGAAAATTTTAAAGTTTCAGGGCCTTCCTAGTCGAAGGAACATTTTAGAGATGAGAAAATTTTTAAAGTTTCAGGGCCTTCCTAGTCGAAGAAGCATTTTAGATATGAGAAAATTTTGAAGTTTCAAGGCCTTCCTTGTTGAAGGAGCATTTCAAGATAAGGAAATTTTATTTTTTTTTAGTTTTTAAAGCTTTCTTAGTCGAAGGAGCATTTCCATGGCGAGAACCAATTTCTTTTAGAACGAATCATTATAAAAAAAAATGAAAAAATGACAAGTGTTGAATGCAGACAAAATGAATGCAGACAAAATGGATGTCTATGTCTTTGCACAATTACTATTTCATAGCAAATGCACAAAAAGGGACAACTGTAGACACTCCATTTTGTCCAGGTTTTTAATATTATTGGGCTTATCGGGATAGTTTTAACCAAAGTTTAAAGCTAAATGGATTTTAATCTGAGTCCAATGTTCTTTTAGTTACACCTTTGATTTGGGTTTTGGGTTTGAAATTATGAATTTGGACTTAAGTTAGATTTGGACTTTAGGCCCGATGATTAAAAGACCAATTTTTATATTTAAATTTAATTTTTAATATATTTTACATTTATTAAGGAAAAATGAAAATCCAAAAAAAAATCAAGGAAACAAAAAAAGGAAGTCAAACTTGTATTGCAAATTGTTGGAATTAAAGTCAAATCTTTTGGCTTTAGAAACTTTGGACAAATCTAGAATTAATTAAAAGAATCAAATTAGAATTTGCTTATTGAAAGCTTTAAAAGAAAATATGTCAACGTTGAGATTATGGGATTAATTACCAGGAAAGAATCAAGGAAAATTAAGACTAAATAAAGGATTCTAGATCATGGGGGGAATCGGTCTGGGCAATAAAAAGGGGTAGACGGTCTTGGGGATGAGGGGAGGGCTCTCGGGTGGTGAAAATCACCTTGCTTACTGTTGCGCTCTAAAACCTATACCGCAAGTGCACGGGTCATGACAAGTAATAAAGTGATGAGTACAGATATCGTTCCCACGAGGATTAATTAGAATTGTTCTAGCTAAGTATTAAAATTGGTCATCCTAAGTTTATTTAAGTAAATGAACATTTTTTGAAGTAAATTAACTACTAGAAGCATTAAAATAAAACCTAAACTAATATTAGAAATTAAATTAAAGTGCATGAAGACTAAATTGCAAGTTAAGAGCAATAAAAAAATAAAAATAAAAATAAAAATACAAACTAAATTAAAGCAAAGCAAAATTAAAATGCAACTAATTATAAGGAACTTGAAATTTAAAAAGATAAAAAAAAATTTAAAATGCATGAAAATAAATACCTAATTGAACAAAAAAATACTAAAACTAATAAAAAATAAAAAAATATTTACTATAACTAAATATTCAATTAAACTTAAGCCATCATAAGATAATAAACTAATAAACCAACTGATTAACATGCTACTCTATATCATAATAATTTAACCTATTATACTAAAGTACTCACTAACTCACGAAACCAAAACAGTAAAATATATAAAGTAAATGTAAGACAAAAGAAAATGCAAGCTGCCAACACTTGAAACCTGGCACGCCTTCAACTCTGCCCATGTGTCCACCAAAGAGTGAAAATGGTACATTCACCTTCAGCAGAAAGCCACGCACAGCAGCTGCCTTCGATGCTCCTCAAACAGCCACGCCTCCACTTGCTTCACTCAGCAGCTTGTTGTCCAGCGATTCATGCATCACAGTCCACAACAGCAGCTGCATCGCACCAGTAAACTTAGCCCTGAACTGTTCCCCTGCGACAACCACGTGAGGCAGCCTCCAGCACCAGTTCTGTTCACGGAACTAACAGCAAGGGAGAGAAACTCGAGCAGTACTTCCAACAGAGTAAAAATAAATAAATGAAAATAAAACAGAGCAGGACCAAAAGAAGAAAGAGAAGCAAGACTGAATCGGAAAACCTAAACTGTTGTATGAGCAAGAAAAGAACCTGTTAAATAGAGAACAAATTATGATGCAGAAAAAGAAATAAACGATGCAGAGGAATAGATTTAAACTTAAACATGAATTTTAAATAGAATTTGCAAAGAAACTAAATCCAGAACTAAAAAAAAAATTTAAAAAGAAGGTGTTGAAAGAAAGAACGAAAAGCTGGAATTTCATAAAATCCAAATTCAGAGAGAAGTCTTTACATTTTTTTTTTAAACTTAAACTAAGATCCTAAACAAGAACTAAGGAGCTTGAACACTTGAAAGTAATACAGCAATATAAGGGAGAAGCTACTGTCATTAGCTCTCCACGCCTAAACTAGAAACATAGTAAAGAACAAATTGCAGTAAAGGTTGAAGACTAGCTCCTCTCACTAACCCCCTTCTTTAAGTCTATTCTATGACAGAAAACTACGAGCATAAAACCACTAGTCCTAACTAAAGAAAGCAGTAAAGAAATTGGCCATAAAGGTTGAAGAAAATGGTCTTCTGTCACGAGCCACCTCCTCCACGCCTCTTGTCGGCTCTCTTGACGTTTTTATAGACAAGGCTTAGGCTTCTTTCTGCAAATGCTGTCCAAATCAGCAGCTCCTCCTCCTATTTTTCCGATTGTAATCCAAAAGTGGCCAGGCTTTTGTTTCCTTTTGGTCTAAATTTTCTTTGAGTTTTCGGAGCGTAGCTTTCATGTGAGTTATGAGCTTATATGAAATTACATGGGTTCTTGAGTTTGTAGTTTAGACTCAAAGCAATCATTTTTGTCTCTTTTTGCATCATTTTCTCAATTTTATCTTAATTTTGAATTTTTCACACAAGAATAAAAAAATTAATTAATTAGGAGAGAAAATAAATAAAAATTTCAAAATTCATCCAAAAATCATGTAATAATATTGATGGAGAATGGGAGAAATAAAATATTTTAATTTTAGTCTTTTAATTGTTTTAGAGTTTTAGGCTAGAAAATACTGTGTTTAATTTTATTAATAGGATTTAGGATTTTATTTTTGTCTTTTATTGTTTTATTTTAGGATATTAGAGTTTTAATAGAGAGTTTGTATCCTATTAGGATTAGGCTTGCTTGCTTGCCTATAAATAGGCTTTGTACTCTCTTTAAAAGATAGAGAATAATAATTTCAGAATTTCAAACAAAGTTTTGCTCTTTGGTTGTGTGACTCAACCATTCTTAGGTGTGACTCCTAAGAAACCCTAGGTGAGACTCCTAGGCTTTTATTCTTTACTGTTTTAGTAGCTTAAATTAGCCCCAAATCACACCCTAAACCCTAATTCAAACCTAACTCAGATCTGTCCTACATCAATTGGCGCCGTCCGCGGGAAACGAAAAAAAAGGTTCTGGACAGATTTAAGTTTGCAATTAGTTTACTCAATTTTGCGTCCATGATGGTGACTAACGCTGAATGAAGTAAGGCTACGGTGGAACTCCAACAAGACCGTGAGCATACCAAGAGTATTGTGGAGAACATGAATGAATGCCTTAATGGTTTACAACAGACTGTTGAAACACTAGCACGTACTGTTGAAACACTAGTAGCTTCTATGGCACGAATGGAAGCACGTCTAACTCAAGCCCCATAAGGTGCTCCTGTCCAACCTATTGCTCAACTACCCGCAGTTGTAGGAGAGCGTGCCGAGCCACGTGATCATGCTGGAGATATCACTAGGAAGGTGAAAGTAGGAGTGGCAGATTTTGAAGGTAAAGTGGATCCAACTTTGTTTCTTGATTGGCTCAACTCCCTTGAAGATTATTTTAATTGGTATGATATGTCGGATGAAAGAAGGGTTCGATTTGCCAAGATGAAGCTAATTGGGTTAGCAAAAATCTGGTGGTATGGTGTGGAGAGTGAAATAACAAGGTTAGGACAGCCCCAAATTCAAACTTGGGAAGAGATGAAGGCCAAGCTCAAAGAAAAGTACTTGCCACTTAATTATCTTGAGAAGATGCGCCAACAAGCATATAGTTTACGGCAAGGCAGCATGTCCGTTACTGAATACATGAATAAATTTGATGAATACAAGATAAGGAGTCAAGTTGTGGAAGATGCTACACAAGCAGCATCACGATTTCAGGCTGGGTTGAGGATTGATATCAAAAGAGAGATGCTTAGGCAGCCTATTAGCTCAGTAGAACAAGCCTTCCAGGCAGCCTTTGATGCAGAACAATATTTGGGCTATTCTACTAACAAAAAAATAGGTCTTCAGAGTGGGGAAACAGCAGGTAGGAGGAGCCTTGGTGCACACCCAGGAAGAAAGGTTGTTCCAGCACAGCCTTTTGCTCGCCCTAATGGAACAAGGCCTTCTGTCAGTACCAACAATCCTAAAAAGGAGTACGTTTGTTTCAAGTGTGGGGAGGCTGGACACTTTGGGCATAATTGTCCAACAAAAAGAAATATGCATATGGGAATTGAACAAGAGGATGAAGAAATTCAACAAGATGAAGATGATAAATCTATTGATTATGGTGCTTATGAGGCTGATGATCTTGACCTTGATGATGTAGAAACATCCCTTTTGGCGGTAGTTCGACGTATCCTAGCTGCCTTTAGAGTAGAAAAAGAGGATTGGCGACGCACCTCAATATTCCAAACCCTTGTTCGCTGTGGTGACCAGGCCAAAAAAACTTGTTATTGATGGTGGGAGTTCCATGAATGTAGTTTTTACCTCCACTGTTGAGCGTCTCAAACTAAAAACTACACCACACCCTCACCCTTATAAAGTGGGCTGGATTGACAAAATCACAATTCCGGTAACACAACAATGTCTTGTATCTTTTAGTTGTGGTGATTATGTTGATTCCATACTTTGTGATGTTATCCCTATGCAAGTTGCCCACATCCTTTTTGGTCGTCCTTGGCAATATGACCAAGATGTGAGTCACACGGGCAAGGCAAACACCTATAGTTTCTGTCACCGAAACAAGATTATTGTTTTAAAGCCAATGAGTTCAGAGGATTTCAAGAAGTATGAGAAGAAAAGGACTCCAAGGTCAAGTAAAGTTGTGGAGGGTGAGAAGAAGCATCTCTATATTTTGACAAAAAGGCAGTTTGAAGTTAAGAGCAACAAAAATTACCCAATACATGCTAATTCGAGAAGGAGGCCTACTGATTTCAATGAAGGTAACATGGGTATGAACCGGAATAAATCCAAAAGGTATCCAAGAGGAGTTCACAAGAAGCTTCATCCACATTATCATGCTTTAAACTCGCCGGAGTCGAGTTTTTCCCAGCGGGGGAGAATGATGGAGAATGGGAGAAATAAAATATTTTAATTTTAGTCTTTTAATTGTTTTAGAGTTTTAGGCTAGAAAATACTGTGTTTAATTTTATTAATAGGATTTAGGATTTTATTTTTGTCTTTTGTTGTTTTATTTTAGGATATTAGAGTTTTAATAGAGAGTTTGTATCCTATTAGGATTAGGCTTGCTTGCTTGCCTATAAATAGGCTTTGTACTCTCTTTAAAAGATAGAGAATAATAATTTCAGAATTTCAAACAAAGTTTTGCTCTTTGGTTGTGTGACTCAACCATTCTTAGGTGTGACTCCTAAGAAACCCTAGGTGAGACTCCTAGGCTTTTATTCTTTACTGTTTTAGTAGCTTAAATTAGCCCCAAATCACACCCTAAACCCTAATTCAAACCTAACTCTGATATGTCCTACATCAAATATCCCATAAAAATAGACATTTCAAGGACTTATCACTTACCATCGCCCCACCTTTCCTCTATCACCGAGCCGCTTGTTCGCGACCTCCTCACCATCTTCAGTTCTGCAGTTTCCTCACAAAGCTTCATCGTACTTGCCCCCAGTTCGAAATCAAGCTTTGCGTTTCCCACTTCACCCTAGGCTCTCTGCCACCGTTGGCTGCCATAAGGAAGCTGTTGTGTTACCCTCCCCTACTTCCATCATTAGGCTGCTCCATTTTTTACCACCGAACCAAGTTGCTGTTGGTTCTTTGATGATTACCGAAAGAGCAGAGCAGTAACGTGGTGAGTTGTAGGCAGAGTAGTTGGAAGCCACCGCGAGTTAAACTGAACGCAAGTCATAACGTGAACAGAGAAAGAAGCTAAGAGTTTCAAGCTGATGCTGTGAACCAAAACTTTAGGAGAAGATGTGGAATTGTCAAGTTTCAACCAAAGCGTGGGCTAATATGGTGAAGAAAGAAGACCAACTACTTCAAAGTTAGTACAATCTGAGAGCTGTTTGTTGCCAAGTAAAACACGTCCTGTTTTGCCGCTGTCCATGTAAATCTTTGCTGTCCAAAATTGCGCAAGAAACCATGAATAAAGAAGCTGAACAGAGCAACGTGAAGAAGGAAAGCTGATAGGAATAAAATGAAAGGAAGAAGAAAGAATAAAGCTGTACGTGGGAAAGAAATAAAGACAAAATTGATCCTGTCCATGAGATAAAGAGTGAAGAAAGGAAATAAATTGCTAGGAATAAGAGGGCTCACGTGATTTGCAATTGCAAGGTTTGATTATCTTATATTTTTTTATGTCATTTTAATATCTTTAATATGTTTAAATTAATTGATTTAGTTTATATGGGCATGATATGATTTGTACGATATTGGCATGATCTGAGTTAATGTATTAGGGTCGATATAATTGATTTGTATAATATGAATAAATTATTAGCATGACATGATTAAATTGACATATTAATATGATTGTAGCCTTGTCAAATTTATTTTTTTATGATCCCTTTAAGAGACTATAGTAAAAATTCTTCAAAACAAAAAAAAATCTAAATAAAATAGAAGATAAAATAGGAAGATTTAATACATGAAAATTAGAATAAATAAAATATTATTTAAATCAAGAAGATGCGCAAAAACTATTCCGACGATGGAACTCTAAAGGGATCATGCTCAAGTGGTACTTTTAGAGATCTTGAGGTAAAAAAGATTCTATCCAAGACCTCACCAACTTAATAGAAGGTCTAAATAGGATTTTTGATAACAAATAATTCATATTCATTTTTTAAAAAATAAACTAAGTTTATTATAAAATGACAATAAAAATAATTAGTTACAAAATTAGAAAAGATGTTAATGATTAGTAGTAATATGATAAAAATAGTAATAGCAAATAATAAAATAAGGAAGGAAATAAATATAATGACCAAAGCAAGATATTAAAATAATCAAAGTGAATATAATTACTCCGATGATGAAATAGCAAGATAATTACGCTTAAGTAATTTTCTTGAAAATTTCTAGGTAAGAAAATTCTATCCAATGTCTTACTAGCTTAATTGAAGGCCTAAATAAAATTTTCAATAAAAAGTAATTTATATTCGTTTTTCTTAAATAAAATAAACTTATTATGAAATTCAAATATGAATAATTAATAGATTTATTATTGAATTAGAGCAAGAATAATTAATTATAAAAATTAGAAACGATATTAATGATCTATGATAATATAATAGAAATAATAATAAGAAATGGAATAAATAAAATTAGATATGAAAATTATAATGAAGGTGGATACGAATTACTCTCATGATGAAATATCGAGAAAATTATGCTTAAGTGATTTTCTTGAAAATTTCTAGGTGAGAAGTTTATTTCACCAGCTTAATGGATGGCCTAGAGATAATTTTCAATAATAAGTGATTTTTATTCATCTTTTAAAAAGTATAAAATAAGTGATTTTAACTAAAAAAAACATTATTAAAGTTAAAATAATTAATTAAGAAGATAAAAAATTTTAATAATTCATATTAACTACAATAATAAAATAACAATGTTAAATAATAATAAAATTTGATGAAATAATAAAATAAGGTGACAATAATTAATAAAAGTTATTGAGAATGAGTATTGATTATTCCTATGATAAGATTCCAAGTAGAGTTACGCTTAAGTAATGTTTTGGAAATCTTTAGGTAAGAAAATTTCTTTTTGTGATCTGATCAGCTTAATGGAAGATCTAAAAGAAATTTGTTGATAAAAATAATTCATATTCATTTTCCCATAAATAAATAAATAGAATAAAGGCTTAATAAATGATCTAAAATAATAACTATTAGAAAATAATAGAATAGTAAAGACGAATTGGGTAAAAGGAGTTAAAGTTAGAATTTTTCATAAGATATTAAAATGAATCTGACGACGGAGCCTCTTCAAGCAAGTCGCATAATACTATTTAAATACTCCTGAGGTGAGAAAGACTTTTTAAGTTGTCCCACCAGCTTAATGGAGGACACTTAGAAATATTTTTCAATATTAATTATATCGAGATTAAATATCAACACAAGCAAATTTAGCAAATGACCTAAAACTAAGTGGTACCATTTTCGGATGGGCATTGTGGGGTGCTTAATACCTTCCCCACATGTAATCGTACTCCTGAACCCTAGAATTTTTAAAGGTGGACTAAGCCTTATTCATAGTTTGAATAGGTGATCAATCACACCTAGGTTAAGAATGGTTGGTGGCGACTCCTTAGTTTTTGTGTCTAGCTATTAGGTTTCTCTAAAACTTAATATGTTATGACAGCTACGGTGGTGTTGTGGGCTGCTAGAGGCTCAATTCAAAAGAAAGCTTCTTGTGGTATTTTAAAGGAGGTAAAGAGCAAGGAACGTGGCTATAATAAAGGTTCTTGGAGGTGTTTTAAGATTGGAAGTGAAACGTGTGAATAAGAGGTTGGAAAAGCTATCTTCTAATGTTGAAGTGGAGAGCAAAGGATGTGTAAGAGGAGGAGTTGCAGCTCGGCAAAACTAGAAAAGAAACGAGGTTGTAAGGGATGTTTCCTCGCTGGAATAAAGCCAAGAAACTAGCTGGAACTGAGAGGTAAGGACCTCTCTATGCCTTGGCTTAAATGCAATTTATATTAAAGGATTTGAAGCAGCAAAATGAGCTGCGAAGAGTGAAAACCGAGAAGTAAATGGAGAGAAATAACAAAAGGTTGGCCTGAACTAAAAGAAAATGTGATGGAGTGAAGGTTGACCTGAGAGTCAATGAAAGAGCTTAAAAAAAAAAAGGACTAAAATTATTGGTTCTTGACAGGGTATTTGTAAGAGTTTGGCTTGGTTTGGAGCTTAAATCGAGAAGGGTAAGGACTGTTTAAGTTTAGCATTTAAGCATGCAAATATTGATGAGGCAATGGATGATTTAAACTTGTTGAAAACATGCTATACAGGGACTGTTATATGCCTATGTGTACACACACATATGTACATAAGTATATGTATATTTGTTACGGTAATGAGGAATTAAAATGTGGTGTAGGAATTTATTGGAGGTCTTAAAGAAGTGGAGATTCAAAGAGAGCTTGGGACAGGCTCGGTACTCAAGAAAACAAGGGTAAGTACACGGGTCTTGGATTAAGCTTTGGTTATGCATATGTATTGATATAGGTGTTGCATCTAAAACATATACCGCAAGTGCACGGGTTGCGACAAGTAATAAAATGATGAGTAGAATATCGTTCCCACGAGGATTAGCTAAAATTACTATAGCTAAGTACTAAAATTGGTCATCTTAAGTTTATTCAAGCAAATCAACATTTTTTAGAAGTCAATTAACTACTAAAAGCATTAAAATAAAACCTAAACTAATATTAGAAATTTAATTAAAGTGCATGAAAACTAAATTGCAAGTTAAGAGCAATAAAAAAAATAAAGCTAAAAATGAAAATGCAAACTAAATTAAAGAAAAGTAAAATTAAAATGCAACTAATTTTAAGGAACTTGAAATTTAAAAAGATAAAAAAAAATTTAAAATGCATGAAAATTGAGTACCTAATTTATTAAATATTAGAAATAAAAAAAATGCTCTAATTGAACTAGAGACATTTTAAGGTAATAAACTAATTAACTAAATAATAAACTAAATTAATAAACAAATTTAATATACTACTAACAATAAAATTAACAAAACAATTTTTAAAGCTGCCAGCCACACATCCCTGCTCTCACACCAATCAGCTTGTCACTCCAACTAGCAACGCACATCCGAAGCTCTGCCACGCAAGCAGAGCAGTATCAGCCCAGAACCAGGAAGTAATGCCAGCTCTTGCTTCCATGCAATGCCAAGGACAGCCATGCCACACAGTCTTGCAAGAACAGCCAGCTGCTCACGTCTCAAGCCTCAGCTGTAAGCGACTTCCCTGCCTCGGCCTTCTCCCTGTAGCCTAGTAACCCGGAAATGCAGCAGACCCGCGAACCACCGGCATGCCTTCCTCGTGCCCGGCAATAGCAACATCCCTTGAGGAAGCTGCGCACCAGTCCAATAAGGAACAGCTAATCCCGATCAGTGCAAACAACAATGAGACAGAACAAGAAGTAATATGCAGTAATGTATAGCAGAAATTAGAGCATGAATTCTAAGGTGTCGAATGATGAACACGTTAAGCAAAACAAAGAAATATGATGCAGTTCAAAACTTAAGAAATAAAAAAAAATAATTTTAAACAAGAATTAAGAACTTAAGGTCAAATAAAATACTAGAACAATAAAACCGTAAACTAAATATAAAACAAACAGAGCATGGAAAGAACAAGAAGAGAAACTGTAATTTCATTGAATCTAAATTTAAAACAATTTGTAGTTTGATGTAAAACTTGACTGCTTCAACTGAAACTAAATAAACAAAGAAAAATAAAAAAAAATAAAACCAAAACTAAAGAAAGAAAAAGAAACGTGGCAAGAATGTTGGAGAAGCTTTGGCCACTGTCACTAGCCTCCTCCTCTCACATCACCCTTGTCACACCAATACATTCACTAATGAAAGAAAACTACTCCTAATCTTCGAAGAAAACAACAAAGAAAAAAAATTGCAAGTGCACGTTGGTAAGAATCGGCTCTTGTCACCAGCCTCCTTTCTACCATTTCCTTGCGGCTGCTTCCTCCTTTTTAATTAGGGCTACTTCTTTCTCTCTTTGGCAGCACACTCTCTTGGGCTGGTCTTTTCTATTAGGCCAAAACTCAAGTAAAATGGTTAGTTTTGGGTTGTGGGTTTTGGTATTTAAAATGGGCTTAAATATTGCTTGGGCTTTATGTGAAAATGGGATAGGTCTAAGTGGATTGTGGTAGGGTAAGGGTTAAAGGTTTTTCTAAAAGGGTTTGAAAAATTGGTTTAGGTAAGGTTTATGGTGTAAAAATAATTTAGGGGTAAGGTGGTAGGAATAGGATTTAGGGTTTGGAGAAAGCTAAGTCTATGGATTTTAGGGGTTAAACACCAAATCCAACCATTTTTCTTTGATTTTCTTGCCATTTTCTTGACTTCCTCATTATTCTTGAATTTCCTACACATGAAATAATTTAATTAAATTGGGAAAAAATTACATTAAAAATTCCAAAATTTAATCAAAATTCCTGTAATAAAATACTCTAAAAACTATATATTTTAGAGACTTATCACACCCCCAAACTTAATATTTTGCTTGTCCTCAAGCAAAACAATCTTAAAACATGCAAGAGATAACATGCACTTGATAGATTCATTCCCCACAAACACCTCATAGAAAGAGTACTGATCTAATTTAAGGAAAACTCACAATTATTTATCAATATAGAGTTTCCACCAATTACATGCCCAAGTCTTAATTAGATTCTCTGTGTGTGTGTGAAGTGTCCATCACATTTCAAAGCATACATATCCGGATGAGATTATGCAAACCTGAAAAAGCAAAGTCTCTAAAGTATGAACAATCCCATAGGTTTGCTTTTCACTTCTCTCTCCACTAACGTAGCCATACTCAATCAAGAATTAATAGGACTTCATTAAGCTTGTAATGTAAGGCTAGGGTGAAGGTATGATAAAAGACAATTTAGCCTCAATAACCTCTAATCATGCACAACACTCTATGATCTTTACTTTTCGAGCTTCAATAAACTCCCCCAAAGTTGTTTTCTTCTTACTTTGTTATACACTTTATTCTTTCTTTTGTATTTTTCTCATTTTTCATTCATTTTTTTTTTCTTTTTCTTTTCTTTTTTTTTTGAATTTTTTATTTCTCTATTTTTTTTCTTCTTTTCTTTCTTTTTTTGTCATTTTTTTTTATATCCTATCTATATACCCAAATATGTACATAGCTCATGATATATCCTAGTAAAACACATGCTTTTGAAGTAAGGAATAGGAAAGTATCTTTATTTGGCTAAAGGAAATTAACTTGTAGATGTATAAACAAAGATAGGCTAGTTTGGCACAGAGGGGTGACTAAGGACAAATTTGTACAAGGTTAGCTTGAAAAGCTCAAACGATCCAAGGATGGCCTAAATCGTTTTTCTAACTAAGCATGGGCTATAAATTTAGCCTCGAGAGGAGATCAAACAAATTCTAGAATATGCTCACAACTTCAAAGACAAATGCAATCCTATATTCACATAATCCTTCTCCAAAACATGCATACCAATCCATGATCAAGACTTAGTGCATTAAGATGGATAAATCATAATCAGAACAAGGCAAGTTCAAGAATTCAACTCATGCTTCCCAATAATCATGCTTTTCCAAAGATCAAAATCAGCCTCAATCAAAGTCTCAATCATGGGGACATAGGAAATAACCAAATCAAGCACAATATATCTCAAGGCAAAACATTTAAAGCCCAAAAAGTTTGGAAAATTTGGAAGTTTCTGAAAAAATTTAGCTCAAATTTCCTTCCCCCCAAACTTGAAGTGCACATTGTCCTCAATATGTAAGTGATTCAAGAATTCAAAAAAGATAAAAGGAAACTACCCTGAATTTTCTGTTGAAGCTCAATTGCATGCCCAAAAAGTTTGCTTTACTACTCCCCCAAACTTAGACTCATACCTACAAAATGGAAAGAAGAAGAAATCAAAGTAGACAAAATACTAACAATAAAGCTAATAAAAGAATGAAACAACTAATAAACTACTAAAATGTTGGGGTTGTCTCCCCAGAAGCGCTTGATTTATAGTCATCCGCTTGACTATCTCTGTCATCCTTCAAGGTTGTTTGAATGGTCTGAAGATTGATGGATGCACATAGTGCACCACTATGGAAGGTGACTCCATCAGATACTTTGCTTCAAAGAACATAACTCCATAGTCCTCTAAGGTATAACATTCTTCATTCTCATGTGGAAAGTTCCATGAAGAAATAATGAAGGATACCTCTTGATGTTTCTTGTCCACCTCTAGAACTCGAACTTCAATCTTAAGCCCTTCCTCTTGGACTTCTTCCTCACCCTCACTATTCTTTATTTCTTTTTCATCAACCGCTCTTTCAATTTCAATAAGCTTAGGTGGTGTAGGCTTTTTAACTTCTTCACTCAACACCTCTTGATGTAGTGCTTGCAGAAGAGCTTGAAGAGAAAAGTCGCATGTCTCCATAAGCTTTGAAGAAGGTGATGAAAGCTTTTCATAGTTGCTCGAGGAATAGCTTGGATGACTCACCCAACTCAGATTGATAGGACAATTCTCAGTGGCATGACTCCTTTCACATATCTCACAAGAAATAAAAGAACTCATGTAAACTTTCCCAAACAATGTGGCTTTGGGAGAAGATAAAGTCTTAATAAGATCAAGTTTTTAACTATTGACGATCTTCCCCAATATGTCTCTCTCATACTTCCATTGGGAGTCATTAGAAGCAATTACATCTATCAATTCATAGGATTCCTCAACAGACTTCCCCATAAGAGCTCCAACTGCTACTACATCAACTACTACTCTCGATAAATTACCTAAACCATTATAAAAGGTTTGAATTTGTAACCATAAGGGTAATCCATGAGAAGGACATCTCTGAATCAAGCCCTTAAATCTTTCCCATGCTTCACATAAAGGCTCTGAGTCATATTGCTTGAAGGATAAAATTTGATTCCTCATATTCACCATATACTCAAGTGAGATGAATCTAGCTAAGAATTTATGAGCCAAATCATCCCACGTATAGATAGAATGATGAGGAAGTGACCGCAACCAATTCTTTTACCTATCTTAGAGTGAAAATGAGAAGAGTCTCAGTCGAATGGCATCATCAGAAACACCATCGTACTTGCATAAGTCACATATCTCCAAGAATTTGACAAGATGAACATATGGATCTTCACTGGGCAAATCTCCAAATTGAACTGAATTTAGGATCATTAGGATGAAATTGGCTCAATCTCAAAGCTATCAGCTTCGATTTTAGGCTTCTTAATGCTTGAATGTATCGTAGGCACACAAGGCATAATGTAGTCTCCCAAGGATCTAAGCTCTACTAGATCCACAATGGTGCCTCGCAAAGTACAAAATTAAAATATTATGAAGGAGAAATATATACAAAAATCAGAAAAAGAAAAGGCTTGAACTAAATCTAGGCATGATTGTTCTAATATTAGTTAAAAAAACAACCTAGACTAATCCCCGGCAACGGCGCCAATAACTTGTTGCATCTACAACATATACCGCAAGTGCACAGGTCGCGACAAGTAATAAAGTGACGAGTAGAGTATCGTTCCCACAAGGATTAGTTAGAATTGCTATAGCTAAGTACTAAAATTGGTTATCGTAAGTTTATTCAAGCAAATGAACATTTTTTAGAAGTCAATTAACTACTAAAAGCATTAAAATAAAACCTAAACTAATTTTAGAAATTAAATTAAAGTGCCTGAAAACTAAATTGCAAGTTAAGAGCAGTAAAAAAAAAAAAAAATAAAAATAAAAATGCAAATTAAATTAAAGCAAAGCAAAATTAAAATGCAACTAATTCTAAGGAACTTGAAATTTAAAAAGATAAAAAAAATTAAAATGCATGGAAATTGAGTACCTAGTTAATTAAATATTAGAAATAAAAAAAATACTCTAATTGAACTAAAGCCATTTTAAGGTAATAAACTAATTAACTAAATAATAAACAAATTTAATATACTACTAACAATAAAATTAACAAAACAACTTTTAAACCTGCCAACCACACGTCCCTGCTCTTATACCAATCAGCTTGTCACTCCAACTAGCGACGCATATCCCAAGCTCTACCACTCAAGGAGAACAGTACTAACCCAGAACCAGGAAGTAACGCCAGCTCTTGCTTCCATGCAATACCAAGTACAGCCACGCTGACTGCTTCAACTGAAACTAAATAAACAAAGAAAAATTAAAAATTAAAACCAAAACTAAAGAAAGAAAAAGAAACATGGCAAGAATGTTGGAGAAGCTTTGGCCACTGTCACTAGCCTCCTCCTCTCACATCATCCTTGTCGCACCAATGCATTCACTAATGGAAGAAAACTACTCCTAATCTTCGAAGAAAACAGCAAAGAAAAAAAATTGCAAGTGCACGTTGGTGAGAATCGGCTCCTGTCACCAGCCTCCTCTCCACCATTTCCTTGCGGCTGCTTCCTCCTTTTTAATTAGGGCTGCTTCCTTCTCTCTTTGGCAGCACACTCTCTTAGGCTGGTCTTTTCTATTAGGCCAAAACTCAAGTAAAATGGTTAGTTTTGGGTTGTTGGGTTTTGGTATTTAAAATGGGCTTAAATATTTCTTGGGCTTTATGTGAAAATGGGATAGGTCTAAGTGGATTGTGGTAGGGTAAGGGTTAAGGGTTTTCTAAAAGGGTTTGGAAAATTAGTTTAGGTAAGGTTTATGGTGTAAAAATAGTTTAGGGGTAAGGTGGTAGGTTGGAGAAAGCTAAGTCTATGGATTTTAGGGGTTAAACACCAAATCCAACCATTTTTCCTTGATTTTCTTGCCGTTTTCTTGACTTCCTCATTATTCTTGAATTTCCTACACATGAAGATAATTTAATTAAATTGGGAAGAAATTACATTAAAAATTCCAAAATTTAATCAAAATTCATGTAATAAAATACTCTAAAAACTATATATTTTAGAGACTTATCAATAGGTACGCATATACACATATAGAGAGACATACTCTAATGGTGTGGTAACGAAGAATGTATTTTTGACGTAGAAGTGAATTAGATTAATTGTGAGTTTAAGTTGTATGTTTTAGTACGTAATTAAGTATAATGAGTATGAATTATTGAGACGAAAATGAATTGGTTTGTAGTGATTTGGTGCAATGAAGAAGCTTGAGTTTGAATTGGAAGCTCAAGGAAGAAAGTTGCTAAGCATTCAAGTAAGTGGGATAAGTAAAGTATGTTAGCATCATCCCGTAGGAATGGTTTTAAATTTGATAAATATTTTTGTTAATTTTTACGTTAAGAAAATACGAAAGCTATGGTTGGACATTGAGGTATAGTTAGTGTTGGCTCTATATGCTATACCGAGAGGGGGGGTGAATCGGTTTTTAGCTAACCTTAAGGTCATTTTTCGATTCCTCTAAATTCGCTAGCCTATATTAATGTTTTCTAAGTTCTCTAGGCTATGCAAGCATGCATTCCAAATTCAATACAATAAACACAAATATAATTGCAAGCAAGTAAAGAGAGAAGGGAAAGAGAAATGTACGCAAGCGATTTATAGAGGTTCGGCAACCTTGCCTACATCTTCTACCTTGAGACGCTCCCAAGGATTTTCCCCAAATCCACTAACTTGAATTTGTAATACAATCCCTCTTTTTCAAGGCTCAAGAGAAACCTCTCTCTTTTTCTAGGCTCAAGAGAAACCTCCCTCTTTTTCCAAGGCTAAAGAGAAACCTCCCTCTTTTTCTAAGGCTAAAGGATAACCTCCCTTTTACAAGGTGTGATTTGGTTTACAAATAATGTAATCAAGGAAAGGCCTCTAGATAGGCAAGTGATTACAATGTTTAAGCACAAGGAAAATCCTATACAATGATTTGTTCTATGCTATTCTATACAAGGAATATGAGATAGATAGAAAATGAAGAATATATAGCACTTGAGAAGTTGTTGAGGCTTTGAATATGAGGAAAATGAAGATTGAATGTGCTAAGCTCTTTCCTCTTCGTTCCTTCAGCTTCTAAGCCTCTATTTATAGTCCCTTGGATGGTTTATGGACGTTGGTTGGAGCCAAAACAGAAACTAACCGTTGTATCTCACAGAAACTAGCCGTTGGAGGCTTTCTGGTGTAAAAGGATCGATCCCTTTCCATAGGGGATCGATCCTAACCTTTCAGATTGCTTGGTCTGGGCTTGAGACACCTTTTAGCTTCTAAAAAGCCTTACTGCCACTAGGGGATTGATCCCATGCTTCCAGAGGGCCTTTTTCCTGCATGTTTGGGTTAGAAATGATATAGCCTTTGATCCTAATTCAACCCAAAACATTTTGGCATTTTTGTGGGAGTTTTTCTTGACTTTCTCTGATAAAAACATGGTCAAAAAATTCATTAAGTAATTTTCTAAAATATTCAAAATGTTTTATAAAATATTAAGACCAATAAGAATGTATCATTAAATCATGGTCTTAATGTTTGATATTATCACTTTAAATGGTTTGAGAAAATCATGTGTCATAAAGCAAATTTACAATATGAAAGAAACATTAAGGTTTACTTAAGTTTTTCATTTCAAAATACATATGGCAATTTAAAGCTAACAATCTCCCCCTTTTTGATATGACAAAACTTAATGTAAATTTGCTTTGAAAATTCTTTGATTAAATACTCCCCCTCAATATAAGCATGGTTTTCAATAGAAGTTTTCAAAACATTATTTCTCCCCCTTAATATCTCTCCCCCTTTTTGTCATAGCAAAAAGAAAGAAAGATAAAAAAAATATGCTCCCCCTAAAATTATTGCTATGTGAGAAGAGATAAAATATGCTTCATCCAAAAAAAATGTTAGTACATGGGACTAATAGCACAAATAAATAAGTCAACGTCCTTAAAAATATGAGTTGTTTAAGCATGCAAAGGACAAGGCTTATGTTCCTATACCAATTGTTTATAAATAATTTTGCAAGAAGTTCAAAATTGGTAAATTATGAAGCAAGTTATTTATAAATTATCTATTAAGTTCTATAACTTGCTTATTTCAATTCTATCAAGCACCTAAGTGTATCAATTGTTCTCTAAGGTCCAACTAAGGTGCATGACAATACATCATGATTATGAGCTAAAATTAGATGACATATCATATGTATGAGCTCATAAATCATTTTCAAGTAAGAAAGTGCTTAGAATTAATACAAATATCAATTATCCACAAATTCTAGCACAAAAATTATCTCATGCAAAAATGTTTTAATTCTTCCCTATTTGTCATTTGAATATAAAGAACACAAGAAGAATTGTCAATTTAAAGCTCATACCAATTGTCAATTCAGTTTTGACTTCTACCAATTATTGAAAATATTGTTACCAATGATTGACTTAGACATTTTGCATTATGCTAATTGTTATGTGTGGTTTGCTTAGTGAATAATCAAGTCAAACATGTAAGAACACAATCACACACCATCAAACATGCATATGGATTAATTAGACATTAGCATCCTCTCATAAAATGTTAATCCATATTCATAAGCATAAATGGAAGATTCTAGAATTTATATCATTCAAATGCACACATTTTCTTCCATAGTTATAAGCACTAAAATCCTATGCTCATTTTCCAATTCAAGTTCTTAACCAATTATGAGCAAAGAAAAGTTCAAGATTGTCATCAAATTATAGTCATATCCCTAAGTGTTTTATCATTTAAGGTTCTAAGGGGTATATGCTATATATTGACTTTTAATTACTTATATTCCACTAGATGTATAGTTATCATAATGCCTAGTGTGGAATAGTTGTGTCAAACTAAGAGACATAATTCTATAAGCATGCTTGACTAAGATGAACTAAGGTATGAACAATATTCATTATGCACAAGTTCATCAAATTCTCAAATATACATAAATCAATGAAATAATTCTTGAAATTATGTTTAAGCATTCATTGAAAATATATTTCAAGATTATTTCAAGATTTATGCAATTCATGAATGTCTTCAATAAGAAAAATGAATTTACACATGTGAGCTCAATGAAAAAAAATATATTGATTGTTGAAAATAATACCAATTATTGAAGTTGAGGCATGAATCCAATGAAAATGATTTTTCATATTAAAAGATCATCAAATTGAAGTTAAAAATATTGAATTTTAAGTTGAGAAGAAAGAAAGTATCAAGACAATGAAAAGTTCTTCTCAATTTCAGTTGAAATAGTGCAGGGAAGGCATTCTACCTAGGGGGATCGATCCCTATAAGAGGGGGATCGATCCCTTAGTTCCAGAATGTTGATTTTCTGCATTCTGGCCAAAGGGGATCGATCCTTTATGTTGAGGGAACGATCCTTCATCTATTTTCTGCAGATTTTTGACAGAAAATTCAAGTTGTGAGGTGCCAAAACTTCGTTTTTGAGTATTTTAAGTCCAAGTAAGAGTTTAAACATTTGTGTAACATGATTTTGGACTTGTATGAGTGAAAAATATGGATGAAAAACCATTTGACAATAGATTTTGCAATTTTGGAAAGATTTGCACAATAAAATGCATTTTTGGTCTCAAAGGAGGTCATTTTAAGAGTTATGCATATTTTGTCAAAACCAATGCATTAAAATACATAAATATGTCAAGACAAACTTGTTCACATAGATTTTAAGCACATATCTCATCAAATCATCCAACTTGTGAACATCATGCCATGATTTCTAACATGCATATTTCTTATTGATGTTCATGACATGGCATTTTGTATGAATGACATATTTGGCAATTTAGAGCAAGAGAATATATTATCATCACATTGCAAACTTGCTTAAATTACAAAAATCATTTCAAAATCATTTAAACATGTTTTTCATTCAATCATCAAGAACTATTCATCAAAAATCATTTATCATGCCTTTCATTCAATCATGCATCAAGAATCAACAAAATATCTCATCAAGGCACAAGTAATTTAATTAAATAAAAATTTTAAGGAATAAGAAATTATGCTTACAATATTCCTTTGCTTGAGTATGCTTTGCCTTGAATTGTTGAGTCCACCTTGAGCTATCCTTTGAAGAATTTTTGTGACCTTGCCAAGGGTGGATCCTCAAGCTTTTTCTCTTTCTCATTGGCACAAGCAACTCCATGGGATGTGTAGAGCATTTGAACTCCATTGTATTCCCATGCTCTAACACTCCTACAACAAACAAATTTATGCATGTTTTGGTACCCAAATTTTCTTGGGTCCATGAGTTAGTGCAAACAATTTTTGATCCTTTAGGGATCCATTTTAAACTCAGATCATCATTATTTATTGCATGAATTGGCACCTACATTTTTCTAACTACTCTTCCTCTAAATGTAGTTTTTCTATAAGTGCATGCTTGTGAAGAGTGTCCTATTCTATTGCAAAGTGAGCATGTAAGAGATAAATCATGTATAGTATTTTTGCTCACAAGGAAATTCTTTAGATAAGTTTCTTTATGTATTGCATTATATCCTAACCCATCCTTATTAAAGAAAGCTCTTTGGGTCTCTAACATATGATCTAGCTTTTGTTGACCCATACAGAATCTGGAAAATGAGTTTTGCAAATTTATGTTATTTTTCTTAACTTCATCAATTTCTAAATTTGCTTCTTCTAATTTCCTTTCAAATTCTAGCTTAGCATTTGGCAAGGCTTCATTGTCTATTTTTAATTTAGTAATGATTTTCTTATATTTGGAGTTCATGCATTGAAAATCATTTGCTAATTCATTAAAAGCATTTTGTAGTTCATCAAATGTATAATCATTATCTTCACTAGAACTACAACTAGCCTCATCATCACTAATAGCCATAAAGCATGAGTAGGCTATCTCATCATCAATGTTATCCTCATTGGAGCTATCACTATCGCTCCATGTAGCCACAAAAGCTTTCTTCTTAGGTTACCTATCCTTTTCTTTTCTAAGTAAGGGGTAATCTAGCTTGGTGTGACCTGGTTCATTACATTCATAGCACACTAAGAGGTCTTTTTCTTTCTTACTTGACTCTTCTCTTATTACCCCTCTTTTTTGATGTCTCCTATCATTCTCTTTCTCCTTCATTCTCATAAATCTATGAAATCTTTTGGCAAACATTGCCAATTCCTTTTCTTCCTCATTTCCACTCTCATCACTATCCTCTTCAATGATCTCATGAGTGGAAGACTTATGTGCTACCCCTACTTTCTTGAAGGCTCTTCATTTCTTTTTAATTTCATTTCATATGTAAGTAAGGAGCCCATAAGTTCATCTAGAGACAAGGTATTTGGATCCTTAGACTCTTCTATTGCGGTTACCTTTGCTTCCCAAGATTTTGGCAAGCTATTCAAAATTTTCTTAACCATTTTTACATTGGAATAGCTCTTGCCTAATGCCTTAAGTCCATTGATTATGTCATTAAACCTAGTGTACATTTCATTCATGGACTCATTTTCTTTCATTCTAAAAAGCTCATAATCATGTGTGAGCATTCCTCCTTTGGTTTCTCTAACTTGATTGGTCCCTTCATGTGTGATGGTTAGTTTGTCCCATATTTGTTTAACATTCTCACATAAGGAGACTCTATTATACTCATTGGGACCTAAAGCACAAAAGAGGGTGTGCATAGCCTTGGCATTCAATTGTGCCAATCTCATGTCATTGGTGTCCCACTCATCCTCATTCTTAGGGACATCTTTTCCATCTACTTTCTTCATAGGAGTTCTAAGACCATTCACTATAATTCTCCACACTTCATAATCATTTGATTGTATAAATAACATCATTCTTGTTTTCCAATAAGAGTAATTTTCTCCATTGAAGAGTGGAGGTCTAACTAATGATTGTCCCTCTTCTCCTAGGGGTGTGCCTACATTTAAGTGAGCCATTTATGATCGTTTTACTCGATAGATGTTAATCTAAATCAATCTCGAACTTAGCTCTGATACCAATTGTTGGCTCTATAGGCTATACCGAGAGGGGGTGAATCGGTTTTTAGCTAACCTTAAGGTAGTTTTTCGATTCCTCTAAATTCACTAGCCTATATTAATGTTTTCTAACTTCTCTAGGCTATGCAAGCATGCAATTCAAATTCAATACAATAAACACAAATATACTTGCAAGTAAGTAAAGAGAGAAGGGAAAGAGAAATGTATGCAAACGATTTATAGAGGTTTGGCAACCTTGCCTATGTCCTCTACCTTGAGACACTCCCAAGGATTTTCCTCAAATCTACTAACTTGAATTTGTAATACAATCCCTCTTTTTCAAGGCTCAAGAGAAACCTTTCTCTTTTTCTAGGCTTAAGAGAAACCTCCCTCTTTTTCTAAGGCTAAAGGATAACCTCCCCTTTACAAGGTGTGATTTGGTTTACAAATAATGTAATCAAAGAAAGGCCTCTAGATAGGCAAGTGATTACAATGTTTAAGCACAAGGAAAATCCTATACAATGATTTGTGCTATGCTATTCTATACAAGGAATATGAGATAGATAGAAAATGAAGAATGTATAGCACTTGAGAAGTTGTTAAGGCTTTGAATATGAGGAAAATGAAGATTGAATCTGCTGAGCTCTTTCCTCTTCGTTCCTTCAGCTTTTAAGCCTCTATTTATAGTCCCTTGGATGGTTTGTGGACGTTGGTTGGAGCCAAAACAGAAACTAGCCGTTGTATCTCACAGAAACTAGTCGTTAGAGGCTTTCTGGTGTAAAAGGATCGATCCCTTTCCATAGGGGATCGATCCCATGCTTCCAGAGGGCCTTTTTCCTGCACGTTTGGGTTAGAAATGATATAGCCTTTGATCCTAATTCAACCCAAAACATTTTGGCATTTTTATGGGAGTTTTTCTTGACTTTCTCTGATGAAAACATGGTCCAAAAATTCATTAAGTAATTTTCTAAAATATTCAAAACATTTTATAAAGTATTAAGATTAATAAGAATGTATCATTAAATCATGGTCTTAATGTTTGATATTATCACTTTAAATGGTTTGAGAAAATCATGTGTCATAAGGCAAATTTACAATATGAAAGAAACATTAAGGTTTACTTAAGTTTTTGTCATTTCAAAATACATATGGCAATTTAAAGCTAACAGTTAGTTTATAAATTCGGTTTATGCCTGGGCTGGGTTAAAACCTGTTTTCTACCTTGTGTGTTGTGGCTAGCCAAGCGTGCATGTTAGTTGAAGTGAGCTGATTCATATGTGCATTCACGTACAGCATGTTTTGAGTTTAATTACCTAATCTTTATATTTTAAAGACTTGCATTATATTTTAAATCATAAAGTCTTAGTTTGAACTGATTTTTGAAATAAATAGAAACTTCCTTATATTTTAAACTCAAAATTGATTTTGATAAGTGCTTTGAAATCTTTGCAAACCAACTGCTACACACGAACACTGTTTCTGAATCATTTTTGAGTGCGGGCATATCTTATGACCTTCAAGTCATTTCTAGCCTATCGAGCTTAGCTTTAGGCCTCATTTCCCGTCTATTGAGCTTTGTGCTCTAGACTACTATACTGTACCTATCAAGCCTAGTGCTCTAGGTAAACTATTAGGCTTTTCTAGAAAACTAGAAGACAAGTTCTAGCTCTTGACTAATCAGCGAGACTGGAGTATTGTTCTATGGCCATAGATTTCATGTTGCTTACGATGCCATTCCATCACTAGCTAGGATGGACACTGTTATCGTATCACTGACTAAGGATTCTTCCCTAAACTCTACATATTGTCGTTTTACTATCATAATTGATTTCAGTGAATCAAGGCTATATGCCTAACGGGTATTGATTTTCATTTTATGAACTTATTAATTTATCGAAGTTCATACTAATTGATTTATCGAACTACCTACTGATTTATTTATTGAAGTACCCACTGATTGATTTATTGAATGTGATACCTGTTTCTACTGTACTGTACATGATATTTTGTAATTATTTATTTAGTGAAATATAAAATATTTTGTGATTTTAAGTGAAATTGTAATGTGGGACCCACTATAATTTTATGGTTTTGATGGATTCAAGACTGATAATATAGTGTACAGTGGGTGAAATAAATATAATATAATGATTTTGAGGTTTAAAAATAATTTTTATATGAGTTGGTATTATTTGATGAATTTTGAAAAACAAATTGGAAAATGATAGTTATGTCATAAGGGCATTTTTGTAAATTATGCCCAAACTAAAATGAATTGGGACAAAGTAAAAAACCATGTAATTCTACATGAAAACTAGGTTAATACAATGTCAAGAGATTTATTGAAACATTAGTGAAATTGGAGAAATTCGCCGGTGGGTTGGGGGGTAAAATTGTAATTTCTCACTATCCGTGCACCGCGTGTCAACGAAACCACTTCTAATCATCAAGATACATTAAATAAGATTATTTGGTGTTGGAATCTGAAATTTTAGAGTACTATTACATGGTTTTTATGACTACGGAAACTTAAGGACAAAATTGTTCGAAATTTACATAACCAGGGCAAAATGGTAAATTTCTCCTTTTAGAACCATTTTTATAAGCCAACAAAAGTTGATGGCCTGCCACTATTCACTTTCTTTTTCATTTGGCTTGCATGACACAAAGAAAGAAAATGAAGAGAAAGAAAAGAAAAACAAAGAAAAGTCAACAAAACCAACTAAAACTTGACTTTCTCACCAAGGTTGTTTCTAGGAAAATTATCGACACACTCTTCTCTCTCCATTGACGCCATTAGCTCATTAAATAAAGAAGAAAACAAGGAGAAAAAAGCAGAGGAAGACTTCGGCCAAAGGTAAGAACACCCATGTTTTATTATTTCCTTTAATTTCAAAGTCGTATTTTGATTAATTCAAAGGTGTAAACTTTGATTCTACCATTAGATTTGATTTCTATTAGCTAAATAAAAATTCACCATGGAAGTGACTTTCAACCAAGTTAGGAACTCAAGGAATCCATGTAGTTCTTTGCATAAAAATGATGGAATATAAGACAATGAACATGGATTTAAAGGTTAGAAAGGATAGATTGTTGAAAATTGTTGAAAATCACCAAGAATGGCATATGGGTACCATTAGGCCATGGGGTTTTGGATAGATTAGAATGCTGCCTTCTATGATTTTGATATGCCAAATTAATGTAGAAATTAAGAGAAGATCATTGGTGAAATTGGAGCTAAAAAGGTAAAGATAAGTTTTATTACCGATGTAATTTACACTGGTTAGGCACAGGCATTATCCAATGTGATTGCATTTAGTGAAAGTTAATAGCTTAAAAATAAGAGGAAAAATTAATGAAAATTTTTGGTGAAATTGTTTTGCAGTCGGGATAGACGGATTTTGTGTGGTACTACCGAAAGAGTCGGTAATACGAGATAGGTAAGGGAGAAGTGAGGAAGCCGTAGGGATATAGCAAAAGCATGATTTTGATGAATATAATTTTATGAAATTATTTTGATGTTGAATTGCTTTGAAATCATGCAAATTGTGGTATTACAGCTGTTATGTGAACTGTATTTTAAATGTAGGAGGTTAGGGGAATCACAGCTATTATGCTGCCAAATATTACTCAAAAATATTCTAAAATAGCATGAAATATTTTAAATGCATAAAGAGAGTGAAATTATTTATTTTGGAATTTATTTCCAATATTTTTCATAAATTGGTATTTTACCGAAAAATATTTATTAAATATTCATGTAACCAAATTTTATTAAAGTGAGATTATAAATACGTTCTTTAAATTATTCTATAGTAAAATTGAACGTTTATATATTTTCTCACTGAAGCATGAATATTTTATTGACTGTTTTCACTGTACTATTAAAGGTGAATTTAAATACCTTTTGGAATTTTATTAAATTTAATGATATTTGTTTAAATTCCTTAAAGGTATTTTCTACTGTAAATAAAATGATTTGAGACTATTAGGCCCCATTATCATGCTCATTATTACGTATTGTTATTGTGGCTGATTGACCTGGCTAGTCATCAGCAGTCCTAGGGTCACCTGGCAAGTGTACTTTGCAGACACCCTATAAACTATGGCCATAGATCTTACTGTATACTCTTATTGTTTCCCTTCGGTGATAATTATAGCATGATTTATATAGGGTATTGCCTAGTCTCAACCTACTATTAAAGGTTTACTAAACTGTTAGTTACTGATTACTGATTATTAAACTGTGAATTACTGATTATTGTTTATTGAACTGTATGAAATATACTGTTTACTACATTGAAAAAATTTATGACATTATTTCTAATTTTGAAATAATTACTGAATTGTTACTATAATGTGAAAATCAAGTATTTACTGTACTGAACTATTTAATTACTGTTTACTAAAGTGTTTTATTGTACTGTTACTGAACCGATTTATATATTGTTACAACGGTTCAAATTCAACTATTTACTGTACTGTTTTACTAATGTCACTATCACGTGTTTTAAAATTGTTATTGAAGTGATTAAATTAAATGGTTTATTTACAATTTATTATTTATTGAAAACTTTATTAAATTGTTTTATATCAACAATTTATCGAATACTCCCTATAGTCGCTCTGGGTTTCCAGGAGAAGATTACTATTTCAAAATACCTTCCATGCTCCATCTGAATTTTCCCGGCCGACTATAGTATCCTTCTGATTACTGTGTCTAGCGAACCGTTAGGAAAATAAATATTTTCTACATATAGTTTTCGTTATATCAGTCTTGCATACGACTTCTTTACTGATCACGTTTCGCTCACCCCTTTACTTTCCACTCCATAGGATACTGTATTTGGATAAGAAATATATTATCCCGAGATCATCGGCTATGATTTGGTTACCCGAGACTACATATTATCGATCTTGGAGGTATTTTTATTTTCTTTTATATATTCGGATTTATTGTATAATACTACTTAAGTTGTAAAGTAGATACAGGGGATGTAAAGTGTTAAGGAATATTTTTTAATTTCATCTTCCAGTTTTGTAAATTAATTAAGGTTTACTGTTATCACTGTTACATTTAAGTGGTTAAGGCATTACAGACGGCCCAACCGTTAACTTGTCTAAAAATATGTGAATTATTGTATATTTGAACTATTATAGTTTTATTAGTATCAGAGCAAGGCTGGTCTGATATCTGTCGGTGTCTTAAAATAAAAGTGAAGTGATAAGCATCCCCTGTAGTACTGTATAGTTTGAATGTATAATTGAATAACTAATGAATGTGAAATAAATTGTATCTGTGGTGCAAATATGAGTGGAAGAAGGGTAACACGATCGATTAGGGGCAGAGGTAAAGGTAGAACAGAGCAGACTCTGAAGCCCTATACTCCTCAGCTAGTATTGGAGCTCGCCCTAAGACTTGCTCACCCGCAAAAGCCGGAGAGTCCTAATACATGGGTGACAAGGATGGAGAGGATGTTAGTTGATTTTATGGCTATGTATCAAGCTGATAGAGCTGTGGATAGGGCGGAGAGAGATAGAGTGGCTCCTGCTGCTCCAGCAGTAGCACCACCCCTACCTTAGCCAGCACCCGTAGCACCTGAGCCTCAACCTATTCCACCACCGGCACCTCAAGCACAGGTAGTTCCACCACAGCCACCAGTTCAACCTCCTAGAGACGTGGAGTCTTATTGTGATGTAAATTTGGTGCGGTCATTTAAGAAATTGGATCTGTCGAAGTTTAAGGGTACCAGAGATCCATTGGTAGCAGAACAGTGGATTAACATAGTTGAGAAATTATTCAGGTATACAAGGTGCTCGGAGACCAAGAAAGTGGGTCTAGTAGTGTTCTAGTTGATGGATGATACAGAGCACTAGTGGAAGGCTACGCAGACAGTTTTGTTTGCTCAGCATCAGGTGGTGACTTTGGGATATTTTTATGGAGGTTTTCAGACGACAATACATCCTCGACATTGCTCAGAAGAAGTTACAGCAGGAGTTTTTGGATTTGGTTCAAGGGAGTATATCAGTTGATGAGTATGGGGCTAAATTCACCATCTTGAGCCAATTTGATCCTCAGATTTAGGTTGATGAGAGACATAAGATCGACAGGATTAATACCGATTTGAGACTCTTTATCAAATCTAAGTTAGCCCTATTTGATATTCGTACTTATGATGAGGTAGTACGACGGGCGCAGTTATGTGGGAGGGATTTTGAACAGTTTCAGATAGATACTAGTCATAAGGGGAAAGTGAAGGGAAAAGGTAAAGTTAAGAGAGCTTTTGAGGACAGATCTGGTAGGAAGCAGCCTAAGAAGGCTAAGTCATCGGGTATTCAGATTTTTGAGGGGCGATTTACGAGATCAGCAGCTTTAGCCCTACTACTGGCCCCACCTCTACTCAGAGGAGTATAGTGACCTGGTGTGGACATTATGGTAGGTCGCATGGTTCACGTCCTTATTATTTATTGACTAAGGCGTGCTTTAGATGTAGAGGGATATGGTGAGGGATTGCTCGATGCTTAGAGAATGCGCTGCTTCCACTATTCCCTCTACAGCTCTACCAGCACCAGCACTGATAGCTCCGAATGAGTCAGAGAAAGCTACACCATCACAGCTGAGACGTGTGATAGCAACAGAAAAGGGAAAGAAGGCTGTGACACAGGGATGGGTGTACGCCTTGGATTAGGAGACTGCCGATGTGATTAAAGGTAAAGTATACATCTTTGATATTCCAGTACTTATGTTATTTGATCCAGGTTCTACCCATTCAATTTTGTCCCCTACATGTGTTAACAGGACCCTTGTAGAACCGGAGCCATTAGGGTATAATTTATTAGTGAATACCCCATTTAAAGAATTGTAGATGATAGATATTTTATATAAGAATTGTAAGGTGACTGTAGGAGAGAAGGAAACGACAGCTGACCTGATCTTATTAAATATGTATGATTTTGATGTAATCTTAGGAATGGATTGGTTAGTTGCAAATCATGTTAGCTTGGACTATTATACTAAGTTTATTACCTTCTCTCAACCTGAAAAGTATATTGTAAAACTGTTGCAAATTAATAAAAATGATATAGAGATGTGTTTATTAAGTGATATGTTTACTAAATTGTGTGATTATGTATGAATGTGTTTGAAGGTTTTATTGCTTATGTGGAAAATGTAGAAAAGAAACGTCCAAAGTTGCATAAGATCCCTGTGGTCAGGGATTTTTCGGACGTATTTACAAAGGAGTTACTAGGGTTACCATTGGATTGGGAGATGGAGTTTACGATTGATTTGGTACTCAGAATGGAGCCGATTTCTAAAACCCTATATCAGATGGCACTGAAGGAGTTAGAGGAGCTTAAGAAGTAGCTGTAAGAGCTATTAGATAAAGGATTCATACGTCCTAGTGTCTCTCCGTGGGGTGCTCCAGTGTTATTTGTCCGGAAGAAATATGGTAGCCTACGGTTGTGTATCGATTACAGGATATTGAATAGGGTTACCATTAAGAACAAATATCCCCTGTCTAGGATTGATGATTTATTTGATTAGCTCAGGGGTGCACAGGTGTTCTCCTAGATAGATCTCCGATCGGGTTGTCATCAGTTGAAAATTTGGGAGTCAAATGTTCCTAAAACAGCTTCGGACTCGGTACAGACATTATGAATTTCTGGCGATGCCTTTCAAGCTAACGAATGCCCCTGCAGCGTTTATGAGCTTGATGAATGAGGTATTCCAGCTGTATTTGGATAAATTTGTGATAGTGTTCATTAATGACACATTGATATATTCTAAGTCTCCGGAGGAGCATGAGCAGCACCTGTACATAGTCTTGCAGACCCTCGAGGATCGAAAACTATATGTGAAGTTCAGTAAGTGTGAATTCTGGCTAGATCATATTATCTTTCTGGCACACGTAGTGTCGAAGGAAAGGGTGTCTGTTGATCCATCCAAGATAGAGGCCATTGTACAGTGGGAGAGGCCGAAGACTGTTACAGAGATATGGAGCTTTCTGGGTCTAGCCGGATACTATCGCCTGTTCATCGAGGGATTTTCCAGACTAGCTACTCCACTGACACAACTTACACGTAAGAATGTGAAGTTCGAGTGGACTAATGTGTGTGAGTGTAGTTTTCAGGAGTTAAAGTGGAGACTTACTACTGCATCTGTACTTGTCCTTCCCAGCGAATCTAGTGGATTCTTAGTGCATACAGATGCTTCCACACAAGGACTGGGTTGTGTACTCATGCAGAATGGTCGAGTTATTGCTTATGGTTCTTGGCAGTTGAAAGATCATGAGAGGAACTACCCGACGCATGATTTAGAGTTAACCGCAGTGGTGTTTGCACTAAAGATTTGGTAGCATTATCTTTATGGGGAGAAATTTCAGGTATGTACAGACCATAAGAGTCTGAAATATTTATTCTCGCAGTGAGAGCTGAATATGAGACACCGACGATGGATAGAGCTGTTAAAGAATTATGACTACGAGATTTTATACCACTCAGGTAAAGCTAATGTAGTGGCAGACGCACTAAACCGCAAGCATATGGGCATGGTATCATATATGATGGTCAGGGAGTATGATCTTCTAGAGTAGTTTTTGAGCCTCAATCTGAATGTGATTTCCTTTGACAGATATGCGTTTACGGCTAGTTTCATAATAGAGCTGAATTTGATGGATCGGATCAAAAAAGCTCAGAGGAAGGATATTTATTGTATCAGGGTTGCCAGTCTGATACAGATGGGAGTACAATCAGATTTCGAGATTGGCATCGATGGTATTCTGAGGTTCAGAGGCAGGATCTGTTTTCCAAGTGATCAGCAGCTGTGGGATTTGATCTTATTAAAGGCCCATACCTCCAGGTACACTCTACATTCTTATAGTACTAAGCTGTACCAAAATTTACGGAGGATATATTGGTGGCCTAAGATGAAGAAAGACATCATAGAGTATGTTGCAAAATGTCTTATATGCAAGCAGATTAATATTGAGCATCAGAAGCCTGCAAGTATGTTACGACCTCTACCAATTCCTACGTGGAAATGAGAGCACGTAACTATGGATTTTATTATGGGTTTACCACGAACCCGAATAGGGTATGATGCTATTTGGGTGATTGTGGATAGATTGACAAAGTCTGCTCATTTCTTAGCCATGAAATCTACTGACCCAGTTAGTGCTTTAGCTGATCTATATGTTAGGGAGATAGTGAGGTTACATAGTGTTCCAGTGAGCATTACTTCTGATAGGGATTCTCAATTCACATCTTAGTTTTGGGAGAGATTTCAGGAGGCCATGGGATCCCAATTGAATTTCAGCACCGCTTTTCATCTGCAGACTGACGGACAGTCCGAGTGCATGATACAGATACTCAAGGATATGTTGTAAGCGTGGGCACTAGATTTTAAAGGCTCCTAAGATGATCAGCTACCTCTAGCAGAATTTACCTATAACAACAGCTATCAGGCGAGCATCGACATGGCACCTTATGAGGCATTATATGGCAGACTATGTAGATCCCCAATAGCATGGGAAAAAGTTGGAGACCGTAAGCTATTAGCTCCCGATTTGGTGGAGCAGGCATCTTGAGATGTACACGTGATCTGTGGAAGGTTAAAAGCGGGTCAAAGTCAGGAGAAGAGTTATGCAGATACTAGATGCCGACCACTAGTATTTTCTGTGCGTGATTATATGTTTTTAAAGGTCTCACTGTCTAAAGGTTTAATGAGATTTAGTAAGAAAGGAAAGCTGAGTCCTCGGTATATTGGACCGTTTGAGATCTTAGATCACGTGGGGATGTGGCATACAGGTTGACACTACCATCAGAGTTGTCAGGAGTGCATAATATGTTCCATGTCTCGATGTTGAGAAAGTACCATCCAAATCCTTCTCACGTAATTCGATACGAGCCACTGGAAATCAGGGAAGATATGAATTACATGGAGAGACCAGCACAGATCTTGAATCGAAAGGATAAAGTGTTGCGGTCTAATACTATTCCATTAGTAAAAGTGCTATGGTAGTATCACATTGAGGAGGAGGCTACTTAGGAGTTAGAAAGCCTAATGTGCGAAAAGTACCCAGAGCTGTTTTAGTGATTGGTCCAGGTGAAATTTAGAGGACCAAATTTCCTAAAGATGGGGAGAAAATCTGAGACCTGTTTCTACTGTACTGTACATGATATTTTGTAATTATTTATTTAGTGAAATATAAAATATTTTGTGATTTTAAGTGAAATTGTAATGTGGGCCCCACTATAATTTTATGGTTTTGATGGATTCAAGACTGATAATATAGTATATAGTGGATGAAATAAATATAATATGATGATTTTGAGGTTTAAAAATAATTTTTATATGAGTTGGTATTATTTGATGAATTTTGGCAAACAAATTGAAAAATGACAGTTACATCCCGAGGGCATTTTCTTAAATTACACTCAAACTAAAATGAATTCGGACAAAGTAAAAATACTATGTTATTCTACATGAAAAGTAGGTTAATACAATGTTGAGATTTATTGACACAGTGGTGAAATTGGAGAAATTGGAGAAATTTGCCGGTGGGTCGCAAGGAAAAAATTGTAATTTCTCACTATCCGTGCACCGCACGTCGATGAAACCACTTCAAATTATCAAGATACATTAAGTAAGATTATTTGCTGCTAGAATCCGAAATTTTGGAGCACGAAATTATAGTGGTAAATTTCCCTTTCTGGAAGCATTTTTACAAGTCAACAAAGGTAATGGCCAGCCACTATTCACTTTCTTCTTCATTTGGCTTGCATGACACAAAGAAAGAAAAGAAAGAAAAAGAAGAGAAAGAAAAGTCAACAAAACCAACAAAAACTTGACTTTCTCACCAAAGTTGTTTCTAGGAAAATTATCTACACACTCTTCTCTCTCCATTGACACCATTAGCTCATTAAATAAAGAAGAAAACAAGGAGAAAAAGGGAGAGGATGACTTCGGCCAAAGGTAAGAACATCCATGTTTTATTATTTCCTTTCATTTCAAAGTTGTATTTTGATTAATTCAAAGGTGTAAACTTTGATTCTACCATTAGATTTGATTTCTATTGGCTAAATAAAAATACACCATGAAAGTGACTTTTGGCCAAGTTAGGAACTCAAGGAGTCCATGTAGTTCTTTGCATAAAAATGATGGAAAATAAGACAATGAACATGGATTTAAAGGTTAGAAAGGATAAATAGTTGAAAATTGTTGAAAATCACCAAGCTTGGCGTATAGGTACCATTTAGCCATGGGGTTTTGGATAGATTAGAATGCTGCCTTTTATGGTTTTGATATGCCAAATTAATGTAGAAATAAAGAGAAGATCATTGGTGAAATCGGATATGAAATCGGAGCTAAAACGGTAAAGATAAGTTTTACTACCGGTGTAATTTACACTGGTTAGGTATAGGCAGTATCCAATGTGGCTGCATTTAGTGAAAGTTAATAGCTTAGAAATAAGAGGAAAATTAATGAAAATTTTTGGTGAAATTGTTTTGTAGTCGGGATAGATGAATTTTGTGTGGTACTACCGAAAGAGTCGGTAATACGAGATAGGTAAGGGAGAAGTGAGGAAGCCATAGGGATATAGCAAATACATGATTTTGATGAATATAATTTATGAAATTATTTTGGTGTTGAATTGCTTTGAAATCATGCAAATTGTGGTATTATAGCTATTATGTGAACTGTATTTTAAGTGCATGAGGTTAGGGGAATCGCAGCTGTTATGTTGCCAAAAATTACTCAAAAATATTCTAAAATAGCATGAAATATTTTAAATGCATAAAGAGAGTGAAATTGTGTATTTTGGAATTTATTTCCAATATTATTCATAAATTGGTATTTTACCAAAAAATATTTATTAAATATTCATATAACCAAATTTTATTAAAGTGAGATTATAAATACGTTATTTAAATTATTTTATAGTAAAATTGAACATTTATATATTTTCTCACTGAAGCATGAATATTTTATTGACTGTTTTCACTATACTGTTAAAGGTGAATTTAAATACCTTTTGGAATTTTATTAAATTTAATGATATTTGTTTAAATCCCTCAAAAGTATTTTCTACTGTAAATAAAATGATTTGAGACTGTTAGGCCCAACTATCATGCTCACTGTTACTGTACTATTACTGTGGCTGATTGACCTGGCAAGTCATCAACAATCCTAGGGTCACCTGGCAAGTATACTTTGTGGACACCTCACAGACTATATGGCCATAAATCTTACTGTATACTGTTACTATTTCCCTTTGTGGGATAATTATAGCATGATTTATTTAGGGTGTTGCCTAGTCTCAACCTACTGTTAAAGGTTTAGTGAACTGTGATTTACCGATTACTAATTACTGAACTGTGAATTACTATCTATTAAAATGTACTGAAATATACTGTTTACTGAATTGAAAGGATTTATGAAATTATTTCTAATTTTGAAATAATTACTAAACTGTTAATATGATGTGAAAATCAAGTATTTACTGTACTAAACTGTTTAATTATTGTTTACTGAAGTGTTTTATCGTACTGTTACTGAACTGATTTATAAACTGTAACAATGATTCAAGTTCAACTGTTTACTATACTGTTTTACTACTATCACTATCACGTGTTTTAAAAGTGTTACTAAAGTGATTAAATTAAATGGTTTATTTACCATTTATTATTTATTGAAAACTTTATTCAATTGTTTTATATCGACAATTTATTGAATACTCCCTATAGTCGTTCTGGGTTTTCGGGACAAAATAGGTATTTCAAAATACCTTCCATGCTCCATATGGATTTTTCTGGCCAACTATAATATCCTTCCGATTACTTTGCCTAGTGAACCGTTAGGAAAATGAATATTTTCTAGCATATAGTTTTCGTTATATCAGTCTTGCATACGACTCTTTTACTAAGCACGTTTCGCTCACCCCTTTACTTTCCACTCCACTGTATACTGTAGAAATATACCATCCTAAGATCATCGGCTGTGATTTCGGTTACCCGAGACTGCATATTGTCGATCTTTGAGGTATTTTTATTTTCTTTTATTCGAATTTATTCTACAATACTACTTAAGTTGTAAAGTAGATAAAGGGGATGTAAGGTGTTAAGAAATATTTTTTAATTTCATATTCCAGTTTTGAAAATTAATTAAGGTTTACTATTATCACTATTACTGTTTAAGTGGTTAAGACATTGCAGATGGCCCAACCATTAACTTATGTAAAAATATGTGAATTATTGTATATTTGGACTATTACATCGAACTACCTACTGATTGATTTATTAAAGTACCTACTAATTAATTTATTGAAGTGCCTACTAATTGATTTATCGCAAAGTATATTGAGTGGTTTATCGAAATTCATAGTAAATTGATTTAATCAGAAAGATAGTAAATTTGATTTAAATAAAGTGAAAATGAAAGTGTTTTGAAATGAAGTGCATGGCGAAAGTGTATTGATTTAAGACTGTGATTGAATACCATGCATACATGTCACTTTAGCATTGCTTTTTCTACACTTGCATGTAGATCGACATGAGTCTAACATGCATTTACTTAAAATACTTACTGAGCTGCGGTTTGCTCACCCCTTTCTAACAACCTTGCAAATCATACGAGCTATACTCCATGTCGGAGTTTTTGTGCGAGCTTAGGGATGGTACCTATTAATGGTACTTTTTTAAGTCCTTCGAGTGCTGCTTTTGCTACTTTAGAGGTATATAAACCTTGTATCTAAGTTGGTTATCATGTATGGACATTATGAATTGCATAGTACATGCTTATTAAAAATATTTTGAGATGTAACTTAGAATCGCTCTAGATTATTATAGGTTAGTATGATAATCGAGCGTGATCCGAGATGTGATTCTTGTATGACAAATGCGGACTTTGTGGAATGTTAATATGTTTGATTGATGATTCTGGATTGTGTGTAGAGTATGGTGATATAAACTATGAATTTGTTGAATTGAGTTGGGTTGTTTGGAATAGTTGATTATTTTACAGGTTATTTATTAGGAGATATTGATTATATATAAAGGGAAGATTTTGGACCTTTTTCTTTTGTTAGGTCAATCTTGAATAAAAATATTAAGGAATTAAGTTGAATTACCTTAAGAGTTAATAACTTTAATAGTAACAATAAGTCAATTAAAATTGAGAAAGGTGGAAATTGTTTTTCGGTGACACTGACACCGAATACAAACCTTAAAGTGAAAAAAAATTGGTTCATAAAATTGGTAAACAGTATAAGTGTGATTATTAAGTGTACGTTGCGGCCTTTGGGTTGTGACAAAAATAAACATTATTAAAACACAAATGCAACTAATTATATAAAATTAAAAAATTAAACTTAAATATCAGTTAAGACCATTAAATTAAAACTTACAATAACACATGATTAGTTAATGGCTTGACTCTCAAAAGTCCTCAGTGGAATCGCTAAGCTATTGTAATGATTTCGTCCGTGGACTCGACCGTTCGATGATTTTGAAAACATGAAAAACAAGGAGTCGCCACCAATCTTTTTTGTTAGGTGTGATTAGCCATCTAAAAAAATCGTGTCCCTTTAACACAATCTTAAAATGAATTAAGTTTTATTCAAAAGTTTTTGTCTACGAAAAACAAAAATGGCTTCGGGAGTATGGTTACGCATGGAAAAGGATTAGTACCCCCACGATGCTCGTTTAAAAACGGTACCATTTTAATCATGTATTATCTTTTTTGTTTTAATAAAATGGTTTTCATTTAATATTTAAAAATAATCCCCTTTTGATTGTAACCAATTTTATTTTATTTTTTAAATCATTTTATATTTTTATACAATAAAAAAATAAAGAAAAACTAAATTTTGTTTTTTTTAAATAAATGTGAACCTTTTGTATTGAAAAATTAAATCAAATAATCCAATACTTTTGGTAATATTTGAAATAAAATTCTTACCTAGAGATTTCTTAAGAATTGCTATTTGTGATTTTTATAGAATCTCATCCTTGGAAGATTCACATTTTAAGTTAAAATTACATAAATGCATATGATGCAAACATACTATGAATGATGCACATGCGTTTATTATCATTTTTATATAAAATTATTTTTTATTGATTTTAAATAAGAATTTGTATTATTGAAGAGTCACACTAAATATTCTAATACTCTGGTGATATTTAATAGACTCCTCTCACCTAGAGATCAGTTAGGAATCACTACTTAACATCCAATCATCGTAAAAATTTACTTAAATTTAAACTTTATTATTAAATTTTTTTAAAAAAAACTTATTAATTTAATTTTTAACAAGAATTTAAATTATTGAAAAATTATACTAAATACCCCAATATACTGGTAATATTTAGTAGACTTTCTCACTTATGAATCAGTTAAGAATCACTACTTGTGATTTCCATAACATCCTATAATCGGACAAATTTCATTTGTTTTGAAATTAACATTTATACATATGATGTAAGCAAATAAAATATGATACACATGGATTTCTATTTTTTATTTTATATAGTTTTTAAAATATTATTTGTTTTATTTTAAAAAATAAAAATTCATGTATTGAAAAATCACACTAAATATTCCAATACTTTTGATAATATTTAGTAGACTCTTCTCACCTAGGGATCAGTTAGGAATCACTACTTATGATTTTCATAACATCCTATCATCGAACAATGTTCACTTAAATTTGAATTATATTATTAATTTCATTTTAAAAAAAAAAAACCTTGTTCATTTTTAATTTTAGTAAAAATTTAAATTATTGAAAAAAATAGCACTAAGTATTCCAACACGATGGTAATATTTAGCAGACTTCTCTCACCCAGGGATCAGTTAGAAATCACTATTTGTGACTTCCATAACATCCCATCATCAAAAAAATTCATGCAAATGACAAAAATATATATTAGATGTTCATAATTTCTAATTTGTTGTTTTGTTTATTAATTGATCATTTTTATTCTCAATTTATTTTTGTTTATTTTATAAAAAATGCTCATTATTTTTTAATAATAAATATAAATCTATGTATTGAAAAATCACTCCAAATATTCCAATATTGTGGTAATAATTGATGAATTTCTGTCACCTAAAGATTTTCAAAGAATCGCTACTTACGATTTTCATAAAGTCTTATTATCGTGAATGTGTTTATTTAAATTTAAGCTTTATTATTATTCTTTTAGGACAAAGAAAATTTACAAATTGATTTTATGGTTTTAATTTTGTAAAAATGGCATATTTAATAACTACTTTATGCATGTTATTTTCCAAAATGTGATAATTAATAACCATTTAAAAAATGCCAAAGAACAAACTGCCAGTAAGTTACACTGCAAATTGCACATACAAACAACAAACAAATAACTATTACACGTACACAAAACACACACTTTGCATAAACATAGCAAGTTAAATTACAAACAAATAGATAAAGGCATATTTTACAATTATAGTTACATAAAGAATGATTCTAAATACACTCGTTTTTTTTCTTGCACTTATTTTGTTTGTGAAAAAAATAGATGGATGGAGAAAAAAAAAGGTTCATTTAGAACTTCTCTTACATAAATGCATGTTACATGTACACACAGTTCAAGCAAATTAAAAAAATGAATACTTCAATAAGTCAACTAACCCATTATCAAGGCAAAAACAAATTAAAAAAAAAACAATAACAAAGAAATAACATAACAAAGGAATTACAACCCGTACAACTTGTCAACACAAGCAAATTTCTATACACATATATAATAGATTTATTTCCACCAAAAAAATATATAATAGATTTATTAAAGTAAATAAAGAAGTTTGCCACTCAACAGTGACAAAACAACATATATATAATAATAAAATAAAAGATTCCACTTGCTTCCTTGTTCTTACCTTCTTCAACACAAACCGAGCCCCTCCACACTCTTCTTTCTTATTTCTCAGCCTGAGCTCCATTCACCGCCAAGCTTATCAGCACCGTCGCACACCTCCTCATCTCGAAACAACCTTAACTTCCAACATTCTCTTCCCTTCTCTTTTCTCTTTCTCTCCATCGAAAATCAATGTCAAAACCGAAACCTGACCCCCTTTTTACTGTTTTGGTGAGCAATGGGTTTGCTAGATCATATTGGCTTTCTTTTTTATTTTGTGTAAAGGTTTTGGGTTAGGTGGTCAAGGGATACGAGTTTCAGTTTTAGATAGGGTGTTTCGATGATTTGTTGGGTGGTGTTAAGGGCTAAAGAATTTCAGAGGTTCGGTCCTGGGTATGGAGTAGGGGTCAGTTGAACAGTGACCAAATCCCCCCTTTTCATTGTAGAATTAGTTTGAGTTTTAATCTAATTTGGGATCATCATCTTGTCCAGTTTCAATCTTTAATCCAAGGGATTTTTACGGCTACATTTAGCCTACATGTGACTGTTGTGGGCAGAAGGGTTTGGCTGTCATGGACTCATGGGGATGAGGGATTATCGAGCCAACAGGCGGCTGGTGGACAGGGGCTATAAGAGGGTGGAGGAGTTGGTGCCGTGCATGGCACCAACTTTTCCCCTTTTCGGTGTTTTTCTTTTTTTAATTTTTTTGTTTTTTATATTTATATTTAATTTAGGAAAATTATCTTATACACTATCAGTGGAGTTTTTTAACTCCACAAACAAGATTAGAATGATGACATATGTCTTATTTTATTTATTTTTTATTTTCTTAATATTTTTAAATGATACATGTCATCATCTTAATCCCACTTATGAAGTTAAAAAACTTCACTGACAGTAGATAGGATAATAATCCTTATATTTATTATATATTTTTTAATCTATTTACAGGATTACTACAAAAGGGAAAATTAAAAATAATCAACAATTGATAAAAAAACTAATCCATTTGGAGTTGGACTATTCAGCCCACACACTTTATTGGACCTTAGATTGGATTTGATTAATTAAGCCCAAATTTAAAATTAACAAATATGAAATTTTAAATTTCTTCAGTTTTAATTAAACTCAATTATTTACCCATTCAAGTCTACAATGAATTTAATTGAACTTAATAGCAAAAATGTCTAACAAATTTTAACAAACTTCAAAAGTCAAATTAGTATAAATTTTACAGACCTAGACAAAATTAAGTGTCTACACACAGCTATCAATCCATAAATCAAAATGATCAAGTACCCAACAAACATACCTAGAGAAGCTTCTAAGTCATCTTCTTCTGCTTTAATAGAAGTCTAAAAATCTGAACCTTGTCTTCCACTCTCAACGATCAAAGTTACAAAATGCTCTAAATTATTCCTGCCATGGTGAAGAAAGTTTGGTAGAACGGTTGAGGTCCCAAACAAATGGTCAGTTGTTGGATCAACCTTGGCACCCAATCTGGCAGCGCCAACTCCACCACTGGCACCACTATGAGCTCCACCAGATAAGCCTTGCATTCAAAGGTTTCTTTTTTCTTTTCTATCAGGTAGCCCAAGGTGCTAGTAATTAGAACTTTATTTTTTTTCAATTATTTTAATTCAACTCAATTTAATATAACCATGTCATCATGCCATGTAATCGTCCATGTGGCTGTCCAATGGTCTAATGGCAAATGAGTTAATAGTAATTTTCTTTCCATTAGAGGTAAAGGCTTGGATAGGTATAAATTAAAATATAAGGGTTTATTTAGATACAATCAAAGTATAGGGACTTATTTAGGAAAAGCATAAAAGTTCAGGGGCTTTTTTAATAGTTTTGCCTTTATATTTCTTTTTAACATATGCAGTATCATCATGTACATACTGGTTATGAATGTATTTAAAAATATCAAACCCCTATTGTTACCATATATTCAGGGTTTCAAATAGCGGCCGCTATTTCAGATAATGGCTACTATCTCGCGGTAGCAACGGTGGCCACCACCGCTATTATGGAAATAGCGGGTGTGAGTACGGATCACACCCGAAGCTGCCGATAGCAGCCATTACAAAATGCCATAATGGAGGATAAAGGCAATAACGGTCCATTATCGCCGCTATCCTTCATTACTTTCAACATTAAGTAAAAAAAAAAAACTAAGCAAAGGAAAGACAGAAATCGAAATTCAAAAACCCTAATTTCTCACAATCAAAACAAACCATAACTTCACAAAATCACCATATCACCGAATCACCAACAGCAATTAACAAAATTTTCAACATCAACTCAGAAGTCATCAGCAACAACACAAGTATACAACTCAACAAACTCAACAATTGATAAGCAAGCAAACCATTGCAGTCTAGATTTGGATCAAAGAAAGGGGATCTGTGAGGGGCGAGGGGCAGGGGCCTCTGTAGTCTGTTAAGGGTGTCGACGACAGGGTGTGGGTAAGGCAATCGACAGTGGAGTGGCGGCGACTGGTGGCATGGTCGTGGGCATCGTGGGTCGCTTGAGGCACTGTCTGTTGTCGTAGCACCTGTGGTCTCTGTCGGTTGTCGGCTTGTCGCAGGCTCCAAGTCGTGTCGGATTGTCAGTTGCAAGCTTGCAAGTGGCTGGGTTCTTGATTCGTATAACATGGAGGGAGTGAGTGAGGCCATGACGTGTGACAACCGAAAATTTTTTATCTCGATTAGTAAATCGATTACCTTAGACTCATATAAATTACTATGTAGTATTCAAGAGTGAAGCAAATTCATTTAATTAAAAGATGTTTAAATTTTTAGGAATTTAATTGAACGGATAACTTAGGAAATATATATATATATATATATATATATATATATATAAACACATACATATATACATTAAGTTTGTAAAAGATATATATATATATACATATATAGATGCGTGTGTGTGCACGTGAATAGATAAATAAGGAGATTAATGTAACAATATGAATATGTATAAAAGAAAATTTTAAATATATATTAATTGGATAAGAGATGTGATTATATTGAACAAACAGGATATATATTACATATATAAATATATGGGTAAAGACAAGTAAATATATATATAGATATATTTGCTTATAAGATATATAACTCTATAAAAAAATAATAATAATAATAAATAAAATAATTTGAGAATATGAATATATCTATATATATATTAGATATAAGGAAATGATATAATTTAAAATAATGTAAAGGTTATTAAAAGGTGTAAAAAATATATATATATATATATATATATATATATAAAATAAGATAAAAAAATATAAATAAAAAATCGTTGATCGGCTTCCAGCGGAAGCCAATCAACAATAGCAACTGCTCCCACTAACGTCGGAGCAGTTGCCACTTTAATGGGCAGGAAACAGAGGATATCACGTCCTCTGCAAAAGAAATGAGGAGAGACTGATGAGAGAAAGGAAAAGAAATGGAAGGAAAGGAGAGAGAGACCGAAAGGGAAGGAAGCAGAGAATGAGAGAGTGAAAGGCAAACCAAGAGAGCAGCAAACGAAATGGAGCAGAAAACGAGAGAGGAGAGAAAGAAAACTACAGCAAGTTAAACCGAGAGAACCAAGCTTCTTGTGTGGGAAGAAGACGAGGCTGAAGGCAGGGAGCAGGGGCTGTTGTTCCAGGTCAAAACAAAGCACTACTGCAGCGGTAACAAGGGAGTCTAGGCGTGATTCTCTTGGTGGCTGAAGAAGCACCATTCTCCCCATTCTCGGCTAACTTGAGACATGGTTTTACTGTACAGGGTTGTTTTTCTCGATTAAAAAGGTGAGGGAGAGGAAGTGTGTTGGCTGATCAAGGGTGCAGTGGTGGTCCGATCCATGGTTTGTTTAGATTGTGCTAAAAGGGCTACCAAATGGTGCTATGGATAGGCCAATTAAAGTGGGGGAAACAAAGGAGTTTTGCTGCTGGATCTAAATTGAAATAAAGGAGCTTTAGGAGTTGATTTGAGGGACTAGAACGTGGTGTTTAAAGGCTGATTTTTAGAGCTGGAATGAAGGGCTGTTAACAAAGGTGCAAGGGCTATTTTGGAGCTCTAAAAGAGTGACTATAAACGTAGGAATTAGGGGCTGTGTTGACTGAACTAGATGTTGTTTTGGGCAGTGTTTCGATGCCCTAAAACAGAGGTTTTAATGGTTGAACAGAGGCTACATCCTCAATCAGAGTTGATAAAAAAAGTAAGAGAATAAAGGCTTGTCCACATTTATAATTTTGCATTTTTGCCTTGTGTAGTGATGTGTAGTTCTCAAACAATCGATTGAAAGAGAATTGAAGAGAGACAGGCCAAGACTGGTAAGGGAAAGCTACGGGTTAGCAAGCAATGCGGATGAAAAACTTAGTTTTTGAAGGCTAACTCGAGTTGTAGTTTTGCGCTATGGAGAAGTTCAAACAAGGCTAGATTGGTGGTTTTTTTTTTTTGGGATAGAACATAAAGGCTGGAATGGTATAAGAACAAGGGATTTTCAAAGCTAAAAATGAGGCTAGAGCAAGGCTGAAATCAGTGGCTGGAATAAGGGGTTCGGTACCTACAATAGCGGCTATCAAGGTCAAAAGAAAAATTTAGGGGAAGAAAAGAGAAAGGAAATCAGAATAAGGAAAAGAAAGACTTGAAGTACTTCTAAGGGGGTAAGGATTTCACTGTATTTAAGTTTAAAATACTTGAATTTATCTATATAAATACATTAACACTAAGAGGTGTAATGAGGATAGATTAATGGTGAATTTTACATATGCATATATATATATAATATACATATATATATATGTATGCATACACACATTATTGATATGATGAGAATCCCTAGTACCGAAAGAATAAGTGCTACGTCAAATGGTTCGATAATTTTATAAAATTTTATAGAGTTCTTAAATTATAAAATCAAATAATTTTGGTGATGTTTCAAATGTGTAGCATGATATTAAGGCGATGAACGCAGAGTTCGATGGAGCCTAACGTGCAAGCACCAAACATGGAATAGGTAAGACATCTAAATAAGTCTACGGAGGTAATATATTGAATAGGCCATATGGAAATAGTATATTAATTGATTATACAATTGTGCATGGAATCAATTATCGAAGTGAAATTGTAGTTGAGTATTAGTATGGTTGGATCGTTGATGATTTTGGTATAGGTTTTGAATGTTGATATTGATATTTGCCTAATTTCGGTACTTTGATGATTATACAGTGATGTAATATTTAAATATTTATGAGATACTAAGATGATCCACACTAATGGTGGGAGTTTTATCATTGATATTGTGGTCTAAAAGTGGTGGATTTGATATGGAGATATTTTGAATCAATATGAACTGTGAATAGGCTTATTGAGTTGAATTTAAAAAAAATGATAACAAAGAATTAATTCTTGACGTAGAAGTGAACTTGATTAATTGTGATTTTGAGTTATGTTTTTAATATGTAATTTAGCATAATTAGAATGTGTTATTGAGACAGTAGTGAATTGAATTGTAGAGACTTGGAACGGTGTAGAAGCGTAACTTCTAACTTGGAAACACGAGGAAGATAGTTGCTAAGCTTGAGGTAAGTGGGTTAAGTAACGTATGTTAGCATCATCTCATAGGATAACTTTAAATTTGATAAATATTTCGGTTTATTCTTACGATATGAAAATACAAGAGTTATGAGTGAACAATGAGGCATAGTGATTTGCAAAATTGGTTTATGTTAGGTTGGATAAAAATTTATTTCTGCCTTGTGGTTTATGGTCAGCCAAATGTATACGTTAATTTTATCGAATGGATACATATATGCATTTACATATTGCATAATTTGAAATGAGCTATTTAATGCCCATATTTTGATAAATTGTATTATGTTTTCAATTATACAGTTTCAGTTTGGACAAACCCTTTGAAATAAATCGAAATTTTTGCATATTTGAAACTCAAAACTTGTTTAATAAGTGTTTGGAAATTCGTGGAAGCCAAGTGCTACATGAGAAAAATTGTTTTCGAACTGTTTTTGAGTGCAGGCATATCCTACGGCCTTTGGGTCATTTTTAGCCTATCGAGTTTAGCTCTAGGCCCTATTACCGGTCTATCGAGCTTTGTACTCTAGACAATTGTATTGTACCTATCGAGTTTAGTGCTCTAGGTAAATTGTTAGGCTTGTCTGGAGAACCAGCAGACAAGTTCCAACTCTCGACTGATTAGCAAGACTGGAGTATCGCTCTATGGCCATAGATTTAGTGTTGCTTGCGATACCATTCCATCACTAGCTAGGATGGATATCGACTGATTGATTGATTGAGGATCATTGCCTAAACTCTACTTACTACTGTTTCATTATCAGTACTATTTTTAGTGAATTGAGGCATTATGCCTAACCGTTATCGACTTCTTGATTTACGACTCATAGATTATTGAAGTCCATATTGATCGAAATTATTGTAGTGTATATTGATCATTTTATCAAAGTGTTTATTGATTGTTTTATCAAAGTGGTTATTGATTGATTTATCGAATTATATTAATCGTTTATTTGAAATGCATAGCGTATCGAGTTTAACCGAATGCATAACGAATTGATTTAGCTTAATTGCATGGTAAGTTTGTTTTAATTAAGTGCATACTGAAAGCGTCTTACAACTGAAGTGCACGAAGAAATGTTTGACTTAATACCATGCTTAAATACCAAGCTTACTTATTATTCCAGCATTGTTTTCTACACGTGCATGTAGATCGACATGAGTCTAACATGTATTTACTTAAGCTACTTACTGAGCCGTGGTTTTGCTCACCCCTTTCTAACAACATCACAGGTCATACGAGCTAGACTCCACACTTGAAGTTTTGGAGCAAGGCCTCGATGACGATCTTTAAGTAGCGATATCAGCCTGAGTCCTCCGAGTGCTGTCTTTGTTGTACTTGAGGTATAGAAACAACTATCTTGTTATTCATGTATGACATTTTAAATGCACAGTACATGCTTATAGAATTTTTGGGATGTAACTTAGGATCGTTCTAGATTATTATAAACTCATATGATTATCGAGTGTGATCCAAGAAGTGAATTGTGACAACTATGAGTTGTGAAATGCCATATATGTGTAATTGATGATTTTGGAAGTATGAGTAATATATAGTGAAATGGACTGAGAATTGTGGATTGGAATTATGCTGTTGGAAATAGTTGATTATTTTGTAGGTTATTAAGCTGGAGAAAATCGATTTTATATAAGGGGGAGTTTTCGACTTTTTCTTTTATCAGTTTAATATTGAATTAGAGTATTCAAATTAAGAATGCAAATTTAGTTTAGAGGCAACACTGACACCGAATACAAACCTTAAAGTGAAAAGAAAAATTTAGTTCGTAAATTTGGTAAATAGTAAATAAAGTTTGAGTGTTAAGTGTACATCATGGCCTTTGGGTCGTGACATATTTAATGATATCAAAGCAAGGTTTGTCTAGTACGTGTCAGTGTCATAGAAACTGTTATTAGTGTTACATCCCATGTACTGTGTAATGTCTGCATGTAACTTACCATTATCAACTTATCCTAAGATTGATCTACTCTTAGTATAAGTTCTTATTTTGATTTAATTTAAAAATGAGGAGATTGAGTGTAGAAGTAAGCCCAAAAGATCGGCTCGTAGTATGCCGATTTCATTTCCAATTATATCACTCTTGTCACCTGCGTCGCTACCACATCCGATCCCTCCCCATCCAGATAGTAGGGAGACGAGGATGGCTAGAATGAAGCAGGATTATGAGATAATGATAGCTCTACTGTAGCAATTAGTGGCTAATCAAGTTAGTGCAACAAGTACAACTCATTTATCTATTCCACCTGCTCACAAGTAGGCTGCATATAGTGTTAGAACCTCTAAGTTATTTGTCGCATACTAGCATATACCCTTCAAGGAATCTCAGATGGACAATGTCTAAGTATCATGTAATGAAGGTGGGAGATAGGTACTTAGTAGCAGATATGATATTGTTACAATGTACGACCTTGAAGTCATTTTGGGTATAGACTGGTTAGCCATCCATCGCGCTAGTGAAGTTTGCTATAGAAAAAAATTTCAACCTTCTCCCTACTAAATCTATTTATGAAATGATTTGACAAGTAATGAAGTGATAAGTGCTTAATTGTCCGTTCTTAACATATTCAAGTAATATCAATAAAGGCACAAAAACTTATGGGGTTTGGAGATTGACACGGTATGCCTGTCAAGGCTCATGAATGAGGAATGAAGTTGTGTTTAATGGAAATGATAGTGGAATGACCTAGCATAGTTTGGCCTAAAATAGGTCATGCGATGGTCCGAAACTCGTGCTACATAGTGAGCTTAATCGAAAGGTTTCGTTTTATAAAGTCATCCAGACTTGTGGCCTTACGCAAACAAAACTGTTCGAATAAAGTATATGGTTTGATTGAAAGCATAATGTCACCCTAGTTTTGAAGATCATCGAAAATTGAAATTTTGATTTTAATTAAAAATTTTGAATTTTAGGAATTGGCATTCTTAATGAGCCTCCATAAAGTATTAATTGATTTGGCCTATTGGATTGAATAGTAGGAGTTTAGAGCTTGTCCACCAATTATGACAGGAAAATGGATGGTATTGAAATGCCTTAAGAGAAATAAATACCTAACCTTTCATAGATTTTCAAGATGTATTAGATCTCGTATATTTTGGAAAGTGTATTGATTTTGAAAGGCATTTGACTTTTGAAGTACATCATTTGAACTACATGAATTTTGAAAGTTTAATAAATTGAACCATGATTTTGAACTACGTTAATTTGAAAGCTACAAGACTTTTTAGACTTTTCACTAGTAGAGGCAAAATGAACACAACATGTTATAAAAAAAGTGGTTTTTGAATGGAAATTGGAGATTGTTAGAGCATGTTGTGCAAGATAACAAATTGATGTGAAAGTTAAGATCGTATGAGATAAGAACCTCAAGGTCATCTTGTTATGATATTGATATTGGCTCAGTCTAATAGCTTCTGAAGTAGAAAAGAATGAAGGATTCACTTTGGTGGTGTGTTTGAGATGATAAAAGTAAGAAATTATGCTTGTGATATTTTATGCACTGAGAGTACATTTGCTTATGTAATTGTATACGTATACATTTGTGTATTGCAAAGGTAAGAATTAAGATTTTGCTATCATATGGATTGTTGAGGAAGTGAAAGACTCATGTAAGGATGGACCGGAATTAATTCATATGATTTCATAATGCTATGCAATGGTTGGTGCAAATAAATTGTTTATAAGAAAGTTGAAATCTGATTATAGGCGAACATAATCAATGATTGTGGAACGTGATGCGTCTGTGGTGAATTACCTTCTTATGGAAGAGTGAATTATGACACATTGAGTAAATTAAGTGGGAAAAACTTAGTGTGACCTTGTGGAAATAGGCTACATAGGTTAGTTACTCTATGACACTACGATAATGATGTCTTGAAAGCATTCTCTGTGATATGCATGAGGAGTGTCATGCGTTCATTGTGTATAATGATCATTGTAAGGTAATTTTTATATCTTGAGGTATTGTTGAGAGATAGTTAATTGACCTCTGACAGATTCATTGAGGCCATGGAGAATTGTTAATTTTGATAATTGTTACAGTAATAAGATTGAGAAAATATTGAATTACGACAATTTGTGAATCTTGCTATGTAGGATGCGTATGTAAAAGTATATGTTCATAAACACTGTATGCTTCCATTGACTAATGAGTGCATATTAGCCTATGTAGTGCATAAGAAATGTGGATAGAAAATGTAAATTGTTGACTTTATTGATATAACATGTGACGAATGTATTTAGCATAATGTGGAAATCATGTTGAGGTGACTTGAGGTAAATGATTATAGTGGTGTCTGGCATCATGGTTAGTTCCGTACTTATGAATCGATTAAAATGGTTAACTAAAGTATAAGGACAAGATATGCATTCTAGACAGTGAGGCTTTAAAGAGACAAATAATGGAAGAGGTATACAATTCCAGGTACACGATGCACCTAGGGAATACAAAGATGTACTAGAATTTGCGTGAAGTGTACCATTTGGCTGGTACAAAGAAAAATATAGCAACCTTTGTGTCCAAATGATTAGTGTACTAAAAAGTAAAGATTGAGCACCAGAAACCAACGGAATTGCTCAATCCTTTACATGTGCTGACTTGGAAATGGGAGCACGTAATTATGGGCTTCACTATGGGGCACCCTAAGACCGCAAAAGTCACGATGAGATCTGGGTTATTGTTGATGGATTGACAAGGTCTGCCCGCTTCCTAGCTATGAAGGCTACTAATTCACTCAGTGTCCTAACAGAGAAGTATGTTATAGAAAGTTTTTTTTGAGAATATAAAGTCGATATGTGATTGGTTAGAGACAGAAGAGTTATACCGAGAATCGGAGAAGACACTTAGAGTTCAAGTTAGGGATTGAGTTTTCTTGAAGATCTCTCTATCTAAGGGTATATTAAGGTTTAGTAAGAAAGGAAACTTGAGTCCTCTACACATTAAGTCCTTCGAGAAATGTGAGAGAGTGGGTGACATAGCATACCGATTAGCGCTACCCCTAAAAACTATTAGGCGTGCACAACATCCTCTACATATCAATGCTTAGAAAGTATTATACGAATCCCTCCCACATGAATTGAGTATGAGACGTTAGAAATCAAGGACTTAAGTTATATCGAGAAGCCAATTTGGATATTTGGATCACAAGATAAATTATTGAAGTCTAAGACCATTTATCTAGTGAAAGCGCTCTTCTAGCATCGCTTTGCCAAAGAAGCTAAGTAGGAGTTATAGAGTTTGATAAAAGAAAAGTATCCTTACCTACTTTAGCATGACTTGGAGCAATTTGGAGGACCAAATTTTCTAAGGTGGGGAGGATGTGACAACCGAAAATTTTTGATCTCGATTAGTAAATCGATTACCTTAGACTCATATAAATTACTATGTAGTATACCTTAGACTCATATAAATTACTATGAAGTATTCAAGAGTGAAGCAAATTCATTTAATTAAAAGATGTTTAAATTTTTAGGAATTTAATTGAACGGATAACTTAGGAAATAAATATATACATATATATATATATAAACACATACATATATACATTAAGTTTGTAAAAGATATATATGCGTGTGTGTGCACGTGAATAGATAAATGAGGAGATTAATGTAACAATATGAATATGTATAAAAGAAAATTTTAAATATATATTAATTGGATAAGAGATGTGATTATATTGAACAAACATGATATATATTACATATATAAATATATGGGTAAAGACAATTAAATATATATATATATATATATTTGCTTATAAGATATATAACTCTATAAAAAAATAATAATAATAATAAATAAAATAATTTGAGAATATGAATATATCTCTATATATATATATATATATATATATATATATATATTAGATATAAGGAAATGATATAATTTAAAATAATGTAAAGGTTATTAAAAGGTGTAAAAAATATATATATAAAATAAGATAAAAAAAATAAATAAATATAAATAAATAATTGTTGATTGGCTTCCAGCGGAAGCCGATCAACAATAGCAACTGCTCCCATGTTGCCACTTTAATGGGCAGGAAACAGAGGACATCACGTCCTCTGCAAAAGGAATGAGGAGAGACTGATGAGAGAAAGGAAAAGAAATGGAAGGAAAGGAGAGAGAGACCGAAAGGGAAGGAAGCAGAGAATGAGAGAGTGAAAGGCAAACCAAGAGAGCAGCAAACGAAATGGAGCAGAAAACGAGAGAGGAGAGAAAGAAAACTACAGCAAGTTAAACCGAGAGAACCAAGCTTCTTGTGTGGGAAGAAGACGAGGCTGAAGGCTGGGAGCAGGGGCTGTTGTTCCAGGTCAAAACAAAGCACTACTGCAGCGGTAACAAGGGAGTCTAGGCGTGATTCTCTTGGTGGCTGAAGAAGCACCATTCTCGGCTAACTTGAGACATGGTTTTACTGTACAGGGTTGTTTTTCTCGATTAAAAAAGTAAGGGAGAGGAAGTGTGTTGGCTGATCAAGGGTGCAGTGGTGGTCTGATCCTGGTTTGTTTAGATTGTGCTAAAAGGGCTACCAAATGGTGCTGTGGATAGGCCAATTAAAGTGGGGGAAACAAAGGAGTTTTGCTGCTAGATCTAAATTGAAATAAAGGAGCTTTGGGAGTTGATTTGAGGGACTAGAACGTGGTGTTTAAAGGCTGATTTTCAGAGCTGGAATGAAGGGCTGTTAACAAAGGTGCAAGGACTATTTTGGAGCTCTAAAAGAGTGGCTATAAACGTAGGAATTAGGGGCTGTGTTGACTGAACTAGATGTTGTTTTGGGCAGTGTTTCGATGCCCTAAAACAGAGGTTTTAATGGTTGAACAGAGGCTACATCCTCAATCAGAATTAATAAAAAAAGTAAGAGAATAAAGGCTTGTCCACATTTATAATTTTGCATTTTTGCCTTATGTAGTGATTTGTAGTTCTCAAACAATCGATTGAAAGAGAATTGAAGAGAGACAGGCCAAGACTGGTAAGGGAAAGCTACGATGCAGCAAGCAATGCGAATGAAAAACTTAGTTTTTGAAGGCTAACTCGGGATGTAGTTTTGAGCTATGGAGAAGTTCAAACAAGGCTAGATTGGTGGTTTTCCTTTTGGGATAGAACATAAAGGCTGGAATGGTATAAGAACAAGGGATTTTCAAAGCTAAAAATGAGGCTAGAGTAAGGCTGAAATCAGTGGCTGGAATAAGGTACCTACAATAGGGGCTGTCAAGGTCAAAAAAAAAATTTTAGGGGAAGAAAAGAGAAAGGAAATCAGAATAAGGAAAAGAAAGACTTGAAGTACTTCTAAGGGGTAAGGATTTCACTGTATTTAAGTTTAAAATACTTGAATTTATCTATATAAATACATTAACACTAAGAGGTGTAATGAGGATAGATTAATGGTGAATTTTACATATGCATATATATATATATATATATATATTTATATATAATATACATACATATATATATGTATGCATACACACATTATTGATATGATGAGAATCCCTAGTACCGAAAGAATAAGTGCTACGTCAAATGGTTCGGTAATTTTATAAAATTTTATAGAGTTGAATTTAAAAAAAATGATAACAAAGAATTAATTCTTGACGTAGAAGTGAACTTGATTAATTGTGATTTTGAGTTATGTTTTTAATATGTAATTTAGCATAATTAGAATGTGTTATTGAGACAGTAGTGAATTGAATTGTAGAGACTTGGAATGGTGTAGAAGCGTAACTTCTAACTTGGAAACACGAGGAAGATAGTTGCTAAGCTTGAGATAAGTGGGTTAAGTAATGTATGTTAGCATCATCTCGTAGGATAACTTTAAATTTGATAAATATTTCGGTTTATTCTTACGATATGAAAATACAAGAGTTATGAGTGAACAATGAGGCATAGTGATTTGCAAAATTGGTTTATGTTAGGTTGGATAAAAATTTATTTCTGCCTTGTGGTTTGTGTTCAGCCAAATGTATATGTTAATTTTATCGAATGGATACATATATGCATTTACATATTGCATAATTTCAAATGAGCTATTTAATGCCCATATTTTGATAAATTGTATTATGTTTTCAATTATAAAGTTTCGGTTTGAACAAACCCTTTGAAATAAATTGAAATTTTTGCATATTTGAAACTCAAAACTTGTTTAATAAGTGTTTGGAAATTCGTGGAAGCCAAGTACTACACGAGAAAAATTGTTTTTGAACTGTTTTTGAGTGCAGGCATATCCTACGGCCTTTGGGTCATTTTTAGCCTATCGAGCTTAGCTCTAGGCCCTATTACCCGTCTATCGAGCTTTGTACTCTAGACTATTGTATTGTACCTATCGAGCCTAGTGCTCTAGGTAAATTGTTAGGCTTGTTTGGAAAACCAGCAGACAAGTTCCAGCTCTCGACTGATCAGCGAGACTGGAGTATCGCTCTATGGCCATAGATTTAGTGTTGCTTGTGACACCATTCCATCGCTAGCTAGGATGGATATCGACTGATTGATTGATTGAGGATCATTGCCTAAACTCTACTTACTACTGTTTCATTATCAGTACTATTTTTAGTGAATCGAGGCATTATGCCTAACCGTTATCGACTTCTTGATTTACGACTCATAGATTATTGAAGTCCATATTGATCGAAATTATTGTAGTGTATATTGATCATTTTATCAAAGTGTTTATTGATTGTTTTATCAAAGTGGTTATTGATTGATTTATCGAATTATATTAATCGTTTATTTGAAATGCATAGCGTATCGAGTTTAACCGAATGCATAACGAATTGATTTAGCTTAATTGCATGGTAAGTTTGTTTTAATTAAGTGCATACTGAAAGCGTCTTACAACTGAAATGCACGAAGAAATGTTTGACTTAATACCATGCTTAAATACCAAGCTTACTTATTATTCCAGCATTGTTTTCTACACGTGCATGTAGATCGACATGAGTCTAACATGTATTTACTTAAGCTACTTACTGAGCCGTGGTTTTGCTCACCCCTTTCTAACAACATCACAGGTCATACGAGCTAGACTCCACACTTGAAGTTTTGGAGCAAGGCCTCGATGACGATCTTTAAGTAGCGATACCAGCCTGAGTCCTCCGAGTGCTGTCTTTGTTGTACTTGAGGTATAGAAACAACTATCTTGTTATTCATGTATGACATTTTAAATGCACAGTACATGCTTATAGAATTTTTGGGATGTAACTTAGGATCGTTCTAGATTATTATAGACTCATATGATTATCGAGTGTGATCCAAGAAGTGAATTGTGACAACTATGAGTTGTGAAATATCATATATGTGTAATTGATGATTTTGGAAGTATGAGTCATATATAGTGAAATGGACTGGGAATTATGGATTGGAATTATGCTGTTGGAAATAATTGATTATTTTGCAGGTTATTAAGCTGGGGAAAATCGATTTTATATAAGGGGTAGTTTTCGACTTTTCTTTTATCAGTTTAATATTGAATTAGAGTATTAAGTAAGTCGGGTGGTCTTAAGAGATAGCAAATTAAACGGTGAATGTAAATCAAATTAAGAATGCAAATTTAGTTTAGAGACGACACTGACACCAAATACAAACCTTAAAGTGAAAAGAAAAATTTAGTTCGTAAATTTGGTAAATAGTAAATAAAGTTTGAGTGTTAAGTGTACGTCACGGCCTTCGGGTCGTGACATGACGGTGGCGGTTGAAGGATGCGAGAGTGTTTTAGCTTGGGATTGCATGAGTGAAAGTGAGAGGAATTTTGTGACTTGCAATTGTGAATCGTGTATGCGCGAGGATGAGTGACTGAGTGAATTTGGGGAAGTGATGAGTTGGGTGGGTCATGGGTGATGGGTGTGGGTCGCCGGTTGGGTAATTTGGGTGGGCTTTTTTTTTTTATTTTGTTTTAATTATTTACAAATCAATATTAGAAAATGTTTTTTTTAAGTAATCTTAGGTAATGTTGAATTTAGACTAGTAATGTAATGTTTTTTAGTAAAATTTGTAATGTAATTAAATATATGATATTAAGTATTATTATAAGAAAAAATAACATTGATTATTTGATTTGATATTTTATTAGGTTTAAGTTAATTGATAATAGCAAATTAGTATTAAAGTTTTAATACAACCAAACATTATTAATTTTTTAATAAATTAATTGATAATGTAAATATAATCAATTTTAAATTATTTTTACTTATTAAAGTAAGTAAATTAAATGAATTAATGAGTTAAGTAACCAAATGTGCAGTATTCTGAGCTATGCATTGTAGTCTTTTTGTATAATGTTTGTTGTCTGTGAGTTTTCTTTTATCACTATTTTTTGTAGTGGATTCAATTTAAAAAGTTGAATTTTATTATAATTCAAAAAATTATAAATAACCTTTTTTTCACATAAAAAATAGACTTGAGGTATCATAAATTACTTTAAAAACTATAAAATAAGACTTTACATGATTATAATTACAATTACTACACTTTACATAAAATTGTGTGAAATTAAAAAAAATTCACGACCTCGACGACAACGATTACCGCAATTATGCCGCTATGTCCGCAACCGCGATAAATGCAACGCGACCGAAAATATGGCCTCGACCGCAATTTAAAACCATGCATATATTATATTATTATTGTACTGTTAGAATGAGATTGTAAGACAAAGAGTTAATTGTAAGATCATCATCATCAAAGCCTTTATCTTAAGAGATTTGGATAGGTTACATGAATCAATATCTAAACTACATTAAATCGTTCATATATATTCTTATTCTCCACACATTCAAATAATTTGTGCAAGCTAAGATTTGATCCTATGCCACAATGAGTGACGATAAAGCACCTCATCATCAGGACACTTATCCTTCTTGTAAGATATTGAATTTTTTTGTCTAATTACAAGTATTTTCATCTATATTACGGTCTGAGATTAATCATGTTTGGATCAAGAGTGGTAAATGGTAAAGCCCTTCTAACAGTGGTAACTCCAGGATTTAAATCAAGTCCAAATGCATGAGGAAGAAATCCACTTCTACTTCTTTCAATCACTTGTTAGTTGAATTTTTTTTATTGAACTTAGAAATCTAATATTTTCTCACCAAAACACACGTTATTTAAGTTCAATCTGTTGACCTCCTAGCTTCTGGAGAATAATCAAGAATACCAACTCTGAAACGTTGATGACACGACATTAAACTAAAAAGGAATCAAAACTCTAAATAGAGACGGAAATGTTTTGTTGGATAGCTTGTAATAAATACAAGGGAACAAGTTCCCACATTGCTTGTAAAAGTGTAAAGTGATACATTTATAAAGGGAAATCAACTCTTGAGAGTAATTTGGAGCCAAAGAGGGAATGGGCTTTGACCATTTGACTTGGGCTTGGACTTGCTTGGCTTGGACTTGGTCTAGAGCTTAGGCTATTTTAAAAGTCAAAGATGAGCACTTAGGCACTTGGGCTCTTGGCTCTTTGACTTAAGTCAAAGTTTTATTTTTTGACAAAATATTTTAAATTCAATTTCGAATTTAAAATTATTTTAACTGTTCCAACAGACATATTTTCGGTTATATGTCTGGAACAGTTATGTCTGAAATGAATGGTTGTTATTTAACAGAGAATCACAACTATTCATTTATGTCTCTTCATACTCTATATAAGAGTGATGATTTCCAGAAAAGACTTACTTTACATTTTCTGACTTTTCACAATATTCTGAAGGCTTTGTTGTATCCTGGGGTAATTTGCTTCTGTGTGAGGCAATATTACACTCAAGAAAGTGTAATTCTACACGCCTCAAAGCCGTATACTCTGCTTATTTTCCTAACAATTTGAGTGTAATAGTGCAATTGATATGGCAATGGTTACCAATCCTGTGTTTATCAATCAACAAGATCTTGTCAAGTTGAACCAGTTTGATGGGACAAACTTCACCAGATGGAAGGACAAGATGAAGTTTCTGTTGACAACTTTGAAGGTGTCCTATGTTCTGGATCCAAATTTGCAGCCACTGGCAGACCCTACACCAGAAGACACAGATACAGTGAAGGAAGAAAGAAAGAAATGTGCAGAAGATGAACTGGTGTGTCATGGTCACATCCTCAACTCTCTTACTGACAGACTTTATGATTTATACTCCAACTATACATCACCAAGAGAGATCTGGACTGCCTTGGAAACAAAATACCAGAACGAGAAAAAAGGTACAGATAAATTCCTAGCACTAAATTATTTTGATTTCAAGATGACTGATAACATGCCAGTCATGGATCAAGTCCATGAACTACAAATACTGGTTTCCAGACTTAAAGAATTGGAAGTGATTGTTCCTGACACTATACAAATCGGAGCAATTCTGTCCAAGTTGCCTTCTTCATGGAACAATTACAGGAAAAAGGTCCTGCAGACAGCAAACAGTTTCACACTGGAACAATTCCAGACTCATCTGCAAATTGAGTGTGAAACTCGTCTCAGGGATGAGAAACTCCAGAAAGAGAAGGCAGTGAATTCAAATGGGAATTCACAAGTAAATGCCATAGGAAGCAATTTTGGAAAGTTTGCAAACAAGTCTGGAAAGAATCAAAACAACTTCAAAGTCCAAAAAACTGGTGGATTTAAGAAGTCTAACAATTATAAGAAGAACAAGGCCTGCTTTCATTGTGGAAAGAAAGGGCACTACATTAAAGAATGTAGAGTCAAAATTGCAGAAGACAAGAAGAATAAAGACAATGGTTCTAAACAATCTGCTCAAGCCAATATAGTTGTTGAAGATGACATGAACTTTGTTGCCATGGTTACTGAATTGAACATGGTAACAAGTGCAGGAACCATGGAGTGGTTTCTCGATTTTGGAGCCACAATTCATGTCTGCAACAACAGGGAATTCTTTAGCACTTACACTGAAGAAAAGAGTGAAGTTTTTATGGGAAACCATGCTCCTGTCAAAGTGCTGGGAAAAGGGAGTGTGATGTTAAACTTCACTTCTGGACAGAAACTGACTCTTCTCAATGTGCACCATGTTCCTGATGTCAAGAGGAACTTAGTTTCTGCAAATCTGCTTTGCAAGAAAGGCTTTAAGATTGTTTTAGAATCTGATAAGTTTGTAATATCTAAGAATGGTGTGTTTGTAGGAAAGGGATATTCCCTTGATGGCATGTTCAAACTCAGTATTAATAAAATAAATGTTGCTTCTGCCTATATCATTGAATCTTCTACTTTGTGGCATGCTAGATTAGGACATTTAAATTATGCTATGATTAAAGACATGACAAACCATGATTATATTTCTTGTAAGCATGATCACCATGATAAGTGTCAAATCTGTGTAGAAGCTAAGATTACAAGAAAGCCTTTTCTTAAAGTAGAACATGAAACAAAATTGCTGGAACTAGTTCATTTGGATATTTGTAAATTAAATGGAAAATTGACTAGAAGAGGAAATAGATATTTTATAACTTTTATAGATAATTGTTCATGTTTTACTAGTATTTATTTACTAAGAAACAAGGATGAAGCTTTTGATAAATTTAAGGAATTTAAATCTAAAGTAGAGAATCAAAAGGAAAGAAAAATTAAAATTATAAGAAGTGATAGAGGTGGTGAATATTTCTCAACTGAATTTGATAAGTTCTGTGAAGATCAATGAATAATTCACCAAAGATCAGCTCCTTTTACACCCCAACATAATGGTTTGGAGGAAAGGAAAAACAGGACCCTAGTTGATATGGTAAATGCAATGATTTTAAATGCTAGATTACCTTTCAACTTGTGGGGTGAAGCTTTGCTTACTGCCTCTTACATACATAATAGGGTTCCTTCAAAGAAGACACATATCTCACCATATGAAGTCTGGAATGGAAGGAAGCCAAATTTAAGTTATTTTAAAGTGTGGGGGTGTATTGCATATTTTAGACTTCTTGATTCTCAAAGGACTAAATTAGGTTCAAGAGGAATTAAATTTGTTTTTGTTGGTTATGCACAAAATTCAAAGGCATATAGATAACTAGATTTAGAATCAAATGTTATAGTAGAGTCTATACATGTTGAATTTTTTGAAAATAGTTTTGTGAAAAATCAAGTTATGCATGAACCAGAAAATGATCAAAATACATCTATTGCCTATGATTCCTTAGTCAAACGTAAGGAAATAAGTGAACCATCTGAACCAAGAAGAAGTCAGAGGCCAAGAAAAGAAAAACATCTTGATTCTGATTTTATTTCTCCTGATCATATTACCTTTTTAGTTGAAGGTAGTAGAGATAGAATTATGAGAAAAATGAAGATATTATTAAACATTGAAGATGAGCCCAAAACTTTGAGTGAAGCTTTGACTTCAAGAGATTCAGCTTTCTGGCAAGAAGCTGTAAATGATGAAATGGACTCTATTATGTCTAATAATACGTATATTCTGGTAGACTTACCTCCAGGATCAAAGCCTATTAAAAATAAATGGGTTTTCAGGAGAAAGTATAATTCTGATGGTACTATACAAACCTTTAAAGCAAGATTAGTTGCTAAAGGTTTTACACAAAAGAAAGACTTGGATTATTTTGATACTTATGCTCCAGTAGCTAGAATAACTTCAATTAGAATTCTTTTTGCTCTAGCTTCTATATATAAGTTGCATATTTACCAAATGGATGTTAAAACTGCATTTTTAAATGATGATTTAAAAGAAAAAGTTTATATGGAACAACCCGAAGGGTTTGTTTTACCTGGAAATGAACATAAAGTTTGCAAGCTTGTTAAATCTTTATATTGTCACATCCCGTGACTACATTTTTCACGTTTTTCTACACAACTTATCCGATTGAGCTGTCTATGATACTTCACTTTTTAAATTCATTTAACTGTTAAATATAAAATTTATATTATCAATTACATCCCCTATTTTAATGCTCAAGAAAGTAGTATTGAAAGTAAGTCTAAATACAGAAAATAAATGATCATACCTCATATTATAAATCAAGCTGTCGCAATGTCCCCAAATGCACAGCCAAAATGCTCGTATGTCAGATTTCTTAGTCCTCGAAAATCTGAAATGCTAATATTAGGGAGTGAGCAAACCACAACTCAGTAACAGAGTTATATGCAACACTTGATATTCAGCTACCTATATGCTGAAAATAATTTCTTTTACTTTCTTTAAATCTTCCTAGCTGGCTCTAGGCTCACATGTAGGAAGGATACTACAGTCGGCTAGGGATCCGGATGGAGTAAGGCAGGTATTTTGAAATACCTGTCTTGTCCCGAAACCTAGAAGCAACTGTAGAGAGTACTATATTCCTTGTTCTCAAAACGATATAATTTTCATTTTCACAAAGTAAACCACTTATTTCTTTTCACTTCCGTACGATTTAAAACACGTGACAGTTCAGTAATAAAACAGTGGTTTCTTTCAATACAGTTGAAACACATGACAGTACAGTAGCAAAACTTGTAGTTTGCTTTCTTTCTCATCAGTACAGTAACCGTATCTTACAGTTCAGTAAAATAGTAATATTTAATACAGTACCATTCGGAAAAACAGTATTTTGCAAATCAGTAAAACAATATCTTGATACGGTTCAGTCAGTAAACAGTAAACAATAGCTACCAATTCATAAACAGTACACGGTAGCTTTCAATTCAGTATCATAGAGACCAGGCAACACCCTAAATATATCATGCTATAATAATATCATCCCTAATAGGGGAAACACATGAGATCTATGACCATAGTCTATGGGGTCTTCAGTGTGCACTGATCAGGTGTCCACTGGGACACTGATAATAGGATCAGTATCTATCACCACTAACACGTGACACGTGAGCATGATATGGGGCCTAACAGTCTCAAAACAGTAAACACGTGATATAAATCCCATTTATGAAATCAGTTTCATTGAATATAAATTCAATCAATCCACAAATATTCATAAGGAAAATATTTTCATCTTATGAATCACAATTTATAAAATATTCATATTGGGGTCATCATTCCCGAAAATGTTCTAAACGTTATAGAACAGTATAAATCACATTTTCCATACAGTGAAAACAGTTTATAAAATAATCACTGTAAAATATAAAAGGTCATAACTGTCCTTTTTCACCGTAAAATATATACGCACGCTTTTCCATGCTTTCTATCGAAAACATGATTTTCAAAGTTATCGGAATTCAAATCAGTTATTTTTATGATTTATGAAAAATTAAAATATTTATTTTCCAAATCAACACTCCCGTCCCGTGTTTTCTCTGTAAACACTTGCGGAGACCTTTTAGTCTCAAAACACTGTTTTTCACTTTTAATTACCTTTATGGAATTTTCTATAAATACTTATTTTCACAATTGAACCCATAAAGGTTATTTATAAAATCAAGTGGATATTTGAAAAAATATTAGTAAAATATTCACTTGGTCCTTTTCATTTTTCACCTCGTTTCACGTGAAATATCACATATCGGGATAAATTTAGGTGATTTCCTTTTTCACCATTTTCAAAAACATGAATATTTTAAAATTAATTTTCAATATATTCATGTTTTATGAAAACTAATCGATTTCTCGATTTTCGTGTTGAAAATCATCTCTCGTAATGTAAAATCATTTATTATGATTTTCAGTAATTTTCTAAGATTTTTCGGCAGTATAACGGCTACCGATTGGCTAGCCTCCTGCACGAAAAATACAGTTTATATTTTCAACCGGTAAATCACCACAACTTTCCAACCAATCATTGTCAACAGCATTTATAAAATTAAATGCATATTTAAAACATGCATACTGAATATCCTTACATGCTACACATGCCTCCCTTACTTGTTTCGGGTCGACGACTACCTCTCGAAGGTCGCGCCCGTGTTCACCTCGTCCGATTCCATCGGCTCGGTTATCGAGGGAATTTTTTGGAAATTAAATTCTAAATTTTAGAATTTTTTCATAATTATTTAAATAACTAAATTATTTAAATAATTTAATACTTTCCGGGATTTCTTACCGATTCCCGTAATTTTTGAATTCTCGGGAATTCTCCAAATTCCCGGAATTCCTTTTCTCTTTCTCTTCTTTCTTCTTTTTCCTCTTTTCTTTCTTTTTCTCTTTTCTTTTCTTTTTCTTTTTCTTTTTCTTTTTCTTTTTCCTTTTTCCTTTCTTTTTTTTTTCTTTCTTTCTTTTCCTTTGCTGGCCGGACCGATTCAAACCGGTCAGTCTCTCCTCACCGCCGGTTCTCCTCCTGTGGCCGGTTCTCCGACGGTTCGGTGGCCCCTCAGCTGGTCGACACCACGGCGAAGCTGGATCTGGCCTCCGTTCCTCCCGAATCGATGGCACGGCGGCGGATCGAGTCAGTTTTGCCTCAGTTTCTTCTCCTCCTCCGTCGGCCTTCCTCCGCCGTCGTTGGCCTCACCGGTGGCTCTCTTCTCCTTCCCCTCACCTCCGCCGAGGTCGAGGTGGCTGTGGCGGTGCCAAGACCGGCCGGCACCGCCGTTTTCTTCTTCTCCTTTCTCTTTCGGTTTCCGCCGGTTTCCTTCGATTTTTCCTTCCCTGTCGCCGGCGATCTTTCTCTTCCCCATCTCGCCGGCCTCTCTCCTTTGCCTCTCTTACTTTCTTTCTTGCCGACGGCGGTAGCGGTTGCTGCCGTCGGCTTGGCTGGGAAGGGATCGGGCCCTATCCCGATTCCTTCTCTTCTTTTTCTTTCTGTTTCCTTTTTTTTTAATTTAATTCATTTAATTATATATACATATATATACATAAATTATATATACATAATACATAAAATATTATTATATATATTATAGTACTATATAACTATATTTTATATATATATATATATATATATATATATAAAGATATATATATTTTATGTATTATCAAAATACATATTTAGTATATATATATATTAGTTTAATTTAAATTACTTAACATTTACATATTTCTTTATATATAAATGTAGAAAATTCCATATATATTGTATTTACAATATATATATATTCAAACTTTAATGTAAATTAATATTTACATTTCTCAAATATGTATATACTTATATATATATACAATGTTATATTTAATACATATGTACTATTTAAATTTATATAAAATAGTATATATACATACATATACCAATGTATAATCATATATACTATATAGCATTTAAATACATATGTATTTGTATAAAAATATATTTATATAATATATAATTATATAAATATATTTCATAATCCTTTCTCATTTTCTCATTTAATTTGGATTTCAATTTATCCAAATTAAATTTCCTCTCTCCTTATTATTTTCCATAATTTCTCATCTTATTTTCCAATTTAACTTTTTCTTCACACAAATTTCCTTATTCCTCACTTCCATAATTCACGGAATATTCACTAATATTCCGATCTTACAATTATATTTATTTATTTCCACTTATTTATTTTTTTTCCAATATTCATTTTCAATAAATGAAAAATTTACGGTTATCACATATATGGTCTTAAACAAGCTCCTAAACAATAGCATGAGAAATTTGATTCTGCTATTTTATCTTTTGGTTTTAGGCATAATACTGCTGATAAATGTATATATTCTAAATTTACTGCTGATAAATGTATATATTCTTTGTTTATATGTAGATGATATGCTTATATTTGGTACTAACATGCTTGGTATAAATGAGACTAAAAATTTTCTTACCTCTAAATTTAAGATGAAAGATCTTAATCAAGTAGATACAATTTTAGGAATTAAAATTACAAAGAATGATAATGGATTTTCATTAAATCAAACTCATTACATAGAAAAGCTGTTAGATAAATATCAATATCTTAAAATAAAAGAATATAGTACTCCATATGATTCAAGTGTGAAACTTGTCAAGAATGATGCTAGACCAATAGAACAATTAAAGTATACTAGTGTTATAGGAAGCTTGATGTATGCTATGCATTGTACTAGACCTGATATTGCTTACACGGTATGTAAGTTGTCAAGATTTACAAGTAATCCTAGTATAGCTTATTGGAGGGCAGTTGAAAGGGTACTTGGTTACCTTAAAAGAACTGCCAAATTAAGGTTGTGCTATATAGGATTTCCTGCTGTTTTAGAGGGTTATTCAGATGCAAGCTGGATAACAAAAGCTGGTGATAATATATCAACTACAGGTTGGATATTTACACTAGCTGGTGGTGCTGTAAGTTGGGCATCTAAGAAACAAACATGTCATGCACACTCAACTATGGAAGCTGAGTTTATAGCTTTAGCAGCTGCTGGTAAGGAAGCTGAGTGGCTAAGAAATATGTTGTTTGAAATTGAGTTGTGGCCACAACCAATGCCACCTCTTTCCTTACATTGTGATAGTGAGGCTAGTATGTCTAGTGCTTTTAATAACATTTATAATGGTAAGTCTAGACATATAAGCCTAAGGCATGACTATGTTAGAGAGCTAATCTCAAATGGTACCATTACGATCATATATGTAAAGTCTGCAGAAAATTTGGCGGATCCTCTTACTAAAGCTTTGCCAAGAGATAAAGTGTGGAGGACTGCATGTAGTATGGGACTAATACATAACCCTTGAGACACCAATAATGGTAACCCAACTTTGAATTACCAAACCGGTAATTACTAAAGTTTAATGGGTAATAACAAGTTATTGATCAGTGTCTGTTATGGCACTTATAATAGGAGTCTAATACTTGAATTTCAAGAGAATGCCACTGTTACATTGAGAGGTTGAGTTTAAGCTCTTAATGGATATCGTTCTGAAAATTGTCCAAAGTAATAGGGACAATAAAAGGATCTCCACCTATGTGAATATGAAGTGGTGCCGCTTCAACAAGAGTATAAGGGTTTTACTCTTGAAATATTCATAGAAATTGGATTGCTAGCACATGGCCATTGAAATAGTGCTAGGAGAAAGTAAGAGTTTTGTGAAAAGTGACAAATTGATGTGTGTCGTACTTTCGATCCTAATAGTAAGAAGTCATGGTTTAATCTTAGGATACTATGTACTTTTATTAGCATCCTAAAGTACTTACACTAATTGAAGGTTTAAATCAATAAGATACCTTCTTGTATGCATCATATTTGTTGTATTACAAGCTAGTGGGGGATTGTTGGATAGCTTGTAATAAATACAAGGGAACAAGTTCCCACATTGCTTGTAAAAGTGTAAAGTGATACATTTATAAAGGGAAATCAACTCTTGAGAGTAATTTGGAGCCAAAGAGGGAATGGGCTTTGACCATTTGGCTTGGGCTTGGACTTGCTTGGCTTGGGCTTGGTCTAGAGCTTAGGCTATTTTAAAAGTCAAAGATGGGCACTTGGGCACTTGGCTCTTTGACTTAAGTCAAAGTTTTATTTTTTGACAAAATATTTTAAATTCAATTTCGAATTTAAAATTATTTTAACTGTTCCAACAGACATATTTTCGGTTATATGTCTGGAACAGTTATGTCTGAAATGAATGGTTGTTATTTAACAGAGAATCACAACCATTCATTTATGTCTCTTCATACTCTATATAAGAGTGATGATTTCCAGAAAAGACTTACTTTACATTTTCTGACTTTTCACAATATTCTGAATGCTTTGTTGTATCATGGGGTAACTTGGTTCTGTGTGAGGCAATATTACATTCAAGAAAGTGTAATTCTACATGCCTCAAAGCCATATACTCTGATTATTTTCCTAACATGTTTGTTCTGGGGTTGATGCTAAAGTCAAGATCTAGATCCTTACGTAACGCAATCTTGATGTGATGATGTCTTAATTTCCACAAGAATTTTTGAAAATTCTTCATCAATGTAGTTGTAGGACGTGACAAAATTTGACAAGCATGGTGTGGAATAAATTTAGTCCAAGCTTCACATTTTTTACTAAGACCACTAGCTAGGGTTTTGTAGATCCTTACGTAACGCAATCTTGATGTGATGATGCCTTAATTTCCACAAGAATTTGTGAATATTCTTATTGTAGGACGTGACAAAATTTAACACTCATGGTGTGGAACCAATAGCTAGGGTTTTGTAGATCCTTACGTAACCCAAGCTTCCCATTTTTGACTAAGACCACTAGCTAGGGTTATTGATTAGTAAGGGTCAACTAGTGTCTATAATAATATTTATGGAAAGTAAGTATTAAAAAATTTATATTCTTTTTTATTTTTTATTTTGATGAAAATAATATATTTATAAAAATATTTTTATAAAAATTAATATTATTGTTTTAACTATCATTAACTAAAATTTGTAGGCAATTATTAAAGTTGATGGTTCAACATTAGGAAAGCCGGATCGACTAGTATTGGGGGTGGGGTATGTTAGAATTTTTCAATTAGTAGTCTTGGTATGAAAACATGCATGTAAGTCGAAATAATTAATTGTGATCAATAAGTGTAGACTTTTGTGCATCTTTTGGGTCAGTGCAGTGTGATGGTTGTCTAGGTTTGGAACTTAATAGTCTTTGATGGAGGGACTGTTAAGTTTAACTACAAATACAAGGTTAGGTCCTCTCTTCACTTCTCAACGTATTGATATTTACCCATTAAGAGCCATCCTAAAGAAAGAAGTAGAAGAGGAAGATTTACCTAATCATAATCCTAGTGATTATGCGTTCTTATGCTTATGTTTTCATTGATATTTGCATCAAAGAGGTACGCATAATTAATTGTTTAATATCTCTTTTATTCTAATTATTGCATAAAAAAATCATTTAATCGATTTTACATATGGTGTCAGAGCTAGGCTTATGTAAAATTAGAACCAAGAGAGAATTGGAAAGCATAATTTGCAATGAATCAAATTAATTCAAGTTATTTTAATGGACATTATTTACGATTTAAAAAAAAATGTTAATAGCTAACTATGGGTATAAACAAATGCACGACATGATTTAAGCTTTGAAGTGCATTCTTTGATTCTTTACTTATGAATAATCGAAGAATATGTGTTAATTTATTATTGATAAAAATAAAAATAAAATTATAATCACGTTTTTCGTGGGTTATGAAACCCAAACAGGTTTTTATTATATTAGTGTTGTTGCTTTAATCAAAATTCATATATGGGTTTTGATAAATTTGATTTTAAAATTTGTGTAAAATACTTTTGATACCAAGGATATTGTTTGAAACAAGACAATTTTGAAGAAAAATTGTAACGGGTTGCACATGGATTTGTGAATAACATTGTTTGATTGAATTGGTCATAATTTGTGCTATTTTGATGCAATTTGTGACAATAGTAGTTTAATTGAGTTTTTAACACCTCAATTTGATAAAAATTCAAAGGAGAAGGCATGAACATCGATTTTGGCGTCAAGAAAAACAAACGGGTCATAAGTTGGTTTTTCCGAATTATCTTGTTGGATCAAATTGATCATGTTTTTTACCATTTTGATGAGGTTTTAATATGGGTTTCGTAAAAAAAACAAGTTAATTAAGTTTTGGACACATTAATTTGGTGAAAAATCATAAAAACTGCTTAAAATTGGGTCGAATAGTGCCAGACCCGAACGGAACTGGTTTTGGATTAAATGGGTCAAGAAAGACCCAGCTGAAAGGGGGAGACAGTGAACAGTATAAGATGAGCAAAGCCCACTCTCGGTACATAGAGAGTGTGGCGCGTGTTCCTTATCCGGAGCCTATTTTGGTCCCTTTTTTTTCTAGACTTCTTAAAATTTTATTTCTGATCTGTTTATTATTTTTATAAAATTTTTTGGATTTTAAATATTTATTATTTAATATTTATTATTATTTCAGTAATTATTATAAATTATGCATATGTATTTTAAAATTTATTGCATGATAAAATATTTTGCACTTTTTTGAATCTATTGGCAGTATGTACTCCCCCTAGCATAAATAAAATATTTATGTACTCTCAACTTATATTTTTGTTCATAATTAGTTAAATTTATTAGAAATTGATTTTATTATGGTTATGACCCAAAGTTTTAATGCAACATATGTAGTTTTAAAGGATTGGGTATTGCTAGTATTAAACTAGTAATTTTTTAATAATTAGATATTATTTGTTAATTAATTATTTAAAATAATTGGAGTTTAACATCTTGTCTAAATTGGTTTTCCCATGATTGTATTGTTTATGTATTATCATTAATTTTAAAATTTGCATTTTGGTAGATGATACATAAATATGAATTATACATTATTATATATTGATTTATTAATAATTTCAAGAAACTTGGTTTTGAATGTAATAATTATTTGTTAATCGAAAGAGATATGTTTAGGTTTGAGTATCTCACAATGACATATAGAGATAAATGATGGTTTGTGTCTCGCAAGGAATAATCAACTCTTTAAAGACCTAATGAGATACATTTAGGTTTTGCATATCTGTTGGAATGGTCTATTGCATACATCAGGTTAAGTATGCATATTGATAATTTGAGCAAATTTTAGTTTTCCCGGACTGAGAAAATTTTTCATTACTTGATGTAAATGGTTGACTACCAAAATGGCTTATTTATTGATATTAATGATTATTTTCTCAATCACAAGGATTCAGGATGATTCCAGGTTACCTTATACAATCGCTTGATGTTTGATAATTTGGAATAGGACATGAAGCACCATGGTTGAGAATATACTAGTCTAGAAGGTCTATTTGCCCAAAGGAGATAGATTTTTTCGAAAATTAAGATATTCTCATATTAGCTTCATGTGAAGAGTACCTATTAGCATGTTACATTCTCTATCGAAAAGGAGAGTTTGTGATAATGCACCTAGGCTTTTTAGCTCAATAACAAATAGCACACAATGACCAATGCTATTTGGATTATTGCTCAAAGTTAAATGTTGCATTCTATTGTCTTGAAAATGTTTCTAAATTCTATGATAATGAAAGTGTAAAAGATAAAGTAACTCTAATTGAATAAATAAATAATTTAGTCGTGATTGATTTAGGCTTGATTTAGTCAAAGGTGTTTTCTTAAACATAATCATTAATTTTCATATGTTGTAATTGATTATTGTTCTAGTGTTGAAATGTTGCATTTTGTGATGATAAAATTTTTATTCAAGAAAATTTTGTGAGTTTTTAAATATTGTTAAGTTTTATAGATCCATGAGAAATAATTATCACATGCATGATCACTAAAATTGTTACATTGCTATGTTGCCATATCTGATAAATTAATATTAGTGACTGATTATGTGTTTATGGAATGTGACTGTGAAATTCATATTTGTTGATTTTGAAAGCATGCTCTATATGAGCTAAATATGTTTAACATACTTGTAATGCAATTTATTTTTACACATCACATAATTTGATTTGAAGTTTTTAAGCATTAAATTATCTATTTTCAAAAAGCATAAAAATTTTGAAAATTAAGTTTGTCAATAGAGTTCCTCGTAATTGAAGGAAAATATGAAATTTTAACATTGGCCGAAATCCCGTCCTTGTCACTGGTTTGATCGATAAGGAACTGGAGGGCATGGCGACGTAGACGTAGTCTCATACGTCATGACAAATTAACAATCCCTTAAAATCTAGTGTGAGGGTTTGTTTGGCTTATTTTGAATTGTTATAAAAAATATTGTTTGAGTATAATTTTTTTAAAAGTATCATTAAGAGAAATTAAATTAATGTTTGACAAATTTAATATAAAAGTGAGGTAAAATGTTAAAAATTATTTAGTAAAATTTTTTTATATTTTTAATAGATGAAATAAATAAAATAATAAATTATATTGAATTAAATCATAAGTTTTAAGTGAAACAAATAAATAAAACAAAATATAAATTTTGTTAATTAAAATAAAACAAATGAAATAAATATAAAAATAATATAAAATAAAAAAATTATTGTGAAATAATGTGAATTCTCTTTTATAGTTTTGTAAATTATTGAAAAACAATGTAAAATTATAAAAAATTTCACTAAATACATGTTATAAAATTAACGCTTTTTGAAAAAAAATTTAATTTATAATTTTTTCAAAAAACTCAAATTTACTTTATGCATAAACTAAACTTTTTTAAATTTTAAAAGTCAAGCACTTGACTTTTCTTCATAGAGTATATAAATTTTCCATTAAGTTAAATCACACGTGCACTAAATCACTTTGAAAACGTGGCTTAAAACCAGTTCTGTCGTTGCTGGCTTAAAACCATTTGTGGTTGCAGGCTTTCAGCCGTGGACAAACCTCTGCCCATAGCAAAACCGAAGAATTTTTTGGTTAGTCTGAAAGAAGAAAATGGAAACCAGAGTCCAGAGCCATCAACAACAGAAAGAAGAAACCATCACCCAAAATAATCTGTCCAATGAAGTTCCTACCATTCCTCTTCTCACTCCCTACAAAATGGGAAATTTCAGTCTTTCTCATAGGTATTACAACCATATATAGTTTTTCTTTCTTTTACTTGATTAATGTCATGCAATCTCCCAAGTTTTGCTTAAGATTTGAACAAGTGAAGTTCCTTACTTGAGTCTCTTTACTATTCTGGGTTATGTCCCTTTTCCGTCATTATTGTTTAGTTTTTGAAAAATCTGGTTTAGAGAAACATAACAGTGACGACTCTGAAAATCCCAAGAAGCATGAATCTTTGAATTTTCATCTGAAGCTTTATGATTTGTTTCCTACTACAAGTTTTAGAGGAAAAATATTAGATTCATGACTCTTGTTTAAGTTCTAGTTTGTCAATGGAAGGAACATGAATGCATTGTTTATGGCTCCTTAATGTGATAAAGAAAGAATTTCTGCTTCGTTATGTGAAATTTTGACATACCATAGTTATTCTAAATTGGATTAGCTGTTTGATTTTGCTTAATGATTCAAATTTGTATAACCGATCAACTTGGTCATACTTTTTTCATAAAGCTATCTGTCTAGATGCGTGTAGTTCTGTCAGTTTTCTGGTACTTTCTTACCGTTTAGAATTGTGAAGTTTGATTTACTTTATCGATTCTCCTTTTTGCTTCTCAGAATTGTATTGGCACCATTGACTAGACTGAGATCTTACAACAATGTTCCTCAGCCGCATGCCATTTTATACTATTCCCAGAGAACTTCCAAAGGTGGTCTTTTGATAGCTGAAGCTACTGTAGTTTCTGATACAGCTAAAGGGTAATAATATATATGTTGGACTGCCAACGGTTTTTAGATTTATAACTGTATTAGAAAATATTATGTATGTGAAAATGCGTAGACATGTTGGATTTGCACTTTTTTTTTTATCACCTCAGAGTTTAATAACATACTTGGCTTCTTATGGGGTAAAGGTACCCAGACACACCTGGTATATGGACCAAAGAGCAAGTTGAGGCATGGAAACCCATTGTTGATGCTGTCCATGCAAAAGGTGGGATCTTCTTTTGTCAGATTTGGCATGTGGGAAGGATTTCAAATCAAGGTGAGCTTTCATCGTAGACCTCCTTTATCATGCGTTTTCTCCCATCTTAAGGTGGCCATTGAAGTGATTGAGTATTTAGCTACATAATTAAATAGTAGAAGAATATGTCAATCTGGAGACTTGTAATTTTTTCAAATGCATTCATTCTTGGTTCTAGAAGACTTGCAAATTTGCATACTAAAGAAAAATGAATTCTTAATTTAAGTGGTATGGTATGCTACTGGATTTATTGCTAATGCTTCTAGACCAAGCTTGAGGTTAGTAATTTTAGATGTACAAGCGGAGGTGGAACAGATCTTATTAGCATACAAAACTTCCCATTGATAATCGAAAGCATGGAGGAACAAAAAACACGTTTTCCAGTTGCATGTCTTTTGTTCAAAGATGTTGACTTCCTTTGTAGGCATCAGTTAACTTGTGCTGTGACTCAAGGCATGCCTCTTAGTCACCAAAGTGGGATGTTGATTGGCTTACATGTGCCTTTTAATCAACAATAAGTTAAAACAAGTTTAAAACACGTGATAGGTTTGTTGTAGCTAGAAGAAGAAAATTGCAAACGAGAACAACGTGAGGCGTGCTTAGATCCTACTGTCCTTAAATATTATTTTACCAACAAGTGTAATTCCTCAGGATTCAATAGGTTTTTTTGGAATGCCTAGGAAACAAGAACAACAGAGGAGGAAGAATAATTTGTAACCCAGCAAAAAGAAGAATGATGAGTAGGAGAAGAGAAGAATGAACAAAGTAGAGAGTGTGCTAGAGTAAAGAGGATACGTTCTGTGGCCTTCTATTTATAGTAAAAAATAAGAACGTTGGGTGCAAAAAATCTAGAGGAAAATCCTAATAAAATCAGAATAAAATAAGAAGAAAATCAGGAGATTTGACTCTGACTAAATCTGGTCTAATCTGGTGAAATAATGTTAAGGAAATCTGGTGATGTAATTTGGAGCACTCAACGTTAAAAAATCAGAAGAATATCTTCTAGAATTTTAGTTAAACTAAAACACCAGTCTCCAGATAAGAATTAAATACTGAAAAATAATACTTAAATAAAAAAAGGTAAAACAGGAATTGAACTCTTCTATATCGCTTGTAGAGGGGCAAATCGTCAGATTTCAACTGCAAATGGGTTTTCGACCTATTTCTCGTGTGCACGCGAGGCTTTCCTCTTTGCTTGCCCTTTACAAGCCCATAAAAGAATGTTGATATATAAAGCCTTTCGAAACCATTTATCTAAGCAATGTGAGACAAAAGTCTTTTAGAAATACAAACTTATCCAACAATTCCCCACATATTTCAAAAAGACTTTTGAAAGAAAAAGAAAAAGAAAATTTTTGCTGGGTTAATTATAAGTATAATGCTTTGTATCTGGTGTCTTCTAACTTGAACCAGACCTAGAATAATAAATCTTATTCTACTGAGTAATTGGTGAAGGTTTTAGCTTCTTGAACCAACGACTCATTATTGTAAAATAGAGGTCTTATTAATCGCACTATATTTTCACAATTCTTTGCTGTTCAATGCCGTTTTGTGCTAATAAGCCATGCGCGTACCTAATAATTTCATAAGTGCTCTAGAAATTATACCACAATTTCATAGGAGCAGCCCCACTTCACACTCACTTAGGTGTTTTCATCAAATGTATACTACAATGTTATACACCACCCATAAGAGATATGAAAAACATTAAGAGCTTTAGCTCATCCTTTCAAATTCATGCAATCTAGCACTTACATATATCATAAGAATGGACAAATCTATTAATGCTAGCATGAATAACAATGACTTGTTATCACCCATTGAACCTTATTCATGGGATCTCCAATCACAAAGATTGGGTTAGCATCACCATTATTCTCTAATTGGCTTAGGTCTCAATCCCTTTGATGTTTCAAGTATTAACTCTCTCCCTAAGGGTTTAGTCAAAGGATCGGTCAAATTCACTTCTGACTTCACATAATCAATTGATATAATTCCGTCTTTCAGTAGATGCTTAATCACATCATGTCTTAAACGAATGTGTCTATTTTTACTATTGAAAGTTTTGTTCTTTGCAATGACTATTGCTGCTTGGCAATCATAATGCATAGACACAAAAGATGTTGGTTTTAAACCCAACAAAATCTTAGCTAAAAGATTTTTCAACCACTCAGCCTCATTACCAACCAATTCCAGAACTACAAATTTTGACTCCATGGTGGATTTAGTTATAATAGTCAGTTTAGCTGATTTCCATGCAACAACACCCCCACCAAGGGTAAAAACATAACCTCTAGTGGATATTGTCTCATTTGAATCTAAAATCCAGTTAGCATCATTGTATCTTTCCAATACAGCAGAAAATCCACTATATAAAATATCATAATTCATGGTACCTCTCAAATATCTCATTAGTCTAACTAATGCACCTTAATGATCATGATTGGGATTGTGAGTATATCTGCTCAGCCTACACACAACATAAGCTATGTTAGGACATGTGACGTTTATTAAATGCATTAAACTTCCAATGATATGTGCATACTTAGATTGATTCATAGGATCTCCTTGATTTTTCTTTAATTGAATGTCAAAATCATAAGGGGTACTCTCAAGTTTATCATCAAAATTTCCAAACTTTCTAAGAAATTTTTCCACATAATGCTCTTGTGATAGCACAATACTATCATTTATCCTTATGATTTTAACACCCAAAATAACATTTGCTTCACCCACATCTTTCATATGAAAATTTGAAGCAAGAAAACTCTTAATCTTATACACAATACCTAGAGAAGTACCAAAAATAAGCATATTATTGACATACAAGCATTTAATTACACAATCACCATCAACAAGTTTAGTGTAAACACATTTATCTACTTTAATAGAAGAAAAGCCATCACATAATAGAACTTGGTCTCATGCCATTGTTTAGCTGCTTGTTTAAGGCTATATAAGGATTTTAGTAATTTACAAACTTTATTTTTTTTATCCAGAAATCACACAGCCTTCCGGTTGCACCATATAAATCTCTTCATCCAAATTACCATTTTGAAAAGTAGTTTTAACATTGATTTGCTGAATAAAAAGTTTATGAATTGAAGCTAAAGTAATCAAAACTCAAATAGACGCAATTCTTGTTATAGGAGCAAATGTATCAAAATAATCCATATTTTGTTTTTGAGTAAAACTCTTAACAACCAATCTATCTTTATATTTATCAATAGAAACATCAGGATCGTATTTTCTTTTGAAAATCCACTTACAACTAATGGGTTTTGCTCCTAGAGGTAAATCAACTAAAATCTAAGTTTCATTTTGATTAATAAAATCAATTTCAGGCTTTATAGTTGCTTTCCAAAAAGGTGCATTAAGAGAAAAAATATCTTTAGAAAAAGTAACAGGGTCATTTTCAACAAGATATGTATAAAAATCATTTTTGAAAGAGTTTCCTTTTCTTTGCCTTTTACTCCTTCTCAAATCCTCAACATTATTTCAACTTCTTTTTGAAACACAAGGACATGAGAAATATTTTCAGATTTTAATGGATAAATATGTTCAAAGAATTCAGCATTTTTAATCTGAACAATAGTATTACAATCAAGCACATCACTTTTCAACATAAGAAATCTATAGGCTGCATTATGTTCGGCATAACCAATAAACATGTAATCAGAAGTTTTAGCACTTATTTTCCTTTTCTTAGGATCAGGGAGCATTATCTTAACAAGACACCCTTACACTTTCAAATATTTAAGATTAGGTGAATAGCCTTTCCATAATTTATAAGGTGTCCTATCAGTTTTCTTGTAAGGAATCCTATTTTGTAAGCGACATGCAGATAAGATTGCTTCATCCCAAAGATTATTAGGTGCACCACTACTAACAAGTAAAGCATTCATCATTTCTTTTAAGGTCCTATATTTTCTTACAGCTACTCCATCAAATTCTAGTGAATTAGAAGGAGTTATTTCATGAATGATTCCTCCTTTCTTGCTAAATTCATTAGACAAAGTATATTCACCCCCTCTATCTAATCTAACTCTTTTAATGTTTTTATTTAATTGATTTTCTACTTCAGCTTTATATGTTAAGAACATGTCAAAGGCTTCATCTTTATGTCTAAGCAAATAAACTTTAGTATATCTAGAATAATCATCAATAAAAGTTACATAATACTTTTTGCCTCTCTAGTCATGGTTTGTTTTAAGTCTCCTAAATCAATGTGAATTAAACTAAATAATTCAGTTTCCTTTTGAACAGATGTGGTAGGTTTCTTTGTTAATTTAGTTTTAGTACATATTTCACATTTATCAAATTCTGCTTTATTAATACCAGAAATTAATCCAATAGATTGCAATTTTTTAAGGTACTTAATATTAGCCTATCTTAATTTAGCATGCCATAAACCAACGAGTCAATCAAGTAAGCAGAAGATGATGCATTCTTATTCATAATTTCGAAAACATTGAGCACAAAGAGTCCTTGATTACTATAGCCTTTCCCCACAAGCACATTATTCTTTGTTATACCAATCTGTTCAAATTCAAATGATACTTTAACCCCAACTTTTCCTAATAGAGCCACAGAAATTAAATTTGCTCTAATGTTAGGCACATGTAATACATCATTTAAAGCTAAGGTATTGCCAGATGTGAGTTTGAGAAGAACTTTTTCTTTTCCAAGAACATTTGCAGCTCTAGAATCATCAAGATAAATGTGTTCTTCTCCATCCTCCACAGAATTGTTGGAGGTAAAAGCATCTTTGTTAGCACAAATATGCTCGGTAGCACGAGAGTCTACCACCCATTCTTTCACATTGGCCACAAGGTTGGCTTGAGAAATGACCGTAGCAATAATGTCATCTCCTTCAACAAAGTTGGCTTTTGGCTTAGGAGGATTGTCATTTCTCACTCTCTTCCTACATTAAGAAGCATGATGACCTGGCTTTCCAAGAAAAAAGAGTTACCTTTTTTCTTGAAGGAAGGGTTAGAAACTTTAGACATGTAATCAGGTTTCTTATTGGCGTACCTTTTATTATTGAATTTTCCTTTCACTAGGTTGGCCTTTGATATCATCTCCTTTGCTTTAGCAGCCTTGAGTTCCCTTCGATTAGTGTCTTCAATAATGATCTGAGTGATCAAGTTTGCCAGAGAAAGTTGCTTGTGCTTGTGTTTCAATTGTTGCTCATAATCCTTCTATGATTCAGGCAGCTTCTCAATCAAGAGACCAGCAACAAATTCCTCTTGCAGCTTAATGTTTTCAGCTCATAAATCTTCCAAACAGCTTGTGATACTCATTAATTTGCACTTTGATATCTTTTCCATCCGTTTTCTCCCACCTATAGAAGTTGCCAATCACAAACTTTTGCTTGCCAACGTCTTCAATAGTGTATTTGAGGTTCATGGAGTCCTAGATTTGTTTGGCTTCCTTGTAAGAATAGTAGACATCGAAGAGATCATTAGAAAGAGTACTAATAATTGTATGTCTACAAACCTTATTAGCATGCGTCCAAAATTCCAATTGTTTGGCAACTGCAGTTTGATCAGGCTTTGGATTTGTCAAGGCAATAGCTACTCCATGCATATCAAGCACCAAGAAAATACGTTATTGCCATCATTTGTAGTTTTGGCTGTCGAAGATTTCAATCTTACTGATGTCTTGAAAGGGCTTGACATAATGCATGGACACAGTAAGAGGAGCACCAACAGGCATGGAAGGATCAGCATCAACAGCAATGGGAGGATCGACATTGGCAGCAGGTGGGATGTGTTGACTGGCGTTGGTAGCAGGAGGATTGATGTTAGCAGTAGCAACGTTGTTGTTGGCATTTTCCATTGATGACAAATTAATCCTTAAGATTGTTGTAGCTAGAAGAAGAAAACTGCGAATGGGAACAACCTGAGGTGTGCTACGATCGCACTGTCCTTAAGAATTATTTCACAAATAGGTATAATCTCTCAAGATTTTACAGGCTCTTTTGGATTGCCTAGGAAACAGGAACAACAGAGGAGGAAGAATAATTTGTTACCCAGCAAGAAGAAGAAGAATAATGTGCAAGAGAAGAAAAAGAATGAACAAAGCAAAGAGTGTGTTGGAATGAAGAGGATACGTTTTGTAGCCCTTTATTTATAGCAAAAAATAAGAACTTTGGGTGTAGAAAATCTAGAGGAAAATCATAATAAAATCAGAATAAAATAAGAAGAAATTAAGAAGATTTGACTCTGACTAAATTTGGTCCAATCTAATGAAATAACGTTCAAGAAATCTGGTGATGTAATATGGAGCAGTTAACGTTAAAAAATCAGAAGGATATCTTCTAGAATTTTAGTTAAACTAAAACACCAGTCTCCAAATAAGAATTAAATAATGAAAAATAATAATTAAGTAAAAAGGTCAAAACCGGGGTTGGACTCTTCTATATCGCGCGGTAAGGGATGCAAATAGTCAGATTTCAACTACGAATAAGCTTTCGGCCTATTTCTCATGTGCATGCGAGACTCTTCTTTTTGCTTGCCCTTTACAAGCCCATAAAAGAATGTTGATATATAAAACCTTTTGAAACCATTTATCTAAGCACCGTGGGACAAAAGTCTGTCACAAATAGAAACTTATCCAACAAGGTCTACATGTTTCATTTAATAAATAGTCTTTGGAAGATATGTTAACGACGTAAGAAGGTGAAACTGATGGCTTAATATAACTTGTAGAATAGTAAAGGATAATTCTTGAACAGATTCTGCAGTTTAGGTATTGCACTAGTCATTATTGGGTGGCTATTGAATGTTTCAATTTAACCAAAAATAGGTTATAAATTTAGGCATCAACATGTTTGTTAACAAAAAAGACCTAGGTCTTTCATGTACATTTCAGATCATTGGGCTCCATTTCTTACTTTAGGTTGGATAAAAGAATTTTAAAATGCAGATTAGTAAATGATACATGTTTTATAGTTGATGTGTGATGGATTTTAATTAATATTTTGTAGTTTCACAATGAATCTCATTGATTGCTTTGTTGATTTAAACGGAAGTCTGCACTTGACAAATCAGAAGGATTGGAGAATGGATGAAGGGTTTTTGTTGACCACAGAATTGACCATATTAGAAAGCTTTAGAGTGCATTCGTTTTCTACATTTGAACATATTTATGTGTTGTCACTAGTGGCATGGTAATTTCCAAGAAAAAGAAGCTTCATGCCACTTACCAGGGTGTTTTATATTTGTACTAGTGATAAGGCCATTCCATGAAAAAGCATAATTATTTAACTGCAACTGAAGTGAAAGATCTAAAGCAATGTAGCACGATTACTTGTTTGTTTTTATTTTTAACAGCGGCTGGTAGCTACTATGTGAGAATCTTATCCTGTAAGGAAGATTATAAACTGAACCTCAGATTTTAGAACTCATAGTCATAAGTAGTTTCTGTATCTGTTTTATTGGCCATCTCATTTTCGTAGAGGATTATCTCTCGGGGTTCATTATTCCTTAATTTTCCACAATTCACTTAGCACTTTTCTAACATGAGACATTCGATGTTACAGTTACACTTCACATTGAAGAATTTTTTTTTATTGATCTATTTGCTATATCCCTTTATGCTCACCACTGAAAGTTCTATTCCAAGCATTAGCTAGAGAAAGCCCATAGATCAAAAGACAATATAAATGGAAATTAGCTCGACATTCTTTTTACAAAGCCTAAACATATGGTTTTTTCCCCCTTTTTGGTTTTGAACCAGTTTCTCCTTATTGGAAATTTCCTCTCAAACTTTTCTTTTGAAGATTTACTGACTTAATGCTTTTTTCCTTCGGATAGTGTATAATTCCTTTTCCCACCTGCAAGTAACGCTTAATTTTTTTCTTTTCAAATTTGTCTGATGGTCTCATTCACACATTAATTGATTTTAAAACAAGGTTTCTTTCATCTGGATGTATTAATTAATCTTTATCCCTTTGTCCATGCATGCAGATTTGCAACCAAATGGGCAAGCTCCAGTCTCCTGCACAGACAAGCCATTCATGCCTCAGCTGCGAGTAGAAGGAGTAGATGTTGCGAGGTTCTCACCTCCAAGGCGGTTAAGAACAGATGAGATCCCTCAAATTGTCAACGATTTCAGACTTGCTGCAAGGAATGCCATGGAAGCGGGTAAGTTCCCTTTCTAAAATATGTAAAAGATTGTGAGCAGTTCAACTTTTATAAACTTTTATGAAAAAAGAAAAAGTGAATTTTATCAACCATCCGTTTTGATGGAATGAAAAATGTTTTTCCTTTAAAAGCTAAATTAGTTAATGCTAGAGAGAGGACAAGAGGGAAAAAAGAAAAACATTATAGCCACAATTATCAATGCGCTATCAAATGACAAAAAACTAACACTATGTTTGGATAAACATTAGTAAAGGAAAGGAATGGAAAGGAAAGGAATGTAAACTAGAGGAAAGGAGATGAAAGGAAAGGGTACATGTACCCTTTGTTTGGATAGCTAAAATTAATAAAGGAAAGGAAAGAAAAGTAATCGTAACAATTTTTGTTTGGTTAAACAATGGAAAGGAAAAGAAATGATTTATTGTAATGCTTTTTTTCCCATTATAACCCTTTTTGTTTTAAATTTTATAAGATAATAAGGTTAAATTTGATATTTTACATATTAAAACTTTTTTCAAGTTTTCTTTCCTTCCCCTTTTCCCCAAATTGGGGTTTTAAAAAAACTGAGTAACTTAAGGGAAAGCAAGGAGTGCTCACTCCCCCTCTCTTTCCTTTCCCTAGCTAAAAAATCTTCCCAAACAAAAGAAAAGTTTACAACCTTCCTTTGTTTTACTTTACTTTCCTTTCCTTTCCCTTCCCCACCCTCAATCCAAACATAGGCTAAGCTTTTCCTTGCTCTGTGGGGTTTTCAGTCATCTGCCTGGATTTTATTACACTATCATTTTTTATTTAGGACAGCATTCTTAGTAAATAAAATCCAGGGTCTTTTTTGATAGTTTCGCCATAAGTGAGTGAACACAAATAATGAAGGTACTATAGAGTCTCAAACATTTGACACCCTAGGCAAAGTGTAGATTTGGCAATTCTTGTATTTAATTTGTATTGTGTCAAATTATGTTCTTGTCGTTTAAAACATGCAAATCTTGTGCCAAAATTTGTGTCGGCGTGTAAAACACATAACATTTTTTTAGTTTTTGTCAAATTTATGTACAATTTTTATCAAATTTTAGACCATATCATCTTTGTATGTATCTAGGATTGTCAAGTCTAGCAAAATGTAAAGCTAACTGCAGATTTTTGGAGCCAAGGAATTCTAAGGCTTATTGTATTTTATTTAAGGAATTCTTAAGCTCTAAGTGAACAAACAGAAGTAGTTTGTGTCTGCTATAATTTTGGCATTATTTTATCAAAGAAAAAGAAAAGAAAAGCAAGAATCTTGGCATTATTTTTTATTTTTTTTGATTCATATAAGGTAAAGGGGAGAATGAGAGAATCGAATTTTGGACCTAATCCCCCCTAAGAGGGATAACAACTACTAGGCCAAGCCTTAGTTGTTGCATTATTTTTTATTTTGATATCTACTTATGTAATGATTTTGTGAAAGGGTCATCAAATTCGATGATTAGAGAAGAGATATCATAAAATGATGCATTTCAATTTCTCGCTATTTTTTATAGGATAATTATTATATATACCGTTGGTAGAGTTTTTTTACTTCATAAACGGTGTTAGGATTATGACACATGTCTTATAAAAATATTAAAAATATAAAAAATAAATAAAATAAAACATGTGTTATGATTCTAACCTCGCTTGTAGAGTAAAACAACTCTACTGACGGTATATGAAATAATTATATGTTTTTATATTGGTTATTAAAAGCCTTTGTTGAACCGGAAGTTAAGAGTGAGGAACTGACCATACCATTTGTGAGAAAGAAGAAAAACTGTTAATGATAACTACTGTATATCATTATTGTAACTCTAGTATTTAATGTTGGGAAAAATATTGAAACCAAACACTTACAAAAAAAAAAAAGTAAAAAACAAACACAATAATTTTTTATATGATTTGACCCAATTAAATTGACCTATAACCATCCAATTAAACTAATAATCAATTAAATAATTACAATTGTGTAATTTTTAGAAAATAAAAATTGTAAACTCCTTATAAGCCCAAATTTCAATTATCCAAAAAACCCAACTACACCTTTTATAATAGCCCAAACCATAGCTGTTTTATTAGTGTTTACAACTCTTTATGATACATTACAAATTAAACATGACACATCATTTATAAGGAAAAAACTCTTATAACTTCTATTACATTTTCGTTGTGGTATTCAAGATGAACGCCAACATTTAAGGTTCTCCCATTGAGACTGCACCAACCATCTGCCTTTTATTTTCCTTGTTTATTTCGGTCTGATGCTGTTACTTTCATGTTGCACGGGTTTTAGGTTTTGATGGAGTTGAGATTCATGGGGCTCATGGGTATCTACTTGACCAGTTTATGAAAGATCAGGTCAATGATAGAACAGACCAATATGGTGGATCTCTAGAGAACCGCTGCAGATTCGCTTTGGAAATAGTTGAAGCCATTTGTAATGAGATAGGAGCAGATAAAGTTGGAATAAGACTATCTCCCTTCGCAGACTACATGGAATCAGGAGACTCCAATCCAAAAGCCTTAGGCCTCTACATGGCAGAATCCTTGAATAAATACGGAATTCTCTTTTGCCACATGGTCGAGCCAAGAATGAAAACTTTGGAAGAAAAAAGTGAATGTCTCGACAGTCTTCTGCCCATGAGAAAAGCTTTTAATGGTACTTTCATTGTTGCTGGGGGTTATGACAGGGAAGATGGAAACAAAGCAGTGGCTGAAAACCGTGCAGATCTTGTTGCGTATGGTCGTTTGTTTTTAGCCAACCCGGATTTGCCAAGGAGATTTGAGCTTGATGCTCCGCTCAATCAGTACAACAGAGATACCTTTTACATACCAGATCCTGTTGTTGGCTATACTGATTATTCATTTCTTGAAACAACAGCTTAAGTTTTAGTGAAGACAAATTGGCAAAATGTATAAGAAAATAAAGTGAACTCTATGGCCAATGCCTGCAAAGTCTACTTTCCATTAGCTTGTTTGAATCTCTTCCCTTATGGAATATCTATTTGAATAAACCCTCTATGTATTGGATGCAAAAATATCAATAAAATCTATCCATAACAAAATTCTAGTGTATAAATGTCAATTACTCAAGTGAGTAGAAAAAAAGACCAGGTCGGAGATTGTTCAAGCTGTTAATGAAGTGGCTTGATACTGGAAAAATTTTGGTGGTGGGTTAAGGATAGCAAAGGGTTTCTTAAAAACAAAAAAAGCAAAATAATCTTTCATTACCAATTTAAAAAAGAGAATTACATAAGTTTTCTGTAGACCTGGCAATTTTAGACACGACACGAATACACAACACGAACACGACACGAATAAATGACACGAGATGACACGGGATTAAAATTAAGTAAAATTAATATATGAATGTGGTAAAAGCTAAAAATAACATTTTGAGTTTTCCGTGTCGACACGAATTTTTGACACGAATACACGACACGAACACGATTTTACATGACACGGAAACGAATTTTTGACTCGAATTGCCAAGTCTAGTTTTCTGGTAGGGTATCCTCCTAGAATCTTTTCTATCCTACTGCACATTCCATTGTAGCTCTCAACTGCATATTCCATTTTGCTTAATTTTAGCACTCCAAATTTACAACAGAAAATATAATTAAAAAGCTGAGAGCTGGAGATATGCAGAGCTAGGAATTATGGTGATGTTGCATTATTTTTTACTATAAGCTAACAAATTTTTACTATTCCCATATGCTCATATGTTTAACCTTTGAGAGCCTTTGGTTGGTTTACTAGCTAATGTCTCTTGGGAAAACTGCCTTACCAGTAATTGGTATTCCATCTTGGAGATAATAGAAAGATCTTTATTTTGGATAAATAATATATACATCATTACGGTAAGATACTATTTATTAATTATTTTATGTACTTTATTTCAAACACATTATAAGAGTTTACACTAAAAGATTATGTCGTTTATTTTATATCACAAGTACCGCATAAATTATTATGATAAAATATATATACTAATGATTTATTTTATATACTTGATTCTAAATCACATTAGAAGATATTATACTCTTGAAGCTAAAAATAACATATTAGTCTAAATGACATGCATAACAATAAGTTACAAATTATTTAAATAACATGTATACCTATAATGATTTAAATATATATGGTTTATTTTAAATCATATTATAATTTAGGATTAATATTCTATACACTGTTAGTGGAGTTTTTTAAATCTACTAGAGGGTCAGGATAATTACACATGTCCTATTTTATATATTTTTTATTAATATGTTTAAAAGACATGTGTAATCATTATAATTTCGTTTGTAAAGTCAAAAAAACTCCACTGATAGTGCATAGAATAATTATCTTATAATTTATAAAAAAATTTTAAATGAATATGACATTAATTTTTTAAAATATCAATATAATTAATAATATTATTTTTACCTTATAATTAGAAAAACCAATTTAAGGATTAAAAAAATAATAATATTTTATTATCCCACCCAATTGCACAAACCTTATACCCAATACACTCAAATCCCTAACCCTGTTATCATTTTCTCCTGACCTCTCCCTCTCTCACCGAAACTTACCCCAGCGGTGCCAATCAAACATCTGTCAACATTTTTTTTTTTTGAAAATTGAAGAAATTTTATTGATAGAAAAGAGTTACAACCAAGCTTCAAAATCTGAAAGTCTTTGAGCCCTTGACTTTGCAAAATGATCAGCAAAAAAATTTGCTTCTCTAAATATATGGGCAAAAGAGATAGAACCTAAAATGGATAGAAGATTGTGCAGCTTATTGACAAGGTTGCTGAATTTCCATGGGCTGTCCAAAATGTTGTTCAACCATGAAATGACTGTTTTTGAATCACTCTCTATAATTAAATTTGGGATGGACGTTAAATTGGTTTTCACCACGATAAAGAGACCTTCCACAATGGCCATCAGCTCAACGAGAGTTGGATCAGCAAACTCGATGTTCTTTGAGAATAACATGATGACATGGCCTTTATGGTTGCAAAGTACACCTCCAATTCCAGGAGTTCTTGAATTTCCAGATGATGAGCTGTAGACATTTAGTTTCCAAACTCCATTCGGTAGGAGGACCAAGAAGTAGGCATTCTAGCATTCCTCTTTTGAGCACTAATGAAAATGTTCTGAATATTAATGCTTGAGGGAGTTAAATCAGGACTGGGGTGGTTTGCTTTAAGCTACCAACAGAGTCTTGTACAAACCAGATGAGAGACTTGCCAAGCAAGAATGAATTTTTTATTGAAAATCTTCTCATTTCTAGAAAGTCAAATTGACCAACAGAGAGCATAAAAGAGCGTGTCCCAAACCTGTTTGCAGTGTTTTCCTTGATTAAGATCACTCCAAGAAGCAAAAAAGAGGTTGATGGATCCTGGAATCACCCAAACATCTGTCAGCATTAATCGAGCTTTACAATTCTTCTCCTCACCTCCAGCTGTGCTAAACAAACATTTCTTCTCACCTTGGAAAAAAAGCAGTTTTATTTTTTCTTTCTTTAATGTTGATTTTCAAGTTTTATTACAGGGGTAAGATCTCCACTGTGCTACCATAATCCAAACCCGAAACAGACATAATGATGATGCTTAAAGCTGCAACAATCTATGGTATACAAGCAGAGCACATAGAATACAAAAGTATTGTGAAAGGTTCAGTGATGGAGGTCACAACAAAAAAGTGAGTGACCGTGAGAATAAGAGAGAGGAGAGAGGGAAAGGAAGAATATTCAGTAATGTGGTAACATGGCTAATGCTGCCACCACCGATTTTCTCATGCATTGTATAACAGAGTGTCAAGTCAATATTTCTGCTCTTGGACCATATATATTGTCTTTAGCTAACAAAACAGCAATTAACAAACATTAATCATCATTACAATTTGTAATCATATCAATACCCATCCCTTGGAAAACATCCTTGTCCTCAAGGATGAAACGAAGGATATTGTTTCTGTAAATCAAACAAAGCTTCCCAAGTGCAGTCCTCAAGAAAACAATTGCTCCACTAAATAAGAACTTCAGTCACCACTATACCATGGCGTTTATTAATTTTTCGATCTAACACAGCCACTGGTTCTTTAGCAAGCAAACCATCTGCATCTAGTAAAGGCAAATTGGTCTGAGCAGGTGCACTACTAATGTGTTTCTTCAACTGAGACACATGAAACACGTGATGAATCTTGGCAGTATCAAGAAGCTTGATCTTGTAAGCCATAGAACCCACCTTGCTAAGAACTGGATAGGGACCAAATTACTTAGCTGAGAGCTTGAAACACTTCCTATTAACCATAGAGCGTTGCCTATAGGGCTGGAGTTTTACATACACCAAATCACCCACTTCAAAGCTCTTGTCAGACCTTCCTTTGTTAGCCTGTTATTTCATGCGATGCTAAGCTCGAGTAAGATGAAATTTAAGAAGTTTGATGGCCGCCTCACGAGCCTGCAAACTTCGATCAATTGCCTCAACCCTTGAATCACCAAGAAAGTAGGGGTGATGTAAAGGTGGAGGCTGGCCATACACCACTTGATAAGGTGTAGTCTTAGTAACTGAATGATATAATATGTTATACCACCATTCGGCAAGTGGTATCCATTTAGCCCAATCACGAGGCCTTTCCCCAACCATATAGCTTAAATAAGACTCCAAATAGCGGCTTACCACTTTTGTCTGGCCATCCGACTGTGGATGATAAGCTGTCTACATATTCAGCTTAGTGCTTAAGAGTTTAAACAACTCTTGCCAAAAATGGCTGAGAAAGATTTTATCTCTATTAGTCACAATTGTAGTAGGGATACCATGGAGCCTGTAAATGTGATCTAAGAAGAGTTTAGCAACCTGTAGGGCTATAAAGGGATGAGCTAAAGTCAGAAAATGAGTGTACTTGCTCAAACGGAGACTTAGGTAGCCCCTCGATTAAATCCATAAAGATATCCGACCATATTGTTTCAGGAATGGGCAAAGGTTGTATGAGTCCCAAGTATGCTGAAGAATCATACTTAAACTTCTGACAAACCTCACATTCACGGACAAATTTCTAACATCACATTTAAGACCTTTCCAATAACGAACAGCAACCATTCGTTTCATAATAGCATGGGCCTCGTAATGTCCACCATCGGCTGAGCCATGGAAATAAGAAAGTAACTCTTTCCTAAGTTTCAGATCAGCCTCCACCATCAATTTGCCCTTACGCGTAAGCTGGCTGTCAATCAAAGTATACTTAGCAGTAGAAGTTGGTTAGTTCTTTACCTTGTCGATAAGTCGAATCATAGCATGGTCTTGCACCGAAGAATGCTTCACCCTTTGCAACAAATCAAAATTAAAAACAGATAAGGCATAATGTGAGAACTCATTATTTTATACTGTAAATGTACATTTATATGATTTAATTATCAATAAAGAAATTATTAATAATATTTTGAGGAATTAAATATAAAAGAATGGTGTCTTTCATATAGAAAATTTTAATCCTAGATAAAAAATTTAAGTATGGAAAATATTACATAAAAGATGGAATAAAAAAGAAAATTTACTATGGAAAATTTAAGACTCAAAATGATATATTTGAGTAAATTATATGATTGGCCAAATTTACCAATAATAGAACCAACATTTAAATAAGTAAATTAAAAGAAATTAATTATCTCTTGCAAAAATTCTGACTTGGAAAATCAGAAAGAGTGTGGCGGCAAGGAAAGAATAAAGAAGACAAGAGAAAAAGAGTAATAAGATAAAGAACAAGGAGATAAGAAATAAAGTTGTAATTAAGAGCCTTAAATAAAGGCTGCTAAATTCCAGCCAACACACTCTTCTTTTCTGTAGTCCATCGTGATCTTCATTTTATCTATCACCACCGAAAAGAAATCCCTCCTCTGTTTAACGTGGAGTAGCTGCCTCTCCATAGCAGAACCTCCATATTCTTCAGTAAATAAAACCAAGTTCTTGAGGGAAAACGAATCTCATATAGTAAGTTTCCAAAACCCTCAAAGAAGTTAGTTCAAAAAGCCTCAAACAAGAACTAATTCACGTGGACAGCTTACTGCTCTGTACAGGTAAGAATTTAACAGCAGTTTGGAGTTGTTATTCTTTAAATTTCAGCTGTAGACATAAAGATTTTTATGTTTATAGAATTTATTTTGAAGGAAATATAGGTATATGAAAACCCTAGTTCAGTTGTGAGGGTTTAGAATGAAAATAAGATGATGTTGATGATGATTTACGGGGAGATGGAAAGCAAGTCAGTCATGGAACCGAAAACAGAAATGAAACTTTAAAAGAAATAAAACAAACATACTTCTTAGTTTAAGTATGATTCACGTGGAACAGGGGAAAATAAAAGAAAAGAAAAGAGGTAATCATAGTCAACAAAAAGGGCTGAAAGAAAGAAAATAAAATTATGCTTGTACAACCGAAAATAGAGATGAAGGATATGGCTGATGGTGCAGCCGAAAGTGATGAAAAATCTAGGTGATTGAGCTGACTTTTGCTGACTTTTAAGTGTAAAAATAACATAAATTTAATAGCCTAAAATTATAATATATAGGGTAGTTGTAACATCCCGTTACTACCTTTTTCACGAATTTCTATACAACTTTACCGGTTGGGCTGTCTGTGATGCCATTAACATTCAACAGTGATAATAATAAATGATAAACATTTATTAATAATTACGAAATATAAAATTTTTTTCTTTATGTCCTTACATCTAACATCCCCTACTGACTTTGTTTCACTAATGTAGTACTGTATACTCATGTCTGAAATGTAGAAGAGAAGGGACTGTACCTGTAATGTTAATCATCCCTCTTGGAGCCACTTCTCTAATCTCGTGTCTTTTATCTGTGGAGTTAAAATAAACGGGTGAGCGATTCATACGCTAAGTAAAGGAAACATATGCTGCTTTATAAAACCAAAACTATATACCACAAAATATTTGTTTTGCCTAACCTCATACCAAGTAGGAAAACAGTGGATATAGTAAACAGTAAATAGGATTTAACAAATCCTCTTAGTAAACAGAAATCAACAAGTTAAGACTAGTCATCACCCTATAAATAAGTCATGCTATCATCGTTCCCCCTCCCCCTTGCAAGAACGGAATAATCATCCCAAAAAGGGATATAATAGATCTATGACCACAATCTCTAGGTGGTCCTCGGGTCCACTTGCCAAGTGACCTCGAGACCGCTGATGACTTGGCGGGTCCATCAGCCCTGTGACGCCCTGAGGTGCACTCGTTGGTCCATCAACCGAGCCACCGCCCCAGGTGGGTCACGCAATAGTAACGCATGAACTCAGGGCCTAAAGTCTCAAAAATAACTTTTATATCTCATGAAAACTTTTGTGGAATTATCTCACCCATATTATCATTTTCTCAAAATGATTTGAGTTCCAAAAAGGTTTAGGCTTTCTGTTTACAAAACACCTTTAAAACACTCCAAAATCTCAACGTTTAAAACATGCTCGCCCATGGCTAGCTCGCCCAACATGGCTCGCCCATGGCAGCTCGCCCAGTGCGGTGAACTTGTGTTCGCCCGCCAACCTTACTTTTAAAATCAACAAGCAACAATGGCTCGCCTTCAGTGGCTCGCCCATGACCAGTTCGCCCACTATGGCATTACCATGGTCAATTTGCCCAACTGCAACACTTCCATGGTCAACTCGCCCAGTGGATACTACCATGGTCAACTCGCCCAGTGCGGAGAACATGTGTTCGCCCGCCCAACTTCGCTTTTAAAATCAGAAAGCAAAACTGGCTCGCCCTTAATGGCTCACCCATTTGTCAATTCGCCCAAAAATGGTTTATATTTTCTATTTTTCAAAGATATTTAAAATGGCTCATTTCGTTGGAAAAACCATAGAAATCTGTTCGCCATGGTCAGCTTGCCCAAAATGGCTCGCCCATGGTCACACCAAAATGGGGTGAACAAATGTTCGCCCGCCACCTTCTGTATTTCAAACAAAATACTGGCTCGCCACTTTCGGCTCGCCCATAGTTTTCTTATCAAAACGGGTCGCCCGCCCTTAAAAATTATAAACGGGATTTACTCGTCCAACATAAAAACACAAGGGCTCGCCCGCCCTATACCAGTTCGCCCAATCTTATCATAAGGGTCGGCTTTTAGCTCGCCCAAATCAACCAATTATCAAAACAATGCATGTCATAAAACAAAACAATTTCTCAATAATTTCTAAGAAATTTACTCCACAGGACATGCATTCACTTCACACACATCTCCCTTACCTGATGTTACGAAGCCTTGCTTCTCCTTGCTTCCTGCTCGCCAACAGCTATTTGCCATTCTCGGCTGCAAAATGATTTATTAAATTTATTAATATTTTCCTTTTCCAAACTTCCAACATTTTGACGAGACTTAATAATCACATAGCTCGCCCACACGAGTTCTTACTAGTTCGACCTATCGAACTCGCCATTCATCAAAATGGCTTACAAGTGGGAGCTCACCCACCATTACTCGCCATTAATACTTTTGGGAGCTCGCCCAACATTTAACTCGCCAAGCCTTTATTGGCTTAAATGTGGTAATTCGCCCACAATTCAACTCGCCCAAAAGCCTATGCATTTGAGCTCGCCCATCGATTCACTATCTTTGGGCGACCTCGCCCATATGATCAAAACTTTATACTAGGCCAGTTCTTATTTCCTACTCGCCTCATTGGCGATTACTAACTTTCAACATGGGCGATCACCATAGTCGCCATTCTCGTCACTTATTCCAATATTTTCCTTGTTTTTCATATTCTCTTAAGATCTAACTAGAACAAGACAGCATTCTATGTTGATCATGTTGTAAACATATAAATCTATCATTGAATATCAAGAACACCTCAGAATTATGAAACTCACCTCAACCAACTGCACTTCCAGAACAGCTTGCTTTCTGTCTCACGTTGGCCTTTCTTTGCTTATTCCTTTAACTTTTCAAACTCAATAGGAAAGGTTTACAAGTAGGTCTATGTGTTTAGCCAACTTAAAGGTGAAGTTTTTGTAAATCAAGCATGGTGGAGATGGGAGGAAATCAGAACATAAACTTGCAGTTGCATAGCTCTCGTGAAGAAGGTGAAGTTTGCTAAATGGGTTTCCCTCAAGCATTTCCTCTTATATAGCCATGCTAGCCAATCAGAGCCCCTCACTTGGCCTTATCTCACCTTCTTTCATTTATTTCACGTCTTTCATTCATTTAAAACAGCAAAAAAACTGCAGCAAAAGGAACGGCTATGAGAAGCTGTTCTCTGCACATTTTGACTTACTTCACTTGCCATTTATTGTCTAAACCGAGAAGCCAATGGCGTGAAGTCCACAGCCACTTTTCTTGACTTATTACACTTTTGTCTTATTCCTCAACCAATGAGGTTACTTCTTTTATTGACTTTATTCTTTCTCAATTTATTGTCTTCAGTCGTATGACTTACAAAGTCAATTTTGGCTACAATGGTCACATGCTGATTCCAGTTCCAGTTCGCCTACCTCAATTTCAGTTGGCCAACCTTTCATCTCGCCAGCTTTATCTTGATGCCAACTTAAAATTTGGCAATTACGAGAATTTTCCTCTTCTTGGCAATCACATAGAGGTTTGGCGAGTAGCAATTACCTTTCTCGCCAACTTGGCCTTTCACTTGCCCCTTTATATGGGCGACCACCTTACTCGCCAACACATTGGCAATCTTAGTCCTCGCCACACGCGGGCCATCATCTATCCACAGCCTTGGCGAACTCACCTATTCGCCAAACCAAAGAGGCAACAAATCAACTCGCCATCATCAACTCGCCCTACTCATTCCTTGGGCGATCAGATCCCTCGTCACATTGTGCAATCACCTAGTATGGCTCAACTCGCCAATCGTGCTCTGATTCACTGGCGAACTCACCTATTCGCCAGTATGGCCATTAGACACTAGTCATCCTCCATTGGCGATCACCCTTGTTCGCCCATTGGTGAGCTCTTCCATTTAGTACTCGCCCGTCAAGTATTTCACATAAATTACTCCGTTCATATCTCAAATAAAAAGCTTTTCCACCCAAGTGGAAATCAATATTCATTATTTATTTAATTTCCATCATTAATTTATGAAATTAGACTCTACAGTAGTATAGAATCAGGTCTTACAGTAGTACTATAAAGATAAAGAAAAAGCTAGAATAGATTGAAGAAAAGGGGTTGTACGTGGGAGAGAAGACCATGGCTGGCAAAGACAGCCGAATATGAAAAATAAAAGAGAAAGGTAAAGGTTGATTTTGGGTTGACCACACATGTGTGAATGCTAGATTTTTAACAACCTAAGATGTACTATATGATAGCTACAATATAGATACAAAGTAGAAACTTACGTAGGCTAAAAATAAAGAAGGAAGACAAGCCTCGGCTGGACATTATGTACCGGTAACAAAAGGAAAGAAATATGAAGAAAAGGTTAGGTTTAGGTTGACTAAATGGTATGAGTATAGGTTATAAAAAAATATATATTTTAAATGGAGGAAAACACCTACATATAACCAAGGCCATTCGGCCAAAAGAAAAGACAAGAAGAATGACATGAATGAGATGGAAGATGGGAGAAATTGACTGATAAAGAAAAGGCCGAAAATCAAAAAGGAAAAAAAAAAGAAAATCAGTCAAACTAAAGTAGTTGAAAAATATATAAAATAATATAGCTATAATGACAAGGAGATATGGTTATAAACCAAAAGACTTATGCATAGAAAAATAACATTTAGCCATGCAATCTTTAAAGAAAGTATGATTTGGTAAAATGGCAAATGATGCCAAAACCAAAAAGGAACATGAATTGAATATTCGTTATCATAGTGAAATTACATGAGAAACTGATATTCTAAGTAATGAGAAGTTAAATAACAGTTAGACAGATGAAGGAATTTAATATCGATTTTTAATCATATTAAACTATGATTATGCAGTTATAATTCGGTGAGATAGGAAGCATAATTGGTGCAACTTAAGGCATTGCTCTACAGTGTACTGAGGTAAGGGATGCATGTGCAGCATTGTAAAGATGTTCAGTCTACATGTTTTTAATTATGAAATATTTTATGAAAATATTGTGATGATTCTGTGGTTGGAATTTTGTGATGATGTACTGGCTGGAATTATAAACTGTATTTTCTGTGCAGGAGGCTAGCCAATCAGCAGCCGTTGTACTGCCGAAAAATTATCGAAAATTACCGAAAAAAATTCTAGAAAATTTCATAAAATCATAATAAATGATTTTATTTCACGAGAAATGATTTTCAACCACAAAAAATCGAGAAAATGAATATTTTTCATAAAAACATGAATAAAATGAAAGTGATTTTAAAATATTCATGTTTTCGAGAATGGTGATAATGAAATCACCGAAAATTCTCCTGATACATAAATTACACGTAATACAAGATGAAAAATGAAAAGAAATCAAGTGAATATTTTTATATATATATTTCTTAAATATTCACTAAATGATTTTATAACCTTTATGGTTTTAAATTATGAAATTATATATTTTTATAAATTCCATAAAAGTTATTTTATGATGAAAAATACGGTTTTGAGACTAGATGGCAACCTTATCATGCTGATATGTGATATGTGATATGTGACATGTGATATGTAATATGTGATATGTGATATGTGATATGTAGTCCCGGTCGATATATGATTAGTGATTCGCCTAGGACAATTATAGACTATGGCCATAGATCTGACATGATGATTTTATACCCTTCAGGGTCTATAGCATGATATGAGTAACGACCCAGTGGACGAGCTAGGAGAGCCTCAGTCTCCATATATGAAAATGTTTTATATGATATGTGATACGTGAAATGAAAATATTTTACATGATATGTGATAAATCAAATGAAAGTGATTTATAGCATTTTACAAAATGCTTATTTCAGTACTGATTTTCATACAAAATGAAATATGAATATGTTAGATGTTTTCAAAAGGAAAGAGGAGGAAAATAAATCTAATATTCTTATTTTAATTTTTAAATTGAATATTAGATTTACACGATATATATGTTATACGGAAAAGTTTTAATAGCTTATTTTGCTATTTAAAGTACTGTACTAATTATGATTGTATAGTAAAACATGAAATGAGTTTTAAATGAGAATGATGATGATTTAACTAATATTCTTTTCAAAGAATATATGAATATTAGTTATTTTATTTAAATGCTTTATTTCGTAAAAGCATTATTTTGAAAAGTATATGAAAATGATATGACATAAAAAGGAAAAAGATATTTTATTTCAAATGAAATAAAATTATTCCCTACAGTTGCTTCTAGGTTCCGGGACAAGATTGGTATTTCAAAATATCTACCTTAGTCCATCCAGATCCCTAGCCGACTGTAGTATCCTTCCTACATGCGTGCCTATAGCCACATAGGAAAAATGAAAAAGTTTTTCAGCATATAGATAACTGAGTATCAAGTGAGGCATATAATTCCCTTACTGAGCCGTGGTTTGCTCACCTCTTAATTTTAACATTTCAGGTTTTCGAGGACTAAGAGTCTGACATCTAGAGGATTTCGGCTGCGCATTTGGAGACGATGCGACAGCTTGATTTATTTAATAAGGTATGATCATTTATTTTCTGTATTTAGACTTACCTACAGTACTACTTCATTATGAATTAAGATAGGGGATGTAATTCATATTATAATTTAATATGAAATTGTTTATATGTAAAAGAAAAGTAAAGTATCGCAGACAACCCAACCAAATAAGATGTATAGAATAAGATGAAAAATAGGGTCACGCGCTGTGACACATAACACGCAACTTGAGGAATTCGAGAAAGAGCATCAGAACCTAGTTTGAAGACCCCTGCCTATAAACCACCTCAAAGTCATAACCCATCATCTTAATAACCCATTGTTGTTGAGCTAGGGTATTAGTTTTCTGATCCAAAAGGAATTTCAAGCTATGATGATCAATTTTTATAATAAAATGTCGACCCAACAAATAACTGTTCCACCTCTTTATTGTTGCTAAAATGGTAAGCATTTCTCGCTCATAAACCGAAAGAGCATGATGTTTTGGACTAATACCCTTACTGAAAAAGGCTATAACTTTGTTCTTTTGAGTAAGAACAGCTCCTATACCTGTTGTAAAAGCATCAAATTCAACCACAGATATTTCATTGAAGTCAAGCAAGGAAAGAACGAGGGCACTGGCAACAACCTATTTAAGCCTAACCCAAGCTACCTTGGCTGATTCATTCAAATGAAAGGGGTTCTTTTTTAAAAGGTCTGTCAAAGGCTAAGCAATAATACCATAACCTTGAATAAATCTTCCATAATATCTCATAAGACCCAAGAAACCTCTAACTTTTTTAACTGTTGAAGGATATGGCCATTGTTGGATGCAAGCAACATTGGCTGTGTAGACACCTAATTTTACTCAGACTATTAGATGTCTAATTTTGAAAAATAAAATGATTCTATTTTATTAAATTACTCGATTCAAAATTTTGAGTTGTGCATCAAAATCCACTCTAAATATTAAATCATATTGCAAAAGATTATTTGTTAAAATCTTATTTTTTTTGGGCTAATTTTGTTGTTTTATATGAGTTTGAAAGTCCATTTAAAATCCAATTAGAACTATCTTTTAGAAAGCCCAAGTTTTGGCTTTGGCTTAAACTCATGTTGGACTTATTATTATTATTATTATTATTATTATTATTATTATTATTATTATTATTATTATTATTATTATTATTATTATTATTATCTTTTTAGTATAAATAAATAAATAAATTAAAATAATAAAAAATAAATTTAAAAAAAAAGGAAAAGAAAGACTATGCAATGCAATAGGTTGGTGCTTGACATAAGGTGGCTGGTAGCCAAAATCATGCTGCCAGCCCACCCTTGTTGACTTGAGTTCTTTAATGGCCGCTGGAAAGTAGCTGTTAGACGATCGTTTCTGTTGAATATCCGGGATTTGCTCAGTGTTAACCTAAACTACAATTAAATTTTTTCTTCTTAAAAGGACAGAGATCAGACTATGCAAAGGGGAGTCAATCAGCTCTTCCATGGAAACCCAGACCCATCCACTTTCAAGCACGAAAAGCAGTCCCATTTTGTAAGAATGCCATTGCAAAAAAGCCCTTAATCCCAACCCCCACTGATTGCCATACCATCTCCGAACCGCCCCTGCTTACCACAACCCACCATTCGGCCACCGAAAACTACCCAAAATCCCCATCACTCTCACACGATGCCTAAAGGCCATAACCTAAAAGCCAAAATATCCTCTGCCTGTCGCCTGTCACCACCGTGAACCACCTAAACACCTCCATCCACGAAACAAATGCAAAGCCACACTCAAACCAACAAAATCAGCAACCAAATGTAAAAAAAAAAAAAGCAATCAAAAAGAGCCCAAGTCACTTGTTTTCAGATTTGCAAAAAAAAAAAAAACCAGAACTTCCTACAGCCGAAAACCTCTCTTCCAACATATCAAATACACATCCAAAAGCACCCAAAGAAACCAAAAAAACCAAAACCCAAGCCACAATCACCCAAAATAGTTCAAAAAAAAAAAGAAGTAGCCACAGCAAAGAAAACACAAAAACAACAAAAAAAAAAGAAATCCGACAGGCCCAAAAAGGAGTTGTTGGTTTTTTTTTAGGAATTTTAAGGTTTCAAATCAGGAGGTAGTGAGCTTAGGAAATGGCGAACGCCATATGAAAAAGAGGGTGCTGGCCAGTCAGAACTCAGCCATTTTGGATTGTTAAACCGAGAGCTCATTGGTAGATCTAGGAGGATTCATGGTGTTTTGAAGGCAACGGGTTAGAGGAGGAGAAAGAGGTGACAAAGGAGATCTGAAAAGGAGAAATCTTTTTTCATTTTTGGCCACACGCGACGATGACCAGTGGCAGCTTCAGTGATAGTGGTTGTCGGATTCTAGAAAGATGAGGAAAAGGGTTCCCTTTTTTTTTCCTTTGAACATTTTTTGGGTAGTTTTCCAGCCATTGGTGACTGTGGCACTGGCGAACCGATGGTGGCCGGCATCCAGCATCCAGAAGTAGAGAGAGTTGAGAGAAAAAGAATTTTTTTTTTAGGGAAAGTTGAAATCTGACAAAAAAAGGGGGGGAGGGAAAATCTTTAATAGATTAGGCACCAAACGGTGCCGTTTTGAGCAAAGGAGAGGGCTTATTTTAGCCCACTCGATCCGATCCGCCAGAAGGGACCCGACCTACTTCACTTGCAGCTCACTTGGCCTGCCATCACTTTTCATTAGGCTAGATTCATTTCCAGGCCCATTTCCATGTAGAACAAAGGATTGGGGCCATCTTGTTTGGGTTGAATCTGAAGAGCTTCATTGGGCTTTAAACCCAAATCACTTGGGTACACTCTTACCTTTCCATTTTTTATATATACATTCATATATTTTTTTGGTTATTTGTGTTATGTATTTTTATATCTCCATGTCATAAAAATATACATATGAAATGTTTGTTAAGATCAAAATAATTTTAAGTTTAATTAATGTATTTTCATGAATTTAGTTTTAATAAAATAAAAAAAAACAAACAAAACATTTTTTAGTACTAAGTGTATTCTAGAAAAAGTAATTAAATAATATGAGTCCTACCGAGGATGAGATTCTATAGAAGTCACAAGTAGTGATTCTTAAGAAATCTCTAGGTGAGAAAAATTATTTCAAATATTACCAAAAGTATTGGAGTATTTGATTTAATTTTTCAATAAAAGGGATTCATTCTTATTTTCAAAAATGAGATTTTTTTAAAAATATATATAATAATTTTTATTCAATTATACAAATAATATGAGTCCTACCGAGGATGAGATTCTATAGAAGTCATAAGTAGTTATTCTTAAGAAATTTCTAGGTGAGGAAAATTATTTCAAATATTACCAAAAGTATTTGAGTATTTGATTTAATTTTTTCAATAAAAGGGGTTCATTCTTTTCATGAAATGGCTTGCCAGGAACACCCTAATGCTCTCAACTGTACAGACGATGATCTCGTGGTAGAAGAGGCTATGAAAAGGGTGAACAAAGTAATGGATGAACTTAAGGGCCTTACAATTAAAGCAGAACCTTATGGCCTCAAACAATCTATACCAATTAAGCCACTACAGAGCCCTAATTCTCACCCCAATACTTTTTAGCCACTTATCCAGGCATTCCAAATGGGACCTCCTACTTTTGTACAACCTCCACAAATTGGTCCACAGCCAAACTTTTATCCTCGACCTACTATCACCCAACCTCTACATACCTGCTCGTCTGTGAACCCATATGCTTATGCCAATTCTACTTGACCAACTTTTCAGCAAATTCCTAACACCCAAGCTTTTGTGCCACCGCCACGTGCTCAAGTTAAAAACCAAAGTCTTGGCCAAAAACAATCTAAGAAGATGAAACGCATGCAGCTTGACCCTTTACCTATAACATATGGCAAACATTTCCCCTATATGCTTGAAAGGCACCTTGTCACCCCTGTGTTCTTAGAACCCTTGGAGCCTCCAACCCAAGATGGTACAACCCAAGATGCAAGGAATATTAGGCATTCCATCGAAGATTGTAAGGTTTTCAAGTATCGAGTGAAGGGACTTATTGATGCAAAGATCCTTGATATAGGAGAGGTGGTTAACCAGGAATCTGTCATGCTTGATTAGAGTTTAGAAAGTGAAAAAGGCAGCTGTTGTTGTGAAATTTCTTTTTGAAAGACTTTGAATGTTGAGGGCATTAGAATAGTAGGGAGTTAAGTAAGGAATTTTTGAATCTTGTAAACAATTCCTTTATGAATATGAATGTTACAAGAGTTTATATAAGTTTGCATTCACTTCATTCATGTGTGCATAATACGATTTTGACAGAAGAATAATAAGGCTAACAATAATTGTTTCCTAAAAAAACAAAAAAAAAAACAGATGATCAAAACAAATGAATGGTGAAACGACAATTTTCAGTTTATTTTTTTTTCTATCCTTCTTTTTGTGTATAACTTGTGATACTCTGAAATAATAACAGGGTTGACAATTTTTTTTTAAAATTCAAAATTTTCATACAATAAAAGCTTCATATTAGCATGGCAAGCATGACATCTAATTTAGGGTTATGACAGATTTGGTGTAAAGATAGCTTGAACATTGAAAAGCTTTGGAAATAGTTTTGGACCATGGAAAAGACAGAAATGATTTGAATGGAAAGGATGGAAAAAGCACAGCAAGAGATAAGAGAACAATTATCACAGATGACAAGTTTGTTGGAAAAATTGAACGATGGAAAAGAAATGATGGGAGAACTAGCTACTCAAGAGGGGAATCAGTTATGAAATGTTGAGGATTCTTTTTGTCCAATTAACATTTGTTCACGAGAAACCCAAACATCTCGAGAGCCACAAGCAATGCCTACCAAAGATTATGTACGCCCTAATATGCCATTTGCAATCGACCCTAGTCAATCTCAGGAGCATGCAACTCTTACAATGAAAAACCCCCTCGAACCAACTCATATTGCCAATTTAGCTAGTCACAAAGATCAAGGGATGCCACAAGTAGAAGAAGGCTCAAGTTCCTAAGAAAAGATAGAGCTTATAGAAGAAAGACTACAGATTGTTGAAGGAATGAATTTTCATGGATCTTTGGATGCAACTAGATTATGCTTAGTACTTGGTGTGGCCATTCCTCTAAAGTTTAAGGCCCTAGAATTTGAGAAGTATGATGGGACCACGTGTCCGAAAGCCCATATCACTATGTATTGTAAAAAGATGGCAGCATATGTGCATGATGACAACTTGTTGATCCATGTTTTCCAAGATAGCCTTAAAGGATCTGCTGCTAGGTGGTATACACAATTGGACAGGGGCGATATTCTCTCATGGGAAGATTTGGCAAGGGCATTTGTTACCCAATATAAGCATATTATGGATCTAGCTCCGGATCGTTTATCTTTGCAAACCATGGGAAAGAAAGTTGAAGGCTTTAGGGAACATGCCCAGAGATGGAAGAATGTTACTACCTAAATCTAGTCTCCCTTCACAGAAAAAGAGACTGCAACTCTGTTTCTTAGTACCCTTCTGGCACCGTACTATGATGGGATAATTGGGAATGTTACTAAGAATTTTTTCGACATGGTTGCCTCTGGAGAGATGATTGGGAACGCAATCAAGAGAGGCAAGATCAAGATAGGTGACACTGCTAATAACAAGCTAAAAAGAATGGAAGAAGAAGTGCAAGTTATGACATTTGAAGGGCAATTTCCCAGAAACTCCACTCCACCTCAGCCCTATTTGCCTCACTCATCGTACCATCCAACCTTGAACAATATTTCCTGTGATCCTTATCTTTATTCACCAATCCCATAACCAAGATTCCAAGCAAACTCTTACTCCCCAATAATTGCTCACTCACCTACCTTTGTGACTAATCCAATAGCTCGACCTGTCCAACAACCAATGAAAAGTAAAAAGAGACCAAGAAGCAACCAAGGAAAAATTCTGATCTCAATTTCTAATCTCTTGCCTTTTCTAGTGAAAGACCAATATTTGACCCCTGTTTCTTTGAGAACAGCGCCAAACCCATTGGCCAAGAGCTATGATCTGAAAAGCAAATGTGACTATCACATGGAGGCAATTGGGCACTCCACAGAAAAATGTAAGCAGTTGAAGGAAAGGGTTGAAGAGCTTATCAATGGGGGAATCTTGACTTAAGAACTTATGGAACAGTGGAAGTCCACTTTGATGTAAAGTTAGATCATGATGAGAAACTAGATTGGAAGAAATGAAATGTTAAGATTTCAGAGTTTGTATTTTGTTGGAAAATGCTTTGTCATTTCCATTAGCCTATTTGACAGTTGTATGAGCATAACTTTTTGCATAATTTGTTTTCCGGTGGTATATGACAAGAATGTTTCTTTTCTTCACATTAATAATAAAAATGATTCTAAGAAAATTAGTGATTACTATAAAAAATGAATGTCTTAAATCATTCCCGGATCGTATCTCAACAAAACCTAAGTCACTCGAGAGTCGAAAAGCTAAATTGGGGCATAAGATTTTGAAAGTCCGATTTATTTCCCATTTGATCATGACAAGGCTCATTGTAATTGATTTTCAAAGAAACAACTAACTTGCAAAACTTTTTTAGAATCATTTGGAACTTAATGACAATCTCTTAAATGTTCTTGATATTGGTAATTTGATACTTGACAAGATCATTTTGAAATACCTCGCCACTTAGATTCTTGTACAAATCTCAAACTCTTCAATCTCACATTCCAGAGGTTATCCTTTGCTCATGTTTTGAGCAAGTTCAGCTAAAAGACCCAAAGTTATTGATTTTGCATCAATGTCCCTCTTTTCAACACCTTGACTTGTATAACACCTTTTTCCTTTCCCTTGGACATATGTTGCATAAATGATTGAATTGTGAAATTAAGTTCTATCTTATTGGAATGTTACACCTTCAAAAAAAAAGAGTAAAAAAAATGAATGATGAAAAAGATTGATCGTGACACCATGCAGGCGTGAGATTCAGATGATTTCAAAAGCCAAAGGAAAAACTTATCCTAATAATTGCTTTTCAATAAAAGCATCTTAATTTGAAATGATGAATAGCCGTCTTTCACATCCCATCCACAAATATAAATATTATCCTATTGCTACCCCTTTTGAGTCTAATAGTTTCTTTCACAATAAACCTCTTCTAAGGATCACCCTCCATATCGGAGGGTATGTGCAGAAAATATCTCTTCAAAGAAGATGAATGATTCAACTTTTGTTTTTGATCAAATAAGATTTACTATGTTGTGGGACAATTTGGGCCAAATTAGATTTGAAATCTTGGACATGAATTAAAAAAAAAAAGAGAAAAATGAAAGGAAAAAAAAAAGAAAAAGGAGAAGGGATACATGGGAAAGTACCCAAAGAAAGGTGCTTCAAAGAATGAAAAGGATTTTAAAAAAAAAGAAAGAAGCAGAGATACACGAAAAAGTAGAAAAAGAAAGGTGCTTCGAAGAATGAAAATGATGGACGTCCATATGAGAAGAAATAATCCTTGGATTGATCACCCTTAAACAACATTTTTGGGTTTGTTTATCCATTCTTTCAAAACCCTGAACTATGGCCTACATTACGTACTTAAAAGTCCATTTTGATCGAATATGCGTGCTTTTATCAAAGAGCTTTTCTTTGTAAAATTTTCACCATTATTTGGTTTGAATGAAATTTGAATTCTCAAATGCATGGTGGAACAACCGAAAAAAAAACAAAGCGAAAATAAAACAAAAGAAAGAGTGGATCTCTAAGGTGAAAACCCGAAAAGGGCAGCATAGAGTAAACAATGAACTCTCATAGCAACAAATCAAGCAGTGACATGAATTGAAAACATGGAAAAAGAACCAATAATCCCTGAGAGATCCTCGAGATATCCAAAGATTCTGATGTCACTTAATTGCCCAACATTTTTCTGAAAAAGTTTGAACATTTCTTCTTGTACATACTCTTCCTAAACAGAAAAGACCTCAGTCATTCATATCTCATCTTGGCATTTGTAGAACACCATTATTCGAGAATTTAAGAGATTGTCAAACCAAGTTGTAAATATATTTTTTTCTTCTTCTCATTCAAAATTTTGTTCAAAAAAAAGAAAAAAAAAGAGAAAAAATGATGGTATTTTAAGAAAACTATTTTGAGCCAAGTAAGGAACCATTTTTTTTTTGGATAAGTGGCAAAGTATTCCCTAAACAAAACATCCTGGTGCACCAAACTTTCAATTGTCCAGTTGAAAAACTCCGAATAGGATTTATGTCACTCATCTTGAAAAGTAATCACTAATTTTTCAAAAAAATCATATATCACTTGTAAAATTTGGATTCATTTCCCTCATGAAAAATAGTTATGAGGAAAGTTTTTAGTGCTTTTCATCAAAAGGCTATGATGAGAGATAAGAACTCTGCAGAAAGGGAAAGTAGAAAGGAGTTTTCATGATTATGTTGGGGGCAAAAAAGATAAAAAGAAAAGGACAAATGATGTGCCTCTTTGACAAGATAGAAAGGAATTTCAAAATTAGAGAATGTACAAGATTGAGTGCCATACATACAGCTATACATACACAATATCATACAGCATCAACATCGAAAGTTTTTGTGTAAAATTTTGAGGTTACAATATGTTTATCAAGCTGAAGGCTCGACACCATCCAATTAAGATTTTAAAGGTTATGCAACTTTTTTTCAAAATAAGAATGTCAAGTTTACTCATGATAAAGAAATTTTTAAATCTAGTTTGATTAGTGCTATTTTTAATTAAAATTGAATAATGATTTTCAAAAGACAAGCAAATTCCAAGTCCTCCGAGAAAAATTCTAAATCCAATTCCAAGTCCCCCGGGCACAAATTCTAAACACTTCAAGCATAAATTCAAGTCCTTCGAGCATAATTTTAAGACCTCTGGGCATAAATGTCAAGTCTTTCAAATTAATTCTAAGTCTCCGAGCGCAAATTCAAAATTCTTCAGCATAAATTTTAAGTCCTTCGGGCACCAAATTCAAAATCTTAAGTCCTCCAGGCATAAATTTCAAGTCCTCCGAGCACCAATTCTAAGTCTTCTGGGCATAAATTTCAAGTCCTTTGAGCACCAATTGTAATTCCTCCGGGTACAAATTTCAAATTCTCCAAGCAAATGCTCAAGTCCTCCAGGCAAAAATCTTAAGTCCTCCAAGCACAAATTTTAAACTCTTCAACACCAATTCCAAGTCTTTCAGGCACCAATTCAAAGTCCTCCGGGCATAAAATTCTAAGTCCTCCGAGCACAAATCTCAAACCTTTCAGATACAAATTCTAAGTCATTCGGGTATGGTTTCAAAATCCTTTGGATACAATTTTAAAGTGTTTAATTAATGTTAAACTATCTCAAAGTGAAGAGCCTTTAGTAAGAGAAATATTGTTAAGTATGCATATGTGTGTGTGTGTGTGTGTGTGTGTATATATATATATACACTTAAAAAAAAGAAAAAGATATTCAAAAATAAGAAAATACAAAAAAAAGGAAAAAAAAAGAAAAAAAATCAAAACCAAAAACAAAAAATTAGATCATGGATCGAACAAAATTGTTATCCATTGTCTTTGCTCTATTCCTGATTCTCAGCAATTAGCAAAGAGAGACAACTGTAAACACCTAATTTTACCCGAACCATTAAATGTCTAATTTTGAAAAATAAAATGACTTTTATTAAATTACTCGATTCAAAATTTTGAATTGTGGATCAAAATTCACTCTAAATATTGAATCATGTTGCAAGAAATTATTTGTTAAAATCCTATTTTTATTGGGCTAATTTTTTTTTATATGGGTTTGAAAGTTCACTTAGATTCAATTGGGACTATCTTTTAAAAAACCCAAATTTTGGCTTTGGGCTTAAACTTTTATTGGGCTTATTATTATTATTATTATTATTAATAAAAATAAATAAATAAATTAAAATAAAAAAAAAAAAGACTATGCAATAGGTTGGTGTCGTCACCACTGATATAGGTTGGCTGGCAGCCAAAATAACGCTGCCAGCCCACCCTTGTTGACGTGAGTTCTTCAATGACCGCTGGAAAGTAGCTGCCAGACGATCGTTTCTGCTGAATATCGGGATTTGCTCAGTGTTAACCTAAACTAGAATTAATTTTTTTCTTTTTAAAAGGACAGAGATCAGACTATGCAAGAGGGGTGGATCAGCTCTTCCATGAAACCCCAACCCATCCTCTTTCAAGCACGAAAAGTAGTCCCATTTTGTAAGAATGCCATTGCAAAAAAGCCCTTAATCCCAACCCCCACTGATTGCCATACCATCTCCGAATCGCCCCTGCTTACCAGAACCCACCATTCGGCCACCGAAAACTACCCAAAACCCCATCACTCTCACACGACGCCTAAAGGCCATAACTCGAAAGCCAAAACATCCTCTGCCTGTCGCCTCTCACCGCCGTGAACCACCAAATCACCTCCATCCATAAAACAAACACAAAGCCACACTCAAACCAACAATATCAGCAACCAAATATATATATATATATATATATATATATATATATATATATATATAAAAGCAATCAAAAAGAGCCCAAGTCACTTATTTTCAGATTTGCAAAAAAAGAACCAGAACCTCCTACAGCTGAAAAACCTCTCTTCCAACAGATCAAACACACATCCAGAAGCACCCAAAGAAACCAAAAAATCCAAAACCCAAGCCACAATCACCCAAAATAGTTAAAAAAAAAAGAAGTAGCCACAGCCAAGAAAACACAAAAAAAACAACAAAAAAAAAGAAATCCGACAGGACCAAAAAGGAGGTGTTGGTTATATTTTTTTAGGAATTTTAAGGTTTCAAATCGGGAGGTAGTGAGCTTAGGAAATGGGGAACGCCATATGAAAAAGAGGGTGCTGGCCGGTCGGAACTCAACCATTTTAGGTTGTTAAACCGAAAGCTCATTGGTAGATCTAGGAGGATTCATGGTGTTTTGAAGGCAACGAGTTAGAGCAGGAGAAAGAGGTGACAAAGGAGATCCGAAAAGGAGAAATCTTTTTTCATTTTTGACCACCGGTAACGGTGACCAGTGGCAGTTTCAGTGATAGTAGTCGTCAGATTCTAGGAAGACAAGGAAGAGGGTTCCCTTTTTTTTCCCTTTGAACATTTTTTGGGTAGTTTTCCAGCCATTGGCGACTATGCCACCGACGAACCGACGGTGGCCGGCATCTGGAAGTAGAGAGAGGCAGAGAGAGTTGAGAGAAAAAGAATTTTTTTTTAGGGAAAGTTGAAATCTGACCCAAAAAGGGAAAATCTTTAATAGATTAGCCAGCAAACGGCGCCGTTTTGAGCAAAAGAGGGGGCTTGTTTTAGCCCACTCGATCCGACCTGCCAGAAGGGACCCGACCTACTTCACTTGCAGCTCACTTGGCCTGCCGTCACTTTTCATTAGGCCAGATTCATTTCCAGGCCTATTTCCATGTAGAACACAGGATTGGGGCCATCTTTTTTGGGTTGAATCTGAACAGCTTCATTAGGCTTTAAACCCAAATCACTTGGGTAAACTCTTACCTTTTCATTTTTTATATATACATTCATATATTTATTTGGTTATTTATGTTATGTTTTTTTATATCTCCATGTCATAAAAATATGCATATGAAATGTTTGTTAAGATCAAAATAATTTTAAGTTTAATTAATGTATTTTCATGAATTTAGTTTTAATGAAATAAAAACAAAACAAACAAAACATTTTTTAGCACTAAGTGTATTCTAGAAAATGTAATTAAATAATATAAGTCCTACCGATGATGAGGTTCTATAAAAGTCACAAGTAGTGATTTTTAAAAAAATCTCTAGGTGAGGAAAGTTATTTCAAATATTATCAAAAGTATTGTAGTATTTGATTTAATTTTTCAATAAAAGAGGTTCATTTTTATTTTCAAAAATGAGATTTTTTTAAATATATATAATAATTTTTATTCAATTATACAAATAATGTGAGTCCTTCTGAGGATGAGACTCTATAGAAATCGCAAGTAGCGATTCTTAAGAATTCTCTAGGTAAGGATGTTATTTCAAATATTACCAGAAGTATTGGAATATTTGATTTAATTATTTAATACAAAATGGTTCACATTCACTTTCAAAAAAAATTTGGTCTTTGTTTTTTTTAAATATAGAAAAATGATTTTGAGAAAAGAGAAATAAAATTTTCAATAAAATAGGAATTATTTTTAAATATTAAATTAAGATCATTTTATTAAAACAAAAATGATAACACGTGGTTAAGACGGTACCATTTTTTAAACCAGCGTCGTGGGGGTGCTAATCCTTCCCCACGCGTAACCGTACTTCTGAACCTGATTTTATTTTCGCAAGCCAAAAATTATCTTTTTAATAAAACTTAATTAATTTTGAGATTTTGTTAAAAAGATAAATATTTTTAGGTGCCCAATCACACCTAGTCAAAAAAGATTGGTGGCGACTCCCTTTGTTTTAAATGTTTTCAAAATCATCGAACGGTCGAGTTTTCGGACGAAATCGTTATGACAGGCTGCATCCATGGAAACTCCTTGCTTGATTATAACATGATTGAGATACTCAACTTGTGCAGCAGCAAACACACATTTCTTCCCATTCACAAAGTGTTGATGCTGTTATAGTGTATCAAAAACCATTTGGAGGTGGCTTATATGATCATCCCAAGATAATGAATAAATCAGCATATCATCAAAAAACATTAAGACAAACTTCCTTAAACAGTGTTGAAACATATGGTTCATTAAACTTTGAAAGGTAAAAGGGGCATTTGTTAACCCAAAAGGCATTATAAGGAACTCAAAGTGGCCATAATGAGTTCAAAATGCCATCTTATGGATGTCCCCCTCATGCATGCATATCTAGTGATAACTAGAGTGAAGGTCTAGCTTCGTAAAGTAGCAAGCTCTTGTAAGTTCATCGAGAAGTTCTTCTACCAAAGGAATAGGAAAGTGATCCTTAATGGCAAGTTGATTAAGCTTCCTGTAGTCAACGCATAAACGCCAAAAGCCATCTTTATTTTTTTTAACCAAAACCACAAGTGAAGCAAAGGAACTAAAGCTGTCTCGAAACACCCCAGCATCTTCCATTTCTTTCACCATTTTCTCAATTTTAGGTTTTCTAATGGCAAGATACCTATAAGGCCAAACCTTTATTGCCTTGGATTCATCCACCAATGGAATCCGATGATCATGCTCTCGAGAAAAGGTAAACTAATAGGTACATCGATAAAGTAGCATAAAACTATAGCATGTTTTGGAGCTCTAAAGGTAAAAATTGTACCTTGTCGGTGAAGGAGCGATATGTTGAGCCATAGGTAAGTAGTCGATAGGATTTTAGACACCTAATTTTGTCCGAATTTTACAAATTATTTTGACAAATTTAATATTTATTATTGTTAGTATTATTATTATTTTACTTTATTTTTATTTTTATTTTATTTGTTTTTGTTTTGTCCCATCAGCATTTAATAGGGTTTTCTTCTCCATAACCAAAGGCCACCAGTTCCTTTTCCCCATTCCTGCCGCCTGACACAACCCCATTCCCCTCTCTGTCACTCCATCCCATCTCTACCAAACCCCCAAGCCAAGCTTATTCCCTCTAAAAACCCAAGCCTTCGGTTCCTGTCCGGGGGAGCTGAACCCCCTTCACGCAAAATGCTACACCATCATCTCGGCATTCCCAAAACCCCTTGCATTCAGCCTCACCAAGATCACCGTAGCCTACCATTTGGTCACCGGAACCACCCAAACAACCACCATTCACCACTGCTGACACACCCGAACATCCTCATCGAACCCCACCAATCCCTTGGCTCTACCCGAAAACCCAAACAGCCACAAACCATCATCATCCACCATCTTCACCGAAATCTTCATCATCTTCAACGCTACCCAAGACCCATTGCCTCAACCATTTGGCCACCACCACCGAAACCCCCAAACACCATCACCAAAACCACAACAAGCCCCTAACCCAGATCTAGAAACCCCAAACCCAAGACCCACTTCAAGCTCACGGCCAACACTCACCAAACCCCAACAACCCTTTGACTGCATTCAGACCCAAGCCACCATCAAACCGCCACCATCGCCTACCCAACAACCCAACCAACAACAAACCCCTAAACCAGATGCTAGAACCAGAACCTAAAACCAACCATTTCGAGACCTAAAAAAAAAATCACAACAACACAGCGATCTCAAGTAGATCCAAGAACATCCAAACCATCAACCAAAAAAAAAAAAACAAAAGGGGAGAAGGTTTCGGTTTAGGGGGCTTTAGGGGTGTTTGGTCTGGAGATTTAGTGAGGAAGGGCTAGGAAAGAGGAAATGTGACAGCGAACGGCGGTGAAAGGTGTTTCGGGGTTTCCAACCGGCGGCTTCTTTTGCAGATTTAGGAGTTTTGAGATCTTTTTGGCTAAAACTAAGGTTGGATTCGGGTTTAGGAGGTGGAGAAGCTTCTAAAAGTGGGAAGCTTTTCCGTTTTGGTCACCGGCAACTGCGGACGATGGCGGCGGGCGGCGGCCATGGCAGTGGTCGGAAATCGCCTGGCCAAGAGCCTTGAAAGGCTCTGAAATTTTTTGGTAAAAAGAAAGAAAAAATGAATTGAAAAAAAAAAGAGGTGGCTTTTATAGCTGCAAAAAAAAAAGGTGAAGTATCCGCGCCTGGACCCGACCCGGGTTCAGGATCCGCGTGTCGAGCACGTCCGACCCGAAGTTCGACCCGACTGATGATCCAATACTGACCCGCGTTTCTGGCCCAATTCCGAACGCAGCTAGGCTTTGATTTTTTGGGTCGTTTTAGAAAGCTTATTTGGGCTCCTAGCCCAAGTCCATTTGGGGTAAAATTTCATTAACTTCTTATTTATTTATTTGTTTGTTTGTTTATTTATACATGTCATTTATTAAAAATATATATGTTATAAAAATAAAAAAAACTGAAAAAATAAAAATAAAAATATAAAATAAAATAAATATGAAAAAAAACAAATAAATAAAATGAAAATGAATAAGTTTTTTTTTTTTTAAAAAGAAACAAAACAATATAAATAAATAATAAAATTTAAATTTAAAACAATTGTCCGATGATGGGATGTTACGAAAGTCACAAGTAGTGATTCCTAACTGATCCCTAGGTGAGAAGAGTCGTACTAAATGTTGCCAAAAATATTGGAATATTTAGTATGATTTTTCAATAATTTAATTTTTTGTTAAACATTAAAATAAATAATTTTTTTAAAAGTAGTAATAATAATAAAAAAGGAAATTAATAATAAATTTTAAATTTAATTAAATGAAATTGTTCCGATGATGGGATGTTACGGAAGTCACAAGTAGTGATTCTTAACTGATCCCTAGGTGAGAAGAGTCGTACTAAATGTTACCAAAGTATTGTAATATTTAATATGATTTTTCAATAATTTAAATTTTTATTAAATATAAAAATAAATAATTTATTTTTTTAAAATAAAAAAAAAGAAAAATAAATAATGAAATTTAATTAAATATATGTCCGATGATGGGATGTCATGAAACTCACAAGTAGTGATTTCTTAACTGATCCCTAGGTGAGAGAAGTTCACTAAGTGTTACCAGAGTATTAGGATACTTAGTGCAATTTTTCAATAATAAAAATTTTTTATTTAAAATAAATAAAGAAATATTTATATAAAAAATTAAAAAATTCATTTGTATCATTCATTATCTGTTTGCATCATATGCATTCATAATAATTTTCGAAGCGAGTGCGAATCTTCTGATGATAAGATTCCATAGAACTCACAAGTAGTGATTCTTAAGAAATCTCTAGGTGAAGAAATTATTCGAAATGCTACTAGAAGTATTGGGGTACTTCGAAATAATTTTCAATACAAAAGATTTTCACTTATTTCAAATAAAAAAATAAAATTTAAATGTTTCAAAATTAATACAAATAAAAAATGATTTCAAAATAAATGGATTTCTTTTTAAATGTTAAATTAAGACCATTTCATTAAAATCAAAGGATAACACATGATTACTATGGTACCGTTTTTTAATGGGCGTTGTGGGGGTGCTAATCCTTCCCCACGCGCAACCGTACTCCCAAACTCGATTTTTGTTTTTGCAGACCTAAATTGTCTTTTTAATAAAAACTTAATTACTTTTAAGATTTTGTTAAAATGACAAGTTTTTTTAGGTGACCAATCACACCTAACAAAAAAGATTGGTGGCGACTCCTTTTTTGTTTTTAATTGTTTTCAAAATCGTCGAGCGCGAAGCCGTTATGACAAGGACAGTATGTGGTCCTTTCTTAGTGTGATTCAATTTGTTCAACTGTCTATTACTAGCAAGTTTTATTGTACCAGAATTTAATCCTTGTAGTAGCACCTTGTGATTGCTAATCTAAAATTGCATTGTCAAGACTTAGAAATCCCACACAATTGGCCCCAATTGCTTAAGCGACTAGACGCCCAACACTAAGTCACAACCCTTTATGGGTAACACAAAGAAATTAGTTTGCTGGGACAACCCTTGAATTTCCCATAGACCAAATTTGCAACATTCAATGATTGGCATGCTATCTCTATTAGCCACAGACACATTAAGCCCCTGTATTGATTGCGTATGTAACCCAAGTCTCTTAACTAAAACTTAGTCGATGAAATTGTGTGCTACCAGAGTCCACCAAAAGCACTACCTTTAGCTGCTTCACTCGACCTAACAACCTCATAGTTTGGACACCCTCTGTTCCCCATAATGCATGCAAGGAAATAACAGAATGAGACATTCCATGATCTTCTACTAGTGTATCTTCCAAACATTCAATACCCTCTAAATAATCACCACAGTCTTAGGTTCCATCATCAATTTCACCTACCAACAATTGATATAAGTGAGACCTCATACACCTATGTCCCACTATAAATTTAACCCCACACCACATACACAGTCGTTGTTTCCTCCTTTCCTCCCTTTCTTCCTTAGTCGGACCTTTATTATTTTTGGTCAAAACTCCATCTGACCTCTAAGATTGAGAATGTGAACTAGTGTTGGTTTGGTTTTGTGGGTAAGTTAGGAATTGGCCTCTAGGAGTAGGAAGTAAAGGTGGAGGATCAGTTTTAGGTGGTGGTTTGATGATACTAAGTGCTTGAGTGGTATTAGTAGTGTTTTTATAAGGTAACAATGATTTCTGTGGAGTATTAAACATTAGAAATTCAAGTTGTTTGGCAAAGTTTAAGGCATGGTTAAGTGTTTTGAGTAGAATAGTTTGAGGAAATTAGAAATTTAAGGCTTTAGGTTACTAATAAAGATACTCAAAGCATAATCCTCTGGGAGTTGAAGCAAATTAAGCAAACCTTCAAACTCATCATGATAATCGTCAATAGTATGAACATGCTTAAACTAACTAACTCCAGCATAGGATTAATATATTCAGCATTAGCAAATCTATTTTGCATTTCCATCAGATATTAATCCCAACTTACCTTTGTGAGCCACCCTGGTTTTTCATAAACCATTGATGCCATTGCAAAGCTTTACCTTCAAGATGCATCATAATTGTTCTAATCTTCTCTTGCTCCCTCTTCTAATCCGCTTTAAAAAATTGCTCAATCTTTAAGAGCCCTAAAATCTTCACTATCGAACTTGGGGCATTCGAGCTTGGAATACTTAGTCAGGGTCTCTAGTGCTTCTATGATATAAAGTTCTTTAGTTGAGGATGAAGCCATACCCAACTTAAATCCTCTTTGGGATCCATAATCTCCTTCTGTTTAGCCTTGCCATCTCCACCACTACTTGAATCCTTCACCTCCGATGCTCTAGATGATTCCAACTTGAGCATCACCTACTTAAACATCTTCTTGACCTCAGTACCCATGTTTTCAAGCTTAGCTTCAACCTTATTTCTCAGTAATGCAATAGTGTGGCTCATCTCTGATCTAATTGCATCCATTTCTTTTTGAAGCTGCCCCAACTCCTTTTGAGTGTAAGTGGTGACGTTGTCTACCATGGCCAATCGTAAAACCTATCTCTGATGCCGATGATGATGCTCAAAGCTACAACAACCTATGGTATACAAATAGAGCACACAGAACACAAATGTATTGTGAAAGGTTCAGTGATGGAAGAATGGTCACAACAGAAGAGTGAGTGACAGTGAGAATAGGAGAGAAGAGAGATGGAAAGGAAGAATATTTAGTAATGTGGTAAAATGGCTAACGCTGCCACTACTGATTTTCTCATGCATTGTATAACAGAGTGCCAAGTTAGTATTGCTGCTCTTGGTCCTTGGACCACATATATTGTCTTTAGCTAACAAAACAACAATTAACAAACATTAATCCTATTACAATTTGTAATCATATCACATAAGAGGGAAAACATCTCCTTAGTTTCGACTACCATAACCTCCCTCCAAGTTATTGAAAGCTTACATTTTGAGCAACGAACTGAAATCTCTACCATTGAAAAATAACAAGAAAAGCATTTAATTTTTTTTGTATATTTGTAGGAACTGATTCTTCCAAAGTATCTTTCTTTTTTTTTTCATTTTTGTGCAGGGGATTACTTTTTTTTTCTTTTTTTTTTATTGTTTGAGATATTTTTGTTTGTGTTCTAAAACTCAATTGTTTTAAAGTCTTCTACTGCCCACATAAGCTTCAAAGCTTTGGTCTTTTACAGATGTTTTTGAATAATAAATTGTGGGTTTTGTTTTTCTTCACTAGATTGTTTGATTATTTGAGTGCTTTTCCTTTTTTTTTCAAAGGGAGTATTGGATCTTAATTAAGAACTTAGGAATTGATTTAAAAGCATTTTACTTTAGATCAAATTGATTGTAAATTGTGGACCTTCCCCGTTCACTAGAAAAATCTATGGCTTTGCCGACACTTTGATAGTGGAGGTTATAAAATGTGCCGCTATTTGTATGAATTTAACGTCACATATTCATGGGCCAGTAGTACTAAAACATTTAACAACACTTTTTCAAGTTAAAAACTCTTATTTTTCTGATAAAACTTTTCCCAATTCTATTTTCTAACTTTCCTAATTTCCTTTTACCCAAAAAAACCTAATCTTCTCAATTTTTCTCTCCACATTCATGATCTCCATTTCTGAGCTCTCCATTGTTGAGCTTTGTCTCCTATGTTTATCTCCATTACCCACATGTAACACCACATTCACTCATTATAAGCTATCAATTACTCATTCCACATTCACAATCATCTTTCCATCGCGTCTCCCAACTTCATCGTTCTCTAGATTCTCACTCAGCTCTATCTCCATCATTTTAAAAAGGACCAGTGGTCTCCATCGTCTCCGTAGTTCACCAGTCTCCACATATTTTGGGCTTCGTCGACACCTCTTCTTGCAAGCCGTTGGTCGTCTGCTCCAATCATCTCTCTTCTTTGGTCCTCTACATGAGGTAAGTTCGATTTTTCCATTGCTTGCTTAAAACACGAATGTCAGAGGAAGAACCAGTACAAATGGCAGAGGAAGAGAGTGAAGATGAGGTTGGCCTAAAGTTTTTTATTACAAAGTTGCTAGCAAAGTTATTATGTTTGGTCGAAACAACTAATAGATAAATTTAAGTGTTATTTGCATTTTCAGAATAGAAATAGCATTCACTACTAAATCAGTCACTCCATCAAGAGCTATTTTTACAATTATAGGATTTGCTCGATCTGTTGGTTTAGGACAGTTGTGATTTGGTGCTAAGTAGCCATTTTGATAGGATTTGCATGTTTGAGTAATTTAGTCATGGATAAGATTACAGTAGAAATTCTAATAGAAAAGAACCTAAATTTTAGGAGATTAATGCTTTTCAAAACACATATATGTACATAAGAATGAGCTTTTATTGCTTTTCAAAATAGAGTGTGTTTGTCCAGTTTTCTCACTTTTGTGATGCTAAGATTGAGAAAGTGTCAAAAAAAGTGGCCTAGGTCATTGCAAGTTCAAGAATGATCGTTAACTAATTACTTATTTCCTTCTCTTCTTAACTTATGAAAAACAAAAACAAATCAAGCTTTTCAACTCATGAAAAACAGCCCAACTGAAGGTTTTTAGGCTGCATAAGAAAAGGCCTATTAACTTATTTTCTTCTCTTATTGACTCAAATGCTTAAAGAAGAGATGAAATTGATGTAGTTTATGATTTTTATCATGTTATGACTTGTTAAAACTAGATGAATGTAATGAATTTGTATGACATTGTGATTTTTAGAATTAATGACTTTGTAGGACTTGTTATGATTTTTATCATGTTATGATTTGGATGAATGTATTTTTGTGGAAGTATATTAATTTTTGAGTCCTTGGTTGTTCTTGTCAAATATGATTTTTATAACTTATAGAAAATTGCGTTATCTTGAGTAAAACTTGTCAAATATGATCAAACCCACCTTCTCCAATTTTGATTTTGTAGATATATTTCTTGTTCCAGTTAATTCAGAAACCTTAGAGCTGAGCAAGTGATTAAAGAAATTAGTCTATAAAATGGGGCTATAGATGAGATAATATGAGAAATGGAAAATCTCAGTTTTCTTTACTAGAAAATTTTATCTCAAAATGGAATGCAGTGTACCTACGAACAATGGCTAATTGTGTAGTGAATTTGTGAAGCCTTAAGAATGCTGATTATGTAAAGTTAATACCAATGCTTATAAAATTTAGGAAAAACACCAGCTTCATTTCTGTGTGTTGTCTGCTAGTTTCTTACTGTCCTCAAACTTTGAGTGATTATCTTGTTTCATACAGTAGGAACGAACTTGAGTACTAATTTTGTTCATAGAATCTTATAAATCAATGGTAGAAAATTTCTTATAATTAATGGTAGAAAATATCCAATACGAAATTTAAAGCTCACTTTTCTCAACAGTGCTTGTAGTGTTGGTTTTATTGTAGGGCCATATAAAAACTATTATGTATTTGGTATTACAAATGAATTCTTAATATGTTTTATTTCTCACTTTGCATGCAAGGCACCAAATGATCCCTTAATATGTTTAGAATTTTAATTTACTGTTTGTGAAGTTTTAAGATATGACTTGGCTTTGATTTTGATGTTTGGCATTCTAAGATTTTCTTCAATTCAGATTGTAAGGATCGAATAGACTGAGGAAAAGATGGCGTTTGTGAACAAGAGATTTGGCTGAGCTTTGTGATTGATTCATGTGAGTACTTTTTCTTTTAAGACCAAACAAACTTTGAATTTTTAATACTGAATTGTTGATAAAATCAAATTTTGTTCTATAGCATCTGCAAACAAAATGAAACCAATGCTAATTATGACAGATAGGTAACAAAAGCCTATAGACAAATATGCTTGACTGTTATGTTTTGTTGACAGTTTATTTCAATTTTGCTTTGTCTGTAAATGCAAAAGATGCTCATTTTTCAGGCCATTCACATCAACATTAGGTATATGAATTAATTAGCCACATTCTAACACTAAAAATTAATGAATTAGGATTTCTTATTTATAGTTTGATTTTCTTCGTCTATGATTTTGTTTTCTTCAGATATATTCATAACATATAAATACACTTTCTGCAGTACCCTACTTATTATATGACGCCATAGCTGCTATTATTGCCATGCTAGCTAAGAATGCCTCATATTATGCTAGTAAATTGAACTTGTTTTTTTTCTTTGCAAGTGCCTAAGTTTTGTTTGCTAGCCTAATTAATCTCTGATTTTTTCAGTTTTTTCTACCCTTTTTCCTTGATATGGTCATCTTTTCCATTACAACTCAAGTACTGTGCTTGCAATTTTGGATTAAAAGCCTTGGTATCGGAAACCTAGAGTTGCTTTACGTAAGTTTGCTTATCTTTGATTTGAACTTATCTTTTTTTGATGCAATTACATTTTGGAAGTTCATCAGCTTTATTTATGAATCATCCATGTGCATAAATCTTTGAACTGATGCTTGATTTACATGTGATCTATAATGCATTTCTTGAACCTTGCCTGCCTTTCTCTGATTTACATGTGATCTAGGCTAGGTTGGTTTTATATACACATAGATTATAGATACATAATCGAGTTGCTTTGTTGTTTTCTAGGTTGTGCTCTCCTTCATTGGTTGTTTTCTTTTGCCATCACTATTACAACCATGAATAAGAGTTGGATTGGAAAGTCTAAGTTTAGTAGTGAATATGTGCAAGGGGTTAGCCAATTTTTAAGATTTGCATTTGAGAATGCATGTCAAGATGACATGATCTTATGTCCATGCATAAAATGTGTCAATTTGTGTTGGAAACAATTAGAAGTTGTACAAGAGCATTTGATTTGCAATAGGTTTTTGTCTGGTTATATTCATTGAGTTTGTCATGGTGAGACTTCATTATCCGCTTGTGAGTCTCATTTACCAGAAAGCTCTCAAGAACTTTGAGATCTTAATGTTGAAGAGAGTTTTGGAGTTGAATATGAGAATGAGATTGACTTATCTCAATTTTCTGGTGGAGGGAGTGATGCCAGACAATCCCAAGAAAAGCTAAATGTTGAAGCAACTAAGTTTTATAAGTTATTAGATGATTTAAACCAAGAATTGTACTCGGATTCAAAAAAATGTCTAGATTGTCTGTCATCTTAGAGTTGTTTCAAATAAAGGTTTTTGGTGGGATGAGTAATGAATTCAATTTGCTCCTTTCACTAATGAAAAGGATACTTCTTGAGGCTGAAAGTTTGCCTAATTCCTAGTGAAACTAAGAACATGATTAAAAAATTAGGTCTTGGGTATGACAAGATTCATGCTTGTCCAAATGCTTGTCTGTTGTACCTTGATGAGAGAGCAAATGAAGAGTCGTGTTACGTGTGTGCTTCTAAGTGGTGCAATGTGATAATGATGATTTGGAGGTGGTTTTAGTGGTAAAAAGAAGAAACCCATGAAGGTGTTACGTCATTTTCCCTTGAAACTTAGACTTCAAAAATTCATGTCTCAAAAATAGCTTCTGCTATGTCATGGTATGATAAGGGTCGTAAGAAAGATGGAAAATTGAGGCATCTAGCTGACTCTCTTGCTTGGAAATCTTTTGATTTGCATATCTGATTTTGCTCAGACCCTCATAATGTGAGGCAGGCTTGACTAGATTTAATTCATTTAGAACAAAAACAATAAGTATAGTGTTTGGCCTGTTATAGTGATACCATAACTTGCCCCTTTAGTTGTCCATAAAGAGCAAGTTTTATTCTTTCTTTAGTGATTGGGTAAGAGTGGATTGGAAATGATATTGATGTTTACTTACAACCTTTAGTAAAGAGTTAAAAGAACTGTGGGAGTTGGGTAAACACCTTTGATGCTTTTGTTGAAGAGAATTTTCAATTACATGCTACATTAATGACAATAAATGACTTTCCAGCATATGGGGATTTGTCTGGTTGGAATGTTAAAAGTCATTTGCATGTCCTCATTGTTTGAAGACACATGTTATTTATGGCTACATCATGGGGGTAAATATTGTTTCATGGGTCATCGTCGGTTGAATTTCATGATTGATTCCTCTTTAATGGCACTCAAGAATTAAGGGTTGCCCAATTTCACCTTCAGGAAGTGTGGTTTTAAGTCAAATAGATAACATTAATGTTACTTTTGGAAAGAAAAATCCAGTTCATTTGATACTGGAAAAATAAGAGCATTTTTTTAGTTTGCCATATTGGGATTACAATTTGTTACGTCACAATCTAGATGTGATGCATGTCGAGAAAAATGTGTGAGATAATATTTTGGGGACTTTATTAAATATTGATAGGAAGACTAAGGATAATTTGAAGGCTTGTCTAGACTTACAAACAATGGGTATAAGGAAAGAGCTACATCCAAGGGAAGATAAGGATGGTAGACTTCATATAATCTCCCAACGTGTCAGTCTCAAAGATCGCAAAATTCTTCCTTTGAAAAGTCACAACAACAAACTTTTTAATTTGAATACCCCAATGCCGTATGTATCAAAATTACTTTTTCAAAACTTTTATTTTCCTCAATTGTAAATTGAAATTAATTGCATGCAACTAACCTTCAATCTTTTCTATTTCTTATCCCAAAATGTTTACTTTCACCACAAGATTAGTAATTCACTTTGATACCAATGTTGAAATCAAAAATTTCAAAATAATTCCTTGTAATCACGCAATGGAAGTTGTTAAGCCCAAAATGTTCACTGGGTCCAAGGCAAGACCCACATGGCTAGCAGCCCAATCTACCATCAGCAACCCTCAGCCGCAGGGCTAACGGCCCAAGGCCCAGGGCAGATGGCTGCTATCAACCTTGTAAGCCCTTAGGAATACACTCTCCCCAAGAGTCTGATTACCTCAGACACACTCTCCCAGTCTACTGATATTGCTTAACAAGGTTAACTTTGGACACCTAACAGCCTAAGCATAAGCTAAAAGGGACTTACCACTAGATATTTGCTTTCGAACAATAAAATCAACACCAAACATAATCTAGCATCAAACAGATTTTTTTAAACAAAGAAAAACAAAAAATATACCTCCTTATTACTCCCAACAAGACATATGATTGGCTCTTCAGTTGCTTCAACTCGAAAAAAATTTTCCAATACTAATTTACATTAAAGTGAAATGGCATGTTAAGAACCTCAATATTCAGATGTACTGTGTAGCCTTTATTACCATGGATGGGCTTTATACTGACTAATGAACAAGTTACAAGACCAGAACATGTAGGACAAAAAAAAAAGTCACATGAAATTTTTCTTGTGGCTTCTGTTTATATCAAAAAAGCAATCTATAAGGAAACCAAGTGCTTAAAAACAAGCCTGCTGATACAAATCGAGCAAATGGAAGGGAATACGCAATATGCCTAACCAATAACCAGTCATAGGCTCATCAAGCTCTCAACAAACTTAGTAAAGGAAATCAAGGGACACTAGAAATGATCAACCACAATGAACCAAAAAGAGAGAATCCAAACAAAACAACATAAGTAGTAATCTTTTTCCTTCCTTTCTTGTTTTCTTAATTCCCAAACAAAAAATTTAAACTGAACAAGACTACAAATTCTCTTATTAATTGTCTTCAATTAATAAGTATCTTGAATCTGTGGTAACTACTTTTCTTTTCAATTCAATTTCATTCTGGTACTTACTACTTGATTTATGATATTGAGATGTCATTTGATCTATGGATTATGTTCTGTTAGTTTTGATGCTTGAATGAGTGTTCAAAGCGTCTTTTTACAAAGCATGACAGCATACAGTTGGTTTTCTCCCTGAATGATGAGTTGAGAGTACCTGAAAATAGTTTCTACTATCTACTATGTTTGCTTCTCTCTATAATTGTATGTACAAAATCAATAAGCAGAGAAAGAAGAGAGAATTTGTATTTTTTTATGTTGATCCCAAACCTGACATCCGATTGCATAGAGTTTATCGAATCTATAGAACAGATTTTGGAGGAGAGGAAGATGAACCAGACTCTTTTATAAGTATGATTGCAACTTTTCTACTTTATTTTTATTTTTTTCTACTGATTTATTCCTCTTTTATGCAAGTTTGCTTCACCAGACATTAGGGGAAAGAGTAGAACTATTCAAAATTGTGAAATTGTAACACGAGATACTAAAGATACTGAACAAGATGCTCCTTAGCAAACTTCATTCTCTCAACAAAGCAAGAAGTGTCGTACTCGTGGTCGTAACAAGATGGTCAATGTGTGGAATTTTCCACCCGGAAAACAAATTAAAGTATGTTTTAACAAGAAAGGTCAGCCAATTAGATGTGAAGCCCGCATGTTAGCTTCTTGTCTTGGGATCTTAGCAAGAAATGGCTATTTATGCCTTTTGGGATACAAGACTTAAAGGGATGTGCCTCAAATGTTCAAGATGGACTCCTTGAACCATATCAAGGTTTTTTCTTTTATTATTCGAATTATTAATTTGTTTATAGGAAGTTTTCTTGTTTTGAATAGATATTTGATTAATTTTTTTTCTGTGTAGGAAAAATTTGTGTTTCTTGAACATCATAGTGGTTGGATCTTAAAGTCTTTGGGAAAAATATAGAGGGATTACAAGGCTGAGCTAAAAGCTAAATACTTCCACTCCTACAATGAAGAGGAGTTGCTGTGAAATAAACCTTCAGATGTTCTAAGAGATCAATAGGCAACTCTTGTAGCATACTGGCTTTCATCTGAAGAGAAGGTAAGGTTTACATAACAAATTTGCTTAATTCTATCAAATGCATGCTAATGTGGTATTACTTTAACTGCAAGTTTATTATTTTCTTTGTTTGTGAATGATGTAGACTCTTGCCAAGTTAAATAGAGACCGACGAGCCAAACAAGCCATTGGATCTTAAAGTCTTTGGGAAAAATATAGAGGGATTACAAGGCTGAGCTAAAAGCTAAATACTTCCACTCCTACAATGAAGAGGAGTTGCTGTGAAATAAACCTTCAGATGTTCTAAGAGATCAATAGGCAACTCTTGTAGCATACTGGCTTTCATCTGAAGAGAAGGTAAGGTTTACATAACAAATTTGCTTAATTCTATCAAATGCATGCTAATGTGGTATTACTTTAACTGCAAGTTTATTATTTTCTTTGTTTGTGAATGATGTAGACTCTTGCCAAGTTAAATAGAGACCGACGAGCCAAACAAGCCATGCTTTACACTACATGCTTAAAGAGTTTTGCTTCTTTTGTGGACGAAAAGGTATGTTTTAATTTTAAGTTACCTAAGTAGTCAAGTTTTGATAAAAATACCTAAATCTCAACCTTGTTTTCAACAAGTTCTGATTTTTCTCCTTCTATTTATCCTTGCTCCTTAGTACTATATTAATTTAAAATAAAGATGTTTTGTGATAATAAAAGCAAAGTGGTGGTGTGGAGCCAAATAGGATAGAACTACTTGTGATGACTCGTCAATGTAAAGATGGAAGTTTTGTGGATGATTCTGCTGCACAAGCTGTTGTAAGTGGATGCTTGACTTTTTTATGAATTCCTAAGTTGGTTTTGAGATTTTCAAAGGGCATTTGCGGAAGCTGTTTTGAGCTGTAAAATTTATGATTGTGATTTTTATACTTATTTCTCGATTTCTGTTCTTAACAAATGTTTTAGTTCTTGAAAATTACATTTTGTTTGGTTAAGATAATACATAATTTGTTCCACATTATTAGGATTATATTGTGTCAAAAAGGTGAACAATGATATTTTAGTTATTAATGTGTCTATAAAGCATGTACATGTGATTGATGAGATGGAAAATGGAGGTGAGAGAATTAATAATGAATAAGGAGACATTGGAAGAGGGTGGGAGGGAATTAGATAATAGAGGTATGATACTAGAAGTAATGTGACTTATGATAGTGCTGTTAATGTGATTTTGGTTTGTAACATATGGCTCAATGAAAATTTTAAGTGGTGTTATTCAGCTGTTAATGGTAGGTCAGGAGGGCTATTAATTGTTTGGGACAAGGAATGTTTTGAGATGAATACAGTATTAGTTAGGATTAATATGCCGGTGGTGGTTGGTTGTGGGGCAGGATAATTTTTTATTGTGTTGTGTGTAATGTTTATGCTCCATGTAACAGGGAAGCAGAAAAGAACTTTTGGGATAAAATCATTGTATGTAAGAATTAATGGGTGGGAATTGGTAGCGGTGTGTTAAAGATCGAAGTGTTGGTTTTTTAAAGGCCATGTTCATCTGTTGGTAGGTTCCTTAGATTTGTTTCTGCTGTTTACAGTGCTAATTATTTTTTGGTATTCTATTTGTCGAGTGCTATGTGGGTTAACTGATTGAGCTATGAAAGAGAGGAATGAATAAAAGTGTTGAGTTTAAAAGTTTAAAAGTGTTGAGTTTGGTGTCCCATGTGTTGTGTAACATCCCGTTACCACATTTTACACGTATTTTTATACAATTTTACCGGTTGGGCTGTCTGCAATGCCATTAACATTCAACAATGACAGTGATAAATGTTAAACATTTATTTAAAATATGAAAATTCTTTTCATTATTCCTTATATCCAACATCCCTTATTATCTTATTTCACTAAAGTAGTACTGTATACTTATGTCTAAAATGTAAAAAAGAAGAGACTGTACCTGTCATGTTTAACATATTTTGCCCCAGCTCTTTATATGTAGCTATATCCATCTTGGAGCTAATTTTCTAACTCCGTGTCTTTTATCTGTGGAGTTAAAACAAAGGGGTGAGCAATTCATATGCTCAGTAAATGAAACATATGCTTCTTTATAAAACCAAAACTATATACCACAAACTATTTCGTTTTTCCTAAAATCATATCGATAGGAAAACAGTGGATATAGCAAACAACACTCTCAATAAATCATTCAAATACTTTGCTCAACCGTTTACCAAAAAATGAATTAAACAGTAAATAGGATTTAGCAAATCCTTTTAGTAAACATAAATCAACAAGTTGAGACTAGGCATCACCCTACGAGTAAATCAAGCTATCATCGTTCCCTCTCTCCCTTACGAGAACGGAATCTACCGTTATTGGGGTGCACCCGTAGGCCATCGCCCCTCACGGCTATATCTGATAGATCTATGGTCATAATCTATAGGTGGTCCTCAGGTCCACTTGCCGGTGACCTCGAGACCGCTGATTACTTGGCGGGTCCATCAGCCTCATAACTCATAACAATGCATGAAACTAGGGGCCTAAAGTCTCAAAATCACTTTATATTTCATGAAAACTTTTAAGGAATTATTTCATATATTCATCATTTTCTCAAAATGATTTTCTTTCCAAAAAGGTTTTAAAAACAGCCTGCAATCTCACTGAATTCCGTATGAGAAAGGCCTGGGTTAACTGGCTCGTCATGGCTAATTCGCCATGGTCAACTCGCCCATTAGTCAACTCGCATGAAAATGGTTTCATATTTTCTATTTGCAAAGCTATTTAAAATAGTTCATTTTTTGTTGAAAAAAAATTTAGAAAAGAGAAACCTGTTCGCCATGGTCAGCTCGCCCATCCGGCTCGCCCATGGTCATTCGTAAATGCGGCGAACTAGTGTTCGCCCGCCAACCTTAGACTTTAAAAACAAATTTCAACAGGTAAACTGGCTCGCCCTCAGTGGCGCGCCCACAACTTTCTTAACAAAGGGGTCGCCCTCCCCAAATGCATTATAAGAGGGTCACTCGCCCAAGGCGAAATAAAAGGGTTCTTTGCCCAAAATGATAAAAGATTTAGCTCGCCCGCCATAACAGTTCGCCCAACATTGAAAAAAAACAAGGGCTCGCCCGCCCTGTACAAATTCGCCCAAAACAACATAAAATGTTTGTTCGCCCAAAATATTATAAAGGTTGGCTCGCCCGCCAATACAAGTTCGCCCAGAAATATCAAAAGAGTCGACTTAGTAGCTCACCCAATATCAAATAAATTTCTCAAACAATGCATGTCATAAATCAAAACAATTTCTCAATATTTTCATAAAACTTAACTCCACAGGACATGTATTCACTTCACATACATCTCCCTTACCTGGTTCAATGAAACCTTGCTTCGCGTTGCTTCCTGCTCGCCAATAGCCATTCCCAATTCCCGGCTGCAAAATAATTTATAATTTCCATTAATATTTTCCTTATATATATTTCCATCATTTGGGCGAGACTTGAGATAAATCAATCAGCTCGCCCATAAATATCCTACTAGCTCGCCAAACAGAGCTCTTAGTAGCTCGCCCAACCGAGCTCGCCATTCATCAAATGGCTTACACGTGAGAGCTCGCCCGCCATCACTCAACACTAATACATTAGGGGGTTCGCCCAACATTCACTTCGCCAGGCCTTTATTGGCTTAAATGTTGGAGTTCGCCCACTATCAATTCGCCATTGCCTATGGTTTAAACTAACATGTGGCGACCTCGCCACTACCACACTCTATGACTTAGCTCGCCCATGATGGCTGAGCTCGCCCATGAATTATACTGGCGTTGGGCGACCTCGCCCACTTGAACAACAACTATTAACATGGCGAGTTCAGTTATTTCCTACCAGCCCTATTGGCGATCTCTATTATTCAACATGGGCGATCACCATAGTCGCCATTCTCATCAATTTTTCACCATTTCCACTACTTTTCTTATTTATTCTCGATTGTTTTCTAGTTTCTTTTAATGATTTTTCCATCATCCTTCTATAATTTTAACCTAGTTTCTTTTATTCATCATTTACTTCAAGATATGAAGTTATTCTATTTCCATGATCTATCAAGAATAAATTAAAAACGAGATTATAATCATCCTCCTCATGCTCAAAATCACAGAAATATATCATTCAATCTAAAAAACCATTAAATCTCACCTGAATCAACTGCACTTTCAGAACAAATCACTTTGTGTCTCATGTTGGCCTTACTTTGCTTATTCCTTTAGCTCATCAACCATTGAGGAAAGGTTTTGTAAGCTGGTTTACTTGCTTAACCAACTTAAGGGTGAAGTTTAACAAATCAAGCATGGTGGAAATGGGAGGAAATCAGAGCATAAACTTGCAGTTGCATAGCTTTCGGGAAGAAGATGAAGTTTGCTAAGCCGATCTTCCTCAAATGTTTCTTCTTATATAGTCATGCTAATCCAATCAGAGCTCATCACTTGGCCTTATCCCATTTCCTTCATTTATTTCACGTCTTTCATGCATTTAATGCATGAAGAAAAACTGCAGCTCAAGATGGCGTGAAAGTCTCCCTTCCACACGCCTTTTCTGCTTCTATTGACTTTGTTTTACTCCTCAACCAATAAGGATAATTCCTTTATTGACTTTACATCCTATCTATTAATTATCTCCAACCGTATCACTTACAAAGTCAATTTTGGCTGCAATGGTCACATGCTGATTCCAGTTCCAGTTCACCTATTCAATCTGAAATCTCAGCTCACCAATCTCTATTTCAGTTCGCCAACATTCTCAGGCTTGCCTATGCAAATATTCAAGCTCGCCTCTGCATGCGCCTGAGTATCGCCAGTTTGTCTTGATTCATACTACAATTGGCGATCATTATGTTTCTTTTCCAGTTTATTCAATATATATAGGCGATTACATGTCCTCGCCCATTCGAGCGATCGTCCCAACAACTCCTTGGCGAACTCATTGGCCAATAAGGCCATTAATCATATTCGCCCACACATGATTTCACCGAAATTGCTCCATTCTCAACTCAAGTTAAGGAGCTTTTCACACGAGCGAAAATCAATATTCAATATTTATTTAATTTCCATTATCAATTTTATGAAATTAGAGTCTGTAGTAGTGTAGAATCGGATTTTACATTTTCTCTCCACCTTAAGAAATTTGGTCCTTCAAATTTCAACCATACCTATCAGTGTGAAAACTCTGTATATTTCTTACACATAAGGCATTCTAATTCCCAGATAGCCTTATCCTTAGTATTTTACTGCCAGAGCACTTTAGCTATTAGAATAATCTTAGATTACAACACTTTATCCTTCTATCCAAAATCCGTATCGATTTCTCAACGTAATTCATGTCCTCTCTAATATCTAGGACTCAAGTCGAATCACGTGAGAAGAATATGGATAGTACTTTCTCATTATTGAGACAAAAATACGTTATGCATTCCAGGCAACTTGGAAGGTAGTGCACATCTCTCCCACGATCTAAGATTTCCAAAGATCTCATGCCTCGAGAACTCAATTTTCCTCTCATTATGCCTCTAAATAGTGAGGCCTTAATATACATAATCTCTTGTTTATATCAAGAAGTCTATTCGACCAAGTCGAAAATGACTCTCGATCTCTGATCTTCTCATGCTATCGTGGATTATATTGTCTGCTAAATAAACTCTTTAAGGTGCTATGCCTATACTCTCCTTTGGCCATTATCATAAGCAAACTCTGCCAGGGTAGAGAGTTATCCTAGGAGCCTGTAAAATCAACTGCACATGCTCACACCATATCCTCGAGCGTCCATCTCATACGCTCGGACTGTCTCTCAGTCTGCGGATGAACTGCGGTGCAAAACTCAATCGGGATCCCATAACTTCCTGAAATCTCTCTCAACATTGAGATACAAAGCGGGACTCCCTATCAAATGTGATGCTCACTAGAACACTGTATAACCTCACCATTTCCCTGACATATAACTCAGCCAAGGCACAAATTAGTTCAATAAATTCCATAATAAATGAATAAGCAGACTCAATCAATTTATCCATAACTATCCAGATAGCATTTTACCCTTTTGTAGGTAATTCACTTATTTCCACTTACTTTAGGAAGTATCACCAATATAGGTATTTTTCTTCCTTATCACATTTTCAACTTTTAGTAAATTTCGTCTCTAAGTTGAGATCACGAATATCTCTTTATACTCTATCTTGTCTTTAAAAGTCATGTCCGTCTCTTTAGGCCATCAACAATCATCCCTTTGGTGCTTTCTCACGCCCCAGGTTCACTCTTTCAAGTAAGTCGGCGACCACATAGTTCGCCCATTTCTCTCAACATATTATCCGCTATTAGGCGATCACCCCACTCGTGAGTCGCCATCCCGGATTTTATTCAAGGATCTTGAAGAATTTGGGCTTCTTCTCTCTCAACCATTTTATACTCCCTGAAATCTTTTATCATCCTTGGGAGTTAGCAAATTTTCACTTCTTTTACATAGTAACTCATTCATACTACTTATCACTTATCATCTCATTCGGTGCTAAGTCGATAATAATTTTGGTGACTATCATATAGATAATTTTTTTTTATTAATCGTATGTAATTGTCCCAGTAATCTCGTAAATAAAACGCACTCGCTCTCAATATATCCCAGAGCGTCTACATAATGCGCTCGGATATCTATATCAATTAGAGGCGGTGCTAACAATAAAATTTGGAATCCCAAAGCCTCTTGCTATTCTCTCAAAGCATATGGCAAATCAGGGATCCCCATCACAAGTACTCACTCACTGGAACTTCACATACGTTCTCACTGTTTCACGAATATTTATCGACTATAGCACTCAAGACATCTCAAACATGATGATGAATAAGTGAAATAATTTGGTTACTCAATCCATACTCACTACTATAACCTCATGATTCTTTCGAATTCTCTACCATTCCACCGTGATTATTTCATGATTATACTATGACGGCCCTTCTTTTGCAGACCTTTATACTAACCATTGATTACGTCTTAGGTAATCATTTTCCTCGATAACTTCTTTTATATCAAGTTATCATTTTATCTTTTATTCTCCTATACATGTAATGTCATTACTTGGAGAATATCTTTGAAAGTATAATTTCCTCACAATCCATTTTTGAAATTGAATTGTTATCATCATTCAGATTTCATCACCACTTTACTTAAATAATTTCACATTTCTAATATGTACATATATATACATATGTACATCCTTTTTCAGAATTAACAATACTTCTTGTATCTGCTCTTCTGAGGATAGTAAACTTCATCTGTACAAATCTGGCGTGTTATTAATTTTAGCCATAACCACATGATGATCAAACGAAGTCACATTTATTCACATACTTGGGAACTACCTCACAACTTGTGTTCCCTAGTCATCATATGACTTGTCTCTTAAGACAATTTTATTCTTTTACATTCATTAACACAGTTGTTTTCCCACTTAATATAGTATTTTACTATTACCATCTTGTAACCATTTCAAATACTATACTCATACATACCCATTCACTTCCACTTTCTCACAGGTATACATCACATCAGTAAGGTGACGAATTCCACAAATTCCTCAACAAATCATTTACGCCATACGGATACCTCATAGATTTTATACCTCAATCACCACACTTTAATCTCACTTAAATAGTGAGATCCTTTACTCATACAACTTCAATGCCCACTTAATCATTTGAGACCTACCGTCTCTACTGTATATAGTTCAATTAGAACTCATATTCACTGACTTAACAGTAAGGTTTTCCATTCTTAAAAGTTTGTGACGTTATTCAACGATATTGCTTATATCAATATACATATTTATTCTCTTAAAAGCATCCTAGTTGGCTCTAGGCACACAAATAGGAAGGATACTACAGTCGGCTAGGGATCCAGATAGAATATGATAGGTATTTTAGAATACCATACTTGTTTTGGAACCTAGAAGCAACTGTAGAGAGTACTAATCCCATTGTTTTTCAAAACGATATATTTTCGTTTTCACCAGTTATGCCAAAACAGTTGATTTCTCTATTCATCAATCTCTTGAGTAATTTCTCAAGTTCTTCTAATTCACTGGTAAGAGCTTACAAATAGATTTCATGTTGTGAATCGAGTCAACAATCTCTCGAATCCACGTTATACCCAAAAGTTTACTTAGAATTTCATCCCATAAATTCTAATTCACAACTAATACTGTCTTGGATGTCTCATTATTTACATTCAGCCAAATCCATATATATATATATATATATATATATATCCTCCAAACACACACACACATATATATATATATATTTTCAAGTCATTTCACATGTATTTCACAATATTTCGGTTCTATGGATATCGTAACGGACCAGCCCAACCGACCATGGCAACCCTTTTTTGGGCCCATCGACAACGATTGCTGTGACAATGCTACTCATCTATACTGTCCTCTTTGGCGAACACATCGACACCCCGGTCCTTCCAACCGTGCTCGAGCTCGCCCACCTCAAAGTTTTCTTTCTCATCCGCAATGACTCAAGCATTTGACTTCTTCAAATGTCAAGTTACTACTATTATTATCATTGATTTTAAATCATTGATCACACAGTTCACCTTTTTAGTTCACACTTTATAAATATATAACTTTTCAAAAATCCCTAACCAATATAGCTCATGTTTTACTTCAATTCAGACCCCAATATCCACAACAGGACCAACTATCTTGCGACCTCTCATAGCATATACTTCGGGTTGCCTTACTTATTCATATATCAGTGGGGTCCACAGTAGGGATCATCCTTTACACCATCAGATACTATTTCACCATCAATTTCATGCTAAATCCATTTAGTCATTTGGGATTCAGAGAAAGCATTTCAATATAGAGGTATGTTTATAAATTCTCCTTTAATTCTATCTCTTCGATATACCTCAAACATGCGATCTTAGGGCTTATACATTAATATTATCCTTTTTCATTTTAATTCTCATCATTTTAGGATCTTTCCTGGTGGGGTCCTCACCGAGTTCCTCACTGCACCTTATCGAATAGACCCGACATTATGATGATAAGATCGCCTATCTCATCCAAAATTCCCGGATTACAATCTCTATTTATAATTCTTAGTTCATCAACTTTCATTACGTTTAAACATATATCTCAATTTACAGTCACTTAACTCCTCTATACATTCAGACTATACAGTACTACAGAGGATGTTAACCTTTTTCAACACTTTCCATGCTAAAGGCGTCAACAGACATTAGACCAACCCAAGCTCTGATACCATTAAATCTGTAACATCCCGTTACCATATTTTACACGTATTTTTATACAATTTTACCGGTTGGGCTGTCTGCGATGCCATTAACATTCAACAATGATAGTGATAAATGTTAAACATTTATTTAGAATATGAAAATTCTTTTCATTATTTCTTATATCCAACATCCCCTATTGTCTTATTTCACTAAAGTAGTACTGTATACTTATGTCTGAAATGTAAAAGAGAAGAGACTGTACCTGTCATGTTTAACATATTTTGCCCCAGCGCTTTATATGTAGCTACATCCATCTTGGAGCTAATTTTCTAACTCCGTGTCTTTTATCTGTGGAGTTAAAACAAAGAGGTGAGCGATTAATACGCTCAGTAAAGGAAACATATGCTGCTTTATAAAACCAAAACTATATACCACAAACTATTTCGTTTTTCCTAAAATCATATCGATAGTAAAACAGTGGATATAGCAAACAACACTCTCAATAAATCATTCAAATACTTTGCTCAACCGTTTACCAAAAAATGAATTAAACAGTAAATAGGATTTAGCAAATCCTTTTAGTAAACATAAATCAACAAGTTGAGACTAGGCATCACCCTACGAGTAAATCATGCTATCATCGTTCCCCTCCCCCTTGCGAGAACGGAATCTACTGTTATTGGGGTGCACCCGTAGGCCATCGCCCCTCACGGCTATATCTGATAGATCTATGGCCATAATCTATAGGTGGTCCTCGGGTCCACTTGTTAGGTGACCTCGAGACCGCTGATGACTTGGCGGGTCCATCAGCCTCATAACTCATAACAATGCATGAAACTAGGGGCCTAAAGTCTCAAAATCACTTTATATTTCATGAAAACCTTTAAGGAATTATTTCATATATTCATCATTTTCTAAAAATGATTTTCTTTCCAAAAAGGTTTTAAAAACAGCCTGCAATCTCACTGAATTCCGTGTGAGAAAGGCCCGGGTTAACTGGCTCGCCATGGCTAATTTACCATGGTTAACTCGCCCATTAGTCAACTCGCCCGAAAATGGTTTCATATTTTCTATTTTCAAAGCTATTTAAAATAGTTCATTTTTCGTTGAAAAAAAATTTAGAAAAGAGAAACCTGTTCGCCATGGTTAGCTCGCCCATTCGGCTCGCCCATGGTCATTCGTAAATGCGGCGAACTGCCAACCTTAGACTTTAAAAACAAATTTCAACAGGTAAACTGGCTCGCCCTTAGTGGCTCGCCCACAACTTTCTTAACAAAGGGGTCGCCCACCCCAAATGCATTATAAAAAGGTCACTCGCCCAAGGCGAAATAAAAGGGTTCTTTGCCCAAAATGATAAAAGATTTGGCTCGCCCGCCATAATAGTTCGCCCAACATTGAAAAAAAACAAAGGCTCGCCCACCCTGTACAAATTCGCCCAAAACAATATAAAATGTTTGTTCACCCAAAATATTATAAAGGTTGGCTCGCCCACCAATACAAGTTCGCCCAGAAATATCAAAAGAGTCAACTTAGTAGCTCACCCAATATCAAATAAATTTCTCAAACAATGCATGTCATAAATCAAAACAATTTCTCAATATTTTCATAAAACTTAACTCCACAGGACATGCATTCACTTCACATACATCTCCCTTACCTGGTTCAACGAAACCTTGCTTCGCCTTGCTTCCTGCTCGCCAATAGCCATTCCCAATCCCCGGCTGCAAAATAATTTATAATTTCCATTAATATTTTCCATATATATATATTTCCATCATTTGGGCGAGACTTGAGATAAATCAATCAGCTCGCCCATAAATATCCTACTAGCTCGCCAAACAGAGCTCTTAGTAGCTCGCCCAACCGAGCTCGCCATTCATCAAATGGCTTACACGTGAGAGCTTGCCCGCCATCACTCAACACTAATACATTAGGGGGTTCGCCCAACATTCACTTCGCCAGGCCTTTATTGGCTTAAATGTTGGAGTTCGCCCACTATCAATTCGCCATTGCCTATGGTTTAAACTAACATGTGGCGACCTCGCCACTACCACACTCCATGACTTAGCTCGCCCATGATGGCGAGCTCGCCCATGAATTAAACTGGCGTTGGGCGACCTCGCCCACTTGAACAACAACTATTAACATGGCGAGTTCAGTTATTTCCTACCAGCCCTATTGGCGATCTCTATTATTCAACATGGGCGATCACCATAGTCGCCATTCTCATCAATTTTTCACCATTTCCACTACTTTTCTTATTTATTCTCGATTGTTTTCTAGTTACTTTTAATGATTTTTCCATCATCCTTCTATAATTTCAACCCAGTTTCTTTTATTCATCATTTACTTCAAGATATGAAGTTATTCTATTTCCATGATCTATCAAGAATAAATTAAAAACGAGATTATAATCATCCTCCTCATGCTCAAAATCACAGAAATATATCATTCAATCTCAAAAACCATTAAATCTCACCTGAATCAATTGCACTTTCAGAACAAATCACTTTGTGTCTCATGTTGGCCTTACTTTGCTTATTCCTTTAGCTCATCAACCATTGAGGAAAGGTTTTGTAAGCTGGTTTACTTGCTTAACCAACTTAAGGGTGAAGTTTAACAAATCAAGCATGGTGGAAATGGGAGGAAATCAGAGCATAAACTTGCAGTTGCATAGCTTTCGGGAAGAAGATGAAGTTTGCTAAGTCGATCTTCCTCAAATGTTTCTTCTTATATAGTCATGCTAATCCAATCAGAGCTCATCACTTGGCCTTATCCCATTTCCTTCATTTATTTCACGTCTTTCATGCATTTAATGCATGAAGAAAAACTGCAGCTCAAGATGGCGTGAAAGTCTCCCTTCCACACGCCTTTTCTGCTTCTATTGACTTTGTTTTACTCCTCAACCAATAAGGATAATTCCTTTATTGACTTTACATCCTATCTATTAATTGTCTCCAACCGTATCACTTACAAAGTCAATTTTGGCTGCAATGGTCACATGTTGATTCCAGTTCCAGTTCGCCTATTCAATCTGAAATCTCAGCTCGCCAATCTCTATTTCAGGTCGCCAACATTCTCAGGCTTGCCTATGCAAATATTCAAGCTCGCCTCTGCATGCGCCTGAGTATCGTCAGTTTGTCTTGATTCATACTACAATTGGCGATCACTATGTTTCTTTTCCAGTTTATTCGATATATATAGGCGATTACATGTCCTCGCCCATTCGAGCGATCATCCCAACAACTCCTTGGCGAACTCATTGGCCAATAAGGCCATTAATCATACTCGCCCACACATGATTTCACCGAAATTGCTCCATTCTCAACTCAAGTTAAGGAGCTTTTCACACGAGCGAAAATCAATATTCAGTATTTATTTAATTTTCATTATCAATTTTATGAAATTAGAGTCTGTAGTAGTGTAGAATCGGATCTTATAATGTGTATTTGATTTGCTGGTAGGATTCGTGGAATTATTTTGGTGTTTTTTGTTCTATTTATTTTTCTATTGAGATTTCTGTTGATGATTGCTGATTTGGATTGCCTTGTGTATGGCGTTTTTGGTTATCTTAAATGGTCAAGTGGATAGTTTTGAAGTTGTTGGCTTGTTGCATGAGAGATGTTCGATATTTGACCAAAATGAAGCATAAAGAATGCAGTGGTTGTTTTTCTTGAGTGAATTTGAAATGCAGTTGGGCAATGATCGTTCTGCTTATCCCTCTTGTTGGGGCTTGATAAAAGATGTTGCTTGAGAAAAATGAAACACAAACTATTTTTTACATCAGCTTTTTTTTTATTAATTTGCATTACCTACTATCAAAAACAATTTCTTACAACTTTTGCTCTCTTTATCAGGGTAGTGATTACATCAACTTTTATTTTTTTATGTATTGCCTAATGGTTGTTTTGGTTGAGTCTTTTATCGGAGAAGTTAAAGGAGGTGCTATCCCAACGTTTTAGCAACTTGGAGCAATCGCGAGCATCAACTTCTTCAGTCAATGAGGTTTTTGTTGAAGTGATGGAGAAGAAACATCCTGATCATGTATGGGTATTGGGATTAGGCTCTACACCCACAGAGATATAAGGTTTGTCTTCCCATCACTTCAAAGCAATGAATGATAGAGATGAAGAAGTTCTCAAGCTACAAGAGAAGCTAGACGCTATGACTAATAAAGTTTCCACCTTGGAGGAAAAGGCAGCTACAATGTCTGAGCTAGAAGAAAAAGTTTCTAAGGTGGATGAACTTGAGGCGACATTAGCAACACTTAGAAAGGTTAATGTTGAGCTAGTTAAATTTGCGAATACCATGCCAAGGAGATTTTCACATGTGCCAAGCATGGACATCAGCTTAGCTTCCCTTACAGTTGGCAGCAGACAGATAAAAACCACATTTATTTATATATGTTTGTTTTATATCAGCATAATTCCAGTTTGCTTGCCTTTCTATTTGGATCATGTTCATTGTCAAAGATGAGTACAAATCGTTGCTTTCATGTTGGAGTTTGGCTACACCATGCTACAATTTACATTCTCCTTGTCTATTTCACTTGTTTCTGATTTCAAATCTGTTGTTGTTGCTACTTTTGTGAATATATGCTTTGAATTTGAGTTAATTCTGGTTTGTAATGCATCAGAGACATCATCACTATTTTCTTCCTTGGATGCTCCATTTGCTTCATGGACTTGTAAATCATCAACATTCTTGTACTCACTGAACTCATGCTGCTTCTCGATCTCATTTTCCAGTGATTGTCCAACTAATGAATAAGCAACTTGTAAATCATCAGCATTCTTGTTTGAAATCTCAGCTTTATATCAAAAATGAAAAGAAAAATGTAGAATAAAAATTGAAAATACTAAATAGTTTTGACCCGTACCCATGCCTTTGTCTATAGGATGGTGATAACAGTTAAAAGGTTTCATTTTCTCTTATTATAGGTTTCAAATGCATCTAGTTCGTTTGGGTCACTACATGCAAATACTTAAGTGAAGATGGGAAGCTCCAAGGATAATCGATATACATTTCAGCTAGAAATTTTATGTTTGTATTAGACTTCTAGGAAGTTTGGAAAACTTTTTGGCTGTTGTGATTGGTTCTTGAGGACATTATTAGTTACTTTGTGAAGTTAATTGTTGCTTTAAGGATGATAATTGGTATTTTGATAACTTTTTGGTTATAAGCACTTTGAATTGAACTTTGAGCAAATGAATTTCACAATTCTTAGGAAATTGTTAATGCATGTGAGTGTTACAGTGCAAATAATTCTAGCTTTCTCTTTTTATTAGCGCAATGGACATGAATTAATTGAGTTACCATATAAAGCTTGCTGCCAATGCCTTCATATATACTATTCATGCATTAACAATTATTTTATTAACAAAAAATTGCATTAACAATTTATTAACTTGCATAAAAAAATTGAATTAAGAATTAAAATCATTTTATTATCCTATTAGTGAACAATGGCATTAACACAAAGAATTAATCAAACTTTTAAATTTAAAATAAAACTTAATAAATATAAGAATTTTAAATTTCAAATAAGACTTTTACCAACATTTTTATTTATAAATTTAAAATAAAGTTCAATAAATATAAAAAATTTAAATTTCAAATAGGACTTTTCCCAACACTTTAAAGTGCCGATAAAAGCCTTTTATTTTTAAAAGTATTTAAAACTATCGAGAAAAGTCATGCCGTAATTTGTCAAGCCTTTGTCGGCACTGGAGCACATCACCGCCGGCAGACCTTCACCGGCATTCACCTAGCCGGTGGTTAGTTGACCGCCGATAACGTTTTTTAATAGCGGTTAATTTGTCTTTTACGTAAAAGTGATTTGTCCTATAGTGGTTCCTTGTTGTTCTCATCTTATATAAACCTACTGTCCCATATTTATTTGATGCTTGGCTTTTGTTTACCTCTGGGTTCTTCTGCAATGTGAGATCAAATTTATTTATTTTTCATCATTCAGTAAAATGAATCTCAACAACATTAAAGTTCCTAAGATGCCGGGAGGTGGAGCTCTTCCTGCTTTGCTTAAGATTGGAGTCTTTGGTGGGCTTGGCCTCTATGGAATTGCCAACAGTCTTTACTCTTTACAACGTTGACGGAGGGCATCGAGCAATTGTTTTCAATCGTATATTGGGCATCAAAGATAAGGTCGACCTTTTTGAGTAATGTTCTATCGTTGACATGCTTATTAGAAACTCTATGCTGCAATGTCTGCTGTTTATGGATATTATAGCACTTTGTGAAACTTGCATACCTTAACTCTATAAAAGAATCGCTTGGCTTCTTTATGAAATTGACGATCAACTACCCTTGTGCTATCCTTTCTTGAACGACTATATTTTGTTTTTTTCATCCTGCAACTAACATTCTAGCTTACTTTTATTTTTTGGCTTAAGATCTGTTAAGCAATATTTCATGCAGCTTAATGATTTTTTTGCAGGTTTATTCTGAGGGGACACACCTTATGGTTCCATGGTTTGAGAGGCCTATAATCTATGATGTTCGTGCAAGACCTCATCTGGTTGAGAGCACTTCTGTTAGCCGTGATCTTCAGATGGTAAATACTAATTTTCAATTTTCACTGATTATTTCTTTTGCATACAAGAGGTTTGTTTGTCATTTCTTTGTTGCTTAATTTTAACCCCTGAAACATTTATTATATGGCCCCCCTTACCCAAACTTTGTGCAAATTAGTATAGTGAACTCTATAATCTGCAATTTTTAGTCCTAATTACTAATTACTCTTATATTATATATATATATATATATATATATATATATATATATATAGCCAAGCATAATGTTTATAACCTTAAATTATGAGTTTACCTTCTCAATCAATCAAATAAAATGTTAATACTAATATAGTACATTAATATTTACAAAAGCAACAAAATTAAGTAAAAGAAAAATTATTTGCTATATTTTGCATGCAGAATTAATTCTAAACGTAGCTTTCTTTCTTTTTTTGTCCTTTTGATTCATATTTCCTACCAAGCTTTGAATTGCTTAAAAGTTCTGAACTATCTATTTTATTTACGGGTATAATCGAATCGAATAGAGATAATTTAGTACTAAGCTTGAGATTGACTCGAAAACTTGAGGTTCAAAACTTGGCTCAAGCTCGCTCTATTTTTTTTTTAACTAAGCTCGATCTTATTTAGTTTGTGAAACTTGAGCTTGACTTAATAGGTTTGATTTGTTATTTTTTAATTATATATTATAAGAATAAAATAGTAAATTAATAATCAAATATTAAAAATATATATCAAAAAAAGTTTGATTAAGCTTGTGAATTACTCGAGACAGGTTAAGATATTTGAATTTGGCTCAACTCATTATTCAAGTAGCTTAAGCTTGACTCGAAAATAAAAAAATTGAACTTTAGTACTCATCAAGTCAAGTATGAGTAGCTTGACTCATTCATGTCTCTAGTTCTATATTTAAAGAAGTAATTATTTGTTAGATGTTATTTTTCTATTCAATGGTTTATATTGTCATATGGACAATATGAATTACGATATATGAAATTTACATATATATATATATATATATATATATATATATATATATATATATATATATAGTTACTTGTCTACAGAAATGTATACATTTTATTCAATCACACTAATTTATTTGATTTTAGCATACTTTTTATATTCTATTTTCCTTTTTGGTTAATTTTTTTTTTGTACTTCTATGTTTTTGCTTATCTCGGCCCCCCAAAATGATAATGCTGGCTTTCACCCCTGATGATTGAGTATTGAGAGCTCCGGAATGGAGCATGCATGAGGCATTTTTTTGTTTTTTCCCTTTCTTGTTTATGCTACTAGATATATGTTTTTATATGGGTTATATCAGGTGGAAACTTAAAATAGAAAAACATTGCATGAAGTGATTCTATCATTAGAAACTAAAACTGCATCTGAACTATTCTTTGCAGGTGAAAATTGGGCTTCGAGTTCTCACTCGCCCTAGGTCTAACCAGTTGACCCTTGGTGAGAACTATAAAGAGAGGGTCCTGCCTTCAGTATTCATGAAACTTTAAAAGCTGTGGTTGCTCAGTACAATGCCAGCCAACTCATTGCTCAGAGAGAGGTAGGTATCCTGCATATTCTTACTTGCAGTTTTGTCTATGTCATGATGTGTGAAGCCAAACTGTTGTTCTTTTAGAATGTTAGTAAGGAAATTCGGAAGATTTTGACTGAAAGGGCCGCTTACTTAAACATTGAACTGGATGATGTGTCCATTACAAGCCTGACTTTTGGGAAGGAATTCACAGCTGCAATTGAGGCCAAACAAGTAGCCGCACAAGAAGCTGAGAAAGCTAAATTTATAGTGGAAAAAGCTGAACAAGACAAGAAAAGTGCTGTTATCCGTGCACAGGTGAGACCATAAAATGGTCCATCCTCACACTGCCTTGGAAGTTATATTTTATAAAGGAATTAAAAACAAATGAAGTAAATAAAGGACCAAAAAAGAGGCCGAGAGGATAAAGTAGTTAAGTTTTTCAATGAAAATAGATGATAAATGCATCTCAAAGGGAGTATATTAGGTTGAAATCCAGTAAAATGTTTAGATCGTTTCTTATAAAACATAGAAGATAACTGCACTCAAATGACTGTCTCAAATGGATTTGTATTTCAGTTTCTACTTGTGCGATAGATTGTTAGATTTCATTTTGCCTTGTATGGGTAGATCATTTTACCCTTTCTAAAGTATTTATCTTTTCTGGCTGTCAGGATGAAGCCAAGAGTGCCCAACTCATTGGTCAAGCTATTGCAGACAATCCTGCATTTATCACTTTGAGGAAAATTGAAGCTTTTAGAGAAATTGCGCATCCAATTTCAAATTCAGCCAACAAAGTCTTCTTGAATTCAAAGGACCTGCTGCTGAACCTTCAGGAGATGAATCTGGAAACCCACCCGAAGTAATCGGGATTTAAGTTGAAAACATAGTTATTGAGTTTTGTTTCTCACTTTGTTAAGTTGAAAACAGTTTATAACACGGTGGTAAGAAACCTGAAGGCTTTTGTCTTCTTATGGAAATTTGAAGGATTAGTGTTCAAACAATACATCTATTAGGTTTAGGGTTGTTTAGTTGAGGTGCAAAGAGATGATGGATATGTTATTATCTTCCTGAGTTGATATTCTTAATTTTTCGGAACTCATTGAAGTGGTAGCAAGAAACCGGGTATTTTTTTTATTGTTCAAATTTAAAGTCCTCTGTACTCTCTAGAAAGGTTGTATCTCTGGTTTAACTCTCAATGGGTACTCCAACAATCCGTATCTAATGGAACCTGTTCGATCTTTTGGATTGTCATCCGATGTTGGATCGAGTTTGTTCGGCAGCAACAGATAGTACCAATGGCAATTTTGAAGCTAAACTAGGAGCTAAATGCTGGAGAGGAACTTAAGAGCAGTAGATAGTGAGATGATAATTGGGGTATTTAGTGTACAGTACTCGCAAAGTTTATGCTTGTTATTTATTATTGATGTAATGCTAGATGATAATCGTTGTTTGTTTTTCTTCTTTCAACTTCCTCTGGAGGCTAGAGGTTTTTCAAGACTCAAGCTCGTTGTACAGTTTTATAGAACACTAATTTTTATTTTATGCGCAAATTACATAGGCACCATATTGCATGTAGTGTTATCAAAAAAAAAAAAATGAATGTAGTATTTATATTTTGGTTAAAGCTAATAAGTTTAAATTAGACTGCAAGTTTATCATATAGATGATTTCTATCTAATAAGTTAAAGTTGCAGAATAAAAAGTGGTGATGGTTAGACCGTACCACAAGTTTTAGTTGAAACTAGTTCAATTAGGCTCTATTAGTAATCAATTAATGAGGATTATAAATGTATTTGAACCTTCACAAAAATATCTCCATTTAATAAATTAATATCCATGAGTAAAAAACATAAAACATAGTGATGCAAATAAATTAAGCTCAATAGCTAAATATACCCTCAACTTTTTACATAAAATAGATATATCAAAATCAGTCTATAAATTTTTATTTTACTAATAAGTAAATCTTCAACCTTTTAAAATTATGCATTTAAGTCGAAATCTGTTAAATGACACAAACTGCAATTTAGATATCCTACACCAAAATTGTAAGATCTGATTCTACACTACTGTAGACCCAAACTTAATAAAATTTGAGAATGTAAATGAAGTAAATATTGAATATTGAGCTGCACTTGGATTAAAAACTCCTTAACTTGAGATGTGCATGGAAAAATGTCGGTAAAATAATGTCTGGGTGAGGATGTCGAGCAGCTCGCCAATGGGCGAGTTAAATTGGCGAACAGAACGCCAATGATGGTGCCGAGGGCGAGTAGGGAGTTCGCCCAAACGGGGCGAGGGCTCCTGATCGCCCATACTGAATGAGAGAAATTAAAAAGCCTTATGAAAGTGTGAAAGGGATTAATGGCAATAGGACAAACAAGGGCCAGCCGAAGTCTTGTGTTGAGAAATTCTTCAGGAATTAATATACTACAAGACAAAAGAAAAGAATGAGATGAAGTCAATGTAAGAAGCTATCAGTGGACTACACGCCACCTTACTTTCTGTACAAATTAGGTGAGATATTTAATGGCAAAGAGGAGCAAGTCAATAATAGTGGCTGCTGGAAGTGGCATGGAAAGGAAGGAGAAAAGAAGAGTAAACAAAGTCAAAAACGTGTATGAAAAAAATGAGCTCTTGTCGCCTTTTTGCTGCACTTTTCTACCCGTTTTAATGCCGTTTCAGATGTTCTTTTGGTGCAATTTTCTTCATGAATTAATGCACTACAAGACGAGGTAATGATGAAGGAAGGGATAGGGAGCAGATGGTGAGTCCTGGTTGGACTAACATGGCTATATAAGGAGGCTTCAAGAGGAAAAAAAACGATGGAAGTAAACTTCTCCTCCTTAAACAACCTTCTCGCCCAATCCTTTGTTTTCTATAAGTTTAACGTTTCTTCCATTTCCTCACGTACATAAGCCATGAAAACTCCATTCTTAATTAGCCAAACCTTTTTCTAATTGTTGAAGAGCTGAGGAATAAGCAAAGTAAAGCTAGTAAGGCAAGGAAAACACTCTGTTGTTGGAAGAGCAACTTAGTTAAGGTGAGTTCCATATTTCTATGGTTCTCTTAATATTTAATGCTGGAATTCTATGTTTTACAACGTAATAAACATAGATATAGTTTGGTTGTTGCTAAATCCTGTTAAAATGTATAAGAAACATAATAGGCGAAGTAATTATCCAACAGCTCGCCAAATAGGCAAGCAAAAGTAGGTACTCGCCCAAAGGATGGGCGAGGATAAGTGAACGCCCAAAAAGACGGGAATGGCGAGGGCTATGATCGCCCAAAATGTAGGGAATTGAGGATTGCCAAAGGGGCGGTAATGATGTAATCGCCCGAGGTGCAATATTAGTGGTCGCCAGTGAGGCGAGTAGGAAAAGAAGAGGTCTCCAAGGGTTAACTTAATTGATAGGCGAGCCCATTTCTGAATGAAAAGCCACGAATGGCAAACTGACATGAAAGAGCAAGGCGAGTTGAGTTGACGTGGGCGAACTCCCATGTTGGGCGAACTCTCAGAAAGGAGCTAATATTCAATGGCGAGCTCTTTGGGCGAATGTCGAACTGAGTCTCGCCAAAGTGCCACTATTATTAGGAAAATATAAATAGTTTTGGAAAATATTCGAAAAAGAAATATTCATAGTTTAAATAAATGCTTTTGCAAACGGGAATTGAGGAAGGCGGGCGACTTCATCAGACGAGGTAAGGGAGATGTGTGTGAAGTGAATGCATGTCCTGTGAAGTTAAAATTTATGAAATTATTGAGAAATTGTTTTGTTTTTTACAGCATTGTTATGAATAATCGTGTGCTTGGGCGAACGGATAATGGCGGGCGAGCCATTTGGCGAGCTCCTTTATTGTATTTGATATCGTGGGCGACTAGCCTTGTGTTCACTATAAATCCGAGCGAGCCACTTGGCGAACCTCTTTTTATGTTGTTTTGGGTTGGGCGATCCCCATTTTCATGATATGGGCGAGTTGGCCATGCAAGGCCATAATGGGCGAGCCACTTGGCGAACCTCTTTTTATGTTGTTTTGGGTCGGGCGATCCCCATTTTCATGATATGGGCGAGTTGGCCATGCAAGGCCATAATGGGCGAGCCACTGGGCGAGCCAGTTTTACGTTTTCGTTAAAAGCAAGACTGGCGGGCGAACACTAGTTCACCGTACCTGGTTTATGAATGTTTTCTCAACTAAAATGAATTATTTTAATATTTTGAAAATAGAAATATGAAACCTTTTATGCTAGGCGAGTTGACAAATTGGCGAGTTGACCAATTAGCGAGTTGATCAATTGGCGAGTTGACCAATTGGCGATTGACTATTGGCGAGCTAACCATGGGCGAATTAGCCATGGGCGAGCCAGTGTAACCCGTGCTTTTCTCACACGGAAAATGTTGAGATTGCGGGCTGTTTTACTATTTTATAAAACCTTTTGGAAATCAAATCATTTTGTGGAGATGATCACATGAGTGAACTAATCTCATAAAGTTTGTTCGTAAGTTATAAAAGTGATTTTTGAGACTTTAGGCCATGAGTTCATGCATTATTATTCCTGTAGTTGCGTGACCTGCCTGGGGCGGTAGCTCGGGTCGATGGACCTATGAGCGCACTTCAGGGCGTCACAGGGCTGATGGACCCGCCAAGTCATCAGCGGTCTCGAGATCACTTGGCAAGTGGACCCGAGGACCATCTATAGATTATGGCCATACATCTAGTTGAGATAGCCGTGAGGGGCGATGGCCTACAGGTGCACCCCAAAAGCGGATAACTTGTGTTCCTTGCATGATTTAAATTGTTGCCTAGTCTCAATCATATGATTTCTGAAAGGACCTATTAAATCCTGTTTAATGTTAACTATATTCATTGTTTTCCTAATGGATTTGATCGTTAGGATAATTAAGTGGCTTTGAGAATATAGTTTTTTCTATTTATAACGCAGCATGCACCTTCCTTACTGAGCACGTTGTCGCTCACTCCTTATTTTCACTCCACAGATAACTGATTTGGACTAAGAGACTTACCTTCCTGAGATTTGATATTGAAGGTATGTGGTATTCTTTTATATATTCAGTAAAGTTGTACAGTACTACTTTAAATAGAAGGGAATGTATATACATCTTAAGGAAAAGACCCTAATAATTCATATTTACATATTAGTACGTGAAGTAAAAGTACCAATTTTTAATAAAGCAGTAGAAGTTGTTAAGCGTCACAGACAGCCCAACCGGTAATTAAGTGTAAGTTATGAGTAAGTATCATGATATACAGTAGCTTTGGGATGTTACAAAAATTGACGTGGATAACTTAGTTAGTTGTCATGTAACATGCCACGTGGGTAATACTAATGGAAGTTGTGTCATTTAACAAATCTGAACTTAATTGCGTAATTTTGAAAGGTTGTTATCTCTATCTAGTCTACCTTATATGTGTATGCTTCGTCATTATTGGTTGTTTCTTCGCTATTATTGGTTGCTTTGAAGTGTACCTAATGTCTTCCTCCTCTTTTTGGTTGGATAAATGTTGTCTTTTATCTTTTGGTACCAAGTAGCATCTCAATACTTCTTGCAAGACCTATGAATGTCTGAAGAAGGACAATTAGATGAGACTACTGCTATCCTACAAAGGTTATAAAATATAATTACAACAATGAAAGGACATGTCCTAATCAGTTGGTAACAAAAATTAGCATCTACAAGAGCTTGAATTTATAATCATAAGCTTAATTATCATGCTCTCATCTCTGTGTATTTAAGGAAGAATATTACACCATGTTTGTTCAAAATAACTCATTTTGGCTAAGAAGCCAAATTTTGCACTAGTATTTAACCCTCTATATGTTTTTTTCTCGGTTTCAACCCTATTTTGAAAAACAATCCTAGAGCGTCTAATGGTTCTCTCTCCTTCCCAGCGTCTTAATCAAATTCCAGCGCTAGATTCTTAAAATGGTCACTGGAATCTTCAACAATGCACCCACCAGTGGTGGCCAGACACTACCAAAAGTTTTAGATTTCGCCCTTTCACCCTTGTAAACACTGATTTGATGTTGAAACTTCAATAAAAAAAATTCAAGATCTTCCTAGATCTAGTTTAACTAAAGCTCCATTTTCTTTCATTTTTTTTTTTTTGAGCTGTATGTAGTTGTTGATACTGTTGATTGCGGTTTTGAAGTTTTGTGTTTGATAGGTTTAGATCTAGAAAGATTTTGGGTTTGGGTTTTCTGAGTGTTTTTGGGTAGCTTAGGTTTTCAAGGTTCTTTGAAATGTTGGGGTCAGGATTTCTAAAGTTCTTTCTTTTGCTTTCCTCTTTTTTTTCAGAGTTGGTTTTTTTTCCAAATTTGTGTTTTTTTTTTTGCTTTAAAGTTTTGTCTGAGTTATTTGTTGATTTTATAGGGGAGATTAGGGGTAACCACATCCCTCAATCTCTGGCCAAAAATCCGACCACAGGTCCACAGTAGCTGAGATGGGTTGTTGGTTTAACAAGAGTGGGGAAGGGATCAGGGTTGCTAGTGTTGTACGCGACACTAGCCTCTGGCAACGCCCTTGCAAATCTTTCTGACATTATTTTTTTTATTTTTTTCTTATTTATATATTTATTTTATATCTTATTTATTTTTGTTATTATTAGATAAGATTTATATATAATGCATTGATAATATATAATCTTTATATACTGTCAATGCATTACAAATTAACAACTCATCAATAAATTTTTATGAGAAAATTGAAAAATATTTATTTGTATTTATTTTTAAAAGCTTAGCATTTTTTTAGTTTGCTTATTAATGAAGTATGAACCTTTAATTTATTGACAGTGTATAAAGACTATATAAATTATATTATATATTATTACATATGTTTTATTTTTATTATTATTATTATTATTAAAAAAGCTTGAATTTTGGCTCAATTAAGCCCAACCCAAATTAAAACTTGGACTTTGGGCATATGGGTTTCAAGCCCAATCTTTAAATTGATGAAATGATCTTGGGCCCTTTAACTTTGGACTTAAATTGAAATTATAAAGGGGCTATTTCAAAATTGGGCCTAAAGCCCAATAACCTAATAAAAAAAGCGAATAACTTTAGCAAAAAAATATATATATATATAATATTATATATTTATATATATATATATATAAAAGGCTATGACCTATCGTCCAATCATTGTCAATTTCATATTAAATAAAGAGTTTGTATATGATGCACTGATAGTATATAGTTTCTATACACTGTCAATGCATCAGAGGTTGACACCTCATCAATTGGCAAATTAAAAAATATGCTGAGCCCCTAAAAGTAAATATAAATAATTTTTTTTAATTTGCTCATAAAGGCTTATTGATGAGGTGTCAACTTCTAGTGCATTGACAGTGTATAGAAACTATACACTGTCAGTACATTATATATAAATCCTTAAATAAAAACGAATATTTATTGATTAACCTCTACAAATTTGATTTTGTCGAATCAAATTAAACTAGAAACCTCTAAATCGGGCTCATTAGTAAATCAATTCAAGCGTTCATACTTCAAAATTATAATTAAAATCTATTCTAATTAATCTATTGATTCAAATAGAATTAAATGTCTACAATAGAACAATAAATTTATTTTTATATCAAATAATAATTTTGTTATTAGATATTTTAAAAAATTATTTTATGTAAGTCAAGGTCTCTTCGATAAGGACTTTGCTCAACTGATCATGACAAAAGCAATTTCCAGGTTAGGAGGCTATAGAGAGCCAGAAGTCTCACTCATGCAGTAGGTAGGGAATTTGACATTAGTAACATTATAATATGTTTGTAGAAATTACATTCAGATTTTATGAAAGGACATATATGAGATTATTCATGATCAATAATTAATAATAAATAAACAAACGAAATGACGCTATTTATTCTCTCTAAGGTATGCCATTAACGACATCATCGAATTCCTTTCTATTACTTTTAATATACACAGTATCATCATGTGCATACTGGTTATGAATGTTTTTAAAAAAATCAAACCTTTATTGTTACCGTATATTATATTGTTATTTACTATTAGAATGAGATTGTAAGACAAAGAGTTAAGGCTAATGAAGTTGTAAGCATCATCGGAGTCTTTATCTTAAAAGATTGAAGTAGGTGAAATGAACTAACATCTGAATTATATTAAGTCATTTATATGAATTCTCTTTCTCCACACATTCAAATAATTTGTGCAGGCTAAGATTTAATCCCATGCCACAATGAGTGACAACGAAGCACCTCCTCATCAAGACACTTATGCTTCTTGTAAGATATTGAATTTTTTTTGATATAATCACATATATCCTGATCTATTTTACGGTATAAAATTAATCATATTTGGGACAAGAGTAATAAATAGTAAAACCCTTCAAACAGCAGTGACTACGATTTGAATTATGTTTAAATGCCTTAAGAAGAAGTTCACTTCTTCCAACCACTTATTAAATGAATTTTTTTTTATTAAACTTAAAAATCTAATATTTTCTCACCAAAACACACGTTATTTCATTTCAATCCATTGACCTCCTAGCTTGTGGAGAATAATCAAGAATACCAATTCTGAAATGTTGATGAAACGGCATCAAACTAAAAAGGAATCAAAACTCTAAATAGAGAAGGGAAGGTTTGTTCTGGGTTTGACGCTAAAGCCAAGATCTAGATACTTACGTTACGCAATCTTGATGTGATAATAATGTCTTAATTTCCACAAGAATTTGTGAAAATTCTTCGTCAATGTAGTCTTAGGATGTGATGGAATTTGACCGTCATGGTGTGGAATAAATTTAGCCCAAGCTTCACGTTTTTTACTAAGGGTTAGTTTGGATGGACGGTGACTCCAGTAAGATTGAAATGAGAGAAATGATCATCGTAGGTATAAATTTTATTAATAAAATATTTAAAAGAAGGGATAAAAAAATAATTTTACAAGTTTTTCTTTTGTCTTTTTGTGATTTTTTGTTTTGTTTTATGTAAAAGATTTTATCGCACCGCACCGAAGCCAATCGGTATGCCAAACTAGTCCTAAGATAACTATTTAGGGTTGTTAGCTATTAAGGGTCAATCAGTGTCTATAATAATATTTATGGAAAGTAAGTATTAAAAAATATTATATTCATTTTTTTTTATTTTGATGAAAATAATATATTTATAAAATTTTCTCAAAGAGTATTGGGACGGAGACTTGAGCTCCTTGTTGTGGTGAAATCTGTCTCTATCATTGTCAATGCAAAGATTAATCTTTTTCCAAAATTGATTATTGTAAGTGACTCAAAAATGGTTATTTTACAGGTGAACAAGGTCCTTGAGTGTTCATGAGAATACAACAATTTGATAAACAAACTATGTAACTTTTCATTTGTTTGGATAATATCCCTTTGTCCATAATATTTTAAGAAAAACAAATTATTTTGCTGACTCTCTCACTAAACCAAAAGTTTTTTGTACTTTTGATTTGATTGATTGGTTGTAATGCTTTATCTATGAATAAAATTTTAACAAAAAAATATGTATGCACAAAAATATTTTTTTAAAAATTTGTAACCTAAAATATAATAAAACTTTATATTAAAAAATAATAAGATTGCATTTACTCTAATATCACGACAAATTTTATAAAGACGTTCAATTCAAACGAATAAACAAACCACATGTTTCGGTCTGACGAAATAATGGCTACCTTAACTTACTTTTACAAAGGGAAACAATTTTAGCAATTTATCCGCGAGAGGTTAGACCAAAAATAAATTAACAAGTGGGTCCAATTTTGAGGAATATAGGTGTTGAAAAAAATATCCCTCAAACCAAATACTCACAAAAACAGAAGAAAGTAAAAATAAACACAATAATTTTTAATGGGATTTGGCCCAATCAAATTTGGCTTACAACCACCCAACCAAACTAATAATCAATCAAACAATTACAACTGTGTAATTTTTAGAAGAGAAAAATTGTAAACTCCTAACAAAGATCTCAAAGCCCAACTACACCCTTTAATAGCTCAAACCCTAGCTATTCTATTGGTATCTATAACTCTTTGGGATACTTTACAAACCAAGCCTGACATATTATTTACTAGTTTTTTTACACGTGCGATGCATGAATTAGTTGTAATTATTTAAATTTATAAATATATATAAAATAATGTTATTTAGTTTATTTTTTTAAAGTATAGATAAAATATGTCTAATATAATCAATATATCGAATTATAAAAGAATTAAATATTTAATTAAAAATTATAAAATTCAAAACATAAAATAAACAAATATTAAGAAGAACAAAAAAAAAATAAAAACATGTCATAAATAATATTATTGAGCACATCACAAAATGTTAAAATAGAACTTAAAAGTATATTTTAACAATTTCAAGTGTTATAGTAACATTTTTAGGCATATTATAATTATTGACCTAAATAATCATTATTATAAATATGCTTTTTTACATACATATAATATAAATATGCATTCTTTTATATATATATATATATATATATATATATATATATATATATATTTATAGATATATATATATATATATATATATATAATTGTAATTATAACATAAAAGTATTTATATTTATATATGAAAGCATAATAACTTGTATAATACACGAATTAATTTTATTTATTTAAATATATATGTAACATATATATTTATAAATTTATATGTTTTACGCATAAATTTTTTTTATTTAGAAAAATAACAATTTTAAATATTTAAATAATATACATGATATTGATGACTTAGTTTTATACTTTTCAGTTTAGATAGTAAAATATTTTTAAATAAATTAAAATTAAAATTATTTATTTTATAATATAAATAGATATCAATTAATATTTTATATAAATTTTCAAATAGATAATATTAAAATTATGTTTGTTTTTAAATATTTTTGGATTAGATAATATTTAGAATTAATTTAATATATTCTCTTTTTAAATATTCAAAAATTATAGGGATTAAATAAATTTTAGGAAAGTGGGAAAGTAGAGAAATTAATACTTATTGTTCTTTCATAAAAAAAATACTTATTATTCTTTTCGACTTAGGTGGACATGAAATTAATGATACTTACATGTCATTCAAATAGACTATTCATGTAAGCATATGTGTAGGCATCTTACCAAATTTGTTATGTACCTTGTAATTTAATATGCATATTAGATAAGTTTTTTTAGAAAAATAATAATTTTAAATATTTAAATAGTATACATGATGTTGATGGCATATTTTTATACTTTTAAGTTTAGACAATAAAATATTTTTAAATAAATTAAAATTATTTAGTTTATAATATAAATAGATATCAATTAATATTTTATTTAAATTTCCAATTAGATATTATTAAAATTATATATTTTTAAATATTTTTTGATTAGATAGTATTTAAAATAATTTAAGATATTTTTTTAAAAAGATTGAGAAATTCTAGGGATTAGAGAAATTTTAGGGAAATGAAAAAGTAAAAAAATTAATACTTATTATTCCTTTTGATTTAGGTGGATATGAAATTAATAATGCTTACATGTCATTCAAAGAGACTGTCCATGTAAACGTCTATATAAGCATCTTATCAAATTTGCTATGTAGTTTGTAATATGTCGTAACGGCTTCACGCTCGACGATTTTGAAAAACATTTAGAAAACAATGGGAGTCGCCACCAATCTTTTTTATTAGGTGTGATTGGCCACCTGAAAATGTTTATCTTTTCAACAAAATCTCAAAATTAATTAAGTTTTTTTAAAAAGATAATCTTTTAGTCTGCGAAACAAAAATTGGGTTCGGGGGTACGGTTACGCGTGGGGAAGGATTAGCACCCCCACGACGCCCGTTAAAAAATGATACCATAATAATCATGTGTTATCATTTGGTTTTAATAAAATGGTCTTGAATTAAATATTTAAAAATAATTTTTATTTTTATTACAATCAATTTTATTCTTTTTATTCAAAGTCATTTTTTTGTAAAAAATCATTTTGTTTTATTTTAAAAAAGTTAAATTTTATTTTTCAAAAATGAATGTGAACCTTTTCGTATTGAAAAATTAAATCAAATATCCCAATACTCTGGTAACATTTGAAATAATTTTCCTCACCTAAAGATTTCTTAAGAATCACTACTTGTGAGTTCTATAGAATCTCATCATTAGAAGATTCACACTCGCTTCGAAAATTATTATGAATGCATATGATGCAAACAGATAAAAATGATGCATATGAAACTTAAAAAAAATTTTATGTATTTTGATTTTATTAATGAAACTCTTGATATTGAGAAATTTGGCTAAATATCCCAATACTCTGGTAACATTTAGCTAATTCCTCTCACTTAGGGATCAGTCAAGAAATCACTACTTGTGAGTCTCATGACATCCCATCCTCGGAAGAATTTCATTTAAATTTAAATTTTATTATTGATTTCTTTTTTTTATTTTCCTTTAAAACTTATCTATTTTTATTTTTAATAAAACAAATTAAATTATTGAAAAATCATACTAAATATCCCAATACTCTGATAACATTTAGTATGACTCTTCTCACCTAGGGATCAGTTAAGAAATCACTACTTGTGAGTTTCATAACATCCCATCATCGGAACTTTATTATTAATTTCCTTTTTTCTATTTTCTTTTTAAAAAAACTTATTTATTTTCGTTTTTAATAAAAATTTAAATTATTGAAAAATCATACTAAATATCCCAATACTCTGGTAACATTTAGTATGACTCTTCTCACCTAAGGATCAGTTAAGAAATCACTACTTGTGAGTTTCATAACATCCCATCATCGGAACTTTATTTAATCATTAAATTTCATTGTTATTAATTTTCTTTTTCTATTTTCTTTTTAAAAAAATATTTATTTTTATTTTTATTATTGTTTTATTTTTATTATATTATTTTTTTTATGAAAATATATTAAGAATATCTAAAATAAACTATAAAGCAAACAAATAAGTAAATAAATAAAGAGTAAATAATAAATAGAAATTTTTACCCAAACAAAATTGGGCCTGAAACCCAAATAAGCCTTTAAGAAGCTCAAAAATCCTGCCCAACTGCAAGGGCCCAATCTGCCAGCAGAAATGGGTCGATCAGCAGGTCCGGATCCGGGTCGGGTCGAGTGGCTGGCACGCGGATCTTCTTCCCGCGGATGGGTCGGGCACGCGGATCTTGGACCCGGGTCGGGTCTAGGCGCGGGTCCTTAGTTTTTTTTTTTTCAACTATAAAATCCAACCTTTTTTTTTCTATTCATTTTCTAACCAAAAAAAGAAAAAAATCTCTCAGAGCCTTCAAAAGCCCGCCGGCCAGGCGATTTTCTGCCACCGCCTGGGCCGCCGTCTGCCGCCGCCGGCCGCTGTCGCCGATGGCCAAAAATGAAAATATTTTCCTTTTTCCGATTCCTTTTCACCCACCCTTTCTCTTCTTCACCTTAGATTTCCCAAAAAAAACCTAAAAAGCCTTAGATCTGGAGCTAAAGCTGTCGGCTTTCAAGCTCAGATCTGCCTTCTTCCGCCGCCGGACTACCACTACACTTCAAGCCGAAACCTCTTTCTCTGGTTCTCTGTTGTTGTTGGTTTTTTTGTGTTTGTGTTTGTGTTTTTTTTTTGTAGGTTTCAAAATTGATTTTGGGGTTTAGATCTGGGTTAGGGGGTCTGTTTTGAGTGTTTATGGTTAGTGGCCGTGAGGTTGAGGGACTGATGGTTGCGATAGTGGTTCGGTAAAAGGGGGGTCTCGGGTAGTTTAGATGATGGTTTGGGTTTTGACAGTGGTGGCTTGGTGTTTAGGTAATGGTGGTGGTAGTCTCGGTTTGGTGAGGGTGATGGTTTTCGGGTTGGCTTCCGTGGTGACGATGGTGGCTGTGGCGGTGAGTGCTTAGGGTTTCGTTCTCTCCTTTCCGTCCGAAGAAGAAGAAGAAAAATCCTTGCTTTGGGTCCTCTTAAACGATATTGGAGCCTTTCCCTAGCCTTTCAAAATCACAGAATCAGTAGGTTTCTGTTGAAGCGGGATTCACGGGATGGGGAAGATGATTTTGCCGGAGGTTGCGGCGCCGGCAGTTGGGGTAGGGAACCGGCAGATCTGGTAGATCTGTAACATTTAATGTGATGGGAAATAATAATAATAATAATAATAATAATAATAATAATAATAACAACAAAGACAAATAATAATAATAATAATAATAACAGTAATAATAATAATAATAATAATAAAAATAATAAAAATAATATTAATATTAGAAAAGATAATAATAATAATAATAATAATAATGATATGAATAATAACAAAATAAATAAGAAAAATGAAAATAAAAGAAAAAAAAATAAAAAATAATAATAAGAACAAAACTTGTCAAAATAATTTGTGAAATTCGGACAAAATTAGGTGTCTACAGCTACCCCTCTTTGCTTATTGCTGAGGATCAGGAATAAAGCAAAGACAATGGACAACAATTTTGTCCAATTCAAAACCTAATCTTTTTTCTTCTCCTCCTTTTTTTTTTATTTTTTGGGTGTTCCTCTTACAGCAGAGGTAGCGAAATTTTAAAATTCTCTCCTGAAAAGCTCCTCTTGCAACAGAGGCGACGAAACTTTAAATTCTTTTTCTGAAATGTGCTCCTCTTGCAGCAGAGGCGATGAAACTTTAAGTTCTTCTCTGAAAAATGTGCTCCTCTTGCAGCAGAGGCGATGAAACTTTAAATTTCTTTTCTGAAAATGTGCTCCTCTTGCAGCAGAGGCAATGAAACTTTAAAATCTTTTCTGAAAATGTGCTCCTCTTGCAGCAGAAGCAGCAGAGGCGATGAAACTTTAAATTCTTCCTGGAAATATGCTCTTCTTGCAGCAGAGGCGATGAAACTTTAAATTCTTTTCTGAAATGTGCTCCTCTTGCAACAGAGGCGAAAAAACTTTAAAATCTTCCTGAAAATGTGCTCCTCTTGCAACAGAGGCAATGAAACTTTAATTAATAGGTTTCTTTTTTTTTTTTGAAATGTGCTCCTCTTGCAGCAGAGGCGATGAAACTTTAAATTTTTTTCTGAAAATGTGCTCCTCTTGCAGCAGAGGCAATGAAACTTTAAAAAGATATGATTGTTACTGGGGACTTGGAAATCATTTCGTACCTTGAAAATCATGCATCCAGTTAATTAGGTTCAAAAATTGGTGCCAGTTAAACTGGACTTAAAATTTCATCTCATAATGTGCCGATTTCATTGGGCTTAATACCATACAACGGTGCCAACTACATCGGGCTTAGACATCATCTAGGTGCCAGGTTTACTGGGCTTAAAAATCTCCTCTAATTATGTGCCAATTTCATTGGGCTTAATACCACACAACGGTGCCAACTACATCGGGCTTAGACATCATCTAGGTGCCAGCTACGTTGGGCTTAAATTTTCATTTTGGGTGCCAAATTTACTGGGCTTAACAATCTCCTCTAATTATGTGTCGATTTCATTGGGCTTAATACCACACAACGGTGCCAACTACATCGGGCTTAGACATCATCTAGGTGCCAGTTACGTTGGGCTTAAATTCATCTTAGGTGCCAACTTTACTGGGCTTAACAATCTCCTCTAATTATGTGCCGATTTCATTGGGCTTAATACCACACAACGGTGCCAACTACATCGGGCTTAGACATCATCTAGGTGCCAGCTACGTTGGGCTTAAATTTTCATTTTGGGTGCCAACTTTACTGGGCTTAAAATCTCATCTAATTATGTGCCGATTTCGCTGGGCTTAATACCACACAACGGTGCCAACTACATCGGGCTTAGACATCATCTAGGTGCCAGCTACGTTGGGCTTAAATTTTCATTTTGGGTGCCAACTTTATTGGGCTTAAAATCTCATCTAATTATGTGCCGATTTCGCTGGGCTTAATACCACACAACGGTGCCAACTACATCGGGCTTAGACATCATCTAGGTGCCAGCTATATTGGGCTTAAACATCTTGGGTGCCAAATTTACTGGGCTTAACAATTTCCTTTAATTATGTGCCGATTTCATTGGGCTTAATACCACACAACGGTGCCAACTACATCGGGCTTAGACATCATCTAGGTGCCAACTTTATTGGGCTTAAATTTTCAACTTTGCCAACTACGTTGGGCTTAATACCTCATCTAAGTGCCAACCTCGTTGGGCTTAAATTTTCATCCAACATCAAAATTGCAATTATTTTTCGAAGATTCTGGATTCTGCAAATTCCTTTAACAATTCTTTACTATCTCATCTCAAATTCTCAAAATTTTGAAACTTTCCATTTTATCTCTCGTGTTCTCAAAATTCCATTAACTCGTCCCATTTTCTCCCTTTGTTTGACTTTTGTTCTTTTGCTTTTTCTTTCCTTTGTTCTCTAAAAAAGAAGTATCTTTTTTTTCTTTTTCTTCTCTTTTTTTTAGCTACATTTTGATATTCTTGTCATTTTCAAAAAGCAACTCCTCTCTTTCACAAAAACTTTTCTTTTCCTTTTTTCAATTTTCATTTTCTTTCCTCATACACAAAACTCCTATCTTCCCTTTCTTTCTTTTTTTTTTTCAACATTGACAAATGCAATGATTGATGATGCAAATGCAATTTTATTTCAGTGAATGATCAGCTATTGTGATGCCAATGCAAACAACTTTTGTCCAAATGCAAATTCAAACGTCTTATGAAAATGCCAATTTGCACTATAAAAATGCAAACACAATGATCCAAGAATTTTCTATTTGATCCCTTTCTCAACAAAATTCTTTATCCCATGAAGTCCTATTCTTCTTCAAGAGTTGCCCCAATCATCACATTCCTTTTTACTATTATTTTGAAACACTATCAAAATTTTCCTTAATGAAAATTGCCCCAAGAAGGCACAAAAAGTTTATTGCCCTACCATAATTATCAAATTTCTCTCTCATTTTTCCCTAGAAATACTAAAAAATCGAACAAGATTGCCCCAAAGAAATCTCAAGGACCTTATTATTTCCTGTAAAACATCCTTTCCATTTTTCATTTGAGGAATATAAATGATTTCTTTATCCAAAAATGTTTATCCAGTCAAAACTCTTCAATTTTACAGATTACCCCATACTCTAGTCAAAGGAAGTTGAACCTAAGACCCACAATTATGCAATGTATTTAACATTCAACTCTCTTAAAAATTGGTGATCACTATTTGAATGCATATGGAGGAAAATGGTAAGTTATTCTCATCAACTCAATTGAGTGAGTTCACACACCAAGGTTTTGGTTTGGGAAGGATAGCTGCCATTTGATGAGAAAAAGGATGGGTGTCCCTTCATCTAGGCTCACAAAAGAAAGTTTAAATTATTTTAAAAACACTAGATTCCTTGAAATGATTTTTTTGTGAAAAGATTCATTTTAGAGTGCAATCAAAATTGACACTCTTTTAATTTTCAAATGAGGTATTCTGATATTTGTCAAGACTAGCTACGATAGGCTCAAATTTTTGGCATGTTATTTTGGGAGGAGACAAAAGCTTCAATCTTGGTACCAATCCTTTTAATGGCTCTCAAAAGGGCATTCTTGAATATCTTCATAGTTTGGGATGCTCATTGGTTGGTTCAAAATGAATTTCTTAATGCCGTTTCTGTTGTGGCACTAACAACACCATGAATGATCTCGAAGAGTTCTCACTTTTGCTCTAGACTGCCCCTTTTGGGGTTTTCACCCTAGAGTCTCATTCTTTCTTCTTTTTTTTTTGTGATTGTTTCACCATGCACTTAAAAATTCAAAATTCATTTGAAAGGAGTGTAAGGGTTATCAAAGGATAATATTGGCAAAAAATGAGATAAGTGCCTCATAGGTTTTATAACTCTTCAAGGAACAATCTCTTCAGTTTAAGTATCCAAGCTTGATCGAAATGGACTTTCTAAGGTATGTAATGTAGGCCAAGGTTTGAGGTTTTGAAAGAATGGATAATAAGGCTCAAAAATGTGTTTGAAGGTGATCAAACCAAGGATCATTTAATATGATTGAAGGATTCACATTAAGACTTTTCTTTCACTATCAAGTCTCACCTTTCATCATTTTATTTCTCCATTTTTCTCTTTTTTTTTTGGTCCAACACTATTGTAAATCAATTTAATTCAAACTTGCCCCTCATCATAATAATCTTCTTCTTTTTTTTTTTATCTAGAAACTGGGGCTGGGTCATTCATGTTCTTCGAAAAGATCTTTCCTTTTTTTTTTCTCTTTTTTTTTTTGCACTTGCCCCTCAATGTAGAGGGTGATCCTTGATTAGGGTTAATTAAAAAAATTCATCAAGCTCAAAAGAGGTAGCAAATGGATAAATTTTCAAATTTTTTGAATGGATGACGAAAGATGGCCATTTGTCATTTCAAACATGGCCACTTAAATTGAAGAGTTATTCCTTGAATCAAAAAGGTAAAGAAGGCTTTATTTTTATGTTTTCTTTTTTCATTTTTTTTTTTTGATTGGGCTTCCTGGAATTTTTTTGCTTTTTTTTTCTCTTTTTTTTTGAAAGGATTTTTCTTTATTGTTTGGAATCATCCGAATATCTTAAGTGCATGATGTCACAATCAATTTTCTTTTTATTTTATTTTTTCTTTTTCTTTTTTTCTTTTTTTTTCTTTTTTTTTTTTTTAAGAATGTCTTGCACCCCATGCATCAATCTTTCCATGGCAATGATGCAAATCCATAGATGATGCCTCATAGACCAATGAATATCATGTTGGAAGATTTCATTTTGACCATATGTTGCTCGTAGTATCTCCACCGAGAGAAAAGGGAAGAAATACTATGGTATTTGGGATGTTTTAAAGGCTTAAGGCACTTTGTTTACTATATCTCTTGTTTGTGTGCTTCAAGCAACAAGTCGGAAAGACTGGCCAAGGAATTTAGGACCTATGGTTTTTCAAAGAAGTTTGGATGATTTTAGCATAATCTTGACAATTATTAAACTACCAAAGTCCAAATCTAAAGGAGTGTCATTTATTTGATCATTAAGGAATCCTGACAAAAAGGTTTTAACAAATCATTTTATTAGCCTAGATAAAGGTCATCCTTCCTCAAAATCTCACCATGACTAAGTGAAAAATGAAGGTCCATGAAGTTCCAACTTGTGATTTTGAAAGAAAGAAATTGTTCGAAGAGAATGTATTTGTTGGAATGACGATCACCAATTCTCTAGAGACTTTGTTATCTCCTCTTCTTTTATTTTTTTTCTTTTGTTGGCAATTATAAGGGCTCTTATTTTCAAAAGAAATGCCTAGTTACCTTTTTTCATTTTTTTTCATTTTTTTGTTTTTGTTTTTTTTTTTAACCTTAAAAGCACAATTTAACAAAAATCCAAAAATTTCAAATGCAAATATTTACAAATTCATGAAATAATTGGTCAAATCCAATTCACATCCTTAGAAGTGATGTTTAAATGAAAAATATGTACAAAGCATAAACAAAAGTTTCCCATTGCAAGACATGTTATCCCTTGAACCATTGATCCTTAGGTCTTTTTCCCTTGATAATGATAGCCACAAACAAGTTCCCTGAATTTCGTTGGATCTGCGTCAATCAAAGCTTGCACCTTATCCTTAAACGCAGTACAATTTTCAATGGAATGTCCTTCAATCCCATCATGGTAGTCACATTTGGTGTTGGGGTCATACCATTTTAGGTAAGGAGGCTTTCTAGGTTTGGCATGAACAGTGGAAATCTTGTAACTTTGGACAAGGAGTGGGAACAAGTCTGTATAGGACATTGGGATTGAATGGTACAATTTAGCCCTTTTTCTCATCTTGGTCTCAGGATGGTCAAGATCAATATCATGGTCATTTGGTAAAATGCGTTTCTTAGGCAGAGGGGCTTGTGCACAGGGGACTGAGGTGTTAGGATAACGTGGCTGTGACAACTTATGGGAATAGGATTCCGGAGTGTAAGGATAAAAGGATTGTAGCAAAGGGTGAGAATGACTGTTGAAGGGTCCTTGCATCACATTGAATTTCCTCTTGTCGGATCGTTCAATAGTTGCTTCTTGAACTTGCTCACTAAAGATGTCCCATCCTTTCTCACCATAATTCCTTGTACTAGTATCTGCAATCTTCCTTTTTCTTATCCCATCTTCAATTCTACCCACAGAAAACAACAAATCTGCAAAATCTGAAAAAATATTGCCAATCAACTTGTCATAGTATGGAGAAGGGAGAGTATCTACAAACAGAGAGTTCATTTCTCTATTTGTAAGTGGTGGTCGAACTTGTGATGCCAATTCTTTCCATCTAAGAGCATATTCTTTGTAGCTTTCATTCAAGTTCTTTCTCATGCTCTGGAGGGTTAAACGATCAGGAGCTATCTCCATCAAATGTTTATATTGCTCTAAAAATGCTCGAGACAGATCCCTCCATGTATGAATTTGACCTCTTTCCAACTTAAAATACCAATTAGCTGCTGCCCCTATCAAACTATCTTGAAATATATGAATAAGCAGCTTTTCATCATGAGCATGCCTAATCATCTTGTGACAATATGTGGCCAAATGTGTTTTAGGGCATTTGGTCCCATCATACTTTTCAAATTCTGGGACTTTGAATTTTGGTGGGATGACCACATCAGGCACCAAGCAATACTCCTTTGGATTATAAAGTTCATTCCTTCCTTCAATTGCTTGAATTCTTTCTTCCAAGAGGTTATACCTTCTTTCTGTAACTAGACCCCAAGCCATTTTTGATGGATTTTCATTTGAAGGTCTTGGCTTAAGGACAGTAATAGGATTGAGAAACTTTGCCTCTCGACCAAGAATCGATTGAAAATTCGCATTGCCAGAGGTTTGTCCCTGAAAGTTCCCTTTTGGGTTGTCATGCGCTTGAACTTGATGATTATTCCCTTGCACGAGACTCCCTTCCACAGTCTCCTTCATTTCTAAGATACCCTTAATTTCTTGCATCATTCGAGAGAGCTGTTCCTTTATCTCATTTTGGTCTTGTTCCACTTTGTCCATTCGGGTTACTTGATCATCTTCCATGTTGAACCACTTTATAAAGACCAGAATCAACCTTCCAAGGGAATTTAACAAAATGTTAAGGTTCTTGGACTCTTTTGAACATAGGCCTAATCAAACATAATGCATACATGTCAATGGATGCATGGATGCAATGATGGATGATGTGAGATGACATAAAATGCAAAACATGTTTACTAAATTTATTCTCATATGCACATTGTCCAAATGATTATCGAAAAATGACACCTCTCTTTTGATCGCAATTTGCACTCATTATTGTCACTAGGCAACTCTCTTAACCCTTTTTTTTTCTCTTTTTTTTTCTTTTTTTTTTATCATTTATATTCTATAAAATACATCTTTTATACTCTCTTTTTTTTTCTTTTCTTTTTCCTTCCTTCTAACCTAATGAATTTTCTCCTAAAATCAAGATTTTTTTACTTTACAATTTTTTGATTCTTTCATTTTTATGCCATTCTCCTTTTTTTATCTCTTTTTTTTTCAAAAAAAAAAAACACATTCTCCTTTTTAATCCCTCTCATTTTACCCCCCTTTTTTTTTGCCCCTATCTCAAGAGAAAATTTTTCACAAGCATTTTTGCATTTTTATTAAACTTCTTGTGCAACCAAAAATATTTTACACATCAAGCTATTCTTTGAAAATTCTATACTGGCAAATCAATTATTCATCTTTTTTTTTCAATATTTATTTGGACTTCAAAAAGAGAAAAAAAAAAGAAGGAAAAAAAATTTTATTCATTCTTTCATTTTATTCTAACCCTTTTTTTTTCAAACGAGCTTAATTAATTTCCTACTCAATCCTTTTTACTCTTTTTTTTATGCCTTGATCTTAAGAAATTTTTCCAAGAATAATAAAGAATAAAGAATTTTTTTGTTTGAATAAAAAAAAACTTAATTGAATTTCTTTTTATTATTTTTGAAAGAGACAAAAATCTTATTTTTCTCAACCATTTTTTAACAAATTATTTCCTTTTTTTATTATAAAAAGAAAAGTTTATGCATTTTTATCATTTCATATTTTCTTTTAAAGGAAAAAAAAGTGAAAGGAATTAAAACCTTTTTTGCTTTTGGAGATAAGAAAAACATCTTGTAACCAAATATACATAAATCTCTTTTTCTTCCTCTTACTTTGGAGAACGTATTTTTATTAGTTCCTATTTTATGAACCTATTTTTGAAAAAAAATTTCACTTTAAAAAAGGAATGAAGAATTATTCGTATTTTTGAAAGAAAAGTTACATATTTGTTCTATTATTTTTATCACACATCTTTATTTTTCAAAAATAATTGGATTTCTTTTTTGACAAGATCTTTTATAAAGAAACTATATTTTTTTCATTTTTATTTTACATAAATTCCTTTTTTAGAAAAAAATCAAAGACTTAAATTATATACAATTCCATCTAAGATCGATAGTACCTTTATTATAGACATGAGGAAAGGGTCAAATATGTTCCCTCGTGTACTAATTTTGGATAATTTCTACTAAAATTGGGCATGGCTCTATCTAAGGCTGGCCTCTTAGGTTCCTTTACATGCTGGGTTGGGATTTATAAAGATCTAAAGGTTCTCAAGTTATACCTCACTGTCGTCCACACTGGACTAGTAAGATTTAATTTGAGTGAGAGTATTTCGCTTGCCATTGCGGAGGTGATTACCTCACGAGAGCATAGGTACTTTACTCCCTCCTAAGGAGGATGGAACCTGGGTATAGGGCTCATGTTATGCAAATGCACGTGCAAGTGTGTGCATGAGGGAACATGTCAAACTCAAATTAAATTATTATCTCTATCCTAAATGCCTAAACAATTTATTAACAACAAGTATATACATATATAAAACATGAAATAAATAACATCAAATGCAAATGCAAACCAAATTATTTTCAAAATCTAAGTGAATTAAGTTTAAATATCAATCAAGACTATTAAATTAAAACTTTGGACAACACATGATTAATGAATGGCTTGACCCTCAAAAAGTGTCCCCAGTGGAGTCGCCAAGTTGTCGTAACGGCTTCACGCTCGACGATTTTGAAATACATTTAGAAAACAATGGGAGTCGCCACCAATCTTTTTTATTAGGTGTGATTGGCCACCTGAAAATTTTATCTTTCACAAATCTCAAAATTAATTAAGCTTTTTTAAAAAGATAATCTTTGGTCTGCGAAACAAAAATTTGGGTTCGGGGATACGGTTACGCGTGGGGGATAGCACCCCCACGACGCCCGTTAAAAAACGGTACCATAATAATCATGTGTTATCATTTGGTTTTAATAAAATGGTCTTGAATTAAATATTTAAAAATAATTTTTATTTTTATTACAATCAATTTTATTCTTTTTATCAAAGTCATTTTTTTGTAAAAAATCAATTTGTTTTTATTTTAAAAAAAGTTAAATTTTATTTTTCAAAAGTGAATGTGAACCTTTTCGTATTGAAAAATTAAATCAAATATCCCAATACTCTGGTAACATTTGAAATAATTTTCCTCACCTAAAGATTTCTTAAGAATCACTACTTGTGAGTTCTATAGAATCTCATCATCAGAAGATTCACACTCGCTTCGAAAATTATTATGAATGCATATGATGCAAACAGATAAAAATGATGCATATGAAACTTAAAAAAAATTTTAGTTATTTTGATTTTATTAATGAAACTCTTGATATTGAGAAATTTGGCTAAATATCCCAATACTCTGGTAACATTTAGCTAATTCCTCTCACTTAGGGATCAGTCAAGAAATCACTACTTGTGAGTCTCATGACATCCCATCCTCAGAAGAATTTCATTTAAATTTAAATTTTATTATTGATTTCTTTTTTTTATTTTCCTTTAAAACTTATCTATTTTTATTTTTAATAAAACAAATTAAATTATTGAAAAATCATACTAAATATCCCAATACTCTGGTAACATTTAGTAAGACTCTTCTCACCTAGGGATCAGTTAAGAAATCACTACTTGTGAGTTTCATAACATCCCATCATCGGAACTTTATTATTAATTTCCCTTTTCTATTTTCTTTTTAAAAAAACTTATTTATTTTTGTTTTTAATAAAAATTTAAATTATTGAAAAATCATACTAAATATCCCAATTCTCTGGTAACATTTAGTATGACTCTTCTCACCTAGGGATCAGTTAAGAAATCACTACTTGTGAGTTTCATAACATCCCATCATCGGAACTTTATTTAATCATTAAATTTCATTGTTATTAATTTTCTTTTTCTATTTTCTTTTTAAAAAAAATATTTATTTTTATTTTTATTATTGTTTTATTTTTATTATATTATTTTTTTTATGAAAATATATTAAGAATATCTAAAATAAACTATAAAGCAAACAAATAAGTAAATAAATAAAGAGTAAATAATAAATAGAAATTTTTACCCAAACAAAATTGGGCCTGAAACCCAAATAAGCCTTTAAGAAGCCCAAAAATCCTGCCCAACTGCAAGGGCCCAATCTGCCAGCGGAAGCGGGTCGATCAGCAGGTCCGGATCTGGGTCGGGTCGAGTGGCTGGCACGCGGATCTTCTTCCCGCGGACGGGTCGGGTGCGCGGATCTTGGACTCGGGTCGGGTCCAGGCACGGGTCCTTAGTTTTTTTTTTTCAACTATAAAATCCAACCTTTTTTTTTCTATTCATTTTCTAACCAAAAAAAGAAAAAAATCTCTCAGAGCCTTCAAAAGCCCCCCGGCCAGGCGATTTCCGGCCACAGCCTGGGCTGCCGGCCCCCGTCGCCGGTGGCCAAAAATGAAAAAATTTCCCTTTTTCCAATTCCTTTTCACCCACCCTTTCTCTTCTTCACCTTAGATTTCCCAAAAAAAACCTAAAAAGCCTTAGATCTGGAGCTAAAGCCGTCGGCTTTCAAGCTCAGATCTGCCTTCTTCCGCCGCCGGACTACCACTACACTTCAAGCCGAAACCTCTTTCTTTGGTTCTCTGTTGTTGTTGGTTTTTTTGTGTTTGTGTTTGTGTTTTTTTTTTTGCAGGTTTCAAAATTGATTTTGGGGTTTAGATCTGGGTTAGGGGGTCTGTTTTGAGTGTTTATGGTTGGTGGCCGTGAGGTTGAGGGACTGATGGTTGCGATGGTGGTTCGGTAAAAGGGGGGTCTCGGGTGGTTTAGATGATGGTTTGGGTTTTGACAGTGGTGGCTTGGTGTTTAGGTAATGGTGGTTGTGACAGGGGCTGGTTCGGTGATGGTGGTGGTAGTCTCGGTTTGGTGAGGGTGATGGTTTTCGGGTTGGCTTCGGTGGTGACGATGGTGGCTGTGGCGGTGAGTGCTTAGGGTTTCGTTCTCTCCTTTCCGTCCGAAGAAGAAGAAAAATCCTTGCTTTGGGTCCTCTTAAACGATATTGGAGCCTTTCCCTAGCCTTTCAAAATCACAGAATCAGTAGGTTTCTGTTGAAGCGGGATTCACGGGATGGGGAAGATGATTTTGCCGGAGGTTGCGGCGCCGGCAGTTGGGGCAGGGAACCGGCAGATCTGGTAGATCTGTAACATTTAATGTGATGGGAAATAATAATAATAATAATAATAATAATAATAATAATAATAATAATAATAATAATAATAATAATAATAATAATAATAATAATAATAATAATAATAACGAAGACAAATAATAATAATAATAATAATAATAACAGTAATAATAATAATAAAAATAAAAATAATAAAAATAATATTAATATTAGAAAAGCTAATAATAATAAAATTAATAATAATAATAATGATATGAATAATAACAAAATAAATAAGAAAAATGAAAATAAAATAAAATAAAATAAAAAATAATAATAAGAACAAAACTTGTCAAAATAATTTGTGAAATTTGGACAAAATTAGGTGTCTACATAATATAATATATATATATATATATATATATATATATTAGATAAGGGGAAAGACCTTATAACTTCTCCTATACTTTCGATGTGGGATTCAAGGTAAACTCTAACAAATCTTCCCTTGACTTGAATCCCCAAACTCCAAAAACTGTTTGACAACATACAAACCATTCTCAAATTGAAGAATAACTCCATCATCATCATCACCATCATCCTCATCATCTTCTTCCAATCATCATCATCATCAAACTCATAATGGTCATCTTCTTCCAAATCATCATCATCATCATCATCATCACTTTCATCTTTATCTTCATAGTTTTTCTCCTCTCGCAGAATCATGAACCTTTAGCTCTGATACCATTTGTTGGAAAAAATATCCTTCAAACCAAACACCTACAAAAACAGAAAAAAGTAAAAACAAACACAATAATTTTTAATGGGGTTTGGCCCAACCAAATTTGGCCTATAACCACCCAACCAAACTAATAATCAATCAAACAATTACAACTGTGTAATTTTTAGAAGAGAAAAATTACAAACTCCTTACAAACCCAACCCAACTACCCAAAGAGCCCAACTACACCATTTTATAATAGCCCAACTCTACAACTCTCTGGGATATTTTACAAACCAAGCCTAATACTTTATGTATAAGGAAATAACCCTTATAACTTCTCTTATACTTTCAATGTGGGATTCAAGGCAAATCCCAACAATAGGGGTGCCTACTTGTGTATAAGTTCCGAGGCTCATTGTTACCAAAAGCATAGAGGTATTAGCGTAGTTGAGTGATTTGATCATATTGAGATGATGGAGTCAAAATGGTTTTTGATATTATTCACACTTATGTTGTTAGAAGGATGGTCAAAGGGTTGCTTGCAGCATGAGAGAGTTGCTCTCTTGCAACTCAAATCTAATTTCTTCGATGATCCCGACTCTTTGCTCAACTGGGTGGATGTGAAGGGTTCGGATTGTTGTCAATGGGAAAGGGTTGAGTGCAGCATCACCAGTCGATGAGTGATACGACTCTCTCTTAATTATACAAGAAGATGGAGAAATCAAGGAGATCGATATGGGTATCTCAATTCCTCTTTATTTTTCCCCTTTGAGGAATTGAAGACACTGAATTAGTTTGGGAATCAAATAGTTGGTTTTGTTGAAAACGAAGGTTTGTTGTCCTAATTTCATCTCTCTTATTGAAAGTTTGCCAATAACCCAAATGAATGTGTGGTGACTGGAAATTCACTGCATTGCTTTATTTTCTCATTTCAAAATTCAATAATTTTGAACAATTTGTTTTGGACCATTTGGAGATCCTTTGACAAGTTACAATTACTTCAATAATAGCATATTTATCATCTTTCGACAAAGGTTTATTGGCTTTCACCTTACAAACTGCGACTTCATTATTTTTCGCGTTTGGAAATTAATTTTTATTACTTGTTCATTTTAATTTAATTAAATTTTCCTATATATTCCTTTTGAAAAGCCACTAACTACGCCTGCATTAAAAATCAATTTTCTTGTAGGTTTTGAGAGGCTATCCTCGAAATTGGACAAACTAAAGATTCTTGACTTGAGTGACAATTATTTCAATGATAGCATTTTAGCATCTTTAAGTAAACTTCCATCACTCAAATCTTTATATCTAGCAGGCAATCAATTCACAGGATCAAATCCTAACTACGTTAAAGTTGATATCATGTACTCCTTAAATAATTTCTTATATATGAACCTGCAGGTTGAAGTAAATATTAATTGTGCAACGAATATTTATACTGAGAATACTTTTTTTTCTTTATTTTTTAAAAAATATTGTTGGGAGCAAGTATTAAAAAATTATCAAAACTGAATAATTATCAAGTTTAAAAGTATTAAAAAATATTGTTACGATTACATCTTTAAAATCATTGGCTTTCACCTTACAAACTGCAACTGCATTATTTTTTGCGTTTGGAAATTAATTTTTATTATTTGTTCATTTTAATTTAATTCATTTTTTTCTATATATTCCTTTTGAAAAGCCACTGACTACGTCTATATTAAAAATCAATTTCCTGGTAGGTTTTGAAAGGCTGTCGTCGAATTTGAACAAACTAAAGATCCTTGACTTGAGTTACAATTATTTCAATGATAGCATTTTAGAATCTTTAAGTAAACTTTCATCACTCAAATCTTTATATCTAGTAGACAATCAATTCACAGGAACAAATCCAAACTACGGTAAAGTTGACATCATGTACTTATAATTTCTTATAAATGAACCTGCAGGTTGAAGTAAATAATTGTGCAACGTGTATTTATACTGAGGATACTTTTCTTCTTTTAAATATTGTTGGGAGCAAGTATTAAAAAATTATCAAAACTGAATAATTTTCAAGTATTAAAAGTATTAAAAAAATATTGTTACGAGTACATCTTTAAAATCATTAGCTTTCACCTTACAAACTTTTTTTGGTATAAATCACAAATATTTTCATCCGTTTTTTGGGGTTTAGTCACAGTTAAGGCTCTTCACCCCTCCTCAAAAATGTGTTTAGTGAGAGTCGAACCCGAGAACTCTTTCCACAAACTCAACACCTTACAAACTGCAACTTCATTGTTTTTGCATTTGGAAATTAATTTTTATTACTTGTTCATTTTAATTTAATTAATTTTTTCTATATATTCCCTTCGAAAAGCCACTAACTACGCCTATATTAAAAATCAATTTCCTTATAGGTTTTGGAAAGCTTTCATCAAAATTGGACAAACTAGAGATTTTTGACTCGAGCAACAATTATTTCAATGATAGCATTTTAGCATCATTAATTAAACTTTCATCACTCAAATCTTTACATCTAGCAAGCAATCAATTCATATTATCAAATCTAAGCTACGGTAAAATTAATATCATGCACTCCCTGTAATTTCTTACATTCGAACCTGCAGGTCGAAGTAAATAAATTGTGCAACTGCTATAGTTATACCGAGGATACTTTTTTTATTGTGTAAATATTGTTGGGAGCAGGTATTAAAAAATTATCAAAACTGAAGAATTTGGAGATTCTAAATTTAAGTTACGAGTACATCTTTAAAATCATTACCTTTGTAGTATTGTTGATCAAAAGGAACATTTGATATGCTAGATAGACTTGCTTTTAATGTTATTTCTTTTGTCTTAAAAATCTCATGCTTATATAAAAATACAGTAAATTGTTGATCGAAAGGAACATTTGATATGCTAGATAGACTTGCTTTTAATGTTATTTCTTTTGTCTTAAAAATCTCATGCTTGTATAAAAATACAGTAAAACTTATTTTTTACTTCAAGCAAAATCACAATTTATATTTTAAGCAGGCGAGCTCCTCATGTGCTGTATTTTGTGGTAATTACCTAACTGGATTGATATAAAGACTATTTGATTGATTTTGATAGAATTGAATAATTTGGCAAATTAGTTAAAGTTGGATATGAGTTTCAACTTCACTGCTTGTTTGCCAGTAACACAAAAGAATGTCTGATGAATGGAAATTCATTCATTACTTCAATGTTTTCTTTCAAGTGTTATGATTTTCCCTTTTCTTTTGCAGGTTTTGCAAAGCTGTCCTCTAGCATTTTATCATCTTTGACTGAGCTTTTGTCTTTCAAGTCTTTATTTCTAACATTTTAAACTTAATTACTTTAATATCAGCTTGATATTATGCTTCATGAGAGCGATAACATTAAAGTTTTTTGATTATTGGTAGCAGGTTTTAAATGGCTTTCAGGACTCAACAACTTGGAAACTCTTGATTTAACAAGAAACTATTTGAAGAACAATTTCCTGTTACATGTGGGTGGTCTTTCATCTTTAAAAACTTTAAATTTGGGGTCCAATAAATTAAACGGATCTGTTGATATTCAAGGTAGCTTGCCTTACTCTTTTTTTTGGATGGATAAAAAGATTTTGGCCCTTATTTTCTTAAACTCAGTTGTTATTTTGTTGGCCTTCAAAATATAGAATTGAATAGTCTGACAAACTTGAGGAACCTGGATTTAAGCAACAATAAAACTGAAAGCTTTCAGTCCTTTCAAGGTATAAATCGATATTCACTCAACTAATTTCTTAATATGGTAAAATATTAAGTTACACTTAAGGATTCATTTTTAATTTGTAATAAATTATGTCAATCTTCTACAGGTAGTCGAAGACAACTACTGGTCAATCTAGAGGTGCTTGATTTGAGTGGTAATCACTTTCAGAACGGCATTTTTGCATACATCATTAGTGGTCTATCAAATCTAAAGTCCTTGAATATTGGATCCAACCAGATACAAAGATACATAGATATAACAGGTACAACTGCTTTGCAAACTTATTAAAATATGGGTAAAATTATTTTTTATTTCAAGCAAAATTACAATTTATTTTTTGTGGTAATTACATAACTGGACTAACATAAAGAATATTTGATTGATTTCGATAGAATTGAATAATTTGGCAAAGTTGAAGAAGCTGGATATGAGTCTGTGAAAGTTTAGTGCATCCTTTTGATGTTTGATATGTTTATTTCTTTGCTGCAATATTTTAATGTTAGTTTATTTGTTCTTGTTGTAGTTTATTTGTTAGTGTTGGAGTCTATTTAGACTTTGTAAAAGTCAAGGCTGTTAAAGAGTATTTTTAGGAGGATAAACGTGGTCCACTTTTAGCAGATAATGGTAGCCATTTAGCTAAAGTAGGTAGCTGTTATTTCTCAACTTCCATAGTTCCATTTCTATAAATTGTATTATGTTCTTTAATAAAATTATTCACTCAGTTTTTCTGTTAGCCAACAAAGGAATTTTTTTTTAGATGGTATCCGAGCCAGGTTTTTGGCTATCAAGTACTTTGTTTTTTCTTGTCTATCAAGTGAGGAAAGAGTTCACTTATTGGAGAAAAAAATGGTCCTTCTTTCAAATTCTTTGTTGAAAACTTGGAAGTGAGTGGAACTAATCCTAGCAGCGGCATGGAGAAGCTTGTTGGCACCAATTACAAATATTGGCACATGTATATGGAAGCCTTTCTCCAAGGACAGGACCTGTGGGATTTAATGTCTGGTCGTGATAAAATGCCAAACGATACACCCGAAAATGCTAAAGCTAGAAGGAAGTGGAAAATTAAGTGCGGAAAGGCCTTGTTCGCATTAGGAACGTCGATTAGCAAGGAATTCATCGATCATGTTCGTGATGTTCAATCATCGAAAGAAGTTTGGCATATCCTTGAAGCCTTGTTCATGAAAAAGGATACAGCAAAAATGCAATTTCTATAAAATGAGCTTACCAGCCTCGTTCAAGGTGATATGTCTATCTTTGAATATTTTTTGAAAGTTAAAAATTTGGGTGCTGAAATTTCAAAACTAGATGAGAAGATCAAAGAGCCCCAGTTAAGGAAATATCTCATTCGTGGATTACGAAAGGAGTACATGTCGTTTATCACTTTAGTGCAAAGATAGGCGGAGCAACCGAGCATTGAGGAGTTTGAGAATTTGTTGAGTAACCAAAAAGCCTTAGCAACACAAATGGCCAAAACCAATATAGCAGGAACCGATGAAGTCCTGTTCACAAAAGGAAAAGGACAAAATCAGAAGGGATTCAACAATAACCACCCTAATGGTTCGTCAACCAAGGACAACAAGAAGAAGAAATGCTATACAGGTGTGGAAAGCTCGGGCATATCAAGAAAGATTGTTGCGTGAAGCTTGAGAATGGGAACTTGACCACTTAGAAGGACTGTCGCGTGAAGCTTGAGAATGGGAACTTGAGCATAGAGAAGGACAGAAAGCAAGATCCTGTAAGGTTTCGTTGTCTCGGTTTATCATGTCATACACGAAAATAAGCAGCGGATTAAAATCAACAAAACCAAAATCACCAAGATCATGCAACAAGATTAATTTCGGGATAAAATCTAACCTTTTGGTGTACTCGTGTAGGAATGTTCGACTTCTGAATATGAGAGCCCACGAACAGCCCTTGATTTATCGTTAACTCAAGACTTCTAGCTGAGAGAAGCCCTCTAACGGTATCCACACAAGTAAGACGCAAAATAAGACCTTTGCCTGAGACAAGATGTGATCAGAAGCAAAGGGAGGAAAAAGGGAATTGTTTTCTGAGAGTGCTAGCTCTAAGAGGCAGAACGGCTATAAAAATATTCTGTTCCTCTTATGTCTAACTTTTAGACTTAATGTTGTTTTTATAATGCTTCTTAACAAAACCTTAAAAAAGGCCTTAGCCTTAGTCCAAACTAAATTGGGTCTTTTGGGCCTTTTAAAATTACTTAATCCAAATACAATTAATTGTAAGACATACTCTAACAATCTCCCACTTGCACTACAACCAATTGGTTATGCATTTGGATTAATAATTTGGTCTGCCAATGAATTATTATATTAATAATTCATAATTATAATCTCATTATAATTGAAAAGACCAAAATACCCTTTAGTAATCTAGGGCTAAAATTACTATTAATTAAATCCCGAATTGTAGTTGGAACAGGATTCTAGTCTCACTAGGAATCCTTCTTGTACTAGGATTCATCACATGAATCCAACTCCAATTACCTTGTCTTGGTCATACCCTTATTGTGTGTGACCCTTTAGGTTTCCATTACGTTGGCAGTGATTCAGAATCTCATTCATAAATCACAAGCCAAGATTGGCATCTAGCAATGCATCATGGCTACCCAAGTAATGAAAATGTCGGTGAGTTGACGACAACCTTTCAATGAGCAATTACCGTATAATTCGATCCTTTTGTCACCTAATATCTCAGTTGAACATAGAGTATGGAACGTGTCATCTCTATTAAAGTTCAACTCCATTGTTTCTCAATCTTAAGAAAAATGATTTAATCAAATGAATTCAAGATCTCATCTTAAATTTCATTTGTATTGTGGCCACAGATTTTCAATCATTAATCTCTATTGAGAGTCCTTGAGATATAGACTCTTGTTACCAAGAGGGACAAATCCTATCTTGATCACTCACAACCCTCATATGATTCATGATGTACCCAATTACTGTCTTACTTGCAACCCTTATTGAGCTACGTTTACCAGCATCAAAGTACACCAATCCACACATAGGATACCATGGTGATCTCAAGTCTAAGGATCACATATACCATTGCCATTTGAGAACATCTAATGACCCTCAATGTAACGATCCACATAGAGTTCTCAAGATGGGTCAATCCAGTGTATTCATTCACAATGATCACCCATGTTTTGATCTGGATATCACCATATCCATGACTAATGAGATTAGTCACCTAAAGGAATCTAACACATGTTAGTCTTACCGTATCACTGATGTCCCTTCTCAGTGATACTACGACTAAGGATATTTAAGAATAGTATTCTTTGTATCATAAGGACCTCATTATCAAAGTCACTACTTTGATTCCTTTGATACGAATCCACTATTCTAGGGACTTTATCATTTGATTATGACTTGATCAAATTAAATATAGTCAATAATGATAAATAACTGCCATGTATTATTAAATAACATAAATAATCACAATGTCTTAAGTGTACTATAAGTCTAAATCTGATTAGCTTATAGTGCATACACTAACATTCTCCCACTTGCACTACAGCCAATCGATCATGGAAGGGCTTGAGTATTTGTTTGGACCATTGGTGAGACCAAGATTTCTCAGCTTGTGCAATGGCTCCATTGTTGTCACAATAGAGTGCCATTGGATCAGCAATGCTAGGGACTACTCCAAGTTTTGTGACGAACTTTTTTGATCCAAACAGCTTCCTTAGCTGCATCTGAAGCCACTATATACTCAGCCTCGATCGTAGAATTGGCCACTGTCTCTTGTTTAGAACCTTTCCAACTTAACAGTGCCATCATTTAGGCAAAACACATAGCCAGATTATGACTTAAAGTCATCCTTATCTGACTAGAAACTGGCATTAGTGTAACCATTTACAATGAGCTCATTCTCTCCTCCATAGACTAAGAAAGCATCCTTAATCCTTTTTAAGTACTTAAGGATGTTCTTAACTGCTATCTAGTGACGCTCACCTGGGTCAGCTTGATACCTACTCGCCATGCTTAAAGCATGGGAAACATCAAGCCTCGTACATAACATGGCGTACATGATAGATCCAATAGCCAAAGCATATGGAATCTTAGCTATTTTATCTCTCTCATCTTATGTTTTAGGACACATGTCCTTTGGGAGATAAATGCCATGAGACATAGGTAAGAATCCTTTCTTAGATTCTTCCACGTTGAACCTTTTCAACACTTTGTCAATATATGTACTTTGACTTAGACCTAGCAGCCTACTTGATCTATCTCTATAGATCTTTATTCCAATGATATAGGCTGCTTCTCCTAAGTCTTTCATGGAGAAGAAATTCCCTAGCCAAGTTTTGATAGATTGTAGGGTAGGAATGTCATTTCCTATGAGTAGTATGTCATCCACATATAACACTAGGAATATGACAGCACTCCCACTAACCTTTTTGTAAACACAAGGTTCATCTTCGTTCTTGATGAAGCCAAACTCTTTGACTATCTCATCAAAATGAATGTTTTAGTTCCGAGAAGCTTGCTTCTCAAGCTCTTGACGTATCCTATTAGACCTACGCTGGCCTTGTGTTTCTGGAGCTATTTCCTGTTCCACAACATCTTGTGGGACTTGCTCCTGTTCCACTAAAGGTTCAGTGACATTTTATGGTTCTTGAACCTCTTCAAGCTCTATTTTCTTCCCACTAGTTCTTCTAAAAGGAAGTCTTTTTCTAGAAAAACACCATACTGAGCCACAAACACTTTGTGCTCTATGGGATTATAGAAATAGTATCCTTTTGTCTCTTTAGGATACCCCACAAATATGCATTTATCAGATTTGGGTCCTAATTTGTTTGAGACTTGTCTTTTGACATAAGCCTCACAACCCCACATCTTTAGCAAAGATAGATTAGGCTTTTTTTTTTAATCCACATCTCATGTGGTGTCTTTTCAAAAGCTTTAGTAGAACACGATTTAGTATGAATGCTACTGTCTCTAAAGCATAACCCCAAAAGAAGATAGGAGGTCAGATAGACTCATCATGGATTGAACCATGTCTAACAAGGTCCGATTCCTCCTCTCAGATACACCGTTCCATTCAGATATACCAGGTGGAGTGAGTTGTGGAACTATTCCACACTCCTTTAGATGATCTATAAATTCTAGGCTCAAATACTCTCAACCGCGATCTGATCGGAGTGTCTTGATATTCTTGCCTAGCTGGTTTTGTACTTCATTCTTGAATTCTTTGAACTTTTCAAAGGATTCTGACTTATGTCTCATTAAATAAACATAGCCATATCTACTGTAGTCATTAGTAAATGTGATGAAGTAATGGAACCCTCCTCTAGCCTGTATGGTTAATGGACCACATACATCTGTATGTATGAGCTCTAATAAATCATTAGCCCTTTCACTTATTCCTGTAAAAGGGGCCTTGGTCATTTTACCAAGCAAACAAGATTCGCATACATCATATGATTCAAAATCAAATGAATCTAAGTGTCCCTCTTTGTGGAGCCTAGATATGCATTTCTCGTTTATGTGACCAAGTCTACAATGCCAGAGGAATGTAGGGTTAATCTCATTACCCTTTGACCTCTTGAAATCAACACTGTATATGTGATTATCTAAATCTAGAACATACAATCCATTCATAATGGAAGCATTGCCATAGAAAATATCATTAAAGTAAATTGAACAACTATTGTTCATTATTTTAAAAGAAAAACCTTTCTTGTCCAAACAAGAAACAGAAATAATGTTCTTGGCAATTGCTGGAACATAATAACAATTATCAAGTTCTAGAATTAGGCCCGAAGGCAACGATAAATTAAATGTTCCTACAGCTAACGCAGCAACCGTTGCTCCATTTCCAACTCGTAGGACCACCTCGCCCTTAGGAAGTTTTCTACTCCTTGTTAGTCCTTGCACATTCATGCAAATGTGAGAACCACATCCAGTATCTAATACCCAAGATGAAAAAGTAGACAAATTTATCTCAATCACATATATACCTGAGATGGAAGTCTCACTTCCTTTCTTTTTCTTCAGCTCCTCAAGGTACACAGTGCAATTTCGCTTCCAATGACCAGTCTTATTGCAATGGAAGCATTTTCCTGTCTTAGCAACTCCACCAGATGGCTTGAGTTTCTTGGCCTTTTCCTTCTTGTTACCCTTGGGCTTAGGCTTACCCTTAGGCTTGCCTTTGCCTTTGGATTTGGTCTTGTCAATCACCATAACAGAAGTAGGCCTTGACTTCTTCAAGTCCTGTTCAGCAGTTCTCAACATATTGAGCAATTCTACCATTGTCTTATCCATACTGTTCATGTTGTAGTGCAACACAAACGAACTATAGCTATCCGGTAAGGATTGGAGGATGAGATCAACTGACAACTCTTTATGCACAGTGAAGCCTAGTGCTTCCAGACTCTCAATGTATCTAATCATATTAAGTACATGAGTGTGCACCGGAGCTCCCTCAGCCATCTTGCTCTGGAAGAGCGCCTTAGATATCTCATAACGTTCGTGCCGTGCTTGCTCTTGGAACATTTCCTTGAGATGTTCGATCATATCAAACGGTTTCATATTCTCATGTTGCTTCTGGAGTTCAGAACTCATGGAAGCTAACATTAGGCACTGTACGTCAATGGCATCATCCAAATGCTTTTGATAAGCTTGCTTATCAGTAGCGGAAGCATTCTGTCGGGGTTGAGCAGGGATCGCATGCTCTAGAACATATAACTTCTTCTCTTGCCTGAGGACTATCCTCAAATTTCTGTACCAGTCTAAGAAGTTTGCCCCAACCAACTTGTTATCCTTCTCAAGGATAGAACGAAGGGATAAATTGTTGTTTGCCATGATAATTCTACAATCATAAAATATGCAAGTAAGTAACATTGTGATTAAAATCATTAATTATGGTCTTTTAATTAAATGAATTACTCCCACTATTTTTCTCAAGCTAATAGCCCTCACTATCAACTCGGGAAGCCTTTTCGCCTAGACTTCCTAGTGGGCCAGGATCCATATTTGGTTCCATTATGACTTCAGCTAAGCTAATGCGTCCAATGAGATTACTTAGGTAGACAACTCTTGTCAATTGCATCTCATACAACTCCTGGATAGTTGGGTGAACAACTCTTGTTCTAACTCATCATATGGGTTAAAGCCCAACCTATGCCTCTAAATCTTATTAGGTTTGACTAAGCCAATGCCCTAATTTAATTTAGTTAAGTCTGACCTAATACACTTGGAGATAACTATTATCTCATGCAATGTGAATTCCTAAGGTAGGTATGGCCTTGACTGAGCCAAAGTAGCATGTTGGCTCTACCGAGAGGGGGGTGAATCGGTTTTTCTAGTTATTTCTAATTTTCCTAACTCTTAATGCACAATCAAAGTCAAATAAACAACAATGAAATAAATGCAGTAAATAAGAGTAAGGGAAAGAGAAGCAAACACAAGTTTTATAGAGGTTCGGCCAATCTCTTGCCTACGTCCTCTCTCCTTGAACTCCTTGTCAAGGTTTTGATTCACCTTTTCCTTGAGAATGCTTACAAACCACTTGAAGGTGTGGCAAGACCTCTTACAATTTCTCTTGAGACTTTAGAAATCTCCCTCTAATCCTCTACCTTTGTAGTATTCCCACACTTTACAATATCAGACCTTACAAGGATAGCTCACCCCTTTGAATATCTGATTTTTCAGTGAATGGGTGAAGAACACAGAAAACAATCTCACAAAATGGAGTTACAATAAAGATTTTCAGATTTCAGTTTCTCTCTTGAAGCTTGAATACTTTGGAATGCTTGTTCTACCTCCAAACTTCATAAATACCTCTATTTATAACCCACCAAACGGATAGAACAGTTGGTGAAGCATTTAATGCAAATCCTCCCGTTGAAACCCTCAAAAACTAGCCGTTACTGTCAGGTCTCGTGCAAAGGGATCGATCCTGCTACAGTGGGGATCGATCCCTTTTCTCCAGAATGCTTTGCAACTTTCTCCCGGATGATTCAAGAGCCTTCTGCCACCTTGGGATCGATCCCTCTACAGTAGGGATTGATCCCTTTTTTCCAGTACACCTTCCTGCACTTAGTTGACTGCAAAGTTCAAGGCTTTTGTGATTTTAAGTTAGTTCAAAATCTTCTAACACTTCTCTAAGAATATTACTGACTTTTTGAAATCGCAATCCAAGACTTTGTTAAAATAAGTTCAATTATTGATTTCATTCAACACAAATTTACTTGTATAAAAATCGTTTTTAAGCTTGCTTGAGTTTTGTCATTTTCAAAATACTTGTCACTTTAACGCTAACAATCTCCCCCTTTTTGATATGACAAAACTTAAGGTAAATTTGCTTATGTGTTTGAAGATTGAGGTTACTTGATTTTTGAAAAATATTACTCCCCCTCAATATTTGCTCCCCCTCAATTTAATATTTACCACATCATTTCTCCCCCTTTTTGTCATAGCAAAAGAATAGAAAGCATGGAGAGGAGTGGTAGTGATAGAAATCAAGTTAAAGCAATAAGAACCAAATAAGCACTAGTATGGGGAAGGAAATAAAGAGAAATAAAGATCAACGCAATGTCACTAAAGCACAATTAATGTCAGAACATGACATAGTCATTAACATATAAAACAACTAGAAGGCATAGCTAGCAAAGTCATTAACATAGTCATTAACATAAAACAACTAGAAAGCATAACTAGCAAAGTCATGAACATAGGCATTAACATAAAACAACTAGAAAGCAGGAGACATGTCACAACAAGGAGGATCAACGCCTTGGAAAGGTCTTGTGATATTGCTCAACGAAGTCCTCGTGTTGCATGCGAACATCCTGAATTTCATCGAACAAGGCAGCTTGGGTGGCCTCGATGTGATCAAGTCGCTCACCCACGTCATGCTGAAAGTTTTGAAGCAGATGCATGATCTGGTCAAGAGAGGCTGACGAGGAGCCGGAAGGTGCAGAAGATGTGGCTGCTGCAGGTGCGTCGGCTGCATCCGCTCCTTCTTCGTCGTCTAGTGCCGGTGCATGTTCGGGAGACGCAGGCTGACCATGACCCTTGACCCATTCGAAGGTGTCACCCACTTGATGAAGATACCATCCCAAGTTATGGAGGGTGGTGAGATTGATGGTGGTGTTGGCAGCCGGAAGCGTACTGACCTCACATGAGCAGTCAACGCCTTCACGAAGTAAGTAAAAGGCGAGAGGCTGAGGGAAGACAATGGATTTGACCTTGCCACGAACAATCTTCACCCAGTCATGAAGGATAAAGTGTAGGAGGTGTGGTCGTTCGCCATCGGGTTCATGAATATGATGGAGCCAAAAACGATCAAGTTTGCGAAGGTGAGAATATCGGGTGCCAAGAGGGCGGAGATTCCATGAAATGATGATATGGAGGAGACGTGCGAAGACAGGAAGGTCACTTGCACGATTATCGGTAACAGGAAATGCCAAGGGTACATCGATATTGTCATAGATATCACCGTCGCCAGGAAGTCTAAAGGCAAGGGAGAGGGATTGTGCGGTCAGTTCAATATTTTTGCCCATGACATAAGACCTAATCCCGACAACCGTACATTCATCATTTGGATCATAGATGATGTCGGCATTGGAAAAGAAAGCGCGAATGATGTTCGCTGGGACCGGAGTATTGATTTTGAGGAATTGGGTCCAACCCCATTCATTGAACTTGGCGAGGTAAGGAAAATGAATTGCCTCGAGGAAGTCGAAATCAATAGGACGCCAATGCTTAATAGGCATATTGGCAAATTCGGCTAGAAATTTGGTTTTCTCATTAGCATGGCGAAAGCAGCGGTTAAAGGTGGTTGGTATGGAGGATGAGGAAGAGGAAGCACGGGTTTTGCGTTTGGAAGCAGTGTGCTTAATCTTAGGAGCCATGTGGAGAAGGAAAAAGATAGGAAATTTCGTTGAGGACTTTTATCAAACAGGTGGTGTGCACACGTTGGGGGAACTATGGATGAGTGTATGGGAGAGATATGATCTAACCAACAGCGGAGAGCCACAACCCAAGATTCATTTAACAATTATGACAAGTAATTTCGGATGAATAATGACAGATAGGCTAAGTATAAACCCTAGAAAAATACAAGTGCCAAAGGAAGTGAAAACCTAGATGGAGAAGAAATTGATGCAAGTTATTCAAATGGGTATTCAAGACATGATAAAAGAAACTAGAAATGCAAGAAAACTTTAATGAAAAATGGAAGAAAAATTTACAATTGACATGTTGGGTGAATAGTAACCATGGTGTGGAAGAAGAAGGAAGAGAAGAAAAGAGGAAATTTTGGCAGGAAATGAGGAGGGGAAATGAAAAAGAGAAGGAAATGAGGAAGATTGGTGAAAAAATGAAGTGATTTGGTGTAGAAATGAGTGAGATTGAGAAGTTTGGGATGAGAGAAAATGGTGAATGGCGTTTGGAAAGGAAGAGGAAGATGAATAGTTGAAAAGAGGAGAAGAGGCCGACGGTTAAAAAGAAGCTTGAAGCACATTCTGTTACGAGGGGATCGATCCCTTACTGTAGAGGGATCGATCCCTTTTAGGCAGATTGCTTCCCAAATTCCAGAAAGCTATTCTGGCACTAGGGGATCGATCCCATACTGTAGAGGGATCGATCCCTTTTAAGCAGAATGCTTCCCATCACCCAGAATGTTGGCCAGACAGACTTGGAAATCAATCCTATTTGAGAGGAATTATCTCCGCAGTCACGTGGCTCATTTATGATGCACAAAAATGATTTGAAAACAATGAAACTTATGCATTTTTACCATGTGAAAATCAAAAACTGATTTTTGCACTTGAGATGCATGAAATGAGTTTGAAAACTGCAGAAACAGTGCAGAATACTGCAGAAAAAATGCAGAACCTTGCACAAGTATGCAGAAATAATAGGTGAACATGGCTGTGATAGTGTCTTAACATTAGAAATGTGTTTTGGCTAATGAATGAAGTTTAACATGAGCAGAACACACAAAATTCAACAGTTTATCATGAACATGAGCAGTAACTCAGTAAGTTAAGGTCATGAATTGCGAGTGGGAATTACATTCTTCAAATTGCTGTCTTGCAATCATCACAAACCAACTTAAGACATTCATGCAACATCAAATTACTTCAAGGAGCAGTTATTATGCCTAATTCACCTCTAAGAGTGCAAAATCTCTCCTTGTCCAAGGGTTTTGTGAAGATATCAGCTAATTGGTGCAAAGTGTCCACATACTCTAGAATTATGTCTCCTTTTTGCACATGATCTCGTATAAAATGATGTCTAATCTCAATGTGCTTCCTTCTAGAGTGTTGGATGGGATTTTTTGTAAGATTGATGGCACTAGTGTTGTCACACCTAATGGGAACTTGATTCATTTCTATTCCATAGTCTCTCATTTGTTGCTTAATCCATAAAACTTGAGCACAGCAACTTCTGGAAGCTATATATTCAGCCTCGGTTGTGGATTGAGCTACATTATTTTGTTTCTTAGAGAACCATGAGATGAGCCTACTTCCTAAGAATTGGCATGTTCCCGATGTGCTTTTCCTATCCACTTTGCATCCACCAAAATCTGCATCGGAATAAGCATGGAGATCTAGTGTAGAATCTTTAGGATACCAAAGTCCTAAGGAGGAAGTGTCTTTGAGGTATCTAAGGATTCTTTTTACTACTTGTAGGTGTGATTCTCTAGGGGATGACTGAAATCTAGCACACAAGCATACACTAAACATTATATCGGGTCTACTAGCAGTTAAATATAGTAATGAGCCAATCATAGACCTATATAGTTTAGTGTCTACACATTTTCCTCCTTCAACCTTATCAAGCTTAATATTTGTGCTCATAGGTGTAGATAAAGGTTTAGACTCATCCATTCCAAATCTTTTGAGCAAATCTTTAGTGTACTTAGCTTGATTTATGAAAATACCTTCTTTACATTGTTTAACTTGAAGTCCTAGAAAGAAGGTTAATTCTCCCATCATACTCATTTCAAATTCACCTTGCATTAGTTTAGAGAAATTTTTGCACAATGACTCATTTGTAGATCCAAAAATGATATCATCTACATAAATTTGAACTACTAATAAGTCATGACCCTTAGATTGAATAAACAAGGTTGTGTCTACCTTTCCTCTTGTAAAACCTTTTTCGATTAAAAACTTTGAAAGTCTTTCATACCAAGCTCTAGGAGCTTGTTTTAATCCATATAAGGCTTTTGAAAGTTTGAAAACATGGTTAGGAAATTTTGGATTTTCAAAACCGGGAGGTTGCTCAACATAAACTTCTTCATTTATATAACCATTTAAGAAAGCACTTTTCACATCCATTTGATATAACTTAAAATCCTTGTAGCATGCAAAAGCAAGTAGCATCCTAATGGCTTCTAATCTAGCTACCGGAGCATAGGTTTCATCATAGTCTATTCGTTCTTCTTGTCTATAACCTTGAGCCACTAACCTAGCCTTGTTTCTAACAATAATGCTATTTTCATCCATCTTATTCTTGAATATCCATTTGGTTCCAATGATGGGATAATCTTTAGGTCTTTCTACTAATGTCCACACTTTGCTTCTTTCAAATTGATTTAATTCTTCTTGCATGGCCATCATCCAATTTTCATCATTCAACGCCTCATCCACTTTCTTTGGCTCAAATTGTGACACAAAGGCTACATGTTGACATATGTTTCTATAGGTTGACCTAGTCCTAACTCCAATGGTAGGATCTCCAACAATATCATTATCTTTCACATATCCAAGTTCTCTAGGACACCTAGATTCCTTCTCAATTATTTCTTGTTCCATGGACTCCTCATTTTTGTTAATAGCAAGATCTTCTAATTGTTCTCTAACATTCTTATCTTGAGATGGATCAACTATAGGTTCATCAAAGATCTCTACTTCATCATCAAGATTGGTTCTACTAGTGATATTTGATTCATCAAAGATTACATGTATTGACTCTTCTACTACAAGTGTTCTTTTATTGAAAACTCTATAAGCCTTAGAGTTTAGAGAATAGCCAAGAAAAATACCTTCATCACTTTTAGCATCAAATTTTCCTAAATTATCTTTACCATTGTTCAAAACAAAACATTTACATCCAAATGGGTGAAAATAACTTATGTTAGGTCTTTTTCCTTTATAAAGCTCATAGGGGGTTTTCTTTAAAACAGGCCTTACCATAGCTCTATTTATAACATAGCAAGAAGTGTTTACTGCTTCAGCCCAAAAATATTTAGGTAAGTTATTTTCACAAAGCATGGTTCTAGCCATTTCTTCTAAGGTTCTATTTCTCCTTTCAACTACCCCATTTTGTTGAGGAGTTCTAAGAGCTGAAAAATTGTGGCTAATACCATTTTCATTGCAAAATATATCAAAACCAAGATTTTCAAATTCTTTTCCATGATCACTTCTAATACTTGAAATAGAGTAACCTTTTTCATTTTGAACAAGTTTTGAGAAAACAGTGAATTTTTCTAAGGCCTCATTTTTAACACTTAAAAAGAACACCCAAGTAAACCTAGTGTAATCATCAACTATCACAAATCCATAGTGTTTACCTCCTAAACTAGTTGTCCTAGTTGGTCCAGAAAGATCTAAGTGAAGAAGTTGAAGTGTTCTAGAGGTACTGACACACTTCTTAGGTTTAAATGAAATTCTTTTGTGTTTTCCTCTTACACATGCCTCACAAACTTTGTCATTTTCAAATTGAAGCTTAGGCAATCCTACTACTAAGTCTCTTTTGGCTAACTTAGACAAAACATGCATGCTAGCATGGCCTAGTCTTCTATGCCATAACCAAGGTTCATCTTCTCTAGTAGCCATAAAGCATACATTGTTGCTATTAAGTTCATTTAAATCCACAATATAAATATTTTCTTGTCTATGTCCAATAAACACAATTTGATTAGATTTGGCATTAACAACATTGCAACACAAATCATCAAACATAACTTTAAATCCCTTATCACACAATTGACTAATACTAAGCAAGTTATGTTTCAAGCCTCTAACATACAAAACATTTTCAATGGTTGCGGAAGAGTTACCAATGGAGCCAATTCCTTCAATTTGTCTTTTGGAGTTGTCTCCAAACGTGACCTCTTCACCACTTTTATGCTTTAAGTACTTGAATTGGCTCTTGTCTTCCGTCATGTGTCTAGAGCATCCACTATCAAGGTACCAATGCTCCTTGGACTTAGCCTTGTAGCAATACTCTTCCTCCTACAAACACATCAAGCTTTCATCTTAGGTACCCAAATTTTCTTGGGTCCTTGAGAGTTAGTATTAATAATTTTTGATCCTTTAGGGATCCATTTCAACTTTAAAGACTCATCATTTGAATTCAAAACATGTTTAGTCACCCAAATCTTGATAGCCATTTTTCCTCTAATTATGGTCTTCCTAGAGGTGCATGCTTGTGAAGAATGTCCTAGTTTGTTACATAATGGGCACAAAGCAAATTTTCTATCTTTAACTACGAAGTTTTTAAGATGAGTCTCTTTGTTAGATGCATTATAGCCTAACCCTTCTCTATCAAAGAATGCTCTTTGAGTTTCTAGCATTTGATCAAGTTTTTGTTGACCCATGTAAAATCTAGAAAAGGAGTTATGCAAATTAGTGTTCTTCTTATTTAATTCTTCAATTTCTAGATTAGCATTTTCTAATTTCTTCTCACATTCTAACTTAACATTCACAAGCATTTCATTTTCCTTTTTCAGCTTAGAGATCATTTTCTTATATTTCAAGTTCATGCATTCAAATTCATTGGCCAATTCATCAAATGCATCTTGTAATTCATCAAAAGTGTATTCATGAGTATCTAGCAAGTTAGAAGTTACCTTCTCATCTTCAAAAGCCATGAAGCAAAGGTTAGCCACTTCATCTTCCACATTCTCTTCATCGGAGGAGTCACTATCACTCCAAGTAGCCACCATTGCTTTCTTCTTTTGTTTCTTTTCATTTTGCTTCCTATACAAAGGACAATCAAATTTAATATGACCAAGTTTTTTGCATTCATAACATATAATTTGGTCCTTATCTTTCCTACTAGTTTCACCTCTATTTAACTCTCTACTAGGGCGTCTCCTAGAGTTTCCACTAGCTCTCATCCTCATGAATTTATTGAACCTCTTGGCGAACATGGCCATTTCTAAATCTTCTTCATCACCACTTACATCAGGATCATCTTTTGATTCCTCACTTGTGGTGGATTTTAGTGCTACTCCAACTTTCTTTGTGGGATCTTGATTTCTCTTAATTTTCATCTCATAAGTGAGCAAGGATCCCATAAGTTCATCTAATGATAGTGTATGAGGGTCCTTGGATTCCTCAATAGCAGTGACTTTAGCTTCCCATGATTTGGGTAAGCTATTGAGAATCTTTTTTACCATCTCTACATTAGAGTAAGTCTTCCCTAAAGCTTTAAGACCATTTATTATGTCCGTAAACCTAGTAAACATGTCACTAATTGACTCATCATTCTTCATTCTAAATAGTTCATAGTCTTGTGTGAGCATGCCTACTTTGGTTTCTTTGACTTGTGTGGTTCCCTCATGTGTGATAGCTAGTTTATCCCAAACTTGTTTAGCATTCTCACATTGTGACACTCGATTATACTCATTTGGTCCTAATGCACAAAAGACTGTGTGCATTGCTTTAGCATTAAGTTGTGCCATCCTAATATCATTAGTATCTCATTCATCTTCTTTCTTAGGCACATCCGTCCCATCTACTTTCTTAATAGGGATAAGGGGACCTTTAACAATAACTCTCCATACTTCATAATCATTAGCTTGAATAAATAGCATCATTCTAGTCTTCCAATAAGCATAGTTTTCACCATTAAAGAGTGGAGGTCTAACCGTAGAGTGTCCCTCTCTTACCAAGGGTGTAGACAAACTAGTTTGAGCCATTAGTGATCGTTTATACTCGATAGATGTTAATCTAAGTCAATCTCGAGCCCAAGCTCTGATACCAATTGTTGGCTCTACCGAGAGGGGGGGTGAATCGGTTTTTCTAGTTATTTCTAATTTTCCTAACTCTTAATGCACAATCAAAGTCAAATAAACAACAATGAAATAAATGCAGTAAATAAGAGTAAGGGAAAGAGAAGCAAACACAAGTTTTATAGAGGTTCGGCCAATCTCTTGCCTACGTCCTCTCTCCTTGAACTCCTTGTCAAGGTTTTGATTCACCTTTTCCTTGAGAATGCTTACAAACCACTTGAAGGTGTGGCAAGACCTCTTACAATTTCTCTTGAGACTTTAGAAATCTCCCTCTAATCCTCTACCCTTGTAGTATTCCCACACTCTACAATATCAGACCTTACAAGGATAGCTCACCCCTTTGAATATCTGATTTTTCAGTGAATGGGTGAAGAACACAGAAAACAATCTCACAAAATGGAGTTACAATAAAGATTTTCAGATTTCAGTTTCTCTCTTGAAGCTTGAATACTTTGGAATGCTTGTTCTACCTCCAAACTTCATAAATACCTCTATTTATAACCCACCAAACGGATAGAACAGTTGGTGAAGCATTTAATGCAAATCCTCCCGTTGAAACCCTCAAAAACTAGCCGTTACTGTCAGGTCTCGTGCAAAGGGATCGATCCTGCTACAGTGGGGATCGATCCCTTTTCTCCAGAATGCTTTGCAACTTTCTCCCGGATGATTCAAGAGCCTTCTGCCACCTTGGGATCGATCCCTCTACAGTAGGGATCGATCCCTTTTTTCCAGTACACCTTCCTGCACTTAGTTGACTGCAAAGTTCAAGGCTTTTGTGATTTTAAGTTAGTTCTAAATCTTCTAACACTTTTCTAAGAATATTACTGACTTTTTGAAATCACAATCCAAGACTTTGTTAAAATAAGTTCAATTATTGATTTCATTCAACGCAAATTTACTTGTATAAAAATCGTTTTTAAGCTTGCTTGAGTTTTGTCATTTTCAAAATACTTGTCACTTTAACGCTAACATAGCACAATACCGAACAAAGTCTCTTTCACATGCATCGTATTGGAAGGCATCTTTATTTGTTATCTTTGACTTAATATTTATTTTGAGGGATTTTCAATTTTACCGTCTCACCTAGCATGCTTTTCTAACATATATATCAACATATATAAGTAAAAGCGTAAAATTAAACGTGACATGGTTATGGCCTTTCTATTACAAAAGAACCTAGGGATACAATATTTTTCTAAATGCCTTCTCCTCGATTTCCCTTCAAGCGTCACCTCGGTTCGCCTTAGCTCCGAATCATCTTGGCTCCAAATGTTGTACATTTTACAAGATAATCCTAATTTATCTATATAACTATTACATAAATAAATTACAAATAAATCAAGGCTCACGACCCAATTTAAATTTATTTAAATAAATTACAACCCATGTAAACCTAGGCCCATAACCATGCACCATGCAATCATCCATATCACATAAGAATCAAGCATCAAGCATACACAGTAATATCACATATTAATTTGCATGCTTCCTAATTAAAATCTAATTTTAATTAATCAAATTTTAATTAATTATGGGTATCAAGGGCTATTTTAATTTAATTTTAATTCTCAAAATTCAATTTAGGCTTAATTGATCTTATTAAAATCTTAAAACCATTGGATAACTCTTATCCATTTTAAAATATTTTATTTTAAAAAAAATTTATAAAGATAACTCCTTTTGAAATTTTAATCTCATTAAAATATCAAAAGTGTTGGATAACTCTTATCCAATTTAAGATAGAAAATAATTTATTTTAAAACAAAATTTTATTAAGATAATTCCTTTTGAAATTTTAATCTCATTAAAATCTCAAAACTATTGGATAACTCTTATCCAATTTAATACAGGATATATATATTTTTTATTTTAAAAGCAATTTTATCAAGATAATGTTTTTTGAAATTTTAATCTTATTAAAATCTCAAAACTATTGGATAACTCTTATCCAATTTAATTTTTAAAATATCTTTCTTTAAAATACATTTAATTTAAAACTCTTATCAGGATAACTTTTATCCTAATTTATTTTATATATTTTAAATAAAATAATAACAATTAAATTTTTCTTTTTAAATCTATAATTATCTTACAATTATTTTAGGGTTAAATAAAATAATAACAAGTAATTTTTTTTTTAAATCTATAATTGTCTTACAATTATTTTAGGTTACCCAAACAAATTTTGAAAATTAAAATCAAATCTGTAACAACTTACAATAAAACAGCATCACCATGAATCGAATTCGCTATCCCAAAAGCCGTTTGCACACTGGCTCTGATACCACTGTAAGGTTTCGTTGTCTCGATTTATCATGTCATACACGAAAATAAGCAGCAGATTAAAATCAACAAAACCAAAATCACCAAGATCATGCAACAAGATTAATTTCGGGATAAAATATAACCTTTTTGTGTACTCGTGTAGGAATGTTCGACTTCTGAATATGGGAGCCCACGAACAGCCCTTGATTTATCGTTAACTCAAGACTTCTAGCTGAGAGAAGCCCTCTAATGGTATCCACACGAGTAAGATGCAAAACAAGACCTTTGCCTGAGACAAGATGTGATCAGAAGCAAAGGGAGGAGAAAGGGAATTGTTTTCTGAGAGTGCTAGCTCCAAGAGGCAGAACGGCTATAAAAATATTCTGTTCCTCTTATGTCTAACTTTTAGACTTAATGTTGTTTTTATAGTGCCTCTTAACAAGACCCTAAAAAAGGCCTTAGCCTTAGTCCAACTAAATTGGGTCTTTTGGGTCTTTTAAAATTACTTAATCCAAATACAATTAATTGTAAGGCATACTCTAACAGATCCACGGGTAGCAGAATGGGAGACATGCTTCTCAATGCGGTGGCCAAAAGAAGTGTTGATGCAAATGCACCAATCGATTAACATAATGATTGGATCTTCGACTCTGGCTGCACTCACCATCTTACTGGAGATGATACTTTCAAATACATACTATCATGACGAAACTAAGGTGATTGTCACAGCAGACAATTCAATTCATTCAATGGAAAAGGAGGGAACTGCTAATGTTCAGGTAACACACTCTGAGGACAACCGAAAAATTGTCTTAAAGAGTGTCTATCATGTTCCTGGAGTTAAGAAAAATTTAGTTTTAGTTTCACAAATAACAGATTTAGGAAACTATGTTCTCTTTGGACCCAATGATGTGATAGTGCTAGGAAATGTAGAGGCAATAGTCGGTGATGTTATCTACACTGGAAATAAAAAATCTAACTTGTTTGTGTTGTCTACATCTGAAGCTTATGCAGAAAAGACAAGTCAAAAGAATGGTGCGTCATTGTGGCATGCAAGATTGGGCCATGTTGGATATCAACACTTGAAGGAAATCTCGTTGAAACAAATGGTTGATGGAGTTCCATTTGTAAAGAACATACCTCTATATTTGGTTTGCCAAGGATGTCAGTTTGGAAAATCTCAACGTTTGCCCTTCAAGAGATCATAGAACCGGAGATCAAGTGTAACGACCCGTTACCATATTTTTCACGTATTTCTATACAACTTTTTCGGTTGGGCTGTCTGTGATGCCATTAACATTCTACAGTGATAGTAATAAACGATAAACATTTATTTAACAAATACGGAATATGAAATTTTTTTCACTATTCCTTACATCTGACATCCCCTATTGTCCTTATTTCAATAAAGTAGTACTATATACTTATGTCTGAAATGTAAAAGAGAAGTGGTTGTACCTGCCATATTTAACATAAGTTGCCCTAGCACTTTATATGTAGCTATATCCGTTTGGGATATAATCCTCTAACTCCGTGTCTTTTTATCTGTGCAGTTAAAACAAAAGGGGTGAGCGAATCACGCGCTCAATAAAGGAGACGTATGTTGCTTTAAAGAAAGCAAAACTATATGCCACAAAGTATTTATTTTTCCTAAAATCATACCAAGTAGGAAAACAGTGGATATAGTAAACAATACTCTCAATACACCATTCCAATCATTGGTTAAACAATTTACCTTAAAATGTAGTAAACAGTAAATAGGATTCAGTAAATCCCCTCAGTAAACAGAAATCAATAAAATGAGACTAGGCATCACCCTATAAATAAATCATGCTCTCATCGTTCCCTACCCCTTTCCAGGAACACAAGTTATCCCCTTTTGGGGTGCACCCGTAGGCCATCACCCCTCACGGCTATCTCAGCTAGATCTATGGTCATAATCTATAGGTGGTCCTCGGGTCCACTTGCCAAGTGACCTCGAGACCGCTGATAACTTGGCGGGTCCATCAGCCTCGCAAATCATAATGCATGAAACTAGGGGCCTAAAGTCTCATAATCAAATTATATCTCATAAAGCACCTTTAAGGAATTATTTCACTAAATTCATCATTTTCTCAAAATGATTTATTTTCCAAAAAGGTCTTATATAAAATAGTAAAAACAGCCCGCAATCTCACCATTTTTCGTGTGAGAACGGCACGGGTTAACTAGCTCGCCCATGGCTGGTTCGCTCATGGTCAACTCACCCATAGTCAACTCACCCCAAAAGGGTTTTATATTTTCTGTTTACAAAGATATTAAAAACAGCCCATTTTTTTCGTGTGAGAAAATACCAAATAAATCAACTCGTCGATGGTCAACTCACCTATAGCGGCTCGCCCATGGGTAGCTCGTCAGTGCGGTGAACTAGTATTCGCCCACCAACCTTAGCATTTAAAAACAATTTAAACTGGCTCGCCCATGGTCAACTCGCCCATAGCTAACTCGCCCATGGTCAACTCGCCCGTTCTGGCTTGCCTATGGCCAGTTTGCCCACTATGGCTTGTCCATGGCCAGTTCGCCCATTGTCACAAAAAAGGATCGCCTATTTTTGGCTCGCCCAAAACATCATAAAGGGGTCGGCTTTGTAGCTCGCCCGGAGTTTATTAAAATAAGGGCCACCCGCCCAAAACATTACAAAGGGGTTCACCCACTTTGGCTCGCCCGAAATTTTCTTAACAAAGAGGTCGCCGCCCCAAAACATCATAAAAGGGGTCACCTTCCATTGGCTCGCCCGGATTTCAATTAAAACAGGGTCGTTCGCCCAAAATAACATAACAGGGGTCACCTTCCATTGGCTCGCCCGCTCTTTACCAGTTCGCCCAAATCAAACGATTTATCAAATTAATGCATGTCATAAACCAAAACAATTTCTCAATAATTTCATAATATTTTTACTCCATAGGACATGCATTTTACTTCACATACAACTCCCTTACCTAGTATTATGAAGCCTAGCTTCCTGCTCGCCTTCCCGATCGTTTTTACCAAATACTTAATTCCCGGCTACAAAATAATTTATTAAAACTATTAATATTTTCTTTTTTATATATTCCATCACATGGGCGAGACTTGAGACAAATCAACTAGCTCGCCCACAGAGATCCTACTAGCTCGCACAACAGAGCTCGCCATTCATCAAATGGCTTACACGTGGGAGCTCACCCAACATTCTCGCCATTCCCATATTGGCTTATTCGTGGGAGCTCGCCCACATTCTACTCACCATGCCTATATTGGCTTAACTGTGGGAGTTCGCCCACAATTCAACTCGCCATTGTCTATGCATGTGAGTTTGCCATACGTGGCTTTCTATTCAGAGCTGGGTTCACCTATGAATTAAACTAGTGTTGGGCGACCCCACCCACTTGGACAAGAACTTTCAACTTGGCAAGTTCTTTATTTCCTACTCGCCTCATTGGCGATCACTAACATTCAACATCGGCAATCACAATAGTCGCCATTCTCGTCACTTTTCCAGTATTTTCCTTATTTATTTTTATCTATTTCCAAGACTACATCTTGTTTCTAGTTTTCATATTCTCTAAGGATTTAACTAAAAACAAGGCTGCATCTATGTTTATTACTTTGTAAAACATAGAAATCTATCATTGAATATCAAGAGAACCATAGAAATATGGAACTCACCTTAACCAACTGCACTTCCAGAACAAATCACTTTCTGTCTTACGTTGGCCTCATTTTGCTTATTCCTTTAGCTCATCAAACGATGGAGAAAAGGTTTTGCAAGCAGGTTTACTTGTTTAGCTAACTTAAGAATAAAGTTTAGTCGATCAAGCATGGCAGAAATGGAAGGAACAGAACATAAACTTGCAGTAGGACAGTTTTCGTGAAGAAGATGGAGTTTGCTAAGTCGGTTTTCCTCAAATGTTTCTTCTTATATAGTCATGCTAATCCAATCAGAACCTATCACTTGGCCTTTATTCTGCTTCTTTCATCATTTCACGTCTTACATACATTAATTAGATGAAAGAGATAGCTAAGGTCAATTTTCTACCCTCATTAATGGGTGAAGACACCTGTGGCCAAAGAAACAGCCTGCCAATCTTTTCTGTACCGTTTCTTGACTTATTTGCCTTCTTTGTTTTATTCCTCAACTAATAAGGATAATTCCTTTATTGACTTTAACCTTTCTCTATTAATTGTCTTCAACCGTATGGCGTACAAAGTCAATTTTTGCTGTAATAGTTTGAATTTATCTCCCCATATCGTCAGCTTTTATTTTCATTTTGTCCACACGTGCTGATTCCAGTTCGCCTCCTCATCTTGAGACCTCAGCTCGCCATTCAATTTCAATTCGCCAACTTAAGATTTGGCAATTACAGCCATAATTACATTGTTAGAGATCACCGGTTGTTGTTCTACTCGCCTACTTCGCTATGATTCATGCCACAAGTTGGCGATCACATTAGCATTTTAAATTTGGTGAGCACCTATTGCCTTACTCGCCTACTAGGCTATCATTTGCCCCTCTATATGGGAGATCACGTTACTAACCATATTCATTCTTTGGGCGATCAGAGCCCTCGCCTCATTTGGGCGATCATCCAAATCAACATACTTGGCGAACTCACCTATTTGCCAATAAGGCCGTTAACTCATACTCACCCTCATCCATTGGCGATCAGCCTTTTTCTTGCTCGCCCATTGGCGAGCTGTTCCACTATAGTACTCGCCCATAGAGTGTTTCACAGAAATTGCTCCATTCACATCCTAAGTTAAGGAGCTTTTCACCCAAGTGGAAATCAACATTCATTATTTATTAATTTTCATTATTAAATTTTATGAAATTAGGGTCTACAGTAGTGTAGAATCAGGTCTTACATCAAGTCCTTTGGAATTGGTTCACTCAAAACTGATGGAACCAACTAGAACAACAAGCTACAGTAATTTTTATTAATGATTTTTCCAGATTTTCTTGGGTGTATTTTTTGAAGCAGAAAAATGAGGCCTTTGCAAAGTTTCCTGAGTTCAAGAAGCAGGTCGAGAAGGAATTTGACGCGAAGATCAAGTGTTTAAGAACTGATAATGGACTCGAGTATATGGAAACAAAATTTCTCAAGTTTTGTGAAGATAATGGGATTCAAAGGCAGATGACATGTCAAAAGACTCCTCAGCAAAACGGAGTTGCTGAAAGGAAGCTTGCACATCTTATGGAGATAGCTTTACCATGGATACATGACCAGAATCTTCCTCGACAATTGTGGGCTGAAGCTATGAATTGCTTATGTCATGTGGTGAATTGCCTACCACTGTGGCAAGGTATCCAATCTCCTTTTGAACTTTTATACAACAAGAAGCCAAATGTGAGTTACTTGGAGTCTTTGGTTCAATTTGTTATGTTCATGTTCCAAAAAGGGACAGAACAAAACTAGATCCAAAAGCAAAGAAATGCATTTTTGTTGGCTATGATCAGCATCGGAAGGGTTGGAGGTGCATGGATCTGAAAACGAAGAAGTTCACTACTTCTAAAGATGTGGTCTTTGACGAGGTTTCGCTCTACTATGAAAATTCAAAGGTAGACAACAAAGATCACTTTATAAAGTTACAACCAAGCATAGATGATGATTTGTCTGATTAAGATGAGATCAAGGAGTCAGTGAAAGGGGGAGCAATGAAGAAAAGGATTTTAATGATGGGCTAGTAGATCAAGAACAAGCACAAGAGGAGAATGAACCAATTCTCCCAACACCACAGTGATCAAACCAAGAGAAAAGACAACCTGTATGGCAAAAAGACTATGAAGTCAAAGCAAATAAGTGCACTATAACCCAATTCTTTTTGGAGGGCCTATTGACTCTCGAGAACCTTCATGCTTCAAAGAAGCTAAAGGACACCCAAGATGGGAAGTAGCAATGCAAGAGGAAATTTCAACACTTTTGAAGAACAACACTTGGGTACTCGTGCCAAAGCCAAAGGACATTGAATCGTTAACCTGTAAATGGGTGTACAAGTTGAAGAAGAAGACAGATGGATCGGTGGATCGATACAAAGCTCGGTTGGTAGCTCGAGGTTTCTCACAACACTATGGACTAGATTATGAAGAGACTTTTAGTCTGGTTGCCAAAATGACAATAGTCAGAACTCTCATATCCTTGGCTGCCCATAAAGAGTGGAATTTGTGGCAACTCGACATCAAAAACGCTTTTCTTTATGGAGAGTTAGATAGAGAAGTGTTTATGAATCAACCTCAAGGTTTTGTCTCTAAGGAATTTCCTCGTCATGTCTGCCGACTCAAGAAAGCCTTATACAACCTCAAGTAAGCTCCACATGTGTGGTATGGAAAAATCTCTGAATACTTGAATTTTTGTGGATTTAAAGTTTCTAATTCTAACTCAAGCTCATTCATTAAGAAAAATTTAGAAATGCATGGTTGGTACTTTTGTATATTGATGACATTATTTTTATGAATTGGCTATTCGATTTGAAATGAAGAACCTAGGAAGGGTAGGATGTTTTCTTGGGTTGGAAATTGAACAAATGGAAAGTGGTTTGTTTCTGTCTCAAAGAAGAGATGCTAAAACCTTGTTGGACCGTTTTTCAATGGAAGATGCCAAGCCAAAGGGGCTCCTCTGGAACCACACATTAAGTTGAAGAGGGATGAAGGAAAACCAATAATGGACTCACGCAAGTTTCGCCAACTTGTTGGTAGTTTGATTTATTTGACTATAATAAGACTAGATTTATCTTTTTCTGTAGGTGTTATTTCACAGTTCATGGAATACCCTCAATTCCCTCATCTCGATGTAGGAAAAAGGATTCTGAGATATGTTACGAACACTCTTGAGTTTGGGCTACTGTACAAGAAAAATGAAAATTTTTTGTTAAGTAGCTTTGTGGATTTTGATTGGGCAAGAAATGTGAAGGATAGAAGATCTACAATAGGATACTGTTTTAATATAGGATCAGCTGCAATTTCATGGTGCAGCAAGAAGCAAATCAATGTTGCTTTATCTAGCACTGAGGTAGAATATTGTGCTGCAACAATGGCTGCACAAGAAGGGATTTGGTTGAAGTAGTTGATTACTGATATTTACAAACATGTGGATTATCCAATCACTTTGAGATGTGATAATCAAAGTATTGTTAAGCTGGCATCAAATCCAGTTTTTCATACAACAACAAAACACATTGAAGTCCATCACCATTTCATTCGAGAAAAGGTTCTTGAACAAGAGATTGAGCTAAATGCAATTGGAACAAGTGATCAAGTTGTTGATGTCTTCACAAAAGCACTCGCAAAGCCTAAACTGGAGTTTTTTCATGAAGCTCTTGGATTAATAAATCGAAAGCATGCACTAAGGGGGAGTGTGAAAGTTTAGTGCATCCTTTTGGTGTTTGATGTGTTTATTTCTTTGCTGCAATATTTTAATGTTAGTTTATTTGTTAGTGTTGGAGTGTTAGTTTATTTGTTAGTGTTGGAGTCTATTTAGACTTTGTAAAAGTCAGGCCTGTTAGAGTCTTTTTAGGAGGATAAACGTGGTCCACTTTTAGCATATAATGGTAGTCATTTAGCTGAAGTGGGTAGCTGTTATTTCTCAACTTCCAGAGTTCCATTTCTATAAATAGTGCTTTGTTCTTGAATAAAATTATTCACTTTATTTTTCTGTTAGCCAATAAAGGAATTTTTTTTACATGCAACAAAATTGAAAGCCTCCGATATTTACAAGGTAGGTAGTGTATACTGATTATTCCTCTAGTAAGTTTATGTCAGTATAAATATAGTATCTTGTATTATCAAGTGATGAACTTTTCGAAACCTTCTCTCACTACAAAAAAACATACTTTTACCTGCACTTATCAGTGCCGGAAAAAGACCAACAAACTACCGGTAAAAACCTTACCTGTGACATCCCCGCCACTACATCATATCATATAACTTTTTCCTTATTATCTTATAATCTTATACGACATAACTCAATTTAGCTGTTCGTCAGTGTCATTCATTCCTTACCCTTAAGCTAATTATCTAATAGCTCATAAAAATTTAAATTAATTTCCATAAACATAATAATGATATATATAAATATCATTCCATTTCCACAGGATCTTATATATCATCTTAACTTACATCCCCAACATCCTATATACATAAATGCTACTTGTATTGTACCATAACTGAATTACAATTTACTTTACATAAGCATATAAGTATACCTTCTATGCTAACTGGGACGCATCTCGAGAAGGTACACTCTAATCTTTTAAAAACAAGCTCCTCTAATCGGAGCGAGGCTCACTTTAAGTAATCTGTAGGAAAAATGGTCGTAAAAGGGTGAGTTTATGCTTAGTAAGAAAATTATGTAAAAGAGCGTACTATGCCTCTATATGCATTTTTCCTACTTGGCTCTATAATGTCATGTAAAGCATTATAAAGCATGCATACATCGTATACTTCTTTGAAACATACATTGTTTGCAACCATGCATATATCTTTCAATGGTATAGCCAAACATACTTTCTTTAAAACATGCATCGTCTTCTTTCTTTAAAACATCATACTTCATAGCTTACTTTAAAAGCATACATCATATACTTTGAAATAGATGGAGACTATGTACACTTATTCAAGTGATTGCATCATCATATAAATCATTTATACTCATTTATATGATTCTAATCATGCATTAGTACAGTGGTGCACCATGTAATGGTCAGGGATTCTCTCCTGCCTTTAGTAATCCACAGTGAACACTAGTCAGGTGTCACTTGTGGGATTGAGGACCGGACTAGGGTTCCTCGCTCAACATAATAATACTGAGGACTTGATCAGAGTCTCTCAGCCATCATAAATGCATAATCATCACGTAGTCCATAGTCTCAAAACATTTACAATATACTTTTTCAGAAAACACTTTTGTGTTTAAACTAAATAGGCTTTGAAATCCCTTTTTCATACAGGGCAGTCGACTGACCTCATAGGGCAGTCGGTTGCTGCTTCATAACTTCCTTTATCGAAATTATTTTCATTTAAAATTTCGATATTTTCATCTTTGAAATTACATGGGGGCAGTCGACTGGTCCATATAGCAGTCGACTGGTTTTCAAACAGAATGCTTCTTAAAAAATAGCAGTCGATTGGCCATATAGCAGTCGACTATTTTTGAAACAGAATGCTTCTGGAAATATAGCAGTCGACTGACCTTATAGGCAGTCAGTTGGTTTTCAAATAGAATGCTTTTCTTGTAAAACCAGTCGACTGTTCTTTATGGCAGTCAACTGGTTTGAAACAGAATGGTTTCTGGGTAAATAGCAGTCGACTGGCATGTATAGCAGTTGGCTGATTTTTCTCGATTTTCAAAAAAGGGCGTTTTGGTTGTCTCTAGGCAGTCGGCTGCTACTTAAGGCAGTCGGCTGCTACTTAAGGCAGTCGGCTGCACCTAGCCTAATTGGTACTAGGAGTCAAACCCAAGAGGTAACTTTTCCTACATAAAATCAGCTGGTATTTCTTCCCAAAATACTTCAATATGCATCAAAAACATGTGAACATAGCCACCCTACGTCCGTTACATAAATTCCTTACCTCGATTTCTTCAAGAACACGAAATCACCTGGCGCATCAACCCTAGCTTCTTCACTTCTTTAAATCTGTAACATCAAATCAATTTAAACCTTTAAACCATTACTATACACATACTCTACTAACTCAATACAACTCCATATCATGAACGAAATTGAAAGAATCATCTTCTTTTCTTACCTTTGCTAGTGACCAAAATCTCAAACTTTGAGATCTCCTCCAATACTTGGATTCAATCTTCCAAACTTCGGATATAACCTAGTCTAGTGACAAGGATTGATTTTCGTTCTACAAACTTAATGAATCGATGGAAGAGTGAGGTGGTTTGTCAAGGTAGCTTGGAAGGAAAACTTGGAAGAAAATGGAGTGAACGAGAGTGAGGGGCTGGAAAGGAGCTGCCGTGGGTGATGGATGGGAGAGGTGATGAGTCATGCTACATGCATTAAATGCATGCTTTATCATCCATCATCTCAGCCATGCTTTATCCCTTGACCCTTTGACTCTCTTTGACCATTTAATCTTCCTTCTTCTCCTTCCTTTCCATGACACATGGCTTTAATGACCAATTAAAATTCTGATTTTATTTCTTGTCTCATACTCCAAATTAATTTCCTGATATCAACATAATTTCTTTGACTATTGACTTTCAATTTTCTTTATTTCTTCCATATTCCATACATCATCCATACATCATTCATACATTAAACTGCACATTCATTTAATCATTTCAGACTGTAATACTTTACAAACATGGAGGAATTACATGGAATTTGTGGATTTCACATTACCGGCGGTTTGTTGACCGCCGGCTAGGTGAATGCCTGTGAAAGTTTGTCGGCAGTCAGGCACCTCAATGCCGATAAAGATCCAGTAAATTCCAACATGACTCTTCCCGGCGCTTTTAAATGCCTTTAAAAGTAAAAGGCTTTTACTGGCACTTTAAAGTGCTGGCAAAAGTCTTATTTAAAATTTAAAATTTAAAATTTTTATATTTATTAAATTTAAATTTAAATGCTTTTACCGGTACTTTAAAGTGCCGATAAAAGTTTTATTTTAAATTTTATATTTATTGAATTTAATTTTAAATTGAAAATTTTTACTAATATAATTTAATTATTAAATTAATAAATTTTTCATCCTTTCTTTTTTAAAAAAAAAAATCAAATATTAAAATTTAACAAAATATTAAAATACAAGAATTCAACAAAATTTTATTACTATAGAATAAGACTAAATAATGTTACAAGAATTGTCAAACAAAATAAAAGTTAAACATCACACCATCCAAATATGATGACGTTGATCATAATTAACATTGTTAAAATACAAAAAATGTGATAAATAATGTCAAAAGAATGAACAATCTATAAATTCATAAAAGGCCCATCATTTGTTCTTCATGCAAACCTAAATGATTTCTAATTCCCATCTATCATCATGTATTCAAAGTTCAAGGTCAAAAAACTTACTGCCACTGCCAATGTTGGGAACCAAGGTGCTAGTGAGCCTCATAATGATGATAACTAGAGAAACCTGTACAATTCAAATGCATAGAAAAAGAATGATTAGTTTTACTCTCCAAGTTAATTAAGTACAGAAACAAACATAGGACCCTATGAAGCAAAAAGATTAAGTCCAAACATCAAAACACCATGTTTGCTCTTTAGTAAAGCAAAATAATCTCTCAGTGCACCATCACAGACAAGGGAGGGCTTACCTCTTCTATTCTAGTGCCAAAGTGATTTTCAACCATGGACATTATCATTTGGTCCATATGGCCACAAACTAAGTTGAATATAGCTCCTGTAAATCAGACAAAAATAGCTCTGAATAATTTGCTCTTCCACGAATGTTCAATAAATAGTATAAAGTGAAAACCCTCCCTGAACAAGTTAATAACATAAAAACAAGTATATAAATACTTATTTCAATTATAACCATGTTAATAACACACACAAATTTATAACATAAAACAAGTATATAAATACTGATTTCACTTAAACTTTTACATCAGCAAAATAATAAAACATCAATTTTCTTAATCATAGATCTAAAAAAGACCAAGAACTCAGAAACATTTAAATTTCACCTCCCATAATTAATCTTACAAAATATTTATACTTGATTCATTAAGTAGAGAAGTACATGAATCAGAAAATCACATTCTAAACCTAAATATAGTTAGTGAAATCTTGCATTTAGTAAGGCAATTATTAGTTCTTTATATCTAGCATGACTAGAAACTAAAGACCAAAGCCACTCTACAGTTAGCAAGTTAATTTCATTAATCCTTCACCAAAGGTAAGGTATTCTGGTGATAGCTGCCACTCTCCATCCACCAAGAACTTGATTTCATACCTTCACAATGTTAAACAGAAAGTTAGAAGAAGATGTAACACTAAAAGCAATGCTCTAAGTCCATAGAATTTTACCTTTCAGGTCTGAGCAATAAGGTGGTTGAGAATTTGGGGAATGAACCAGGCCATCTGGCAGGATCCATATCACGGATTCCAGTTATTAGTCCTGTGTATCTACAAGGAAGAAAAATTCAATTAAGTCGTTGATGGCATGGCAGAGGAAGCCTTTCCTCCTTTAGGTTAGAAATCATATTTGCAGGTCAGGTCACACCTTCGTTTCGCTACACCTTCAGTTTCAAATCGCATTTTGAACCTGATCCCAACAGAAAAAGAATGATCAAGACTCTTCCAGAATTTATGCACCGGTATTATGAACTTGGACGAACTAGCCCTGCTAGACATCAATAAAAAAATTTAGTTTCAGATCACACAAAAAAAGGATGATAACAAGTGTGACCAAGAAAACGTTTCACTACTAGCACAAGAAAGGATGATAACAAGTGATAAATACAAATTACAATAAACAAAAGGCACACAGTTGGAGCTACAAGCACTAAAGCCATTTAGACATTTTATGGATGCCATTCTTTCCTTTTTCATTCTTTTAACCTTTCCAAGGCCAGCATTGCCATTTGTGGCTTATTAGTAAAAGAAGGGATCAAGTGAGGAGTACAATAGGATTGGACCAATTCAAACCCTGAAAGTGAAAGGCCTATGCCAAAAAGCTGTAGAGCACATTGAAGCCATTTTGTCTGCTTCTCTTGAAATGGCAACATGTTATTGTTAAGCCATGTTCACTGTGAGATGTAAATGCTACTTTGAAAAATGCTACATGAAAATTTAATGCATCCCCTGTTCTCAGCCATGATAACTTACTGAATCAAGAACAACATATTGGAAACTACAGATATATCAATGCCATTAATTACCCCTTCCTACTTGCTTCTACAGATCTTTACAGCTTCTATACTTAATTTCTGCATACCAGCTTATAAGAAATTGGAATTTACGAGGCATGTCCTTCATGAGCATATAAAGCAGTCCATCTAATGCAAGAACACTATCACTAAATATGTTAAAGATATATATAATTACAAATTCAGTTTAATCCACAATATTCTTAAAGCAATTAACATCGCCTTCAAAAGGAGTATCAGAAGTCAAAGATTAGTATGACTATAGCCATGATTATGAACATCCTTTAAAGTGTATATTCTTCTTATGATACTTGCATCAGATTTACTGTAAACACTTGTAGTACATAGTTCTGTAAATTTGCAAATAAAAATTTAGTCCTTCATCAAATTTTCTTGATGTAATTAATCAGTATGTATTAGTTCTATTGAAATGATGAATTATGGTAATTCCCTTAGCAAACATAAGTTCTATCTTAATCCTACATTTGCTTTGCCACTTCAGTTTTTTTCTCGATGCATGAGTTTGTGTGATAACCGTAAATTTTTCAATTATTGGAAATTAGTAATATTGGAAATAAATAAATATAATTATGAGATTGGAATATTAGTGGAATTCCGTGAATTGAGGAAGTGACGAATTAAGAAAATTCGTGTGAAGGAAAATCAAATTGGAAATAAGATTAAGGGTGGAATTATGGAAAATAATGAAAGAGGAAATTTGATTTGGACAAATGGAAATCCAAATTAAATAAGAAAAGGAGAAAAGAATATGAAAATATATTTATATAATTATATTATATAAATGTATTTTTATACAAATACATATGTATTGAAATACTATATAGTATATATTAATATACATTAGTATATATATGGATATATACTATTTAGTAAATTTAAAAAATACATATGTATATAAATATGACATTTTATGTATATATATAAATATACACATATATAAGAAATGTAAATATTAAATTACGTTAAAGTTTGAAAATATATAAAGGTTATTTAATTTTAAAGTATATAAATATACATATATATATATATATATACTAGACATATTTTGTAATATACAATATATATTTTATATATAATATATATTGTACTATACTATATATAAAATAATATATGGTATATATTATATGTATAAAATATAATTTATAGTATATAATATGATATATTACATTCAAAAAAAAGGGGAAAGTAGAAAATAAAACAAAAAAAAAAAGAAACAAAGAAGGAAAATAGGGAGGAGCCCGATTCCCTTCCCAGGCGAGGCCGACCACCGTCGACCGGCTAAGTGAGGAAGAGAGGAGAGGAAGACGACGCCGGTGGAGAGAGGAGAAGCTGGTGACCGGAGGAAAAGGAAAGAAACAGAAACGGAGAAGGGAGAAACCGATAAAAGCCGAGAAAAGAGAAAAGGAAAAACAGAACGGCTTCGCGCTCGACGATTTTGAAAAAAACGTTTAAAAACAAAAGGGAGTCGCCACCAATCTTTTTTGACTAGGTGTGATTGGTCACCTAAAATATTTATCTTTTTAACAAAATCTCAAGATTAATTAAGTTTTATTAAAAAGACAATTTTTTGGGTCTGCGAAAATAAAATTTGGGTTCGGGGGTACGGTTACGCGTAGGGAAGGATTAGCATCCCCACAACGCCCGTTAAAAATGGTACCATCCTAATTACATGGTATCTTTTGATTTTAATAAGATAGTCTTGGCTTTTGATTATATGAAAAATTAGCGTATTTACTTGAAAAATTACTGTTATAAAGAGATTCATTATAAAAATAAACATGAACACCATTTATTGAAAAATTAAAATCATATATCCCAATACTCTGGTAACATTTGAAATAATCCCTCTCACCTAGGGATCAGTCAAGAGATCACTACTTGTGAGTCTCATGACATCCCATCCTCGGTGGTGCTCACGCTATTTTATAATTGATCGTATACATGTAGTATAGATAAAGATGTATGGTGCATATGAAACTCAAAAGAAATTTTATTTATTTTGATTTTATTAATGAAACTCTTGATATTGAGAAATTTGGCTAAATATCCCAATACTCTGGTAACATTTAGCTAATTCCTCTCACCTAGGGATCAGTCAAGAAATCACTATTGTGAGTCTCATGACATCCCATCCTCGGAAGAATTCCATTTTTTTTCAATTAATATTTATGCATATGGAATTTATAAAAAGGACTTTATATTGAAACTCTTAATATTGAAAGATTTAACTAAATATCCCAATACTCTGGTAACATTTAGCTAATTCCTCTCACCTAAGGATCAGTCAAGAAATCACTACTTTTGAGTCTCATGACATCCCATCCTCGGAAGAATTTCATTTTTTTCAATTAATATTTATGCATATGGAATTATGAAAAGAATTTTATATTTTGATTTTTATTAATGAAACTCTTAATATTGAAAAATTTAACTAAATATCCCAATACTCTGGTAACATTTAGCTAATTCCTCTCACCTAGGGATCAGTCAAGAAATCACTACTTGTGAATCTCATGACATCCCATCCTCGGAAGAATTCCATTTATTTTAAATTTGATATTTATGCATATGATGTAAGCAATATGGTATATGATGCATATAGAATTATAAAAAGAACTTTATATTTTAATTTTTATTAATGAAACTCTTAATATTGAAAAATTTAGCTAAATATCCAAATACTCTGGTAACATTTAGGTAATTCCTCTCACCTAGGGATCAGTCAAGAAATCACTACTTGTGAGTTTCATGACATCCCATCATCGGACGAATTTCATTAAATTTAAATTTTATTATTTATTTGTTTATCTATATTTCTTTGTTTTAAAAAACTTATTCCTTTTCATTTTTAATAAAAATTTAATTTATTGAAAAATCATACTAAATATCCCAATACTCTGGTAACATTTAGTAGACTCTTCTCACCTAGGGATCAGTCAAGAAATCACTACTTGTGAGTTTCATGACATCCCATCATCGGACAATTATTTAATTAACTTTACATTAAGATTTTATATTTTTAATTTATAAAAACAAATTTTAACATATAATCCACTTTTATGATCTTTAATCTTATAAAATTGTTTTGTGGGTTGAATAACTACCAACCAAATTTACTTAACCTTGTCTTAAAAAAACAAACAATTAAACACACATTCCTAAAATTTGCATAATAATAATAATAATAATAATAATAATAATAATAATAATAATAATAATAATAATAATAATAATAATAAAAGCATGAAGACAAGTACGTATATCCATATAAAAGTGTTCAAACTAGTGAGCATTGAATAGTCAACAAAAGCATTATATATAAACAAATGGATATGCATGAAGACAAGTACGCATACCCATATAAAAGTGTTCAAACTAGTGAGCATTGAATAGTCAACAAAAGCATTATATATAAACAAATGGACATATATAAATATAAAAGCAAGTATACTCACGTGGTTGACTAATCAAAACAAATATGTTAACCAATCAAAACAATCTAAGTAATAAATGAATAGCAAAAAACAAGTCAGTACCAATATTTCCTTTCCTTTTTCCTTTCCCCAGCAAAAATCACGGTCCTTGTTTCGGGCTTTCAACGACAACCTGCTATTTCTTTCCCCAACGACGACTTCCTGCTTAGCTTTCCACTCACACTTGTAGTCGTGACTCTATCCAAACGAAGGCTTCCTCTTGCTACGCCTCCTCCAGTGATAACCTACGAATGCAAGTCTCTTTTCTTTCTTTTTGTTGAACCCGAGCCAAGCTTCGTCGTCGATTCAAAAAATTAAAATTCCTCTAATCCATTAGATCTAGCACTAACCTAACCGTCTTCTCTGCTTTCTTTCTTTTTTTTTGTTATTGATGACTCTGCTGGATTTTGTTTTTGCAGGTCTTAGAACACTGATTTTGGATTTAGGTTTCAAATCTGGGATTTTCTTTTTTTTTGGGTTCTCGGGTTCCAGTTTTTTTTTTGTCTTTTGCAAATCTCAAAGAAAAAAATGGTTTGGATTGGGGTTAGGCACGGTGAAGGGAATAGGGTAGAGGTTTCGGTGTCTTGGGGCTTAAAGGAGTGTGAAGCTGGGAATGGCAATGGCGATAAGGTCGTTGAAAATGGAGGGAGCTCCTCGTGAGGTTGAGTTCTGTTCCTCCTCCGTAGCAAAATGGTTTGTGGTCTTTTATTGTTGGTAGAAGACTCTCATGCTGAAGGATCAAGACTACCAAAAAAGAAAGATTTTCCAGCATCCTCAAAATTTGGCTTTTAACCGTGGTGATGAAAAGGTCTCTTGTTGTTGCCAATGCTTTGGAACCAGTTCATTGGCATGTTATTGCAGGTTATGGATTTTGGGAAGAAGGAAAAGTGAAGACTTATGCTTGTAGCTTATTGAGCTGATGCAGGGGGTAAAAACAGAATCCTCAGAAGGTGATAGCTGAGAGGGACATGGGTAAACTGGTAGGTTATCAAATTGGTGTAAACTCTGAAAGTCTAAGGTAAAATGAATTTGTGTATGGTGGAAGAGAATAGCAGGAGCTTTGGGGCGAGAGGTGTAAGAAAAAAAAATGGGAAGAGACAAAATGGTGTCTGTTTGTCTCTGCCACAGAAAAAAATTTTTTTAAATGAGTTTTTAATTTATTTAATTAATTACTGAAGAACAAAAAATAAATAAATAAATAAAATAAAATTGGGCCTTGAAATAAATTTTGAGCCGGCTAAATAATAATAATAAAAAAAATGGACTTCACAATTGAACTTTGGGCTTTCAAGCCCATATGCTCAATTCATTAGTGGACTAAACACAAAAAGACATAATTATATATAGACTTAAGATCAAAAGATTTAATAAATTTAATCAAAATTTTCAAATGAGACCAAATCGAATGTATTGAAATTGAGAATAAGAACTCGGTTTATTTTGGGTAACATTTCATAACCCGGACAAAATTAGGTGTCTACAACTGCCCCTCTTTGCCCATTGCTGAGATTCAGGAATAGGGCAAAGACGATAGACAACAATTTTGTCCGGCTCATTACCCTTTTTTTTTCTTATTTTCCTTTTTCTTTTCTATCCTTTTTTTTATAAAATATTGCTCATGAACAAAAACTTTTGAATAAAATAAAATAAGGGGTCTTCTTTGAAATGTACTGGACTCCAACAAAGGCCTTGAAATTTTAAAAATTCTTTAAAAATCTTTCCCTTTGAAAGGTCCTGAAGCTTTAGAAATTCTTTTTGAAGAATGTTCCTCCTATAGAGGGACTGAAATTTTAAATTTCTTCCGAAAGTATGCTCCTCTTGCAGCAGAAGCAATGAAACTTTAAATTCCTTTCTAAATTGTGCTCCTCTTGCAGCAGAGGCAATGAAACTTTAAAATTCTTTTCTAAAGTGTGCTCCTCTTGCAGCAGAGGCAATGAAACTTTAAAATTCTTCCTATAATGGGCCACTTTTTTTCTAGAATGTGCTCCTCTTGCAGCAAAGGCAACGAGACTTAAAATTTTTTCCTTAAATGTGCTCCTCTTGCAGCAGAGGCAATGAGACTTTAAATTCCTTCCTGAAAATGTGCTCCTCTTGCAGCAGAGGCAACGAAACTTTAAAATTTTTTCGATAAATGTGCTCCTCTTGCAGCAGAGGCAATGAGACTTTAAATTCCTTCCTGAAAATGTGCTCATCTTGCAGCAGAGGCAACGAAACTTTAAAATTCTTCCTGAAATGTGCTCCTCTTGCAGCAGAGGTGATGAAACTTTAAAATCTTCCTGGAAATGTGCTCCTCTTGCAACAGAGGCGATGAAACTTTAAATTCTTTCTTCTGAGGTATGCTGAAACATTTTTCTTCTTTTTCTTTTTTGTTTGTCCTTTTGTTTGTTTGTTTTTTTTCTTGTTGTTGTGTTTTTTTTGTTTTTTGTTGTTTTTTTTTGTTGTTGTTTTTTTTTTCCATAATGCGAATGAAATGCAAATGCATGTATTGACAAAGTCATGCAATTCCTATTGTGGCAATCAAATCCTCAGAACTGTCCCTTTTGTGTCCTTTGATCTTTTCACCCGTGTTTCACAAAATAGTTGTCACCAATTTCGGATCGGAGCTGGTTCACAACATGTACTTGTCACAATCTTCAATTTCCTTTATTTCATTTCCTTATTTCTCTTTTCCTCTTCTTCCTCTTTTTTCTTTCTTCTTCTTCTTCTTTAGTAATATTAGCAGGTAGATTATCATTTTAATCATCATCTTCATTTCATTTTGTTAACAAACGCAATGCATTCTTGCACTTTATCGGTTAGTTATGGGATGATCAAAAGAACAACAAAATTTGGAAGAAAAGCATTTGTTATTGGGCAAACAAGAGACAATGAAAACAAAAGTATAGCTAGGTAGCAACTGCCACAAGGGTCAAGTAGTGAATTTCAAGTAATGATGACCAAAACAAGTAATGAATGTCTAGAGAACCCTTCACGAACCAAACCGGTGCTTTTTTTTGGAAAAAACTAATCCGTTGATGCCCCTTGTCACACTGAGTTCATCCGGCTGATGCCATGCTCCGCATGATTTTAATCTTCAGGTGTTGATCTTTTTCGCATCTAAGCCACCTTTTCAGGTTTTCAACTTAGATATCCCCCTTTAATCCAACTGCCCTTTTTGGGTTTTCAGTTTGAATTCGCCTTTCATTTTTCTTTTCCTTCTTTTCTTTTTCTTTTTCGTTTTTTCTTTTTTCTTTCTTTTTGTTTTTTTCTTCTTCTTCTTTTTTTGTCTTTTTTCTTTTTTTTTAAGCATAGTATTTCTTCACAACATCGGAATTTATTGGATTAGGCAGATCATTCCCATCCATCTCTGTCAAGATCAACGCTCCACCTGAGAACGCTCTTTTCACCACATATGGTCCCTCCCAATTTGGTGTCCATTTGCCCCGATTATCATGGTGGTTTGGGAGAATTCTTTTCAATACCAATTCCCCTTCACGAAAATGTCTGGGTCGAACCTTTTTATCATGGGCTCGTATCATTCTCTTCTGGTACATTTGACCATGACACAACGCTATGAGCCTTTTCTCTTCTATAAGATTCAATTGTTCAAAGCGATTTCTAATCCAATCCATCTCATCCAATTCTAATTCCCTTAAGACTCTTAGGGAGGGGATTTCTACCTCAACAGGCAGGACCGCTTCCATGCCGTAAACCAAAGAAAAAGGAGTTGCTCCAGTAGAAGTGCGCACTGATGTTCTATACGCATGCAAAGCAAATGGTAGCTTCTCGTGCCAGTCTTTGTGCGTGCTTGTCATCTTTCCCACAATCCTTTTAATATTCTTGTTAGCAGCCTCAACTGCTCCATTCATCTTCGAGCGATACGGGGCTGAGTTGTGATGCTTGATCTTGAACTACGCACATACTTCCTTCATCATGTCATTGTTCAAGTTGAGGGCGTTGTCTGATATGATCCTTTCTGGGAGCCCGTACCGACATATTATCTCCTTCTTTAGAAACTTACAAACAGTAGACTTAGTCACATTGGCATAAGAGGCAGCTTCAACCCATTTTGTAAAGTAATCTATCATCACAAAAATGAATCTGTGCCCATTCGATGCTTTTGGAGAGATGGGTCCAATCACATCCATTCCCCACATAGAAAAAGGCCACGGTTGTGCCATGACGTTAAGTGATGTTGAGGGAACTTGAATCTTGTCAGCATAGATTTGACACCTGTGGCATTTTCTAGCATAATCTATGCAATCTCTTTCTAGGGTAGTCCAATAATAGCCTGCCCTCATAATCTGTCTAGCCATAAAATGACCATTTGCATGTGCCCCACAAATTCCATCGTGTACCTCTTCAAGAATCCTTTTGGCTTCAGACGTATTTACGCATCTCAACAACATCTGATCTCTACCTCTTTTATACAAAATGTCTCCATCAACGAGGAATCCTATTGCCAGTCTTCTGAGGATCTTTTTGTTATTCCCCGATGCATGCTCTGGGTATTGTTGACTCTTAAGGTATTGCATGATGTCATAATACCAAGGTTGTCCGTCTGCTTCCTCTTCAATACTAGAACAGTGGACTGGAGAGTCTCTTATGCACAGTTTGATTGGTGAAACCCTTGCTTCTATCTCCATTTTAAACATCGCAGCTAGTGTTGCCAAGGCATCAGCGACCTGATTTTCTTCTCGAGATAAATGTCGGAAGACAATGTCATTGAATTGTCGTACAAGGTCAGCTATGTACTTCTGGTACTGAACTAACTTCTGATCCCTTGTTTCCCATTCTCCTCGTAACTGATAAATAACTAGTGCTGAATTTTCATAAACTTCCAAGTTCTTGATTCCCCTCTCGATTGCAGCTTCTAAGCCCATTGCACAAGCTTCGTATTCAGCCATGTTGTTGGTGCAATTGAAATTTAATCTAGCTGTGGACGGGTAATATTTTCCATTTGGAGATATCAAAACTGCCCTTATTCCATGTCCTAAGGTGTTAGATGCGCCATCGAAGAACATTCTCCATGGTCTGTTGTTGAACTCTTCCTCCTCAACTTGGAAGACAGACATTATATCTTCATCTGGAAAATCTAACTTGATAGGTTCATACTCATCAGTGGCCCGGTCTGCAAGGAAGTCAGCAATTGCCCCACCTTTGACTGCTTTTTAGGATACGTACACAATGTCGTATTCAGAAAGCATAACTTGCCATCTAGCTAGTCTTCCCGACAATGATGGTTTCTCAAAGATGTATTTAAGGGGATCCAATCTAGCTATCAGCCAAGTTGAATGGTACAACATGTATTGCCTTAATCTACGAGCAACCCAAGCCAATGCGCAACACATTTTTTCTATTGTGGTGTACTTGGCCTCGTAATCAGTGAATTTCTTGCCCAAATAATAGATAGCCCGTTCTTTCTTGCCTGTGTCATCATGTTGCCCCAATACACATCCCATCGAGTGTTCATTAATAGTCATGTATAGCAACAAGGGTCTTCCAGCAACTGGTGGTACTAGAACAGGTGAATTTGACAAGTACCTTTTCACCTTTTCAAAAGCCTCTTGGCATGCCTCGTTCCATTCACCCGGATCTTGTTTCCGAAGCAACTTAAAAATAGGATCACATTTAAGCGTAAGTTGTGAGATGAAACGCGAAATATAGTTTAATCTTCCTAGAAAACCTTTTACTTCCTTCTGTGTGCGTGGGGGTGACAAATTTTGTATTGCACTGATTTTATCCGGGTCCACTTCGATTCCTTTTTCACTAACTACAAACCCTAACAATTTTCCCGACTTAACACCAAAAGTGCATTTGGCAGGGTTTAACTTCAGCTGGAACTTCCGTAGCCTCTCGAATAGCTTTCGAAGATTGGTTATATGATCCTCCTCTCCTCGGGACTTGGCAATCATGTCATCTACATACACCTCAATCTCTTTATGCATCATGTCATGAAAGAGAGTTACCATTGCCCTTTGGTAGGTGGCTCCGGCATTCTTTAAACCGAAGGGCATAACTTTGTAGCAGAATGTGCCCCAAAGTGTCACAAAAGTGGTTTTCTCCATGTCATCCTCAGCCATTTTTATTTGATTGTATCCTGGAAAACCATCCATGAACGAAAACATGTAGTGTTGGGCTGTATTATCTACCAGCGTATCAATATGAGGCAATGGGAAATTATCCTTGGGACCAGCTTTGTTTAAGTCCCGATAATCTACACACATCCTTACTTTCCCATCTTTTTTCGGTACCGGGACTATGTTAGCCACCCATTCAGGATACTTAGATACCCTTAAGAACCCCGCATCGAATTGCTTTTTCACTTCTTCCTTCACCTTCAACAACATCTCAGGTTTCATGCGCCTAAGCTTCTGTTGTACTGGCTTACATTCCATTTTCAAGGGCAAACGGTGCTCCACAACATCAATGTTTAACCCGGGCATGTCTTGATAAGACCAAGCAAAAACATCCACATATTCACGAAGCAATTCCTCTAGTCTTTGCCTCTCAACCAATGGAAGTGCTGTGCCTATTTTGACTTCTTTGACGTTCGCATCATCCCCTAGATTGACCATATCAATAGCTTCTTTGTTGGGTTCAATAGGTCTTTTTTCTTGCTCAATCATTTTCAATAGATCTGGAGACAAGGCATCATCGTCTGAGTCTACACTGTTATCGAGTTCACCAACATGGATAGAGTCTTCAAAATCGAACCCCGGATAGCTGTTAGGGTTATCTTCACATTCATTATTCATTTTCCTGAAAAAGTGAAAAAATTGATGGATATGGTTGGTTGTTCATACCAATGGTGGTGAATGAAAAGAAGGAACAGTAAAAAACGATGATGGATGAAAAGAGAGTACTCAAAATGCATTATACTTGCTAATTTATTGAAATGATGATGAAGATCAAGTTTACAAAAGAGTCTTCTAGAGCTCTCTAGACCGAGATGTTGATAATCTACCTTACTACATTACAAAACAAAAAGAGAACAAAAGGATAGAAGGTATCCATTTAGCAATTCAGTTTTTCAGCTCTGTGCCCAACAACACAATCATTTCAATAACAAAAGTTGTCATTTCTCCATGCACCATCTAAACTAGGAACCTGTGAGAGGATCCTTTCATCAGCAACATAGGTCTCTCCTTCTCAGTCTCTAATGAATCAGGGTGATAACATCCGCCAAAACAAAATGTATCATAGAGGTATGGGATCACCATCTTCGATTCTTCTTCGTATCCTCGAAGGCGGGCTATTCTTCTTTTCCTTCTTTCTTCCAAAATCTTCTTTCTCTCTGGACCAGTGGCCTTGTATCCGAGGCCAAACCTGTCTTTGTTCTCTATGACCTGCACAGGTTTCCTATGTCCTTGGAGATTTTTCCCTAAGCCTCTTCCGACACGCCAGCCCTTTTGCAGTGTCTGTTTAACAATCATCTTAGCAGTGGTTGACAACCGAGGGGTGGGTATTCTTGATCCTTCTCCCACATATGTTGCGTTTACAATTTCAAAGGCCCTGAAAGAACACTCCAATGCTTCCTCGGCTAACTCAATGTACGGCACAGACAAAGGTTTGGTGATCAAAAGGTCTTCTTCCCCAGAAACAGATACTTGCTTATCACCAACGACAAACTTCACTTTTTGGTGCAGCGATGATGGAACAGCACCCGCTGTATGGATCCATGGTCTCCCCAGTAGGAAACTGTATGACGGCGAAATATCCATCACTTAGAATTGGATGTTGAATGTGACCGACCCGATGTCAATTGGGATTTCTATATCACCTATCACATCTCTTCTAGAACCATTAAATGCCCTCACAACCATGTTACTCGGTTGTATGTAGGACAGGTCGACATGCATCTTTTTTAGCACAACCATAGGCATGACGTTGATCGATGAGCCATTGTCAATCAAAACCTTGGCAATTGTATGACCCTTGTAGCTTGTAGTGATGTTCAAGGCCTTAATACTTCCTCGTCCTTCCGGCGGAATTTCATCATCGGTGAAAGATATGAAATTTTCCGCTGTGATATTTCCGGCTAATTGGTCCATATTGTCAACCGGAATGTCATGAGGCACATAGGCTTGATTCAACACCTTCATTAAAGCGTTCTGGTGAGATTCTGAATTTAACAGCAAAGATAATAGTGAAATCCGAGCAGGCATCTTATTCAATTGCTCGACTACACTATATTCGCTGTGCTTGATCAACTTGAGAAACTCCCTTGCATCCTCTTCCGACACTGGCTTTTGCAGTTTTTCCTCTTGGTTCTTGGAAAACAATGCTTGTTCCTCTTCTTTTTCGGTCCGACAATCCTCTTCTCCTTCTTTTGCTTTTCTTTTTCGGGCTCTCTCTAACATCTCTGGTGTGTAGCACCTTCCACTTTGTGTAATCCCACTTACTCCACTTATGTTTGCACTACCCAGTATGGTCGACTTATTTGAGCCCATGTTGCTTGCCCCTTCAATCACTGCTTTGAACTCATATTTCCAAGGTACAGCCTTGTTGCTCTTATAAGGAAAAGAGCTCGGAATTTTGATTGTCATGGTTGGAGGAGTGACAAGGCTAGATTCCTCCTGTTTAGGACTTGGCTTCTCTTTGTAAAACAGTGTCATTGGTTTTCCCCATGGGTAATCACATCCCGAAGATTCATTTGCAACAGTGTTTACCATATCCTCCTCTTCCTCCGTATAGAATTGGATCAAGAATGAATCTATCATTGATTGGACCTTACACCGAAATTGAGAACAATTTTGGACAGAATCGCCAATAGATCCCCTATGGTACTCACAAGTCTGGTTTAGGCTGAATTCATCTTGACAAATATTCGAGCCCAACGGTAGAGGCTAAATCATTTTATCTTTGATCAACACGTCGAATATTAGATTCATGGGAGTCTTAATCTCATCCACGTGTTTCTTTATGCAACACTTCCCCCCAGAGCTGCATTAACTGATCCTCCACTGTGGCTGGGCAGTGGGTTAGCATTGATACTAGGCTCCATCTCCTTGGAAAAAGTCAATCTCCCTGACTTGACCAAATCTTGCACCTTATACTTCAGAGCTGTGCAATTCTCCGTTGAATGACCCGGATTCCCACCATGGTAGTCACATCGAGCGTTGGGGTCATACCATCTTGGAAAAGGTGGTTTCATTGGCTCCAGGTAAAGAGGTGCGATCATGTGACCTTTCACCAATTGTGGGAATAAATCTGTATAAGACATAGGGATGGGATCGATAGGAGCCTTTTCAATGTTTCTTCGAGATGGTCTTTGGTTAGCTGTTGGGTTACTGTCTGGCTGATAAGGCTGGACTGTAGGTATTGGTGTATAGTAAGGTGCCGGGGGACGAAAATTCGGTTGAAACATCGGTGGTTGGAATGGACTTTGGTAGGGAGGATGTGAGACATTGTTCGTGGTTGGGAAATGGGGTTGGTAATTTGGGTAAGGTTGAGGCTGTGGTTGAAATCCAGGTGGGTAAGGTGCATATCCTCTGTATCGAGGTGTTGCGTAGGTTACTGCATGGGTTTCAACCTCTTTCTTTTTAGACAACCCGCCCTTCTTCGAATCACTACCTTCCAACTTTCCGCACTTGATCGCACTTTCAATTATTTCACCAGTGATGACCATGTCGGCGAAATTCTTTGTTGTATTACCTATCATGTCTCATAATAAGGCGCCCTCAGTGTATTGACAAATAGCACTGTAATTTCCTTCTCAGTCAAAGGTGGCTGGACTTGTGCTGCCGAATCTCTCCAACGTTGAGCATACTCCTTGAAGCTTTCATTGGCCTTCTTTTCTATGTTTTGCAGAGATAACCTGTCTGGGGCCATATCCGTGACATGTTTGTACTGTGCAATAAATGCTCTAGCTAGGTCACTCCAATTGTGGATGCGTGTGCGATCTAGCTGCACATACCACCTTGCAGCGGGCCCCGTGAGGCTGTCTTGGAACACATGTATCAACAGCTTGTCACCGTGATTATAAGCGGCCATTTTGCGACAGTACATTGTCACATGAGTAATGGGGCACTTGGTCCCATCGTACTTCTCGAACTCAGGAGTTTTAAACTTAGGAGGGATCACCACATCCGGAACTAAGCACAATCCCATTGCATCCACTGACCCATAGAAATCACTGCCCTCGATGGCCCGTAACCTTTCCTCTATAATGCTGAACTTTTTGGAGTCTGAATCGCCTTTTACTTCCGACACGCTACCCCTTAATTTCTCTTGCTCTCTTGGATCATCTAAGTCAGGGACTTGAATTGGATCCGCAAGTCTTGTCCCTTAAGCAGGAGGTATAGGCACTGTGATATGAGGTTGTGCCGAGGCGCTTGGTGCACCTGAATACATGTACGCATAGCCACCCATAGGCTGTGAAGGAAGTAGAGGTAGAGGTGGAGGTATGCCTTGTGAGGATTGGGCATAAGGTGGGGTAAACCCCGAAGGGTATTGGGGATTGTCGTCTTCTCGAGGGTGATCAGTCCCTGGGTTAGGTGTTTCTTTAGCCACTTCTTTTTCTCGGTTTATCCTTGTCATCATTTCCATTAAAGCGGCCAACTGCCCTCGTATCTCTTCTTGTGCTTTCTCCATTCTATCCATCCTATTATCATGTTCTTCCTCCATCACTCTTGAGCATAACCGAGTATTGTATGAGTGTTTGGGAATTTGGGATGAAATCTTGAATGTTGGAGCAATCCTCGAATCTTGATTACCACAATAAAAAACTAATCACTACATGATGCGACTTTGAAACATAGTGCTTTATTTAAATCATATGAACAAATGAATAAATGTGATGTTAAATGAATGAATGTGATGCAAAATGAATGATACTTTGAGGGATACTTAAGCCATAACAATTTCAACAAAAAGGAACTTTCATTCATTCGAAAAGTCACTTATTACATTCCAATCATATTCCGATTAAGTCCATAAAAACGACTAACTTGCTGATATTGATCCTTAGCTTCATCTAGAAAATTCAGCAGCCTTTGCCCGTATTTTTCTGTTGGGAGGATTTCTTGTCTCAGAACTTCGGCTTTGTCGACCATCTCCCTCGCCTTCGTCACAGCCTTGCAAACTTGAGTGGCCAAATGCTCTATATATTACTGTCTCCCCAAACTTCCTATTCTCCATGTCATGCTTGCATCTTGTGCCAAGTCATATCCATAGCTCCAGTTGTTTTCACTTTGTTCCCAATCTTCTATTATCACTTTAATGTGGTTCTTATGTTCTTGTAGCTGTTCTTCTAACATTTGAACCTTCTGTTGCAGTGTAGCTTTTTCATTATCTACCTCAACTTGTTTTCCTTTTTTCAACTTCTCCTTTAGTTCCTCATTCTCTTTCTGACATTGGGCTAACTTCTTTGCACTTGCTGAGTACATGCCTTCCCAATTTTGTCGTTCTTGGGACAAATAAACAACTTCTTCTTCACTTTTCTTTGCTTTGTGTGCCCAGTGTTCTACCCTTTTGTGCAAGTCTTCTAATTCCCTTTTCCTTTCATTTGAAGTTTGCATAATTCCTCCAACTCTCATTTCAGATCTCAACTTCTTGTTCTCTAGGTACAGACTTCTGAGATCCTTGCTGGTGACATTGTGTTCTTGTTGGACCTTCTTGAGCTTGGCTTCTCGCAATTCTGCCTCGTATCTGAGCTGTTCCATCTCCTTCCGAAGCCTCAAATTCTCTTGTTTCCACCTTTCCTCTTCTATCTTGAACTGCTGCCTGGCGATCTCGACCTCGGATACTTCTATTTCCGGTTCTAAAGGCATGCTACATTCTATAAGGAGAAAAACTACCTCCCTCATTTGCTTTGTTCTCCACATCAAGTATTCCGGGGTAGCTCTATCAGAGAGAGGCCCAAGATTGATTCTACGTGCTTGCTTCCATGATCGAACCACTTGCTCGCCCTTTTTTATTGCCTTGGGCTCACCATAAGAAAACTCCAAATCACTAAGCCCATGTGTTAGTGGAATAAACTATTTAGCTCCAAACTGTCTTAATACCATAAGTGGCGCATAGCTTACCCCTCCCCATGGTCCCAGAAGTTGCACCCACAAATCTTCTGCACATCGATATAAGACCGGTACATGAGGCATCCACGGAGTCATCCATACAATCTGTTTTTCTCCAAGTCTTTGCAAAAAATCCACCCAGTCTTCTTTACTCTTCAGTTTTGGCCACGTACTGTTGCAGAATTCTTTAACCGGAGCACGATGATGTAGGAAAGTCCTCTTGAAAGCCTTTTCCACACATTTAAAATGACTTTTAGCCCAAACATGCAGTAGCTGTGCGCATCCCACAAATCGCCCTTCTCCGTTCCTTCGGCAGTAATTCAATGACCTGAAGGTTTCGACTAGTATAGCAGGTGATGGATTCTCGTTATTTTCAATTTGCTCAAAAAAGTCTATCAATGCTACTTCAATGTGCCCTAACACCTTCGGAAAGATAATCATCCCATAGATCGCCAAAGCAAAACACGTCAACCCTTACTGGTCATTAAGATGTCCCTTGATGAATTCATGAAGAAAATCCCAGGGCATACAGATATTAGATCCCTTCTCCTTTTTATGGGAGTCTATGTCTTCCGGTCTGACTCCCATAAGCTTGGCTAACTTTTTGCGGTATCCGGATTTTGGCTTTTGAACATATATTTTGTCCGAACTTTTCAAGTCAATACCTAACAGGACGGAGTACTCCTCTACTGTGCATGTCAAATCCATTCCATTGAAAGAGAAGCACCTATGGGAGGGGTCCCAAAACTGAATAGCAGCTCTGATCAATGGTTCTTCAACTTTTACAGCGATCAAAGACTCTATTTGGCCGTACTTCTCATGGAAATCCCTTTTCCCTCCTTCACTGATTTGATCCCATAAGTTGGCTAAATCTGTTAAGTTATTTTGCTGGAGGTTCAGATTCACTTCTTGTGGGAGCAAGGACACGAAATTCTTAGTCAAGCAATCCCTTTTTACTTGTTGACTCTTTTCAGACCAAATTTGTACCTCTCGGTAGGAATCACATGGAACATTCATAGATGACGAACAAGCTAGCCTTTCTATGGATTCAGTGAAAAATTCTTCGTTGAAGAGAGCCATTGTTAAAATACTCCCTTATGTGACTATGCAATGCAAGAAGATTCATGCAAAAAGAACAAGAAAACAAATACAAATCAGTATGCATGTAACATATGAACAAAGAAATAAAGGGCAGATAAAGGATGTGATGTTTATTTATGTCCTATCAAGGGTCACTCTCAGAAAAAAAGGGAAAGAATGGCTCTAACTTAGGTTGGTCTCCTCACAACGCACTATATGCTGGTTTAAGGTTTCACATATCTAAAAGGTTCTCAAATCATTCCATACTGTCATCCACATTGGACTAGTAAGGAACCGATCTGAGTGGGAGTATTTCGCTTGCCATTGCGGAGGTGATTCCCTCACGAGAGCATAGCTACTTTACCCCCTCCTAAAGAGGCCGGAACTCGGGTATAGGGCTCATGTTATGCAAATGCATTGATATATGTAACAGTAAATGAGTATACGTTCTACTTTATTTTTTCAACAACATCTTTATACACAAAGAATGTAATGAATCAATATGATCAAAATGGATGAAATGAAGTTTTTATTTATTTATTTAAGTAGATTTTATTTTATTTCACTTTTCCTTTTTTTCTTTTCATTTTTTTTAGAAAGAAGATTAAATTTAAATGCCAACAAAGATTATCAAATTAAAATTTAAGATACCATATGATTATTCAATGGCTTGACCCTAAAAAAAAATCCCCAGTGGAGTCGCCAAGCTGTCGTAACGGCTTCGCGCTCGACGATTTGGAAAAAAACGTTTAAAAACAAAAGGGAGTCGTCACCAATCTTTTTTGACTAGGTGTGATTGGTCACCTAAAATATTTATCTTTTTAACAAAATCTCAAGATTAATTAAGTTTTATTAAAAAGACAATTTTTTGGGTCTGCGAAAATAAAATTTGGGTTCGGGGGTACAGTTACACGTGGGGAAGGATTAGCACCCCCACAACGCCCGTTAAAAACGGTACCATCCTAATTACATGGTATCTTTTGATTTTAATAAGATAGTCTTGGCTTTTAATTATATGAAAAATTAGCGTATTTACTTGAAAAATTACTGTTATAAAGAGATTCATTATAAAAATAAACATGAACACCATTTATTGAAAAATTAAAATCAAATATCCCAATACTCTGGTAACATTTGAAATAATCCCTCTCACCTAGGGATCAGTCAAGAGATCACTACTTGTGAGTCTCATGACATCCCATCCTCGGTGGTGCTCACGCTATTTTATAATTGATCGTATACATGTAGTATAAATAAAGATGTATGGTGCATATGATACTCAAAAGAAATTTTATTTATTTTGATTTTATTAATGAAACTCTTGATATTGAGAAATTTGGCTAAATATCCCAATACTCTGGTAACATTTAACTAATTCCTCTCACCTAGGGATCAGTCAAGAAATCACTATTGTGAGTCTCATGACATCCCATCCTCGGAAGAATTCCATTTTTTTTCAATTAATATTTATGCATATGGAATTTATAAAAAGGACTTTATATTGAAACTCTTAATATTGAAATATTTAACTAAATATCCCAATACTCTGGTAACATTTAGCTAATTCCTCTCACCTAGGGATCAGTCAAGAAATCACTACTTGTGAGTCTCATGACATCCCATCCTCGGAAGAATTCCATTTTTTTCAATTAATATTTATGCATATGGAATTATGAAAAGAATTTTATATTTTGATTTTTATTAATGAAGCTTTTAATATTGAAAAATTTAACTAAATATCCCAATACTCTGGTAACATTTAGCTAATTCCTCTCACCTAGGGATCAATCAAGAAATCACTACTTGTGAGTCTCATGACATCCCATCCTCGAAAGAATTTAATTTTTTTCAATTAATATTTATGCATATGGAATTATGAAAAGAATTTTATATTTTGATTTTTATTAATGAAACTCTTAATATTGAAAAATTTAACTAAATATCCCAATACTCTGGTAACATTTAGCTAATTCCTCTCACCTAGGGATCAGTCAAGAAATCACTACTTGTGAGTCTCATGACATCCCATCCTCGGAAGAATTCCATTTATTTTAAATTTGATATTTATGCATATGATGTAAGCAATATGGTATATGATGCATATAGAATTATAAAAAGAACTTTATATTTTAATTTTTATTAATGAAACTCTTAATATTGAAAAATTTAGCTAAATATCCAAATACTCTGGTAACATTTAGGTAATTCCTCTCACCTAGGGATCAGTCAAGAAATCACTACTTGTGAGTTTCATGACATCCCATCATCGGACGAATTTCATTAAATTTAAATTTTATTATTTATTTGTTTATCTATATTTCTTTGTTTTAAAAAACTTATTCCTTTTCATTTTTAATAAAAATTTAATTTATTGAAAAATCATACTAAATATCCCAATACTCTGGTAACATTTAGCAGACTCTTCTCACCTAGGGATCAGTCAGGAAATCACTACTTGTGAGTTTCATGACATCCCATCATCGGACAATTATTTAATTAACTTTACATTAAGATTTTATATTTTTAATTTATAAAAACAAATTTTAACATATAATCCACTTTTATGATCTTTAATCTTATAAAATTTTTTGTGGGTTGAATAACTACCAACCAAATTTACTTAACCTTGTCTTAAAAAAACAAACAATTAAACACACATTCCTAAAATTTGCATAATAATAATAATAATAATAATAATAATAATAATAATAATAATAAAAGCATGAAGACAAGTACGTATATCCATATAAAAGTGTTCAAACTAGTGAGCATTGAATAGTCAACAAAAGCATTATATATAAACAAATGGATATGCATGAAGACAAGTACGCATACCCATATAAAAGTGTTCAAACTAGTGAGCATTGAATAGTCAACAAAAGCATTATATATAAACAAATGGACATATATAAATATAAAAGCAAGTATACTCACGTGGTTGACTAATCAAAACAAATATGTTAACCAATCAAAACAATCTAAGTAATAAATGAATAGCAAAAAACAAGTCAGTACCAATATTTCCTTTCCTTTTTCCTTTCCCCAACAAAAATCACGGTCCTTGTTTCGGGCTTTCAACGACAACCTGCTATTTCTTTCCCCAACGACGACTTCCTGCTTAGCTTTCCACTCACACTTGTAGCCGTGACTCTATCCAAACGAAGGCTTCCTCTTGCTACGCCTCCTCCAGTGATAACCTACGAATGCAAGTCTCTTTTCTTTCTTTTTGTTGAACCCGAGCCAAGCTTCGTCGTCGATTCAAAAAATTAAAATTCCTCTAATCCCTTAGATCTAGCACTAACCTAACCGTCTTCTCTGCTTTCTTTCTTTTTTTTTGTTATTGATGACTCTGCTGGATTTTGTTTTTGCAGGTCTTAGAACACTGATTTTGGATTTAGGTTTCAAATCTGGGATTTTCTTTTTTTTTGGGTTCTCGGGTTCCAGTTTTTTTTTTTGTCTTTTGCAAATCTCAAAGAAAAAAATGGTTTGGATTGGGGTTAGGCACGGTGAAGGGAATAGGTTAGAGGTTTCGGTGTCTTGGGGCTTAAAGGAGTGTGAAGCTGGGAATGGCAATGGCGATAAGGTCGTTGAAAATGGAGGGAGCTCCTAGTGAGGTTGAGTTCTGTTCCTCCTCCGTAGCAAAATGGTTTGTGGTCTTTTATTGTTGGTAGAAGACTTTCATGCTGAAGGATCAAGACTACCAAAAAAGAAAGATTTTCCAGCATCCTCAGAATTTGGCTTTTAACCGTGGTAATGAAAAGGTCTCTTGTTGCTGCCAATGCTTTGGAACCAATTCATTGGCATGTTATTGCAGGTTTTGGATTTTGGGAAGAAGGAAAAGTGAAGACTTATGCTTGTAGCTTATTGACCTGATGCAGGGGGTAAAAACAGAATCCTCAGAAGGTGATAGCTGAGAGGGACATGGGTAAAATGGTGGGTTATCAAATTGGTGTAAACTCTGAAAGTCTAAGGTAAAATGAATTTGTGTATGGTGGAAGAGAATAGCAGGAGCTTTGGGGCGAGAGGTGTAAGCAAAAAAATGGGAAGAGACAAAATGGTGTCTGTTTGTCTCTGCCACAAAAAAAAAATTTTAAATGAGTTTTTAATTTATTTAATTAATTACTAAAGAACAAAAAATAAATAAATAAATAAAATAAAATAAAATTGGGCCTTGAAATAAATTTTGAGCCGGCTAATAATAATAATAAAAAAAATGGACTTCACAATTGAACTTTGGGCTTTCAAGCCCATATGCCCAATTCATTAGTGGACTAAACACAAAAAGACATAATTATATATAGACTTAAGATCAAAAGATTTAATAAATTTAATCAAAATTTTCAAATGAGACCAAATCGAATGTATTGAAATTGAGAATAAGAACTCGGTTTATTTTGGGTAACATTTCATAACCCGGACAAAATTAGGTGTCTACAGTGGTGCTGGCCGATTCGGCCACTGCCACTGCAACCGAACCTTCGACGGAGGAAGAGGAAAGGGTAGAAGGCCACCGGTGAAGCGGAGAACGGCAAAGGAGGAAGGGCGAAGAGGCAGAAGAAACCAGACCTAAACCGAGTAGATCCGCCGCCGTGCCGTCGAACCAGGCTAAACGGAAGCCAGATCCAGCTTCGCCGCCACCTCGGCCAGCTGTGGAGTCGCCGAACTGTCGAAGAATCGGTCGTCGGAGAAGAACCAGCAGTGAGGAGAGACTGACCGGTCTGAACCGGTCCGGCCAGGAAAAGGAAAAGAAAAAGGAAAAGAAAAAGAAAAGAAAAGAAAAGAAAAAAGAAAAAGAAAAAGAAAAAGAAAGAAAGAAAAGAGGAAAGAGAAGAAAGAGAGAGAAAAGGAATTCGGGGAATTCGAAAAATTCTCGAGAATTCAGAAATTACGGGAAATCCCATGAAACTCGGAAACTCAGAAATTACGAAAATTCAGTAAGAATTCTGGAAATTAGTTTCGAGTGATATATTTTAATAAATTATGAAAAATTCTAAAATGTAGAATTTGAATTCCAGAAAATGTCCCTCGATGACCGAGACGATGGATCAGGAGAGGTGAACACGGGCACGACCTTTAAGAGGCAGTCGCCGACCCGAGAAAGGTAAGGGAGACATGTGCAGCTTGTAGGGATATTCGGCACACATGTTTTAAATATGCATTTAAATTTTTATAAATGCTATTGACGATTATTGATTGGAAAATTGGGGCGATTTACCAGTTGAAAATATAAACTGTATTTTCCTTACAGGAGGCTAGCCAATTGGCAGCCGTTATACCGCCGAAAAATCTTAAAATATTACTGAAAATCATAATAAATGATTTTATATCACGAGGAACGATTTCCAACCATGAAAATCGAGAAATCGATTAGTTTTCATAAAAAATGAATATACTGATATTTAATTTAAAATATTCATGTTTTCGAGAATGGTGAAATTGAAATCACCGAAAATTCCCCGATATGTGATATTTCACGTGAAACAAGATGGAAAATGAAAATTACTGAAGTGAATATTTTATAAATATTTCTTAAATATTCACTTGATTTCATAAATAACCTTTATGGTTTTAATTATGAAAATAATTATTTAAAGAAATCCCATAAAGGTTAATTAAAGATGAAAAATAGTATTTTGAGACTAGAAGGTCTCTACACATGTTTATAGAGGAAAACATGGTGACGTGATTATTGAATTTGGAAAATAAATATTTATTTTTCCATAAATCATAAAAATAATTGATTTGAATTCTGATAACTTTGAAAACTCTATTTTGGATAGAAAGCACGGAATAGAGTGCCTACATTTTTTATGGTGAAAAAGAAACAGTCATGAGATTTATTTTACAGTGTGATTATTTTATAAATTGTTTTCACCGTATGAAAAATGTGATTTATACTGTTCTATAATATTCAAAACATTTTCGGGAGTGATTACCCCAGTATAAATATTTTATAAATTGTTATTCATAAGATGAAAATATTTTCCTTATGAATATTTATGGATTGATTGAACTTATATTTAGTGAAATTGATTTCATAAATGGGGTTTATATCACGTGTTTACTGTTTTGAGACTGTTAGGCCCCATATCATGCTCACGTGTCACGAGTTAGTGCTAATAGATACTGATCCTATTATCAGCGTCCCAGTGGACACCTGATCAGTGCACACTGTAGACCCCATAGACTATGGCCATAGATCTCATGTGTTTCCCCTATTTGGGATGATATTATAGCATTATATATTTAGGGTGTTGCCTAGTCTCCATGATATTGTACTGATGATTGTACTTTTCACTGAACTTTTTGCTAGTACTAAATTATTTACAGCTACTGAGCTTTTGATATATTACGTGTTGAACTAATTATTATACGGTGTTTTACAAGTGTGGAAATGAGTATTTGTGAAAGGAATATTAATTCCTTATTTATTTACTTAGGTGTTTTATCACGTGAATATTTAATATTTTACTGGGATTTGAATATCAAAAGAAAACGATTACTCTCTACAGTTGCTTCTAGGTTCCGAGATAAGACAGGTATTCTAAAATACCTGCCTTACTCCATCCGGATCCCTAGCCGACTGTAGTATCCTTCCTACATGTGAGCCTAGAGCCTCTAGGAAGATTTAAAGAAAGTGAAAAATTATTTTCAGCATATAGGTAGCTGAATATCAAGTGTTGCATATAACTCTATTACTGAGCCGTGGTTTGCTCACTCCCCAATTTTAACATTTCAGATTTTCGGTGATTGTGAGATCTGACATCTGAGGATTTCGAGCTGTGCATTTGGAGACATTGCGACAACTTGATTTATAATATGAGGTATGATCATTTATTTTTTGTATTTAGACTTACTTTCAGTACTACTTTCTTAAGAATTAAGATAGAGGATGTAATTGATATTACTAATTTTATAGTTAATAGTTAAATGAATATGAAAAGTAAAGTATCACAGACAGCCCAACCATATAAAATGTATAGAAAAATGTGAAAAATGTGGTCACGGGATGTGACAGTTTGATCTTCCGATGCTTATGGAAAGATTATTGTGCCTGTTTCATACCTGCCCAACAATTATATAGAATCAAATTTATAAGTACTCAGTTTTGAACATATAATGGCTTGGATATTTCAAAGGGAAACCAAAGACTAACCAGAAAGTTCACATTGCATATAAGCAAATCCAAAAACATGAAATTCAGATATCTAATTATCTTTGCACATTTCTACACTTTGTTGCTAACAACCGTCTACAGAGCTATCTCATAGCACTATATGCTAGTTGAGATATTTTGTCATGGATTAGGGTGCGACTTATAATGTCAATTAACAATTGCAGCAAAAGTTCTCCCCACAAAACTTTCCCAAGCCAGCCAAAATCCTACCCTCTTCCATCCAAAGAAAAAAAAACTTCTGCTAAAAGTAACACTAATTTTTTACAAATAAAAAAAAGCAATTATAAAGGAGAAAAATAAACTATATAAAAAGTGAATTACCATCTCTAATGCCAACCTTCATCTCCGAAAAGTTTAAATTAACTCTAGCAAATCTTAGCGTTCTTCACTTGACATTGGTCAATTAGTACAACTGTATTTTAAGGCGGATCTTCCACTGTGAGTGCTTAAGAAATCAAATATTCAATTCATCATGGCATAATCAAAGTCTGTGGTCCCATTGAAACTAACTTTTACATATTTTAAGGCGGATCTTCCACTGTGAGTGGCTTCCAAAAAAATAAAATAACATAGCGTATTTTTAATCTCAATAACAGAGAATACCTGAATTCCTCTTCACTTCATCTAATGCCTCTTAAAAATTCATACACCAATCTCATCGCAGCTATTGGCTCCGGATCCCACGCTCCATTTTCTTCGAACCTAATAAGAAACATTTCATCAAACAGCATATACAATGGGTAAAGTTGTTTAGGCAATTTCAAATGCTCCAAAGATAACACCATCAAACTGAATCTAATAAGTTAAAGGACTTATGAGTGTGAAACATACCAGACCCCTATACAGATGAAATGCAGAGTGCTATCCTCTTATTTTAAAACACCTAACCCAAATAAACAAAACCATCTCCACCAGCAATAACACATCATACATCAAAGACCAAACTCGTCTTTGGCTTTTCTTTGTCCCCATAAAGAGAAGCTCCAACATTAAAATCCTACTGACATTGAAGCTGAGAGCTGCTATCAATGGAGAGAAGAGGTGATGAAGCCGTAGATAGAGGAGATTAGACGAGACGAGAAAAGAACAGCAAACAAAAATTATAAAAAAAGGAAGTGAGAACCGAGAGTGGAGATGATTGATGGAGAGACAAGGAGAATCTGAGAGCCGAGAGCAATTTTAAAGTAAAGCTGATGATGAGGATGGTGTCAGGAAAGGCTAGGGTTTGGTCTTCAAAATAGGGAAACTTTGATTTGAGATGAAAAGAGAAGAAAACGAATCTGGAGAAAACAAAAGGAGAGAAAGGGGATTAGATCTAATTTGAGATAAAGAAAGAAAGAAAATATTTAAAGAAATTAAAATCTGGGTGTCATTAAGGGTTTGGTTAACATCGGCGCTTACATTTCAACCAGCAAAAACTAGCTAAAAAAATGAAAGTACCGACGGTTTCTAAAATCGCCTGTACAAAAATGCCTTTAAAATTTTCATTTTTTGTAGTGTCTATAGATTGTAAGAGACACCTGAAGCTGATCAAATTAAAAGAACTTGATTTGAGTTTTAATCTCCTTGACAGCAGCATATTGGAACAGCTTGGCGGGCTTTCCAATATCAGGTCTTTGAATTTACATGGTAACCGGCTGAAAGGGGCAACAAATGTTAAAGGTGGGACTGCATTTTAATTTTATTTTAATTTTTACAATTAATAATCTCTTGATTGAATGATTAAGAAAAAAATTGTGATATATTATAAATTTTAAGTTCAAATCCAAATAAACTCATTTTTATCCCAAACTATCAAATATTTTTTTATGTTATTAAAAAATTTTTGCTTGAACAATATATATTTTTTGTTTTCATTTGATCTGATTTGATTTGTAACTCTCCACAGAATTAGAAGCTTTGAACAATTTAGAGGAGTTGGATCTCAGCTATAATGATTTGAACGGATCATTTTTGGCTTCTAAAGGTATTAATTTATAATAAAGAAATTTTTTATTAATTTGCCATTGGATAATTTGAGTTTTGACTAAAGAAATCCTTTTAGTACGAAAATGTTTATATATATACAGCGCAAAAAAGAAATTTATGTCGCTAATGCAAAGGACTGAAAATATTTTTAGTTGGCTTTATATACATGTATATGTGAAAATTGAAAAAAGATAATTCATTCTCATCTTATAAATTCCATCTTCTCTTCTATAAGAATCAAATATGAGATTTTATGATAAAATTTTAAATTTTAACTATTACGATTTTCTTTCTGACTTTATTTTTAAAAAAATTTTCCAATAAAAAAATTAAAAACTCTTACCCATGTTAATTTTCGTTAATTTTGGTAAAAACTTTTATGATGATATTATTTTGTTAATGCAAATCTAACTCTTATTTTCATTAATTTTTTTAACTCTCACAAAATTCTTGAAAAATCTTATTTATGAATATTGATTAATGAAAATTTTAATTTAGTTTGCTTTATTTTTTCACCATTGTTATCTAATTTTTTGCTAACCTTTTTATTTACTTTTTTTGCTCTGAAGCAATTTTAGTTACTTTTTTTATTAAAAAAATGGAAACAGTCCCTGAAAGTCCCTTGCAAAAAAGGGCATATGCATATTTAGGTTCCTGGAAAGGAGAATTAACAGATTAGAAATTCTGATTGTACAAAAAAAATAGAAATTTCAAGTTATAATTTCATCTCTCTTACAATATTTGTGTTGAGAAAATTATGACAGAAATAAGTAAAACAATTAATAGACATTTCCTACAAATTAGAATCTGGGTTCCATATTTTCTTCTCTTTTATAAGTAATTGTACTTTTAATTATTCTTATTTTATTTCATTTTTCTGTCTTATAAGATAACATATCCTCTAACTGTTTTTTTATTCTCTCCTTAATAAATAATAATTTATTTAAACAATGAAAATGCAATTTTTATTTTTCTTTCACTTACAGAGTAGGTGAAAAAAGACTACTAGCCTACTACTATGTATATACTCTAAATAAACATCAGATAATCAAGTCGACAACATTTGAAAATTTTATTTGTTCGCTCTAACAGAAATTGGAAGTTTCAAAAAGTTAAGAGTTGCTAATCTATATGGGTGTTCAATTTCATCAATGAAAGTGCTTCGCTACTGCAAGTGGTGGAGGCCTTCTCATCTGTTAAGACCCTCTTTTTAGGAGACAATTACTTGAACAAGACTATTTCTACTCAAGGTGTGTGAGGGTTTGATACTTCAATTCCACTCAAATATTTTTTGCTTAACAATAAAATCTAACACCTCTAATAAGTTTACCTCATTTTGCACAGAGTTTCATTTATCCAGCAAAGTAGAGGAATTAATCCTGGATTATTCTTATCTCAGTAACAATATCCTTGAAAGCATTGGAGCATTGACATCTCTTAAAACGTTGACATTGTCTGGTTGTGGGTTGACCGGCACCTTACCTGCTAAAGGTAAATTAATTATTATGATTAAAATTATCACTCCACCGTTTGAAGCTTCGATATAAATATTTTAATAAATTAATACTCATTTCATCTCATGTTATTTTGGAACAATTAAAAATATGCAAATATATAAGACGGTTTTTATGAGATGAAAGGAATATTTCTTTAGTCATCTTTCATTAGCCTCGATTCTTTAGCTAATATATCATATTATAATATCTTTAAGAGATTTTATATACATTTTATGAATTTATTTTACAGGTTGGTGTGATTTACGGAATCTCGAAGAGTTCGATCTTAGTTATAATGCATTTGTGGGAACATTTCCTTCATGTTTGGATAACTTAACATATCTTCAATTTTTGGATATTTCAAACAATCATTTTGGAGTTCCAACTTCTTTCATTTCATTTGCAAACCACTCACACCTCAAGGTCCTCCTCATCGATCAGAGCAATTTAGTGGGAGGGCTTACCTTTCAAACTCAAGACCCAACTCCAAAGTTCCAACTAAAAGTCTTTAGTATGTCAACTTGTACAATGGGACTCCCTAAAGAACTCCCCAACTTCCTTTATTACCAATATGACTTGCGATATCTTGAGCTTTCGTATAATAACTTTGGTGGAAAGATTCCGTCTTGGTTGTTGGAGAATAATACAAGATTGGAACAATTCTTCTTGACAAGTAATTCTTTTATGGGCCCTTTGCAGTTTCCAAGACATACTAATGTTGACATGATTGACATTGATATGTCTCAGAATAAAATTCAAGGGCAAATTCCAATGAACGTATGTTCAACGTTTCCTCATTTAGGAGCGTTATTCTTGTCTCAAAATGCCTTTGAAGGTAATATTCCTCATTGCCTAGGTGGTTTGAAGTTTTTAACAACATTAGACCTATCATATAATAATTTTTCTGGAGGAATACTAGGGGAGTTAGCCAAGAGTAACTCATTGTACACTCTCAGACTTTCAAATAACAACTTCAGCGGGAAAATAGTTCCTACAATATTTAGCTCAATATCAGAGATATATTTGGATGGCAATAACTTTGATGGAGTGATACCTCTAATCGATATCTCAACAGTGGCTGTTTCTTTTCTTTCAGTTATAGACTTAAGTGATAACCATTTGTCTGGTAGGATCCCAAGATGGATATGGAATCTATCAGACTTGCAGACATTAGATCTGTCCAACAATCATTTGGATGGTCTCATTCCTTATGATTTGTGCAATTTAGCTCAGCTTCAATTTTTGGACCTTTCTCAAAACAATTTATCTGGCTCTCTGCCATCTTGCTTCAATCCATCATACATACAGCATGTCCACCTGAGCAGAAACAGACTGAGCGGTCCACTGACACGTGCACTTTTCAACAGCTCTTCCTTGGTTACCTTAGATCTTAGTCAAAACAACTTGACTGGCAAAATTCCATATTGGATTGGCACTCTTTCAGCTTTGAGTATTCTCCTTATGAAAGCTAATCACTTTGAGGGTGAAATTCCTCGTCAATTATGCCAATTGAAGTCATTAAGTATCATGGATCTTTCTCAAAATAAGCTTTTTGGTCATATTCCTTCTTGTTTGAGTACTTTAACACTTAAGCCAAAGGATGAGTCTTTTTCAAGAGGGAGCTATTCATTCATCATTATAATATTAGAAGACCTCAAGTTCAAAAATGGCGGAGCTGGAGCGCAAAATTATCCTGAAAATTATGTAGAAGAACAAGTTGAGTTTATGACAAAGAAACAGTCATACACATATTCGGGTAACATTCTTAAGTACATGTCCGGAATTGATTTATCTTGCAACAGCCTAACGGGCCAAATCCCACCAGAGATAGGAAATTTGAGTGAACTCCATTCATTAAACTTGTCACATAATAATTTGGTTGGATTTATACCATTAAAGTTCTCAAAGCTCAAGCAGATTGAGAGTTTGGACCTTTCTAACAATAACTTGAGCGGCAGAATTCCCATGCAATTGACAGAGTTGAACTCTCTTGAGGTCTTCAATGTGTCATACAACAATTTGTCAGGAAGTATTCCAAATAAAGCTCAATTTGCTACCTTTGATGAAAGCAGTTACATAGGGAATCCTTTTTTTTCTGAATTTCCATTGCATAAAAATTGGACTAAATCTGATTCACCCGCAACAGTACCAAATGCCTCGGACGAGAAAAAAGAAAGTGATTTAGTGGACAAGTATTTCTTACATGTGAGCTTTTGGGTTTCTTATGGAATGGTGTTAATGGTAATTGCTACCATCCTATATATAAATCCATATTGGCGACAAACATGGTTTTATTTCATTGAGCACTGCATCACTGCGTGCCAATCTTTCATCGTGGACAATTTTGTACGATTGTCCATGTTCAAAAGAAGCTTGTAACTAGCCTAGAAAGCTATAATGGAATTCTCTAATAACTGATAGTTGAAAAAACCTTTTTATGTGCAATTAAATAGTTTAGTGATAGAAAATTTCTATGATTCCAACATCTTCTGAGTATTTTTATTATGCATATTCCAATATGAAAGAAACTTTTTTTAATAATTAGGATCTCTAAGTTGGCTTGGCGTATTAATTTCGGTGTTAATAAAGAATAATTAAAACGAAAAAAGGTTTTATTTTCTAAAATCAAACAGAGCCTACAAATCCTCATTTTTTTTGTTTCAACTTTCAACTTTTTTTTAGTGTGTTTGTATTGCTTTCTCTAATCGGGAATGAGCCGCTACTTTCTTTGCTTTTGATTTTGAAAGAAGCTATCAGTCTCAGTGGTGATATGAGGTGTTTGGCAAGGGCATTTGGCGTAGTGCTTGCGATGTTTGCTGCCTTTTGAATAATGGATGGGGTTTTTGGGTGGCTATTTGTGGTGGCTGAAGGGTGATCCGATAACTTGGGTCTGTGTAAAGTAGTTTGGTAGCATTTTGGCTATTGTGGTGTTGGTGGCTAAAGGCTAATTGAGGTAAAGTGTTTGGTGATAGTGGTGTAGTTTGGTGGTTCTAGTCGATATTAAGGAAATTTTGGCAAAATTTGTTGTGTTTTATCGTTTCTCTTTGTTTGTCTGTTTCCCTCAATTTTTCTCTGTTCCCATTTTTTGTCAAATTGAAGAGCTTAATTTATAGAGCTGATGTGGGATTGAAATTCATTTTGGCTGAAAGTGGAGTAGCTGGTATGGTAATTTGCCATGGTTGTTTTTGGTAGAGGATGGAAGGAAGAAGGGAAGAGGAAAAAACTGGGTGTACATTACACAGACGCCCTGTTTTGTTTTTTTTAATTGTTATATTTTATTTTTTTTAGAGAAAGTCTAAATACACTTCTCATATTTCTCTTTAAACTTCACTGCTGAATACACTTTATTCTTAAATAAAACTTTTTACACCTTTAAAATTCTAAGAAAATTACTCACTTAGCCTTCTCATTTAATACTCATTCATCTTTTTCAGCCGTTCTACCTTAAACCTCAAACTCCATATCCTAACTTTTTAAAAGAACAAAAAATCCAAATCCCAAAATTTCTTTCAAAATCCCTAAAAATCTTTGAAAATCATTTACTTTCTCATTCTCAAGTATTTTTTTAGTTAATTTTTTTGTGTTATTTTGTTGTAGTGTTTATCCTGCGAACTTGTTTGTGAGAGCGTTTGTCTCACACAAGTTTGCTTGTGCATGAGTGTCTATTAATTGGCAATATTTTTTTTAATATCATAGTTTTTTTTATGTAATTACATATATCGTTAGATATTGCATCATAATCAAAACAACAAGAACTAAGAACTATTAAATAATTTCATTTTTTGTGTGATTTTTAAAGTTTATAGATGAAAAGAAAAAAGGTTTATTCAAAGAGGAAGAGACAGGAGAGGAAGCACAAGACAAGAAGAAGAATTTCATCAAGGTTAACATTGTTTTGTTATTTGAGGATATTTTTATCTTAAAACTAAAGAAGTGCATAGAATATTTTTCTAAAAAAATTAATTAATTAATTATATTAATGAAATATAATTGGACTTAAAAATAGATTTTGGGCTTCACTTTTGAACCTTCAGCTTACAAATCCATGTGACTCACTTTTAAATTAGATTAGACCAAGATCATGCACAAAAAATCAAAAAAAAAAATAATATAAAGCTTAAATGGAAAGAAAAAAAAAACATGGGTAAAGAGAGTGTGGAAAGCAGAGAGAGACCGAATGTGAGATTTTCGAGGAATAAGGGTCATCCTACTAATAGAGAGTTCATTGACAAATCAAGAAATTGGGATTTAGATCAATGGAGAAGAAAGTTAATCTTTGTGTTTGTGGGAAACATTCATCCAAAAGGCAAAGAAGGTGATTTTTTTTAACGTTATAATACAATTTGATAGAGTGGTCGAATTCTACATCCCTTTGGTTAGGAAAAACTCAAGGAGAAGAAAGTTTGGTTTACTTAGATTCAAAGATTAGAGAGATGCCCTAATGGTCATTAGAGCTCTTAATAGAACAGTACATGTCGTAACAATTTCATCCGGAAACTCGACTACTCAATAATTTTGAAAACATAAAAAACAAGAAGTCACCGTCAATATTTTTTAGTTAGGTGTGATTGACCACTAAAAACTTTAATCTTTTTAACAAAATCTCAAAATTCATTAAGTTTTATTAAAAAGATAATTTTGGGATCTGCGAGAACAAGTTGGGTTTGGAAGTACAATTATGCGTAGGAAAAGATTAGCATCCTCACTGTGCCTGTTAAAAAAATGTACCATTTAATCATGTGTTATCCTTAAAGCTTAATAAAATGGTCTTAATTTGATATGTAAAAATAATTCATATTTTTATTATAACCAATATTTGTATTCTTTTCTCAAAATCATTTTTTATTTTCATATTTAATAAGCTAAATTTTTATTTTTCTAGAAATGAATGTGAACATTTTGTATTGAAAATTTAATCAAACACTCTAATACTTTTGGTAATCTTTGAAATAATATTCTCACCTAGAAATTTTTTAAAAATCGTTACTTGTTATTTCTATAGAATCTCATCATCGAAAGATTCACATTTATTTTTTGAAATTAAATGAATGCATATGATGCAAACAAATAATACATTATGCAAATGGATTTTTATCATCATTTGTTTTTTTTTTATAGAAATAGTTCTCATTTATTTTTATTTTTATTTTTAATAAGAATTCACGTTATTGAAAAATTGTACTTAGTATTTCAATACTCTTGTAATATTTAGTGAACTTCTCTCCTAAAGATTAGTTCAAAATCACTATTTGTGAATTTCGTAACATCATTATCGGACAAATGTTTACTTAAATTTAAACTTTATTATTAATTTCTTTTTAAAAAAACTTTATTCATTTTCAATTTTAACAAAAATTCACATTATTGAAAAATCGTACTAAGTGTTTTAATACGTTGGTAATTTTTAGTGGACTTCTCTTATCTAGATATCAGTTAGGTATCACTACTTGTGATTTTGTAACATCTCATCATCAAAATCTTATTTATTATTATTTTATTTTTTCTTATTATTTTTTCATTATTTAATTTATTTTAAAAAGAGAAAATATTATATCATATATTTTTAAAGAATAATCATGTGCTCATTGTATTGAAAATTTACTCCACATACCCCAATACTTTGATAATAATTGACAAATTTCTCTTACCTAAAGATTTTCGAGGAGTCACTATTTGCGATTTTCATGAAATCTCATCATTGAAAGAACCCTTACTTATTTTAAGAGTTAATTATACCCGTAGTTCCTATAATTTGGGTCGTATAACAATTAGTCTTTAAACTTTAAAACGTAACAAATAGATCCCTAACATTATAATATTGTAACAACTATATCATTCCATCACTCAAATTGTCAATTCAACTGTTAAATGCCAAGTGAGTTACTCATGAATGACACGTATGTCCTACTCTTTTTTTTTTTCTCTTTCTTTCTATATTTTTTTCTTTCGTCTTCCTCTTTCTTTCTTCTTTTTCCCTCCTAGGTCGATGCTAGCAACCATTTGCAATCCCATTTGATAAAACCCTCTTCTTTGCCACGACAAATGGCTTCCCACCCTTTGAGGCATCTCCAGATTTTATCACTAAACCATTTGCTAAAAGCTTTAGATCCTTGTTTAAATTTGATACAACTTCTAAATGCTTTTGTGAACCATTTGTTACATCTTTTTTTCTCATCCGTATGCTTTCCTTTCCATACATGCTTTTGGTTAAGTTGATTTGTTTTGGGATTTTTGGGTTTATTATCCGAGCTTGGTGTCTTGATTTTGATGATGATGGTGTCTCGATTTTTTTTTTGGTGTAAATCATCCGGTTTCCCCACACCATTCTGGTATAGGATTAATCCGGATTCGAGCCGGGTAGGACCCAAAGGGTGGCAAAGCTCTCCCTCAAGAGTTTTAACATAGCTGCATACCCAAGATTCGAACTCGAGACCTCTGGTTAAACTAGAACAGCCCCTTACCAGCTGATCTACGTGTCTCGATTTTGCTAAAGTAGATTATGACTGGTTTATTTTGGAAATTTTATTTGGGCTTTGCAGGGTTAGGATCGAGTGTTCTTGAGCTGGGTTCTTGGGTTTTGTCCTAAGCTGAAGATGGGTCTTGAGGTCGGTATTTATGTGATGGTTTATGGTAGTTGTAGGAATTGTGAATGGATGCTAGCTGGTTTGAACACTGTTTATGATATGTTGTTATTTTGATGAACTGATTAGAGATGAATGTAGTTTTTAGATTGGGGATGATGGCTTAGGTTTATTCAGGTTTTAAATTAGTTTTTGGGTTGGTTATGGATTGGTCCTGATATTGGTTGAATTTGGTAATGGGTAAATTTCTTTTTTGGGAGTTAGATTGGGATGGATGAATGTGATTGAATCGAATCTGAATGAATTTTATGGTTCTTGGTGGTTGGATTCTTTTTCTTTTAAAAATTTGATTTCGCCTCAAAGTGATCAATTAATTCAATTTTCAATAAATAAATAAAAATTAAAAAGGAAAAAAATTGGGGGTTCTTTTATTTTATTTTTCTTATTTCTCCATTATTTGACATGTCAATTGCTATGTCAGCCATGTGTGGATCGCTTAGCATTTAACGCCAGAATTAGCATATTAATTGACGGGAGGACGTTTCATTATAACTAAAGAACTGTGAGGATCAATTTGATACATTTTAAACTTTAGGGATCAAAACAATGTGACCTAAAATTTAAGGACTCTAAATGTAATTTACTCTTATTTTAATATAATGATTAAAAATTTATAAATTTATTAACCTAAATATTCTAATTTTCACGAACCCATTCTCTAAAATAAAATCGTTCACGTGTACATAAATCAATAAGGCAAGTATGCACTAGTACAAAATAGTGAACAGATAATAAACCAAAAAAAAAATCTAAATTCAATAATAATTAAATAAGTTAACAAATAAATAAATAATTAAAACTAAATAAATATTTACCTCTTTGGTGCAAGAACCCAAATATTTGTGGATTTACTGGGCTTGGATGTAGCTGGCCTCGACTATATAATTTGGAATTGGGTTGGGTCTTGAGCTATTTGGTCACGGGTCAAATTCCATGGATCCCCTATACTATCCAGTTGGGTTAGGCGTGGGTCCAGGTCGGATTGCGCGGATCCGAGTCCAGTGAACAGCCTTGCTCCTTTTCCATACTCCAAATGTTCCGTTTGGTACTACTTTTCTTTAAAGGTTTAAGAATTTATATACATGCATTTATATATAATTTTTATATATTATTAATACATCAAAAATTAATATTTTATCAATAAATTTTTATATATATATAAAAATTATACGTTATGAATACATCAAATACAATTTTTTTTTTAAATTTTTTTTGATACAACAGAAAGACCTTCTCCTAATAAAAAAAAAAAAAAAACTCCTCTCTGTATTCTCCATTTTTCCCTCTCTCGCTCAAGAAGGCTGCCTGGAGCCTTGCGGACGCTGCCGTCGCCGCCGTCGGCTAGTGGCCAAAGCCGAAAAGATCCTTACTTTACTAAACTAACCGACCTCCACTATCACTTGACAATACCAGTTTCAAAAAATTAGTCTAGATCTCTGTAGATCTAAACTCCAAGAGTTGTTAAAATTTTCGTCATTTCTACCTTCCTCCATTTTTGTACCCTTGCTTGTGATTCTGTGGCTTCCCGAAAAGAATGTGGTGTTCTATGATTTTTTATTTTCTTTTTTAGACCATAGATCTAAAAAATGATTCTCAATTTAGGGTCTCTATCACGGGTGAGTTTTGGGGTTCAATGATTTGTGTGTGGCTCGTTTTTCTTGTCTCTTTTTCTTTAGATTTGAAAAGACAACTAGTTTTGTTCTAGACCTCGGATCTGGGGTTTGGAGTTCTCGGGCTCAACAGTTTTGGTTTGGGTGGGTTGGGTATAATGGTTTCCTAGGAGGTGATTTTTGGCTCTGAGTAGCAGCAATAAAGGCCTAGGTGGTGATTTTTTAGGAGGTAATTGGGAGATGGTAGTGAAGCCGAGTGATGGTGTTTTGGTTTGGTGATGGTGGATGATGCTGTTTGGAGTTGTTTTTTTCTTTTTTGGTAGGTTAGCTGGGACTACAATGGTTGCCACGGTGGGGGGTCTTTGAAAGCTCGGGTTGGTGAGTTACTTAGGTTTGGAGGTTTTTGAGTTGAATGGTTATCAGAAGGTTGGGTGTTTACGCTGGATGGTGTCTAGGATGTTTCAATCCTTTTAGGGTTTGCTGGTTGGATTTGGGATTGGACAGGAGATGAGACACTCCGTTTTGAGAGATTATGGCAAAAAGGTGGTTGCCAAAGACTAGGTGACTGGATTCTTGGATCTTGTTTGCATGAGGGACGGTGATCAGGGGTGCGGATGAAAGCGGTAGTCGCAGGTGTGGGCCAAGGCAGTGGCTTGGTTGTTGGAATTGGTGGCCAAAAAGCTGTTTGGGGCTGAAGTGATTGTCACGGTGGTGAAAGGGCTGATTGGGGTGAAAGGTGGTGATAGTTTGGTTTAAAGGGGCTGAAGTCGGGTAGGTGTTGGAGCTGTGAGTGCTTCTGGTATGGATTCGGGGTTGGGTTCTTGGAATTTCTATAATTTTAGCAAGCTCTCTAGAGTCTAGACGAAAAACAATTTTCAAGGGGTATTATAGTGGGAGGAATCGAGGTAGTTAGGTAGAAGAAGATGGCTGGTAGAGATTGGTGTGATGCGGCATGACGAATGGCTACTGTGGTGGTGGCCGAAAGGACAGAGGCAGTCTTGGCATGCAGATCCGGTGGGCAAAATGGCTAGCAGGTATGGCGTGCTACACTCCGATTAATGCTGTTGGGATTGGATGATTAGATTTGATAAAATAAAAAATAAAAAAATAAAGAAATAACAAAACATGGATAAACAAAGCACTAACCTTTTAAAATAATAATAATAAAAAATAAAAAAAATAAAAATCAGCCTAATTGGAATTTAGGCCATCAAGCCCATTTTCTTGAATTAGACTTGGATTGGGCCTGATCAATGATATCCAAATTTAAAATTGGCAATTGTTGAATTAAACACAACACCATCACTCTTCTTCTTTTTCTTTTCTTTTTTTTTTTTAAATTTAAAATGAATTTAATTCAATTGAGCTCAGTAACAAAATTGTTCAAGAAAATTTAACAAACTTCAAAAAATTGATTGGTATTGAGTTATTGGAATAATTTGTAAATTCGGACAAAAGTAAATGTCTTAGTAAATGTCTTAACTTGTAAATTCGGACAAAATTAACTGTTTATAATATAAAACAGTTGGAGACTTTAAGTGAATTTGGCTAAATATTGTCTGGAGAAGAGAAGAAAGTCAATCTCTGAAAAGTTGTCAAACAGGTCAGATGATGGTGAAGACTCTTAGCAAAAAAAGCTGTCAGTGAGGATCTTTTTGTGAGAAAGTTCTCATATGCTGAATGATATGTAGAAAGATAAATATGGTGCTAGGCATGCATGGAAAGTTAAGGATCAGGGTAAGAATCAATGTGGAGAATTGTTGGCTTGGAAGAAAGACTCGAAAACTGACCATAATGGCTTTTTATCCCCCATTGATTGTATTACCTTGAGAAGGAATATTTAAACCCTCCCGAGTTGGAAAAATCTGTGGTTGCTGTTGTCCATAATCCTCAGTCCGTTCAATTTCTCCAACAAAGATTTCTAATCGAAGGGGTATCTCATTTCTCAATTACTGTAATGGGAGGCGGTTGGTGCTTTATCATTCTATTCAAAACAACGTATGTTGGGAATGTTGGATAATGGCAGGGTTTGGTTGGGTGAATGGTTCGTATGGGTGAAACCATGGTCTTCTGAACTTCTTAGTAAGGATATGTTCATTAAGCTTAAGCTGGAGGATCTTCCCCTCCATGTTTGGTGTCTTGTTTCTTTTTTTGTTTTTGTTTTTAAAGAAAATTGGAGATAAGCAGGGTGATTTTCATGTATCCGTCATTCTGTTTCTCCTCCGAATACTAAAGAAAAAAAGAAATAGAATAAAGAGTGAAAAAAAAGGGCAGACCGTCGAGAGAGGAAGAGATATGGATTTAGGGTTTTAATTAATTGATTGGAGGAAGGAAAAAAAAAATAAAAAGCAAGGAAAAAAAAAAGGAAAATCCATGAATGTGAGATTTCCTGAGAAGAACAAAAGAAAGTATTTCCTCAGAATAAGAAAAGAGAGCAAAGAAGGTTTTAGATGATTTCTGTTTTAGACGATATCTGAAGAGGTAGATTTTGATTCCTAATGTCACAGCTGTGTTTCAAGTAGGGGTGACAATGGGTATCTTATAAATAGGTACGCAGTATTACTCGATCCGTTTAGGTAGGGTTAGGGTAATATATAATCGGGTTTGGGTAATGAAATTACTACCCGTCACGGGTTCAGATAGGGTTCAGGTAGTTATCTTAAGGTATTCGCTATCCGAATTCGATTATAAATAATAATTAATTAATATAATATTTATATTTTCTATGTATAAATTATTTATTATTAATGTTGTATTTAATTAAATTAAGTCAATAAATATTATAATTATGATTTTTAACTTTAATTTATTTTTATGAGTTAAATTAAATTTATTAATTTAGTTTTTTTAATTAAGTTATTCTAAAATTGGTTTTAAATTTAAATTTAAAAGTCAAACTTTGACTTAATAAACGAATAGTTAACGGGTTCGGATAATTAAACGGGTATTTTCTATTTTATAGGGTTAGGATTCGGGTAACATAAATCATAATAATCAGAAAGTTAATAAAGTTCGGGTATTATACATATTAATTGGGTTCAAATTTAGGTATCTCAAATTTAACGGATATCCGATCTATTTACCTTCTTAATTTCAAGTTCCATGCAATGCTATCACCACATTGCAAGCAAATCTATAGCTATTAAGCAGTCTCGTGTGTCTATTGACGATAGCTATCGTCAGCTCTCAAGTAAACAGATGATACACGTGTCAGTCAATAATTTGAGCATTGAAGGCACGTAGCAACATGACAAAAAAAAAAAGTAGATGTCATTCAATTAGGGAAACATTGAAATGCAATTGAACTCCAATTGCTGGCGTGTTGGATGGAGTCTGCATGGTTTCAATTTTAATATAATGTATGTATTAATTTGGTACTTAGCAAATAATTGAAAAGAAATTCTATTCACAATTACCTTTTTTCCTACTCACAACCAATTTTTTTATTGTTATGACCAAAAAAATACTCATAAGAAAATTACATTAATGATCTTAAAATTTATTTTCTAAAATTTTCGTGCATTTTGAAAATGAATTTTTGAGAAGCTTTAAAGTGGTTTTTTCGAGAACCTTTTTTGTTTCCCGAAAGTGGGATTTTTGGAAGCATTAAATCTTCTCTGAAATCCATTTACATGAAGCACAAAAACTGAAAATTTTCTATTTAAATTTGAAAACATAGCTTTCAATTATGAAAGTGATTTAGGATAATTATATGAACTTAAAAATATAATTTTCATATTAGAGATGCAAGGGTTAGAGAAAATTCAAAGACTTCAGAACAAAAACAAACGAAATATGACAACAATTTGGTTGCATTCCAATCAATTTTGATTTTTTTTTTCATCCAAAACACCTTTAATTTTGATAATGATTTTAAGAAGGTGATACGACGAAGCTGCAAGCTTCTCGAAAATTTATTTTCGAAAAGCATAAAAATTTCAAAAATTAAAATTTGAATAAAAGTAATAAAATCATTTTATTAAGATTATTTATGTCATAATTAAAAGAAAAAAGCTGGTCATGATAAATAAATGCTACATCGTCAATAAAATTCCTCGTAATCGAAGGAAAATACGAAACTTTAACATTAGCCGAAATCCCGTCCTTGTTCACTGGTGTGGTCGATAAGGAACTGAAGGGCACGGTCAAGTAGACGTTGTCATGACAAATTGACGATGCCTTGAAATCTAGCCCAAATCACTTTGAAAACCCGGCTTAAACCCATTTCTGTCGTTGTAGGCTTTTAGCCGTGGACAAACCAATACCCATAGCAGAATCGAAGATTTTCTTGGCTAGTCTCAACTCTCAAAGAAGAAAATGGAAACCAGAGTACACAGCCATCAACAACAGAAAGAAGAAACCATCACCCGAAATAGTCTGCCCAATGAAGTTCCTACCATTCCTCTTCTCACTCCCTACAAAATGGGAAATTACAGTCTTTCTCATAGGTGTTACAACCACATATAGTTTTTCTTTTTTTTACTTGATTAATGTCGTACAGTCTCTCAAGTTTGCTTAAGATTTGTTCAAGTGAAGTTCCTTACTTAAGTCTCTTTACCATTCTGGGTTATGTCTCTTTTCCGTCATTATTGTTTAGTTTTTGCAAAATCAGGTTTAGAGAAACACAACAGTGACGACTCTGAAAATCCCAGTTGGCATGAATCTTTGAATTTTCATCTGAAGCTTTATGATTTGTTTCCTACTACAAGTTTTAAAGGAAAATATTAGATTTATGACTCTTGTTTAAGTTCTAGTTTGTCAATAGAAGGAACATGAATGCACTGTTTATGGCTCCTTAATGTGACAAAGAATGGATTTTTGCTTGGTTATGTGAAATTTTGACGTACCATAGTTATTCTAAATTGGATTAGCTGTTTGATTTTGCTTATTGATTCAAATTTAGGTGTTTGATTTTGCTTATTGATTCAAATTTGTATAACTGATCAACTTGGTCATACTTTTTTCATCAATGTGTGTAGTTCTGTCAGTTTTCTAGTACTTTCATACCATTTAGAATTGTGGAGTTTGATTTACTTTATCGATTTTCCTTTTTGCTTCTCAGAATTGTATTGGCACCATTGACTAGACAGAGATCTTCCAACAATGTTCCTCAGCCGCATGCCATTTTATACTATTCCCAGAGGACTTCCAAAGGTGGTCTTTTGATAGCTGAAGCCACTGGAGTTTCTGATACAGCTCAAGGGTAATTATATATATGTTGGACAGCTAATATTTTTTAGATTAATTGCTGTATTAGAAAACATTATGTATGTGAAAATGCATAGACACGTTGGATTTGCTCTTTTTTTTACCACCTCAAAGTTTAATGAAATACTTGGCTTCTTATGAGGTAAAGGTACCCAGAAACACCTGGCATATGGACAAAAGAGCAAGTTGAGGCATGGAAACCCATTGTTGATGCTGTCCATGCAAAAGGTGGGATCTTCTTTTGTCAGATTTGGCATGTGGGAAGGGTTTCAAATCAAGGTGAGCATTCATCTTAGACCTCCATTGTCATGCCTTTTCTCCCATCTTAAAGTGGCCATTGAAGTGATTGAGTATTTAGCAGGATCTTTACATAATAAAATAGTAAAAGAATATGTCAATCTGGAGACCTGTAATTTTTTCAAATGCGTTCGCTCTTGGTTCTAAAAGGGACCTGTAATTTTTTCAAATGCGTTCACTCTTGGTTCTAAAAGACTTGCAAATTTGCATACTAAAGAAAAATGAATTCTTAATTTAAGTGGTATGGTATGTAACCGGATTTACTGCTGATGCTTGTAGAGAAAACTCAAGGTTAGTAATTTTAGATGTACTAGTGAAGGTGGAACAGATCTTATTAGCATACAAAACTTCCTATTGGTAATTGAAAGGATGGAGGAACAAAGGACGCGTTTTCCAGCTGCATGTCTTTTGTTCAAAGATGTTGACTTCCTTTGTAGGCATCAGTTAACTTGTGCTGTGAATCAGGGCATGCCTCTTACTTACCAAGGTGGGATGCTGATTGGCTTACATGTAGCTTTTAATCAACAGTACGTTAAAACAAGTTTAAAACATGTGATAGGTCTACAAGTTTCATTGAATAGTCTTTGGAAGATATGTTAACTATGTAAGAAGGTGAAACTGATGGCTTAACATAACTTGTAGAATAGTAAACAATAAATCTGGAACAGAGTTCTGCAGTTTAAGTATCGCACTAGTCATGACTCGGTGGCTGTTGAATGTACTCAATTTAACCAAAAATAGGTTATAAATTTAGGCATCAACATGCTTGTTAACATAAAAGACCTAGGTCTTTCATGTACATTTCAGATCATTGGGCTCCATTTCCTATTTTTGGTCAGACAAAAGATTTTTAAAATGCAGATTAGCAAACGATACATGTTTTACAGTTGATGTGTGATGGATTTTAATTAATTAATATTTTGTAGTTTCACAATGAAACTCATTGATTGCTTTGTTGATTCAAATGGAAGTCTGCACTTGACAAATCAGAAGGATTGGAGAATGGATAAAGGATTTTTATTGACCACAGAATTAACCATATTAGAAGGCTTTAGAGTGCATTCATTTTCAACATTTGTCGGAGTTCAGCTTTGAACATATTTATGTGGTTGTCACTAGTGGCATGGTAATTTCCAAGAAAAAGAAGCTTCATGCCACTTACCAGGGTGTTTTATATCTGTTCTGGTGAGAAGGCTATTCTATGAAAAAGTGGAATTATTTAATCACAATTTAAGTTAAAGATCTAAAGCAATGTAGCACGTTCGCTTGTTAGTTTAGATTTTCTACAGAGGCTGCTTGTAGTCTGTGAGAGTCTTATCCTTTAAGGAAGATTATAAACTGCACCTTAGATTTTAGAACTCATATAGTTATAAGTAGATTCGATATCTGTTTTACTGGCTATCTCATTCTCCCTGAGGATTATCTCCCAGGGTTCATTCTACCATACATTTCCACAACTCACTTGGCACTTTTCTGACATGAGACATCTAATGTTACACTTCACCTTGAATAATTATCTTATTGATCTATTTGCTATTTCCCTTTCTGCTAACCGCTGAAAGTTCTATTCCTAGCTTTAGCTAGAGAAAGCCCACAGATTAAAAGACAATATAAAATGGAAATTAGTTAGACGTTCTCATTACAAAGCTGTGGCCTCACTCACACATTAATTGATTCTAAAACAAGGTTTCTTTCATCTGGATATATTAATTAATCTTTATCCCGTGTCTGTGCATGCAGATTTTCAACCAAATGGGCAAGCTCCAATCTCCTGTACAGACAGGCCATTGATGCCCCAGCTTCGAGCAAATGGTATAGATGTTGCAAGATTCTCACCTCCAAGGCGGTTAAGAACAGATGAGGTCCCTCAAATTGTCAATGATTTTAGACTTGCTGCAAGGAATGCCATGGAAGCTGGTAAGTTCCTTATCTAAAATAAGCCAAAGATTGTGAGCAGTTCAAGTTTTAAAAACTTTTATGTGAAAAAAAAGGGAATTTTTACCATCCCTCTGATGGAATGAAAAATGCTCTTCCTCTAAAAGCAAAATTAGTTATCGCTAGAGAGAGAACAAAAAGGAAAGAATAAAAACATTATAGCAACATTTATCAATGCTCTATCAAATGACAAGAAACTGAGGGGTCGTTTGGTATTGTTTTAGTTTTCAGTTTTTTTGAAAACAGAAACAGAAAACATGTTTGGCAACATGTTTCCATTTTCAAAAAACAAAAACAAAAACAAGAATTTCCAAAATTGATGGAAACAGGAATTTCTTGTTTCTGTTGTTTTCGGAAACATGTTTTCATTTCTGTTACTGTTCATAAGTAAATGAACAAAGTTTATATATTAATATAATATTAATATTAATATTTTTATAATAAAAATATAAAATAAAATTCATTAATTTTTTAAATAAAATAATATTAAATTTTAATATAAAATATTATTTAATTAATAAATAATTATTTTAAAATTAATATATTTATTTTTTTAATATAGAAAAGCTAAAAACGTAAAAAGTAATTAAATATAAATTACATTGAACTCTAATGTTATAATATTATTTAGTTTAAATTTTTATAATAATTTATTGAATATATTATATATTTTAAATAATATTGTTAGCTTTAAATTGACAAGTATTTTGAAAATGACAAAACTCAAGCAAGTTTAGAAATGATTTTTATACAAGTAAATTTGCTTTGAATGAACTCAATGATTAAAACTATTTTAACAAAGTCTTGGATTGAGATTTCAATTGAAAAAGTCAGTAAATACTCTTAGAAAAGTGTTAGAAGATTTTGAACTGATTTAAAATCACAAAAGCTATAAACTTTGCAGCAAGTTAAGTGCAGGAGGGCCTACTGGAGAAAAGGGATCGATCCCTACTGTAGCAGGATCGATCCCAAATTGGCAGAATGCCATTGAACCATCCGGGAGAAAGTTGGATAGCATTCTGGAGAAAAAGGATCGATCCCTACTGTTGCAGGATCGATCCCTTTGCACAAGACCTGACAGTAACGGCTAGTTTTTGAGGGTTTCAACGGGAGGATTTGCATTAAGTGCTTCACCAACTGTTCTATCCGTTTGGTGGGATATAAATAGAGGTATTTATGAAGTTTGGAGGTAGAACAAGCACTCAAAATCCTCAAGCTTCAAGAAAGAAAATCAATTCTGAAATTATTCATTGTGAAACTCCATTTGTGAGAGTTCTTTGTGTTCTTCACTCATTCACTGAAAATTATGTTATTCAAAGGGGTGAGCTATCCTTGTGAGGTCTGATATTGTAGAGTGTGGATAGCAATACAAGGGTAGAGGCTTAGAAGGAGATTTCTAAAGTCTCAAGAAAAATTGTAAGAGGTCTTGCCATATCTTCAAGTGGTTTGTAAGGATTCTCAAGGAAAAGGTGAATCAAAACCTTGACAAGGAGTTCAAGGAGAGAGGACGTAGGCAAGAGATTGGCCGAACCTCTATAAACTTGTGTTTGCTTCTCTTTCCCTTACTCTTATTTACTGAATTTATTTCATTATTGTTTATTTAGCTTTGATTGTGCATTAAGAGTTAGGAAAATTTAGAAATAACTAGAAAAATCGATTCACTTCTTCTCTCGGTAGAGCCAACAATTGGTATCAGAGCTTGGGCTCGAGATTGGATTAGATTAACATCTATCGAGTAAAACGATCACTAATGGCTCAAACTAGTTTGTCTACACCTTTGGTAGGAGAGGGACACTCAACGATTAGACCTCCACTCTTTAATGGTGAAAACTATGCTTATTGGAAGACTAAAATGATGCTATTTATTCAAGCCAATGATTATGAAGTGTGGAGAATTGTTGTTAAAGGTCCTCTTATCCCTATTAAGAAAGTAGATGGGTCGGATGTGCCTAAGAAAGAAGATGAGTGGGATACTAATGATATTAGGATGGCATAACTAAATGCTAAAGCAATGCACACACTATTTTGTGCATTAGGACCAAATGAGTATAATCGAGTGTCACAATATGAGAATGCTAAACAAGTTTGGAATAAACTAGCTATCACACATGAGGGAACCACACAAGTCAAAGAAACCAAAGTAGGCATGCTCACACAAGACTATGAACTATTTAGAATGAAGAATGATGAGTCAATTAGTGACATGTTTACTAGGTTTACGGACATAATAAATGGTCTTAAAGCTTTAGGGAAGACATACTCTAATGTAGAGATGGTGAAAAAGGTTCTCAATAGCTTACCTAAATCATGGGAAGCTAAAGTCACTGCTATTGAGAAATCCAATGATCCTCATACACTCTCATTAGATGAACTTATGGGATCCTTGCTCACTTATGAGATGAAAATTAAGAGAAATCAAAATCCTCCAAAGAAAGTTGGAGTAGCACTAAAATCCACCACAAGAGAGGAATCAAAAGATGATCATGATGTAAGTGGTGATGAAAAAGATTTAGAAATGGCCATGTTCGTCAAGAGGTTCAATAAATTCATGAGGATGAGAGCTAGTGGAAACTCTAGGAGACCCCCTATGAGAGAATTAAATAGAGGTGAAACTAGTAGGAAAGAAAATGACCAAATTATATGTTATGAATGCAAAAAACCTGGCCATATTAAATTTGATTGTCCTTTGTATAGAAAGCAAAATGAAAAGAAACAAAAGAAGAAGGCTATGGTGGCTACTTGGAGTGATAGTGACTCCTCCGATGAAGAGAATGTGGAAGATGAAGTAGCCAACCTTTGTTTCATGGCTTTTGAAGATGAGAAGGTAACTTCTAACTTGTTAGATACTAATGAATACACTTTTGATGAATTGCAAGATGCATTTGATGAATTAGCCAATGAATTTGAATGCATGAACTTGAAATATAAGAAAATGATCTCTAAGTTGAAAAAGGAAAATGAAATGCTTGTGAAAGTTAAATTCGAATGTGAGAAGAAACTAGAAAATGCCAATCTAGAAATCGAAGAATTAAATAAGAAGAATTCTAATTTGCAAAACTCTTTTTCTAGATTTTACATGGGTCAACAAAAACTTGATCAAATGCTAGAAACTCAAAGAGCATTCTTTGATAGAGAAGGGTTAGGCTATAATGCATCTAACAAAGAGACTCATCTTAAAAACTTCCTAGTTAAAGATAGAAAATTTGTTTTGTGCACATTATGTAATAAACTAGGACACTCTTCACAAGCATGCACATCTAGGAAAACCATGATTAGAGGAAAAATGACTGTCAAGATTTGGGTGCCTAAACATGTTTTAAATTCAAGTGATGAGTCCTTAAAGATGAAATGGATCCCTAAAGGATCTAAAATTATAAGTACTAACTCTCAAGGACCCAAGAAAATTTGGGTACCTAAGATGAAAACTTGATGTGTTTGTATATAGGAGGAAGAGTATTGCTACAAGGCTAAGTCCAAGGAGCATTGGTACCTTGATAGTGGATGCTCAAGACACATGACGGATGACAAGAGTCAATTCAAGTTCCTAAAGCATAAGAGTGGTGGAGAAGTCACATTTAGAGACAACTCCAAAGGACAAATTGAAAGAATTGGCTCAATTGGTAACTCTTCCTCAACTATTGAGAATGTGTTGTATGTTAGAGGCTTAAAGCATAATTTGCTTAGTATTAGCCAATTGTGTGATAAGGGATTTAAAGTTGTGTTTGATGATTTGTGTTGCAATGTTATTAATGCCAAAACTAATCAAATTGTTTTTATTGGACATAGACAAGGAAATATTTATATTGTGGATTTAAATGAACTTAATAGCAAAAATGTATGCTTTATGGCCACTAGAGAAGATGAACCTTGGTTATGGCATAGAAGACTAGGTCATGCTAGCAAGCATGTTTTGTCTAAGTTAGCCAAAAGAGATCTAGTAGTAGGATTACCTAAGCTTCAATTTGAAATTGATAAAGTTTGTGAGGCATGTGTAAGAGGAAAACACAAAAGAATTTCATTTAAATCTAAGAAGTGTGTCACTACCTCTAGATCACTTCAACTTTTTCACTTAGATCTCTTTGGATCAACTAGGACAACTAGTTTAGGAGGTAAACACTATGGATTCGTGATAGTTGATGATTACACTAGGTTTACTTGGGTGTTCTTTTTAAGTGTGAAGAATGAGGCCTTAGATAAATTCATTGTTTTCTCAAAACTTGTTCAAAATGTAAAAGGTTATTCCATTTCAAGTATTAGAAGTGATCATGGAAAAGAATTTGAAAATCTTGGTTTTGATATGTTTTGCAATGAAAACGGTATTAGCCATAATTTTTCAGCTCTTAGAACTCCTCAACAAAATGGGGTAGTTGAAAGGAGAAATAGAACATTAGAAGAAATGGCTAGAACCATGCTTTGTGAAAATAACTTACCTAAATATTTTTGGGCTGAAGCAATAAACACTTCTTGCTATGTCATAAATAGAGCTATGGTAAGGCCTATCTTAAAGAAAACTCCCTATGAGCTTTATAAAGGAAAAAGACCTAACATAAGTTATTTTCACCCATTTGGATGTAAATGTTTTGTTTTGAACAATGGTAAAGATAACCTAGGAAAATTTGATGCTAAAAGTGATGAAGGTATTTTTCTTTGCTATTCTCTAAATTCTAAGGCCTATAGAATTTTCAATAAAAGAACACTTGTAGTATAAGAGTCAATACATGTAATTTTTGATAAATCAAATATCGTTAGTAGAACCAATCTTGATGATGAAGTAGAGATTTTTGATGAACCTATAGTTGATCCATCTCAAGATAAGGATGTTAGAAATCAATTAGAAGATCTTACTATTAACAAAAATGAGGAGTCCATGGAACAAGAAATAATTGAGAAGGAATCTAGATGTCCTAGAGAACTAGGATATGTGAAAGATAATGATATTGTTGGAGATCCAACCATTGGAGTTAGGACTAGGTCAACATATAGAAACACATGTCAACATGTAGCATTTGTGTCACAATTTGAGCCAAAGAAAGTGGATGAGGCCTTGAATGATGAAAATTGGATTATGGTCATGCAAGAAGAATTAAATCAATTTGAGAGAAGCAAAGTGTGGACCCTAGTAGAAAGACCTAAAGATTATCCCATCATTGGAACTAAATGGATATTCAAGAATAAGATGGATGAAAATAGCATTATTGTTAGAAACAAGGCTAGGTTAGTGGCTCAAGGTTATAGACAAGAAGAAGGGATAGACTATGATGAAACCTATGCTCCGGTAGCTAGATTAGAAGCCATTAGAATGCTACTTGCCTTTGCATGCTATAAGGATTTTAAGTTATATTAAATGGATGTAAAAAGTGCTTTTCTAAATGGTTATATAAATGAAGAGTTTATGTTGAGCAACCTCCCGGTTTTGAAAATCCAAAATTTCCTAACCATGTGTTCAAACTTTCAAAAGCATTATATGGTTTAAAACAAGCTCCTAGAGCTTGGTATGAAAGACTTTCAAAGTTTTTAATCGAAAAAGGTTTTACAAGAGGAAAGGTAGACACAACCTTGTTTATTCAATCTAAGGGTCATGACTTATTAGTAGTTCAAATTTATGTAGATGATATCATTTTTGGATCTACAAATGAGTCATTGTGCAAAAATTTCTCAAAGCTAATGCAAGGTGAATTTGAAATGAGTATGATGGGAGAATTAACCTTCTTTCTAGGACTTCAAGTTAAACAATGTAAAGAAGGTATTTTCATAAATCAAGCTAAGTACACTAAAGATTTGCTCAAAAGATTTGGAATGGATGAATCTAAACCTTATTCTACACCTATGAGCACAAATATCAAGCTTGATAAGGATGAAGGAGGAAAGTGTGTAGATACTAAACTATATAGGTCTATAATTGGCTCATTGCTATATTTAACTGCTAGTAGACCCGATATAATGTTTAGTGTATGCTTGTGTGATAGATTTCAGTCATCACCTAGAGAATCACACCTACAAGCAGTAAAAAGAATCCTTAGATACCTCAAAGACACTTCTTCCTTAGGACTTTGGTATCCTAAAGATTCTACACTTGATCTCTGTTGGCTCTACCGAGAGGGGGGGTGAATCGGTTTTTCTAGTTATTTCTAATTTTCTTAACTCTTAATGCACAATCAAAGTCAAATAAACAACAATGAAACAAATGCAGTAAATAAAAGTAAGGGAAAGAGAAGCAAACACAAGTTTTATAGAGGTTCGGCCAATCTCTTGCCTACGTCCTCTCTCCTTGAACTCCTTGTCAAGGTTTTGATTCACCTCTTCTTTGAGAATGCTTACAAACCACTTGAAGGTGTGGCAAGACCTTTTACAATTTCTCTTGGGACTTTAGAAATCTCCCTCTAATCCTCTACCCTTGTAGTATTCCCACACTTTACAATATCAGACCTTACAAGGATAGCTCACCCTTTTGAATAACAGAATTTTCAGTGAATGGGTGAAGAACACAAAGAACTCTCAGAAATGGAGTTTCACAATGAATAATTTCAGACTTGATTTTCTTTCTTGAAGCTTAAGGATTTTTGAGTGCTTGTTCTACCTCCAAACTTCATAAATACCTCTATTTATAACCCACCAAACGGATAGAACAGTTGGTGAAGCATTTAATGCAAATCCTCCCGTTGAAACCCTCAAAAACTAGTCGTTACTGTCAGGTCTCGTGCAAAGGGATCGATCCCTTTTCTGGGGGGATCGATCCCTTTTCTCCAAAATGCTATCCAACTTTCTCCCGGATGGTTCAATGCATTCTGCCAATTTGGGATCGATCCCTCTACAGTAGGGATCGATCCCTTTTGTCCAGTAGGCCCTCCTGCACTTAACTTGCTTCAAAGTTTATAGCTTTTGTGATTTTAAGTCAGTTCAAAATCTTCTAACACTTTTCTAAGAGTATTTACTGACTTTTTCAATTGAAATCTCAATCCAAGACTTTGTTAAAATAGTTTCAATCATTGAGTTCATTCAAAGCAAATTTACTTGTATAAAAATCATTTCTAAGCTTGCTTGAGTTTTGTCATTTTCAAAATACTTGTCAATTTAAAGCTAACAATCTCCATGCCTATTCCGATGCGGATTTTGGTGGATGCAAAGTGCAAAGTAGAGTTTAGAGAATAGCCAAGAAAAATTCTTTCATCACTTTTAGCATCAAATTTTCCTAGATTATTTTTACCATTGTTCAAAACAAAACATTTACATCCAAATGGGTGAAAATAACTTATGTTAGGCCTTTTTCCTTTATAAAGCTCATAGGGAGTTTTCTTTAAAATAGGCTTTACCATAGCTCTATTTATAACATAGCAAGAAGTGTTAACTGCTTCAGCCCAAAAATATTTTGGTAAGTTATTTTCACAAAGCATGGTTCTAGCCATTTCTTCTAAGGTTCTATTTCTCCTTTCAACTACCCCATTTTGTTGAGGAGTTCTAGGAGCTGAAAAATTGTGGCTAATACCATTTTTACTGCAATATATATCAAAACCAAAATTTTCAAATTCTTTTCCATGATCACTTCTAATACTTGAAATAGAGTAACCTTTTTCATTTTGAACAAGTTTTGAGAAAACAGTAAATTTTTCTAAGGCCTCATTTTTAACACTTAAAAGAACACTCAAGTAAACCTAGTGTAATCATCAACTATCACAAATCCATAGTGTTTACCTCCTAAACTAGTTGTCCTAGTTGGTCCAAAAAGATCTAAGTGAAGAAGTTGAAGTGATCTAGAGGTAGTGACACACTTTTTAGGTTTAAATGAAATTCTTTTGTGTTTTCCTCTTACACATGCCTCACAAACTTTGTCATTTTCAAATTGAAGCTTAGGCAATCCTACTACTAAGTCTCTTTTAGCTAACTTCGACAAAACATGCATGCTAGCATGGCCTAGTCTTCTATGCCATAACCAAGGTTCATCTTCTCTGGTAGCCATAAAGCATACATTTTTGCTATTAAGTTCATTTAAATCCACAATATAAATATTTCCTTGTCTATGTCCAATAAACACAATTTGATTAGTTTTGGCATAAACAACATTGCAACACAAATCATCAAACATAACTTTAAATCCCTTATCACACAATTGACTAATATTAAGTAAATTATGTTTTAAGCCTCTAACATACAACACATTCTCAATAGTTGAGGAAGAGTTACCAATTGAGCCAATTCCTTCAATTTGTCCTTTGGAGTTGTCTTCAAATGTGTCTTCTCCACCACTTTTATGCTTTAGGAACTTGAATTGGCTCTTGTCAACCGTCATGTGTCTTGAGCATCCACTATCAAGGTACCAATGCTCCTTGGACTTAGCCTTGTAGCAATACTCTTCCTCCTACAAACACATCAAGCTTTTATCTTATGTACCCAAATTTTCTTGGGTCCTTGAGAGTTAGTACTAATAATTTTTGATCCTTTAGGGATCCATTTCATTTTTAAGGACTCATCACTTGAATTTAAAACATGTTTACGCACCCAAATCTTGACAGCCATTTTTCCTCTAACCATGGTCTTCCTAGAGGTGCATGCTTGTGAAGAATGTCCTAGTTTATTACATAATGTGCACAAAACAAATTTTCTATCTTTAACTAGGAAGTTTTTAAGATGAGTCTCTTTGTTAGATGCATTGTAGCCTAACCCTTCTCTATCAAAGAATGCCCTTTGAGTCTCTAGCATTTGATCAAGTTTTTGTTGACCCATGTAAAATCTAGAAAAGGAGTTTTGCAAATTAGTGTTCTTTCTATTTAATTCTTCTATTTCTAGATTTGCATTCTCTAATTTCTTTTCACATTCTAATTTAACATTCACAAGCATTTCATTCTCCTTTTTCAATTTAGAGATCATTTTCTTATATTTCAAATTCATGCATTCAAATTCATTGGCTAACTCATCAAATGCATCTTCCAATTCATCAAAAGTGTATTCATTAGTATCTAACAAGTTAGAGGTTACCTTCTCATCTTCAAAGGCCATGAAGCAAAGGTTAGCTACTTCATCTTCCACATTCTCTTCATCGGAGAGTCACTATCACTCAAGTAGCCACCATTGCTTTCTTCTTTTGTTTCTTTTCATTTTGCTTCCTATATAAAGGACAATCAAATTTAATATGGTCAGGTTTTTTGCATTCATAACATATGATTTGGTCTTTATCTTTCCTACTAGTTTCACCTCTATTTAACTCTCTCCTAGGGGGTCTCCTAGAGTTTCCACTAGCTCTCATTCTCATGAATTTATTGAACCTCTTGGCGAACATGGCCATTTCTAAATCTTCTTCATCACCACTTACATCATGATCATCTTTTGATTCCTCACTTGTGGTGGATTTTAGTGCTACTCCAACTTTCTTTGGGGGATCTTGATTTCTCTTAATTTTCATCTCATAAGTGAGCAAGGATCCCATAAGTTCATCTAATGATAGTGTATGAGGGTCCTTGGATTACTCAATAGCAGTGACTTTAGCTTCCCATGATTTGGGTAAGCTATTGAGAATCTTTTTCACCATCTCTACATTAGAGTACGTCTTCCCTAAAGCTTTAAGACCATTTATTATGTCCGTAAACCTAGTAAACATGTCACTAATTGACTCATCATTCTTCATTCTAAATAGTTCATAGTCTTGAGTGAGCATGCCTACTTTGGTTTCTTTGACTTGTGTGGTTCCCTCATGTGTGATAGCTAGTTTATCCTAAACTTGTTTAGCATTCTCACATTGTGACACTCGATTATACTCATTTTGTCCTAATGCACAAAATAGTGTGTGCATTGCTTTAGCATTTAGTTGTGCCATCCTAATATCATTAGTATCTCACTCATCTTCTTTCTTAGGCACATCCGACCCATCTACTTTCTTACTAGGGATAAAAGGACCGTTAACAATAATTCTCCACACTTCATAATCATTGGCTTGAATAAATAGCATCATTCTAGTCTTCCAATAAGCATAGTTTTCACCATTAAAGAGTGGAGGTCTAACTGTTGAGTGTCCCTCTCCTACCAAAGGTGTAGACAAACTAGTTTGAGCCATTAGTTATCGTTTATACTCGATAGATGTTAATCTAAGTCAATCTCGAGCCCAAGCTCTGATACCAATTGTTGGCTCTACCGATAGGGGGTGAATCGGTTTTTCTAGTTATTTCTAATTTTCTTAACTCTTAATGCACAATCAAAGTCAAATAAACAACAATAAAACAAATGCAGTAAATAAGAGTAAGGGAAAGAGAAGCAAACACAAGTTTTATAGATGTTCGGCCAATCTCTTGCCTACGTCCTCTCTCCTTGAACTCCTTGTCAAGGTTTTGATTCACCTCTTCCTTGAGAATGCTTACAAACCACTTGAAGGTGTGGCAAGACCTTTTACAATTTCTCTTGGAACTTTAGAAATCTCCTTCTAATCCTCTACCCTTGTAGTATTCCCACACTCTACAATATCAGACCTTACAAGGATAGCTCACCCTTTTTGAATAACAGAATTTTCAGTGAGTGGGTGAAGAACACAAAGAACTCTCACAAATGGAGTTTCACAATGAATAATTTCAGACTTGATTTTCTTTCTTGAAGCTTGAGGATTTTTGAGTGCTTGTTCTACCTCCAAACTTCATAAATACCTCTATTTATAACCCACCAAACGAATAGAACAGTTGGTGAAGCATTTAATGCAAATCCTCCCGTTGAAACCCTAAAAAACTAGCCGTTACTGTCAGGTCTCGTGCAAAGGGATCGATCCCTTTTCTGGGGGTATCGATCCCTTTTCTCTAGAATGCTATCCAACTTTCTCCCGGATGGTTCAATGCATTCTGCCAATTTGGGATCGATCCCTCTATAGTAGGGATCGATCCCTTTTGTCCAGTAGGCCCTCCTGCACTTAACTTGCTTCAAAGTTTATAGCTTTTGTGATTTTAAGTCAGTTCAAAATCTTCTAACATTTTTTTAAGAGTATTTATTGACTTTTTCAATTGAAATCTCAATCCAAGACTTTGTTAAAATAGTTTTAATCATTGAGTTCATTCAAAGCAAATTTACTTGTATAAAAATCATTTCTAAGCTTGCTTGAGTTTTGTCATTTTCAAAATACTTGTCAATTTAAAGCTAACAATCTCCATGCCTATTCTGATGTGGATTTTGGTGGATGCAAAGTGGATAGGAAAAGCACATCGGGAACATGCCAATTCTTAGGAAGTAGACTTATTTCATGGTTCTCTAAGAAACAAAATAGCGTAGCTCAATCCACAATCGAGGCTGAATATATAGCTTCCGGTAGTTGCTGTGCTCAAGTTTTGTGGATTAAGCAACAAATGAGAGATTATGGAATAGAAATGAACCAAGTTCCCATTAAGTGTGACAATACTAGTGCTATCAATCTTATAAAAAATCCCATCCAACACTCTAGAACCAAGCACATTGAGATTAGACATCATTTTATACGAGATCATGTGCAAAAAGGAGACATAATTCTGGAGTATGTAGACACTTTGCACCAATTAGCTGATATCTTCACAAAACCCTTGGACAAGGAGAGGTTTTGCACTCTTCGAGGTGAATTAGGCATAATGAGTGCTCCTTGAAGTAATTTGATGTTGCATGAATGTCTTAAGTTGGTTTGTGATGATTGCAAGACAGCAATTTGAAGAATGTAATTTCCACTTGCAATTCATGACCTTAACTTACTGAGTTACTGTTCATGTTTATGATAAACTGTTGAGTATTATGTGTTTCGATCATGATAAACCTCTTTCATTCGCCAAAACACATTTCTAATGTTAAAACACTATCACAGCCATGTCCACCTATTGGTTCTACATACTTATGCAATTTTCTGCACTTTTTCTGCAGTTTTCAATCTCATTTCTGCATCTCAAGTGAAAACAATCAATTTTGATTTTAAGATGGTAAAAATGCATAAGTTCCATTGTTTTCAAATCATTTTTATGCATCATGACAAGGCAAGTGACTAAGGAGACAATTCTTCTCAAATAGGATTGATTTCCAGTCTGTCAGGCCAAAAATCTGGGTGATGGGAAGTATCTGCCTAAAAGGGATCGATCCCTCTACAGTAGGGATCGATCCCCTCGTAACAGAATGTGCTTCGCTTCATTTTAACCGTCGGCCTCCTCTTCATGTTACACTATTCATCTTCTCTTCATTCCAAACGCCATTCACCATTTTCTCTCATCCCAAACTTCTCAATCTCACATTTCTACACCAAATCACTTCATTCTTTCACCAATCTTCCTCATTTCTTCTCTTTTTCATTTCCCCTCCTCATTTCCTGACAATCTCTTCTTTTCTTCTCTTCCTTCTTCTTCCACACCATGGTTACTATTCACCCAATATTTCAATTGTAAGTTTTTCTTACATTTTTCATTCAATTTTTCTTGCATTTCTAGTCTTTTTCATCATGTCTTGACTGCCCATTTACTTATCTTGCGTTAATTTCCTCTTCATCTAGGTTTTCACTTCATTTGGCACTTGTCTTTTTCTCGGAATTTTACTTAGCCTATTTGTAGTTGTTCATCCGAAATTCTTTGTTATAATTGTGACATGTATCTTGTGTTGTGATTCTCTACTGTTGGTTAGACCATATCTCTCCCACCCACTCATCCATAGTTCCCCAAACTTGTGCACATCACCTGTTCGATAAAAGTTCTCAACGAAATTTTATATCTTTTTCTTACTCCATATGGCTCCTAAAGTTAAGCACATTGCTCAAAAACACAAAACCAGTGCTTCCTCCTCTTCCTCCTCCATACCTGCCACCTTTAACCGATGCTTTCGCCATGCCAATGAGAAAACACGATTTCTAGTAAAATTTGCCAATATGCCTATTAAGCATTGGCGTCCAATTGATTTCGATTTCCTCGAATCAATTAATTTCCCTTACTTGGCCAAATTCGCTAAATTTAATTGGATTAACTTTCTCAAAATCAACACTCTGGTTCCTCTAAACATCATTCGGGCTTTCTTTTCCAATGCCGAAACCATCACGGATCCAAATGATGAATGTCGTGTTGTCGGAATTCGATCCTATGTCATGGGCAAACACATTGAAATCACCACACAATCCCTCTTTCTTATCTTTAGAGTTCCCGACGGCGGTAATATCTATGAAAATATCGATGTCCCCTTAGTTTTTCCCGTTACCGATAATCGTGCAAGTGACCTTCCTGTCTTTGCACGCCTCCTCCATATTATCATCTCATGGAATCTCCGCCCTCTTGGCACCCGGTATTCTTACCTTCGCAAACTTGATCGTTTTTGGCTCCATCATATTCATGAACCCGACGGCGAACAACCAGACCTCCTACACTTTATCCTTCATGACTGGGTGAAGATTGTTCGTAGCAAGGTCCACCATTGTCTTCCCTCAGCCTCTCACCTTCTACTTACTTAATGAAGGCGTTGACTGCTCATGTGAGGTAGGCATACTTCCGGATCCTAGCACCACGATCAATCTCTCCACTCTCCATAACCTTGGGTGGTATCAACGTTAACGGGGAGATACAATCGAATGGGTCAAGGGTCATGGACAGGCTGAACCTCCCGAACATGCTCCGGAAGACGTCGGAGAAGGAGGAGGAGACGGAGACGACGTACCTGCAGCGCCCACATCTTCTGCACCCTCCGGCTCTACGTCAACCTCTCTTGACCAGATCATGCTCATGCTTCAACAAATGCACACCTCTCAGCAAAATTTCCAGCAGGACGTCACTCAGCGACTTGATCAGATCGAGGACACTCAAGCTACCATGTATGATGAAATCCAAGATGTTCGTATGCAGCACGAGGATTTCATGGACCAATACTACAAGACGTTTCCTCGGCGCTGATTGTGATTGTCGTGTGGGATGCGCTTTTACCTTGCTATGCTTATGGCCTTGGTGTTTTATCCTTTGCTGTGTTCTGTCGGCTTTAGTGTTTCATTGTCTGAACTTTCTTAGATCTCTGCACTGATGTGATATGTTTTGAACCGTTTATGACTGTCTATGACTATGTTAATGACATTGCTAGTTATGCTTTCTAGTAGTTTTATGTTAATGACTATGTCTTGTTCTGACATTAATTGTGCATTCATGACATTGGGTTGATATTTGTTTCTCTTTATTTCATTGCCAATGCTATTGCTTATTATGCTTATTTTTGGTATACCCTTATTGCTTTAAATTGACTTATCCCGCTAACCATTTCCCCGTGCTATTTGTTCTGTTTATTCATTTGCTATGACAAAAAGGGGGAGAATTAATGTGGTAAACTTGTATTAAATTGAGGGGGAGCAAATATTAAATTGAGGGGGAGTAATATCCTTCAAAAATCAAGTAACCTCAATTTTCAAACACATAAGCAAATTTACCTTAAGTTTTGTCATATCAAAAAGGGGGAGATTGTTAGCTTTAAATTGACAAGTATTTTGAAAATTACAAAACTCAAGCAAGCTTAGAAATTATTTTTATACAAGTAAATTTGCTTTGAATGAACTCAATAATTGAAACTATTTTAACAAAGTCTTGGATTGAGAGTTCAATTGAAAAAGTCAGTAAATACTCTTAGAAAAGTGTTAGAAGATTTTGAACTGACTTAAAATCACAAAAGCTATAAACTTTGCAGCAAGTTAAGTGCAGGAGGGCCTACTGGACAAAAGGGATCGATCCCTACTGTAGCAGGATCGATCCCAAATTGGCAGAATGCCATTGAACCATCCGGGAGAAAGTTGGATAGCATTCTGGAGAAAAGGGATCGATCCCTACTGTTGCAGGATTGATCCCTTTGCATGAGACCTGACAGTAACGACTAGTTTTTGAGGGTTTCAACGGGAGGATTTGCATTAAATGCTTCATCAACTGTTCTATCCGTTTGGTGGGATATAAATAGAGGTATTTATGAAGTTTGGAGGTAGAACAAGCACTCAAAATCCTCAAGCTTCAAGAAAGAAAATCAAGTCTGAAATTATTCATTGTGAAACTCCATTTGTGAGAGTTCTTTGTGTTCTTTACTCATTCACTGAAAATTCTGTTATTCAAAGGGGTGAGCTATCTTTGTGAGGTCTGATATTGTAGAGTGTGGGTAGCAATACAAGGGTAGAGGCTTAGAAGGAGATTTCTAAAGTCTCAAGAAAAATTGTAAGAGGTCTTGCCACACCTTCAAGTGGTTTGTAAGGATTCTCAAGGAAGAGGTGAATCAAAACCTTGATAAGGAGTTCAAGGAGAGAGGACGTAGGCAAGAGATTGGCCGAACCTCTATAAACTTGTGTTTGCTTCTCTTTCCCTTACTCATATTTACTGAATTTATTTCATTATTGTTTATTTAGCTTTGATTGTGCATTAAGAGTTAGGAAAATTTAGAAATAACTAGAAAAACCGATTCACCCCCCCTCTCGGTAGAGCCAACAAATATCATTTATTATAATTTTGATATGTTAATAATTAATATTATTATCTAATATAATTAATTTTTATTTTACTAAACAATATTATTATTATTTAATATAATAATATTAAATTTAAAATATATCACTACAACTATTAAATAATTTAATATTATTAAATAAGTGAATACTTAACATTAAATTTTATTATTTATATTACATATAATATATTTTAATAACTATATAATTTATTATAAATTAATTAGTTAAACATTTTATTTAATAATGTAATATTATTATTGCAATTAAATAAAAATTATTATTAAATATAATTTATAATTATTACAATTAAATTAAAATAATATTATTTTATTTAATATTATATTTAATTATAATATTATTTAAATTATATTAAATTTTTATATGATTAAATGAAAATATTTAATATTAATATTAAATAATATAAAATAATATTATTTAATATTCTCTACATATTATTATTTAATAAATATATAATTTTTATTTAATTTTTAAAATTTTATTTTGTGAATTGAATTATTATATCTGAATCAGTTTAAATATTTGTTTTCAAAACATAACAGTATTAAACAAATATGTTTTTTGTTTTCAGAAATTGAAAACAAAACAAAACAAAAACAAAAAAAATTCAAAAACATAAAACATAAAACAAAAAACAGAAAACGATACTAAACGACCTCTAAGCTTTTTCTTGCTTTATGGGGTTTTCAGTCATCTCCATGGATTTTATTACACAATCATTCTCCCTTTAGGACAGCTTTCTTAGTAAGTAAAATCCAAGGTCTTTTTTGATAGTTTTGCCATAAGTGAGTGAACACAAATAATTAAGGTACTATAGAGTCTCAAATATCTGACACCTTAGGCAAAATGTAGACTTGACAATTCTTCTATATAATTCATGTTGTGTCAAATCATATTCTTGTCATGTAAAATATGAAAATTTTGTGTTAAAACTCATATCAGCATGTCAAACACAAAACATTTTTTTACCTTTTGCTGAATTTATAAACAATTTTTACCAAATTTTAGTCCATGCCATCTCCATGTCTTTTCTTTATGTTGTTTTTTCTATCATGCCACAGTATTGCGTTTAGGACTGTCAAGCTAGCAAAATGTAAAGCTTACTGTAACTTTTTTGAGCCACGGAATTCTAAGGTTTAAGCTTACTATAAGTGAATGAACAGAAGCAGTTTGTGTCTGCTATATTTTGGCATTATTTTATAAAAAAAAAGGGAAAAATCTTACAATTTTATATATTGGTTAATAAAGGCCTTTATTGAACAAGAAGAAAAGAGCGAGGAAAAGGCTATTCCATTTGTGAGAAAGAAGAAAAACTTTCCTGGAACAGAATACCGTTTGTAATTACTACTGTTTATCATTACTGTAACTCCTCTAGAATTTAAGGTCCCCCCAGAGAGACTGCACCAACCATCTTCCTTTTGTTTTCGTCATTTAGTTTGGTCTGATGCTGTTACTTTCATGTTGTGTGGATCTTGTTCTACAATCCTTAGGTTTTGATGGAGTTGAGATTCATGGTGCTCATGGGTATCTAATTGACCAGTTCATGAAAGATCAGGTCAATGATAGAACAGATCAATATGGTGGATCTCTAGAGAATCGCTGCAGATTCGCTTTGGAAATAGTTGAAGCCATTTGTAATGAGATAGGAGCAGATAAAGTTGGAATAAGACTATCTCCCTTTGCAGACTACATGGAATCAGGAGACTCCAATCCAAAAGCCTTAGGCCTCTACATGGTAGAATCCTTGAATAAATACAGAATTCTCTACTGCCATATGGTCGAGCCAAGAATGACAAAGGTGGGAGAAAAAAGTGAATGTCCCCACTGTCTCCTGCCCATGAGAAAAGCATTTAATGGTACTTTCATTGTTGCTGGGGGTTATGACAGGGAAGACGGAAACAAAGCAGTGGCTGAAAACCATGCAGATCTTGTTGCATATGGTCGTTTGTTTTTAGCCAACCTGGATTTGCCGAGATTTGAGCTTGATGCTCCGCTCAATCAGTACAACAGAGATACCTTCTACGTACCAGATCCTGTTGTTGATCCTGTTGTTGGTTACACTGATTATTCATTTCTTGAGACAGCTGTTTAAATTTTAGTGAAGACAAATTGGCAAGATGAATAAGAAAATGGAGTGAACTCTATGGCCAATGCCTGCAAAGCCTACTTTCTATTAGCTTGTTTGAATCTCTTCACTTGTGGAATATCTACTTGTATAAACCCTCTATGTATTGGATGCAAAAATATCAGTAAAATCCATCCATAACAAAATTCTATTGCATAAATGTCAATTTACTCAAGTGAGTAGAAAAACCGACCAGGTTGGAGATTCTGTTCAAGCTGTTAATGAAGTGGCTTGATACTGGAAAATTTTGGGTGGTGGGTTAAGGATGGCAAGGGTTTTTTTAACGGCAAAATAGTCTTTCATTATCAATTTAAAAATGAGATTACATTAGTTTTCTGGTAGTGTATCCTTCCAGAACCTTTTCTCTCCTACTGCACGTCCCATTTTAGCTATGTAGTTAGCTGGTTAATTCTCAATGTGTAATAATATTAATCAAACATGTTTTTTGTACAGAAAAAAATTTTAAAAACTAAATAGTAAACAATCCCAACCCACCCCTCAGAATTTACCCCATTATTTTTTTTTTTTAAGTCCCCAAGTATCATGCCCTTTGTCTTTACCAGAAGTATGAAAGGGCTCCTCAAACCATTCCATGTTCCAAGGCTTCCTCTGGTTTTGGGTTGAAGGCCTGTGATTGGATTCCTAAGCTTGAAGATGTGAAATGTTTTGGGTTTGTACTGAATGAGAGCTTCCCTTTATTCATGTTGCATCCAGAGTTCCATACAGAACTCAAATCTATAGTTCCCTAGCTTTTAAAGTAAGATTCTGTTGTTTGATGACAAATATAACTGAGAAGTTGAGAGCCGGAGAGATGCAGAGCTAGGAATTGTGGTGTTGTTGCATTATTTTTAACTATAAGCTATCAAGTTATTACTATTTCCATATGCTCATATGTTTAACCTTTGAGAGCCACTGGCTGCTTTGCTAGCTTATATCTCTTGACAAAACTGCCTTACCAGTAATTGAAGTTCCATCTTGGAGATAGTAGAAAGATCTTTGTTTTGGATAATTAATATACAAATAGTTATGATAAGACACTATTTATCAAATATTTTATGTACTTTATTTCAAACACATTATAAAAGTTTACAGTAAGATATTATGTAGTTTATTTTATATCACAAATAACATATAAATCATTATGATAAAACATACATACTAATGATCTATTTTATATACTTATTTTAAATCACATGACAAAATATTATACTTTTGAAGCTAAAAACACTGTATTACTCTAAAAGACATTCATAACAATAAGAAGTTATAAATTATTTAACATGTATATCTATAATGATTTTTTACTTATATAGTTTATTTTAAATCATATTATAATTTATAAAAAAGTATTTTAAGTGGATATAACATATATTAATTCATTATAATATTAATATATTTAAAAGATTATTTTTTCTTTTAACTAATTAAAAAAATAATTTAAGGATTAAAAAAATAATAATTATTAATTATCCAACCCAATTGCACAAACCTGAAACCCAATACACTGAAGTCCCTAGCCCTGTCATCATTTTCTTCTAGCCCCTCACTCCACCGATACTCAGCCCCAGCGGCGCTAAACAAGCATTTCTCCTCAGCTTGGAAAAAAAGCAGTATTATTTCTTTCTTTCTTTAGTTTTGATTTTTAAGTTTTTATTACAGGTAAGATCTCCCTTTTGCTGTAATAATCCAAACCCAAAACAGACATAAGAGGAAAAAAAAAAGCACCTCTTTAGTTTCGACTACCATAACCTCTTATTGAAAGGTCAAAGTTTGAGCAAAGAACTGAAAGCTCTACATAGAAAACAAACAGGAAAAGCATTTTATTTTTTGTATTTAAGTAGGAACTGATTCTTCCAAGATATCTTTCTTTCTTCTTCTTCTTTTTCTTTTTTTTTTTTGTAAGGGATTGCTTTTTTTTTAATATTGTTTTAGATGTTTTTGTTTGTGTTCTAAAACTTAATTGTTTTAAAGTTTCTACTGTCCATATAAACTTCAAAGGTTTGGTCTTGGGTCTTTTGCAGATGTTTTTGAGTAATAAATTCTGGGTTTTGTTTTTCTTCACTGCATTGTTTGATTATTTGAGTGCTTTTCCGGGGTTTTTTTTAATGGGAAGGATCTTAATTAAAAACTTAGGAATTGAATTAAATCATTTTACTTTAGATCCAATTGATTTGATGTTCTCATCTTATGTAAACCTACTGTTCCATATTTATTTGATGCTTGGCTTTTGTCTATCTCTGGGTTCTTCTGCAATGTGACATCAAGTCTATTTATTTTTCGTCATTCAGAAAAATGAATCTCAACAACATTAAAGTTCCTAAGATGCCGGGGGGTGCAGCTTTTCCTGCTTTGCTTAAGATTGGAGTCTTTGGTGGGCTTGGCCTCTATGGAATTGCCAACAGTCTCTACAACGTTGAGGGAGGGCATCGAGCAATTGTTTTCAATCGTATATTGGGCATCAAAGATAAGGTCGACTTTTTTGTGTAATGTTCTTATTAGAAACTCTATCCTGCCGCAATGTCTGCTGTTTATGGATAATATAGTACTTTGTGAAACTTGCATAGCTTGTTAACTTCTATAAAAGAATGGGCTTGGCTTCTCTATGAAATTGACTAGCAAGTACCCTTGTGCTATCCTTTCTCGAATAACTATATTTTGTTTTTTTCATCCTGCCATTAACATTCTAGTTTACTTTTTTTTTTGGCTTAACTTCTGTTTAGCAGTATTTCATGCAGTTTAATGATTTTTTTTTTTTGCAGGTTTATTCTGAGGGGACACACCTTATGGTTCCATGGTTTGAGAGGCCTATCATCTATGATGTTCGTGCAAGACCTCATCTTGTTGAGAGCACTTCTGGTAGCCGTGATCTCCAGATGGTAAATGCTAATTTTCAATTTTCACTGATTACTTCTTTTACAGGCAAGAGGGTTTTTTTTGTCATTTCCTTGTTGCTTAATTTTAAACCCTGAAACATTTATTATATGGCCCGCCTTAACACAAATTTTGTACAAATTAGTATGGTAAACTCTATAATCTGCAATTTTTTCGTCCTAATCACTAATTACTAATTACTTTTTCTTATATATAATTTTTATCCAAGCATAATGTTTATAACCTTAAATATGATAAGTTTACCTTCTCAATCAATCAATTAAAATGTTAATACTAATATGGTACATTGATAGTTACAAAAGCAACAGCATTAAGTAAAAAAAATGTAGTTGCGATATTTTGCATATAGAATTAATTCTAAATGTAACTTTTTTTTTGTTGCCCTTTTGATTCATATCTCCTGCCAAGCTTTGAATTGCTTAAAAGTTTTGAACTATCTATTCTATCTAGGGGGTGTAATCAAACCGAGTAGAGATGATCTAGTACTAGGCCTGAGCAACTCTAAAACTTGAGGCTCAAAACTTAGCTCAAGCTCGCTCTAATTTTTTTTTCCTGAAACTAAGCTCGATCTAATTTAGTTTTTGAAACTTGAGCTCGACTCGATAAGTTCAATTTATCAATTTTTTATCATATACTATGGGGTAAAATAGTAAATTAATATATATGTTTGTGTGTATGTGTGTATATATATAATGTTTGATTAAGCTTGTGAACTACTCAAGACAGATTAAAATATTCTAATTTGGCTCAACTCGTCACTTGAATAGCTTGAGTTTGACTCGAAAATAAACAAATCAAATTTTAGTAATCATCAAGTCGAATTTGAGTAGCTTGACTTATTTACATCTGTAGTTCTATCTTTAAAGAATTAATTATTTGTTAGATGTTATTTTTCTATTCAATGTTTTATGGTCATATGGACAATGTGAATTACGAAATATGAAATTCACGTATATACATATTTACTTGGCTAAAGAAATTTGTACATTTTATTCAATCATACTAATATATTTGAATTTAGCATCTTTTTATATACTATTTTCTTTTTTTGTTAAAAATTGTTTTTTGTACTTCCATGTTTTTTCTTATCTCAGCCCCCCAAAATGATAATCCTGGCTTTCACCCCTGATGATTGAGTGACCTCCCGGATTGAGAATGCATGAGGAATTTTTCTGTTTTTTCTCTTTTTTGTTTATGCTACTAGATATATGCTTTTTCATAGTTATATCAGGTGGAAACCTAAGAAAAACATTGCATGAAGTGATTCTATCTTTAGAAACTAAATCTGCATCTGAACTATCCTTTGCAGGTGAAGATTGGGCTTCGAGTTCTCACTCGCCCTAAGTCTAACCAGTTGACTGAAATATATCGAACCCTTGGTGAGAACTACAATGAGAGGGTCCTGCCTTCAATCATTCATGAAACTTTAAAAGCTGTGGTTGCTCAGTACAATGCCAGCCAACTCATTACTCAGAGAGAGGTAGGTATCCTGCATATTCTTACTTGCAGTTTTGTCTGTCATGATGTGTGAAGCCAAACTGTTGTTCTTTTAGAATGTTAGTAAGGAAATTCGGAAGATTTTGACTGAAAGGGCAGCTTACTTCAACATTGAACTGGATGATGTGTCCATTACAAGCCTGACTTTTGGGAAGGAATTCACAGCTGCAATCGAGGCCAAACAAGTAGCTGCACAAGATGCTGAGAGAGCTAAATTTATAGTGGAAAAAGCTGAACAAGACAAGAAAAGTGCTGTTATCCGAGCACAGGTGAGACCCATAAAATGGTCCATCCTCACTCTGCCTTGGAAGTTATATTTTGTAAAGGAATTAAAAACAAATGAAGCAAATAAAGGACCAAAAAAGAGGCCGGGAGGGTAAAGTAGTTAAGTTTTTCAATGAAAATAGATGATAAAATGCATCTCAAAGGGAGTATATTAAGTTGAGATCCGGTAAAATGTTTAGATCCTTTCTTATAAACATAGAAGATAACCGCAATTTAAATGACTGTCTGAAATGGATTTGTATTTCAGTTTCTACTTGTGCAATAGATTGTTAGATTTCATTTTGTATAGGTAGATCATTTTACCCATTCTAAAGTATTTATCTTTTCTGGCTGTCAGGGTGAAGCCAAGAGTGCCCAACTCATTGGTCAAGCTATTGCAGACAATCCTGCATTTATCACTTTGAGGAAAATTGAAGCTTCTAGAGAAATTGCACATACGATTTCAATTTCAGCCAACAAAGTCTTCTTGAATTCAAAGGATCTACTGCTGAACCTTCAGGAGATGAATCTGGAAACCCACCCAAAGTAATCGGGATTTAAGCTGAAAATATAGTTATTGAGTTTTGTTTCACTTCGTTAAGTTGAAAACATTTAATAACACAGTGGTGAGAAACCTAAAGGCTTTGTCTTCTCATGGAAGTTTGAAGGATTAGTGTTCAAACATTACGTCTATTAGGTTTAGGGTTGTTTGGTTGAGGTGCAAAAGAGATGTTGGATGTATGTTATTATCTTCCTGAGTTGATATGCTTTATTTTTTTAAACTAATTGAAGTGGTAGGAAGAAACCGGGTGTTATTTGGTTTTTTTTTTTGGTTGTTCAAATTTAAACTCCTCTGTACTCTCTAGAAAGGCTGTATCTCTGGTTTAACTCTCAATGGGTACTCCAAAAATCTGTACCTAATGGAACCTGCTGGATCTTTTGGATTGTCAGCTGATGTTGGATCGAGTTTGTTCAACAGCAACAGAGAGTACTACTGGCAGATTAGACGCTAAACTGGGGGGGTAGATGCTGGAGGGGAAATTAAGAGCAGGAGATAGGGAGATGATAATTGGGGTATTTAGTATACAGTACTCACAAAGTTTATGCTGATTTTTTATTATAGATGTAATGTTAGAGCCTAAGGGCAGGTGGTGTTTATTTTTCTTCTTTTAAATTCCTTTGGAGACTAGAGGTTTTTCAATACGTAAACTTGCTGTACAGTTTTATAGAATACTAGTTTTTATTTTATGCGTAAATTACACAGGCACTATATTGCATGTAGTGTTATCAAATAAAAAAATGTAGTATTTATATTTTGGTTAAAGCTAATAAGTTTAAGTTTGACTGCAAGTTTGTCATATAGATGATTTCTATCTAAGAAGCTAAGTTTGGGCAAGTTGCAGAATAAAAAATGGTGTTTGGTCAGACCATACCACAACTTTTAGTTGAAACTACTTAAATTAGGCTCTATTAGTAATAAATTAATAAGGATTACAAATGTATGTGAACCTGCACAAAATTTTATCTCCATTTAATTAATTAATTAATATCGATGAGTGAAAAACATAAAACTAGGGCTGTTAATGAACCGAACACGAACGAACAAATGTACGTTCTTATTCGTTCGTTTATTTTTTAGTGCGGTTCGTGTTCGTTAAGAAATTTAATTGTTATGTTCGAGCTCGTTCGTTTGTTTTAGAAAGATTGTTCGTTAAATTTTCGCGAACATGTTCGTTCGCCGTTCGCGAACGTGTTCGAACGTGTAAACGAATACGTTTGCGAACAAGTTCGTTCGTTGTTCGTGAACATGTAAACGAACGCGTTCGCGAACGTCTAAACGAATGCGTTCGCGAACGTCTAAACGAATGCGTTCGCGAACAAGTTCGTTTGTCGTTAGCGAACAAGTTCATTTGCCGTTCGCGAACGTGTAAACGAACGCGTTTACAAGCGTTCACAAACAAACTAGATATTAATTATTAAAAATCTTATATAAAAATTAAATCTCACATGTAAATTAAAATCATTCAATACTTAAATACAATACAACTTAAAATCTGAGAATTAATATCTTAAAAAAGTCCGAAAATTAATACTAAGAGTTGGTGTAGCCATCATCCTCCCAATCATCTGATAAAATAAAATGAGGAATGTTAGATTTAATATTCATACTTATGATAAAAGAGTAAATAAATAAATAAGTATAATTATTGAGATAAACACCTGCCCAAAATAGTGGAAACTGGAACCTCACACAACAAGATGTAAAGGACAACACTAACTCTTAGTTGTGAGGCTCCAGGGGAGGATGTACAAGAAAAATAACTCCTAGCCCTAAGAAGAGTCCCGAAAAAAGAAAAGGGGACACGTGAACAACCTGAAACAAAGATCTTAAAAATGCAAAAGAGTTGTATCCTAAAACCACTCAAGCATACCTATCTACGTAAAATAAAAAGAAAGAAAGAAAATACATTTTTCCTATGAATTTTGTCTTGCTGCTATCCACTATCGCATGTATGCCATGTATGTCTTCCTACAATCCTCCACATAGTGATACAGCTATCTCAAATTGTTAAGAGTGCACAAATGCTATTATTGAATTCATTACAAATTTAATATATATATATATATATTATATATTATATATATATATATATGTATATGTATATATATGAAGCATTCCTATGACTGTTCTACATATGTTATAGCTGAAAAAAACAGATTTTTTTCTCACACAAGAAAAAGGTAGAAAACTAATTTATTTTTTCAAACTAAAATTGCTACTGTACTTCAATATTTAAATTCCTAAAACAAAATTCAACCAGTACCATCCACACATCAAGGCATCAACTACTTAGCATCTAAGCTTCCCTTCATCACCTATTTCAATCACAAACCTAAATTAAAACCAACGCAACAAATAAATTAAACAAAAAAGCTTAAAGAATACAAAAACCTAGAATTCAATTCCAAATACCCAATAAGCAACCAAAAGAAAACACACACAACAGCAAAATCAACTTAAAAAAGACAAAACACATAGCTTACAATTCAATAAGAGATGAAAAAGAATATTAACCAAAGTGAAGTATACCCTGATAAGAGCATTTCAAAAGAAGTGAAAAAACCTCCTCACAGCTCTTGGCATCATTATCACATAGCAAAATCCTAACTTTGCTCCTATCTATAAACCCATCTCTTGCTCCTCCTGCTATACCGTCTTTATTCAAATTCAGCTCCTTGCTCTCCATATTCCCTCAACCCAGAAAAAGAGCACTTTTTTCCCAAAATATCCCACAAATATCTTTTTTTTCTAAATTAAAATTTTACCAAAAGGGAGCAAATACTAGGGAAAGCCCATACAAGTCATTGTCTCTCCAACAACCCATATTGGAGACGAAATTGCGGTTAGGGTTTCCAATTTTCCTGAACCCATCTTCTGATTGAATTTTTTCCCCGTCCCACCCCTCCAATTAAAAGACTAAGCTTGTTGTTAGTCAAAGTTGCTACTTTTTTTCCCCTTTCTAATCAATCATTTTCCATAAACGGAAAGAAAAAGCTCAAGTGCAATCATACAGACTACAAAAATAAAAAAAAAATGGAAGTACCTTCCCAGAACAGGGCTGAACAGTGCAGCTGGTGGTTGACGGTGGATGGAGCAGGTTTGATTGTTGTCGATTTTGGAGTGGACAAACGAGAAGATTAAAATTTAGAAGAACGATTAAAGGTTGCTGCTGTCGCCGCTAGGGAGACTGAGAGAAGAGAGAGGAGCGGGTTTGAATCTGAGATTTAGGGCTTTCCGTTTTCCAGTTTTAGACTTTGAAAAAAAATGACAAAACGGTGAGTTTTGAGTTTTGACAAATTTATGCCCAAAAAAAAAACCTTAGACTGTAACATCAATATTGTTTTCTATTAGTTGCATATTTTTTAATAAATTATTTTGATACTGTATGTTTTTTAAATTTGCGTTTAGTTAATATTTAATATATTTTAAAATTACGCTTATAATATTATTGTTTTCTTAATTTGATTGTTTTTATGTTATATAATAATTTTTTAACTATTGTTAATTACTACAATATGTAATAAATTGTTTACATTAATTACTTATATTTTGAGGATAAATTAATATTAATACATCAATGTTAAAAATTTCATTCTAATTAGATTTAAAGTTGAAAGATTATTACACATTTACTCAAATAAGAGTTCTAACTCTCAAGCATAATTGAAAAATTTGTAAGAACACAACGAGATATTCATGATTCATATGTCATTTCACATAGATCATTTGATTTAAAGTTGCATGTTATTCAATATTTATCTTAATATATTACATTTTTAATTTCTATCTATTATTGTATATTATAATGTAATGTTGTATTTCTAATTTCAAACATTTAATTTCTTATAATGTATTTATGTAATATATATTAAGCTGAACACTGATCATAATTCATAATATTAAAAGATCAAATAGATATTGACCTTAAATCACTCTCTCTCTTTTTTTAAGTCAAAAAAGTTTTTTTTTTCAATTTATTACAAAAAGTTACACGTACATGTAGACACCTTATTTTGTCCGGGGTCTTAATTTGTATAAATAATTAATTGGGTTGGGTGACATTGTATTTTAATTTAACATTTTAGATTAGGCTAGAATTAAATTAGAATTTTTAGATTTAGAATTAACATTAATTAGGAAATTAAAATTAAAATAGGATTTAGGAATAAAAAAAAGAGAGAGAAAAGATAAAAAGAAATAAAAATAAAATTAATTTTAGGATAAGATAATTAGATTTTTAGGATAATTATTTGGATTAATATTAAATTTGATAGAGTTAGATTAGGATTAACATATGAATTAAATAGATAAAATGTTAAAAATAGAAGATAATTTATAGAATAGGTAGAGTTGTATTAGGACTCAAATAAATTATTTATTATAAAAGAGGGGACAGAGAATCAAATAGAGGAGTCTTGCACTCAGCCTTGATAAAAACCTCTACCAAACCATCATCCATTCACTGACAACTAAGCATCTCAGCCTTGATAAAACCTCTACCAAACCATCATCCATTCACCGACAACCGAGCATCTCAGCCTTGACAAAAAATTCTCAAGCATCTTACATCCTCGTCACCATTGTTGCCCCAAGTCTCCCGCATCATCGCCATCGGCTACCATCATTGTCACCGTCTTCCAGCCCAAGCCGAGACCATCATCATCTTCACTGCTGCACCGCTTATTCAACATCATAGCCCGCATCGCCCTTCCTCATCATCATCGCGTGTTACTGCGTCATCTTCAACCACTTGAACGCCCTGCTATGCCGCATCCTTCCGCTTGTATCTCTTCACCGTTGCATCCCTGCATCAACAAACCAGCTTCGTACCACCTCTGCACCGTTCAACCATCATCACTGCATCACTGAAATTCTGCTCCCCACCATTTGTCATTGTTTGCTGCTTGTTGTGGCATTAAAACACGAGTTGGTATACAAGAAAAAGGGGGCCACGTTGAAACAAAAAGAAGGAAATAATAAAAGAGGTCAGAACAAGGTAAGAATAAGAATTTATTTTTGTTATATAATAGTTAATTGATAAATTAGAATAACTTTAGTTGGTAATTTGCAATTAAATAAACCAAGATTTAAATTAACATGATTTAATAATTAGACTTAATTTGTAAATAGATACCTTGTATTAGGATTTATTAATTTGATTAACATAATTTAATAAATGTAATTGATATAATTAATATGACATAACTTAATTTAATATGAACTAATTTATGTGGATTTATTTGCATGACTTGTGCAATATGATTTGGTTTACTTTGTATGATTTAGTTAATTTGGTAATATTTGATTAATATATGTTGAACAAATAATTTGTATGCTAATATGATTTGTTTAGTTTAATTTGTATGATATATTTTATGTTTTATATGTTTAGTATGATATTAGATAAATAAAATAATATAATAAATAAATTAAATTAGAGAAAAAATGCAAATAAGAATAAAAGAGAATAAAGATTGAATAAGAAAATAAAATACTAAAGATGAATATGGATTATGCCGAGGATGAAACTCCAAGAAAGTCAATTGGTACTCCTTGGAATTTCTAGGTGAAAGGATTCTTCTTGAGTTGAGCCAGATTGATGGAATACTTAAGGAGAATTTTCAAGAAAACATAATTCATGTTCATTTGAAAAATAAAATAATATTAAAATAAAATAATAAATCGAGAATAAAGAATATAAAATAATATTATAATAAGGTAATGGGATAATAATAAAGGAAGTGAGTATGACATATGCCGATGATGAAATTCTAAGAAAGTCAATTGGTATTCCTTGGAATTTCTAGGTGAGAGGATTCTTCTTGAGTTGAGCCAGATTGATGGGATACTTAAGAAGAATTGTCAATAACCCATATGTCATGTTTCATCATCATCATCATCATCAGAGCCTTTATCCCAATAGATTGGGGTAGGCTATATGAACCAATATCTAAAGTCACGTTAGATCGTCCATATGTAACCAATATGTCATGTTTATTTTCAAAATATAAAATAATAGAATTAGAACAATACAATAAGAAGAATAAGATTAGAAAATATTTAAAGATAAGAATTCCATAATATACTCAATCAATCCGACGATGGAGTTCAAGAAAGTCGATTGGTACTCCTTGAACATCTTGAGGTGAGGGGAGTTTCTAAGATTTGAGCCAGATTGATGGAATAGTCTTAGAAACTTTCCCAATATTTAATTATCTAAACTAATACAAACATAAAGGCAAATTTAGACTAAACTTAGAACTAAGTGGTACCATTTTAGAATGGGTGTCGTGGGGGTGCTAATCCTTCCCCACACGTAACCGTACTCCCGAACCCTAGATTCTTTGAATGTAGACCATGCCTTATCCTTAGACAAGAGTAGGTGACCAATCACACCTTAAATTTGAATGGTTGGTGGCGACTCCTTGAATTTTAAAGTCTAGCGGTTAGGTTCACGGACCTAGACGTTATGACAGTACAAATACAAATATATATATATATATATATGTATATGTTTCTTGTACAAATGAGCAGTTTTATGTTTAAGCTAGACAAATACACACACACACATTATACTAAACTATCATATATATATATATATATATAAATATAAATTGTTAGTGTGTAAGAATTGTGTATTAACTTATTATGAATTTTTATTAATTTAATTTCGGTATAATATGTGTAAAATTTAAAATTTTATTATCTTAAGTATAATTAATTAATTTATTATTATTGTTCATTAATTTTTTTGAGTCAACAAGGTTTTATTGAAATTGATAATTATAATTTTAAGTACAATTTGTATCATATGCATATATATATATATATATATATATATATATATATATTTATACATATATTGATATACATATATTAAAGTATCATATATATGTGTGTGTGCAAACACATATATGTGTAATATATATATATATATATATATATATATATATATTTGTATCATATACATATATATATATTGATATACATATGTTAAAGTATCATATATGTGTGTGTGTGTGTACACACATATGTGTAATATATATGTATGTAAATGGTCAATGGATAAAATCATACGAATGAAATCTTAACTTATTATGAAATTTTTATTAATTTTATTTTAGTACATTATGTTTAAAATTTTAAAAAATAATTATTTTAATTATAATTAACTAATTTAATTTTATAATTATTTTATTATTATATTTTATTAATTTTTTAAGAGAACAAAGTTATATTGTAGAAATATGTTTAAAAATTATGTACTAATTTTTTAGGTTAATATCTTAAAAATAGGATATATATTATATAACTTATATAATATAAGTAATTTTAGTATTTTAATAAATAACAAACGAACAATAAATGAACAACAAACGAACAACAAATAACACTTTAAACGAACGAACAACAAATAACACTTTAAACGAACGAACAACAAATAACACTTTAAACAAACGAACGACAAACGACACTCTAAACGAACGAAAAACAAATGACACTCTAAACGAACGAACAACAAATGACACTCTAAACGAACGAACAACAAACGACACTTTAAACGAACGAACATAAACGAGCCTGTTCGCGAACTAAAACGAACGAACCGCACCTCTGTTCATGTTCGGTTCGTTTAACAAACGAACACTAAAATGTTATTCGTGTAAATGAACATAAACGAACAAAAACCGAACGGGTTCACGAACGGTTCGTCGAACGTTCTGTTCGTTTACACCCATAAAAGCTAGTAAGCTACCTTAAAAATAACAACCCACATAAAAAACAAACAGAAACTAAACCCAAGAATCATAAAAGGTAACCAAAAGAACCAACTGTGTCGAAAACAGAGAACTTAACACCTCTTTTCTCCAAGCTCAAAAGACAAACAAGACCAGCCATTCCTCCAACAATTATCCCAACGTGAGGGTCAGTAGGGACACCTGCAGTGAACTTGGCCTACAATTCTAGAATGGTAAGTCTTTTCTAATGGTAGTTGAATGCACTAGAAGCTGATAGATAAACAAGTATAATATAATACCCCACTTGCAAAGTAAAAAACTAATTTTCATGAACATTGGCAGTCATCAACTCATCATACTCCACTTATAGATGACAGTACTTCTCATCAAAACATCAATCTTACATAAAAAGAGATAATAAGATGCAAAATTAAAGTATAATAACATAAAATTCAGAACTTAAAACACATAAAAACTCAGATTCAGAACTCAGAAACATAACAATTCAAAGTACAACGCTTGCAAATCAAAATAATCTAACATTCAAAGTCAAAATACAACTTAAAAGATAAGATACAACTCAAAATAAATCTCGAACACAGACATCTCAAACATAACTCACAATTGAAAAGTCAAAATGCAACTTAATGAAAAAGGAAATAGAGTAGAATGTGAGCCACCATACCAGTTCTTCGAAGACACCACAAGCCATCCCTAAAACTCTACCCAAAGCATTGCAAAAGATCGACCCAACAACTCACAGAAACCACGAAAGCTATTGAACCAGCCCCTTTACTCTCAGCCTACTGAAACCGGCCAATAACTATTGAATGAGCTACTGATACTTTATTAGTTGATTAAATAAGAGCAGATTCAATTAGTAGAATGTGAGATACAAAGCTAGAGATGAGCTTTAAGGGCGAGAGGAGGGATCTGTGATTTCCCCTATTCTCAAGGAGAACCAGTTACATACCTGGAACGAGCATTATATGAAGAGATTGATAGAGTCTGGGGAACGAGTAGGCTTGCTTTCTCGCAGCATGCAGCCTAAGAGCAATAGCAGTCCGCAAAGCTGTTTTGCATGGAAAGGAAAAACTCACAGTACATTTTGGCTTTAAGCTACTGAATGGTAGTGACTTGCGGAAGAAAACGACAGAGGTCTAAAAGAAACAGAGCAATACTTGTGGGTTTTTTAAAGCGTTAGATCTATAGATCCATCAAATCAACACTCCCAGAATGATAGGCTTTTCATTTCACTTTGGGTTCTTCGTTTTCTTCCTTTCTACACTCTTCTTTGTTAGTTACAAGTAGAAGAGATGAAGAAGACAGAAAAGGGGAAGAAAAATAAAGAGAGTTATGAATCAATGGAAGCTCGAGTGGTGTACCGTCAATCGGGAAAGCTTGAAGGTTGAAGGGAATCAAGGGATCGGGAAAGCTGGGTTCACGAGGGATTTCAGATTTGGGAATTTGTTTGGAGGCAGCGGTGGATGGGTTGCTAATCGAGCAGAAGTGTGAATGTTAGGTTAGTTTTAGTTAGTGGCAGCGGGTCATAGTTCTTTTTTTTTTTGTAATATTACATATATATATATATATATTAAAGTTAAAAGAGTAATCTAATAATTAAATAATAAAATATATAATAAAATTAAAAAAGCTCGATAAGGCTCGCGAGCCGCTTGAGCCGAGTATTAAAAAGCTCGACTCGACTCGTTACTCGAGTAGCTCGAACTCGGCTCGAAAATAAACAAATCGAACTCGAATAATCATCAAACCGAGCTCAAATAACTCGACTCGTTTACACTCCTAGGCTTAGGGCAAAACTTTGTCGCAGCATCCAGCCTAAGAGCAATAGCAGTCTGCAAAGCTGTTTTGCATGGAAAGGAAAAACTCACAGTACATTTTGGCTTTAAGCTACTGAATGGTAGTGACTAGCGAAAGAAAACGACAGAGATCTAAAAGAAACAGAGCAATACCTGTGGGTTTTTTAAAGCGTTAGATCTATAGATCCATCAAATCAACACTCCCAGAATGATAGGCTTTTCATTTCACTTTGGGTTCTTCGTTTTCTTCCTTTCTACACTCTTCTTCGTTAGTTACAAGTAAAGAAGATGAAGAAGACAGAAAAGGGGAAGAAAAATAAAAAGAGTTATGAATCAATGGAAGCTCGAGTGGTGTACCGTCGATCGAGAAAGCTTGAAGGTTGAAGGGAATCAAGGGATCGGAAAGCTGGGTTCACGAGGGATTTCAGATTTGGGAATTTGTTTGGAGGCGGCGGTGGATGGGTTGCTAATCGAGCAAAGTGTGAATGTTAGGTTAATTTTAGTTAGTGGCAGCGGGTCATAGTTCTTTTTTTGTAATATTACATATATATATATATATAAATGTACGTGTGTGTATATATATATATATATTATATATATTATATATATATATATATTAGAGTAATCTAATAATTAAATAATAAAATATATAATAAAAAAAAAAACTCGATAAGGCTCGCGAGCCGCTCGAGCCATGTATTAGAAAGCTCGACTCGACTCGTTACTCGAGTAGCTCGAACTCGGCTCGAAAATAAACAAATCGAACTCGAATAATCATCGACCGAGCTCGAATAACTCGACTCGTTTACACTCTTAGGCTTAGGGCAAAACTTTGTCTTCCAATGTAAAAAACTCCACTAATTGCATTTATTAGTTGTACAGGTTAACTGCTTTTCAAACTTGAATATGGGGTATTTTCAAAAATTAACTAGAAAGTTTGATACACTAAAACCAGTAAACAGAGGACAAAGTAAAATGCTCCGAAGGGGACAACATTGTATTTACTGTTGATTGGGAACAAAGGTGTTACATATTTTGTGTTGGGAATATGAGCTAATACAAGCTCAATACGAGAATCATATATTACAAATTTATGAGTGCATTGAGTTTAACAACTTAAGAGCAAGTTCTTCTTGTTCTGCAATAGAAATGGAATCAGCCTGGAAACCCACATTAGCCTTGTTTTCTTCTCTTTCACCATCATCACCATCATCACCATCACTATGGAAGTATACTTTTGACCTCTTTGGTTTTCTGCCTGCATCTGGTTCTCCTTCTGAACCAGAAACATCATCCTCATCCTCTTCCTCCATTTTCCCTTTCTTCCTCTTCATCTTCTGCTTCATCCGTTTCTCCCCAAGCCGTTGGCGCTCTAAAAGCTTGTCTTCCTTGTCCACCTGCTTCAACTCTTCCCTCATTTTCTTGTAGTACTCATCCTTCTTGTCTGCAAAATACACAAAGCATAAGTTGCACGAACATTAAGAAGCAGTGATCCATTCATCTTCAGCTTATATCAAAGGCAGCATTAAATTTTGAATGACATAGGATCATCATCATCAGAGCCTTTATTCCAATACTAGGGTAGACTATATGAACCAATATATGACTTCTCGCTAACTTGTCAGTGAATGACATAGGATGCTGTTTAAAAACATTCAAAGGTTTAGTTGAGGTAAGGATTCAATTACATTTTATCCTCACCACATAAGAAGTGAAACAGGAGATCAAATCAACAAACAGATCATGCACTAAAAGCTGCAGAAGGGTAGCACAATACTGACAAGCCTTGGAAAACAGAAGTGATGATGTGTACCTTGGTCAAGCTCAATGCTACTACTCTTCTTATCAGCCAACATGGCAAATGGAGTCTGTGAGTTGCCTTCTTCATCAAACACCACCCTTGTCCCCACAGGTCTATGAACATTAATTTTCAGCTTTTTTTTCTTCAAAACCCGTGTTGCCGGTCTGAAAAAAGAAACCCAACTCAAAAACTGCTTTCAAATAAAGGAATACAAATAAAACTAATCATAAGGGCAATACAAGAACATAAGTAAGATATATAACTAAGGACACATACACAATATCTCCAATCTCATTAATATCCCCTTCTCCCACATCCTGTGTACAACCCTTCAGAAGAAAATTTTTGTCCACTTTGTTGTCTTCGAAATCCTCTACAAGTAACTCTTCTTTTGGGATAACTGATTCATTCTCCTTGTCAGAGATTTCTGATTCAAGAGAGGATTTTTCTGACTCTATTTCGCTTTTATTTGTTTTGTTCAAGAACCTGACTTTGGGGGTCATCGGTAAACCAAGCGATGCTGAATATTCATCAATAGGCAGTTTCGTCACATCAAAAACTTCTTTATCTTTTTGAATATGAATAGAACGCAAATAAGTGATAAAGGCCCTCTGAGCCAGATGCTGCATATCAGGATACTTGACCAGTAAAGCTGACAATAACCCAGAAACAGGTTGCAGCCTCTTTGTATTTGTCTGGGAAATCAGTATCATAATGGTAAGCTTAGCATACAAGTGGCAGATATCAGGATGCAATACATCATGCAAGGATCTTCTAAATAATAGATAGGGAAACAAAGAAAGAACAATGGGATTAATCTACCTTAATAAACTGTACTGGTATTTTTGCCGCCTGTAACTTTTCAAGCATCTTCATTTCTGAGGGCATCAGAAATAAAACCGACCTTCCGCCAGAAAGATACCGAGCAGTGCGGCCAACTCGGTGTATATAGGATGGAACATCTTCTGGACAATCCACCTGTAAAGACAAGAAAACAAGCCCATTGAAATAAGGACAAAAAAAAAGTGTTTCTTCTATTTTTTTTCTTTAACAAATCTTTACCTGCACAACCCAGTCAACTGCCTTATTAAAATCAAGGCCTCTCGAGGCCACATCAGTTGAGAAGAGAACTGAATGAGACTCACAGAACTGGGAATATATACCCATCCTCTTCTCTTGATTCATCCTTCCATGAAGACATTTCAAGGGTATTCCAGGATGCAGTTTCTTGAATGCTTCAAAGACAAATTTAACCTATGAAACAGCATACTTTCACATCATAATTACTCCAAGGATGGCAAATATGAATACAAACAGCAGTGAAAATTAAGAACCAGTTATGCAATTTGAAAGATGAGCAATTAGTGGGGAAAAAAAATACCTCAAACAGGATATGTTAGGTTTACACAAGATAAATAATGCAAACATACCTCTTTGCAGCTTGAAAGAAACACAAGAATCTTTGATCTCAGATGTGCCTTTATGAAGCTCCACAACATATTCAACTTTTGGTCAAGTGGAACAATCATTGCAGTTTGCTGCAAGCGATTTGGAGTGGCTGTGTCAGCTTCCTCATGCACACTGAGATACTCTGGGTTTTTCAAACTGAGTCTGGCAAGATCCTGAACTGACTTTGTTTGGGTCGCTGAGAAAAGCAACGTTTGTCTATGCTGGGGTAGCTGTGATATAATCGCATTTAAAGTCTTTTTAAAACCAATGTCAAGAATACGATCTGCCTCATCAAGGACCAAAACCTGCTCCCTGGCCAGAAAACTCCACCCAAATTAGCACCTAAACAGACGACCAGAAAGTAATATACCAAACAAGAAAACAAAAGACAAGACACCAAAAATGAAAAAAAAAAAAAAAAGGACAAAAGTATCTTGACCTGAAGCTGAGAACAATCAAAATTTGGAGTCTCATCCATGTGCTGTAGAAGACGTCCAGGAGTACAAACTAAAATGTTTAGTTCATTCACGCGCTCCTTCTCTGTGTCGACTCCCTTACGACCACCAATTAGAAGGCCAGCACTAAAATTATGATACTTCCCAACAGATCTTAATACATCGAAAAGCTGACCAGCTAGTTCCCTTGTGGGAGATATTATGATGCTGCCTACTCCATCCTCGGGACCCCATCTCTCTCTATACAGCTTCTCCAGGACCTGAAATAAACAATTGACTCAGAACTACTTGAATTGTAAAAAAAAGTCCAGAAACATTAAAGAAACAACTTAGAATTAGTTATTTTTCAGATATCACTTCATTTTAATGATAGGAAAACCTCTCTCATACAGTTATACAATTATATCTTCATATCTAGATTTAAATCCAATAAACAAATAAATACTATTAAAGAAGTAAATCTAATAAGCAAAACCAAATGAATTTACTCAAAAGTCAACACCTGTAAGTCTATAACTCATCAAGGCTACTCCAATTCCAAAATAATCTCAGCATGAAAGCTCTCAAACCTCAAAAAAAAAAAAATTCCCAAGCAATTAACATGCCTTACCCCAAAAGAAGTATATAAGAGTTACTACATTCATATAAAACCATCCATATCATTTCGTTTAACTTTTCAATTATTTTAACATTGACTAAACAAAGACTTAAAAAATAAAAAACCCAACTAACCGGAATAACAAAAGCAAGAGTCTTCCCGGATCCTGTCTTAGCCGCACCAAGAATATCTCTTCCACAAAGCGCATGAGGCAAAGATGCTACTTGTATATCAGTCATCTTCTTAAAGCCACCTCCCTCCAACCCATTCTTCATCCTCTTTGATATAGGTAGCTCATAAAATTTCCTTGCTCCCGCATAGCTCGAGAAGGAAATTGCACCATCTTGGGGGTCGACAATTCGGCCAATTGGCGACTTGGGTTTAAGCGGGTCAAAAGATAATGGGTTAAAACCAGATTCAGGTTTCTGTGATTCTATCCATTCGTTTAGAATCACAATTTCTTGCAGTTCGTTGTTCTTCTGTTGTTTTCGGGTAGTTCTCGATCTAGGTCTTCTCATTTTTCTTTATTTTGAGTTTTAGGATTAGGGAGATGAAAAAGTTAAAGCTTTGTTTGATTGATTTGTCTTTTCAATTTAGGGTTTTTGGTAAGAGTTTTTTGGGTTGTAAATAACCTGTGAAAAATTAACAAAAAAAAATCATTATATATAAAAGATATTTTTTTAATTTGACTGAACCGTAAATGCTAATGACATGTTTGTCATACATGTTAAATATGATTTTAATGACCTATAAGAAGTTATTTAATTGGTAAGGAAAATGTTTTTTTTTTCCATATAAGTTCGATTCTAGTGAAAGCATTTTGAGGTACCTTATCTCAAACCAGATTATATCTTATACTACCCTAATCTGATTATATGCTAACAATTTTGACATAATCGGTTTACTACTCGAAACCAGATTATTAAGTCACTATTTTAACTTTTAAAGTAATTTAATAAATACTCATTACTTGACACAAATCCAAACCAAAAATCAAAAAATAAATAATTTTCATCAAATAAAAATTAACATGATAAAACCAAATAAAATTATAATTATAATTTACATAAACAACTTTTCAAGTTTCAAATACAACAAACAACTTAAACAATCAAACTTCACAAGCTTACTGACATAATGTAAACAATGAACTAGCAAACCATTTATAACTCAAGCAGTCGGGTCTTATCTCAACTGCATCAATCAAAGCATATAGGTATCCCTTTGTTGCTTGTGAGTTCGCAACCATAGCAACATCCACAAACTCACCAAAGCATTTTTCTTTTAAAGTTCATAACAATTAGTCCTTACTAATTAAGGATTAGTAACAAATTACCATAGCCTTGGCCGGTGCAAACACTTAAAAAAAAAAAAAAAACAGCAAAAGAAAGGATTAAATGACAGCTATAGCTTCGGTGAGTGAATCACTGCAATTTTTGTTTTGTTATGCACGTAATTAACAAGTCCGCATCAAATCAAACCAATAAGATTGAATCTACCATAGACTTTTTTAGAGAAAGCAGAATCCAGAACTATCAAATCCCCCTCCGACAGCAGAATAGAGACAGATAGAAGTTGTTACCTTGAATGCTCACGCAATGCAAGCGTTGGGAACGGAAGTGGTAGCTCGGTTTCTAGAGAAAATGGGAGAACCGCTCGAGTGGAACAAAAAGAGAGAAGAGAAGAGAAGAGAAGAGAAGAGGGGCTTTGGTTGTCGTTTTGCAAGAGTAGCCAAGACTGAGAGACAAACAGAACAGAGAGGGTTAGGGTTCAGGGAGAATTATACTTACGTGTGCAAATATGAACAATGTTATCAAATATATTTATTTTTTTATTAAAATTAATGAATTTAATTAATAAATGTATTAATTATTAAAGTTAATAATATTTATTTAAAAACTTATTTTAAATTGTTTTAGTTAATGAAGTGATATTATTCGATAATTTAGAATTGGTATATAGGATTTATATATCGGTGATCCATCAAAGATTATTTTTTTAAAAAATTGCATTTAAGGATTTTATTCTGCCTTTAAAATCTTAATTATTTTTATGAGTAAAAAGTTAAACTAAACCCTGTTGTTTATTCCATTTATTTATGTTTACATTTGCTTATAATTTATATTTCATATAGTGACGTGATTCACTTATATTCTAAAAACTAGTATGACGCCCGCGCCATGGTGCGGAAAAAAGGAAGGAGATAAGGCAAAACAGAAAAAGTAAACAATTTGAGAATGATTAGATTAAAAAAGATTTGATCAGGTAGAAATTAATAAAAGACATGAAACATTCAATGAGATAATAGGTATAAATTGAGTAAAAAGCCCAGAAAAAAGCAGGATGCTTATTCTATTAAAGCAATTAAATTTCATGAGTAAATGGAAAGGCATGATTATTGAAAAAAATATGCTGGCATTTAATGGAAAATATGTGTCGCATCAATATCTTAGTAAATGCTTTATCAAGCATAAAGTCTAATCTAACATCAGTTATATGGAGTTTTTATAGTGGATAAAATCATTGCAGCTTATGAACAATAGTGCACATGAAATCAGGTAAAATGGTTAATATATGAGGGAGTATCAATTTTTTGTTTAATCAAGCAATGAGCATATCATTAATTTCTTCACATGCAGGAGCACAACATCATCAATTTAAGGTTTTAATTTTCAAAGCTTAGTTCCCATAAAAGGATATAGATGTTAAGCAAACCATCATAAATCATGTAAAACAAAAAGCAAGGAACAATTCAAAAGCAACCTTCCTAGAACAAATCACAGCAAATGTAAGAGCTCATGCAAAGAAAGGAAAAGAAAAATGAATCACAAAGCACATTAAAGTGAGCAAACAAAAAGCAATAAGAACCCAAAAATCCAAGGAACAACCGAGAGCACATTAAAAATGACCATAAGGCAAAACTGTCCCAATGTTAGCTCTCTTTGCATTCAATTCTTTCTTCCTTTTTCTTTAGCATCATTTAAAAACCAAGCAGAAAAGAAACTTGAACAGACAAAGCTAGTACATATGAGGTAATAAAGGTTTAAAAAAGATAACAAAAAAGGAAAAGCAAGCAATAATCAACTACCATCAAGTTAAACTCACAGTAAGCACAACAGTGAATATTTCTCAAAATACTGATTAGAAACAAAGAGAAGTAGGGAAAAGAAGATTAAACTATCCACACAAAGGAGAAGGAGGCCCACTTGGAACCAAAGCGTACTCACAATGATAATGTTGGGAAATACAAAAGAATCAAACAACACAAAATCAACAGAAATTGAAAAAAAAAAAAAAACTATTTTAAATCAAGATTTAATTATTAACTTCCGAGCTTAATCATCAAATTCTCCTAATTAAACTCAAGCTAAAGATAAAAGGAAATCTTTCTCACAACCTTTCTGAAAAAAAAAAAAACAAAGCAAAGAGGAAAGAAAAGCTACGGAAATGACCTATGCCGAACGAGAGAAGCTGGTGGGAATCAAACAAAACCCCCTCTGAGAGTACCAGCGAGACCAAAAAATTTAAAAAACAACCAAAATCAACATTCAAATCAGCGAGCAAGTGCGCAAAAAATCAAGAGGAAATGGTAGAAATGAACTGGGTAAAAGAAGGTGCATGCTTACAAATAACCGTGAACACTCTTTCGTAGCACAATTTTTTCCTCTCTTTTTCACTGAGAAACACAGCCATAAGAAAAACTCAAGGTGGGTAAGAGGAAATCTCAAGTAGAACCACTGTACATGAAGAAATTGAGTAGAGGAGATTAGGTGAGAAATAGACATGAGAGTGGGAGTGAGGCAATACCTCTGGTTACAGAGCCAGTCAGCTAGAGTAACAATGAGGGAAAAAACAAACGCGAAGAGAGACAACGCACCAAAAGCAGAGTCAAGCCATACTGCACTCTAACACCTGCTGGAATTACCTCTTGAGCCAAAAGAGAACAAAGCAACCCGAACAGACCAAGGGCACACAGTGAAAAAATGGAGGCAAAAAACGTGGCTTAACAGAAAGCCGAGAAAATCTACAACTTTTATTATATGCATATAAAAAAATAAATTAATTATATCAAATAAATTTTCTGACTGGAGTGTCCAAAGCCAACCAACCAGCCTTAAAAACCTCACCTTAACGGCAACTTTTTTTTTTTTTACAATCGGGATTTAAGGATGAAATTACTTGAACTCTTTTTGATAATTGAGGGTAAAGGATGAAATTACTTGACCTCAAGCTCAAGTCTAACAGTATGACACAACTACACAACTATTCTTTATTGCTATGGTTACAGCATACCACAGCTCAATTTGGCAAAGTCCCACATGTTTTACTGGCAATGGTGCCTCACTGAGGTACTTGAGGCCTAGGTAGGGGTGTAATCAAGCCGAGTCGAGACGATCCGGTGTCAGGCTCGAGCTCGGCTCAGTTCGAAAACTCGAAGCTCGAAGCTCGGCTCGAGCTCGATCAAGATTCAAATTTGAAGCTCGAGCTCGGCTCGCTAAATACTCAATCCGCTCGAAGCTCGGCTCGTACGCTCGAATTTGATTCTATAAATTCATCTTGACTCATTATTTTTCAAGCAAAATTCAATCAAAAGTACTGCCTCGGTGCCTCCCAAGTACAACATAAAATTCAGAACTTAAAACACATAAAAACAACCTTCTCACAGCATGTTTATGATGAGCATAAACATATATACATATATAAATAGCAAGTATAACTACTAAAAAAAGGTAATACTACTAAGATGCTAAATGAATATTATACCAACATGAATGCAATCAATAGTTAATACAAAAAAAAAGAGCATTTAACAGGCTACAAAAAGCATTGTCTTAACCCTTTCCCAGAAATGTTATTGAAAATATAAATAAGAAGAAAAATGTAAAGCTTGTAAACAGACAAAGAGAAACTCCATGAATGTGACATTTAGAATAGTAGTTGAATGCACTAGAAGCTGATAGATAAACAAGTATAATATAACACCCCACATATCTTTTGTCTTATCTGAAGAACAATATTTAAGCGATCAATACTTGATAATAAACAAATTTCAAAGATGTTTACCAAAAAAAAAAAAAAACAAATTTCAAAGATTTATCTAGCACCAAAACAATCTTGAATAGAGAAGTTAACAAAAAAATGAAATTACAGCTATTCAAAGAGTTTTCCCAATGAATACAAAAACATTTATAGACAAACATTCATTACAAAGATAATTAGACAACTCAGGACTCATTGACATAAACTCTAGAACTACAAAAAAAAAATAATAATTGCTTTCCATTCACCAAAAGCATCTTTTTTATTCAAAGAAATCCCATATTCACAAACATTGTTTAAAAGAACAACAATCAAAGAGATCGTTTTCTTTTTAATTATTTGTCCAATGACCAAAACTAGTAGGGCTGTCAATGAACCGAACACGAACGAACAAATGTACGTTCTTGTTCGTTCGTTTATTTTTTAGTGCCGTTCGTGTTCGGTTCGTGTTCGTTAAGAAATTTAATTGTTATGTTCGAGCTCGTTCGTTTGTTTCAGAAAGATTGTTCGTTAAATTTTCGCGAACATGTTCGTTCGCCGTTCGCGAACGTGTTCAAACGTGTAAACGAACACATTCGCGAACAAGTTCGTTCGTTGTTCGTGAACATGTAAACGAACGCATTCGCTAACGTCTAAACGAATGCGTTCGCGAACAAGTTCGTTTGCCGTTAGCGAACAAGTTCGTTTGCCGTTCGCGAATGTGTAAACGAACGCGTTTACAAACGTTCACAAACAAACTAGATATTAATTATTAAAAATCTTATATAAAAATTAAATCTCACATGTAAATTAAAATCATTCAACACTTAAATACAATTCTTTAATATTCTTTTAATAGAGTAAAATGCTTTTTGTCATTTCATCAATATACACCCTCTTAAACTACTAGTATAACTCACCTTCATCCTTATTTGATCAAAATAAAAGATTTCGTTCTTAATCCAAAATTTTGATATTAAATTTAGCATTTAGCCTTTTAAAATTCATAAAATATAAATTGTTTGCTGAATTGCTGTGGCCAAGCATTAGATTGATACTTTAATTAAGCTACTTGTAGAATTGATTATTAGTACTAATCTAACCTGTTATATTCTTACTCGTTGCCAGTTCAAAAGCCTATCAGTAGGAATGTAATTGAGCTGAGTCGAGACAATTCAATACCAAGCTCGAACTCGGCTCAATTCGAAAATTCGAAGCTCGGCTCGAGCTCGATCGAGCTTCATTTTTAAAGCTCGAGCTCGACTCGCAAGATACTCAAACCGCTCAAAGCTTGGCTTAATAGGCTCAAATTCGAGTCCATAAATTCAATTTAATTTGTCATTTTTCAACCAAAATTCAAATACAACTCAAAAATCAAAATAAATATTATTTAAATCCAATAAAAATAATCATAATTCAAAAAACAACTCCTGCAATATAAATTAAATTTGATATGCAAGCCAAACTAATCAAATATGCATATAAAAAAGGCTTAATAGCAAATACGCCCTTAACCTTTAGCATAAAATAGAATTAAGCCCTTAACATTTTATCGCGTGTAAATCAGTCCATGAACTTTTATTTTATCATAAATAAACCCCCAACCTTTCAAAATATGCAATTAAGTCCAAATCTATTAAATGACACTAATTCCGTTAGTATTGCATACGTGGCATGCCACGTGGCAGCCAATTAAGCTATCCACGTCAGCTTTCACGTTAGATATCCAAACGACAGTTAGTATCATTTAACAGATTTAGACTTAATTGCATAATTTTAAAATGTTGAGAGCTTATTTATAATAAAATAAAAGTTTATGGACTGATTTTCACGTGATAAAATGTTGAGGGCTTAATTTCATTTTATGCTAAATGTTGAGGGTATATTTGGCTATTAAACCTATAAAAAAAAATCTTATATGCAAACATAAACTAAAACTCATAAAATCAAAATACAACCCAAAACACATAAGCAACTCAAAATATAACTCCTTCAAATCATAATAATCTAACGTACAAACTCCAAATACAACTCAATAAATCGAATACAATTAAAAATAGATCTCAAAACACATAAACAACACAACTTAGAAATGAAAATTCATAATGCTACTTAGTAAACAATACAATCAGTGAAGCTTGATCCTCAAAAAAAAAGTCTTCTTTATTCCAACATTTCCCGGATATCAAAATGTAGGATGAGTTGACAATTTAGGTATTTAAAACATTGGACTTTGTTTGGTAATGGATATTTGCAGAAACAAACCTTAGCTATGGAGATTCGTTGTTATGTTGCTGTTGTTCAATCCTTTGCTCCTCCACTAAATCGACATTGAGTGAAATGATCTACACGTATTGCATTATAATCTTTAAGCTGTGTGTTTATGTTCTGACAATCATCAGGCATCAATAAAAAAATAAATCAGTATTATTAAAATAAATTAATCAAGAAAACAAAATAAAAACTAAGTTTCAAATCAATAATCAAGTTGAAAACGAGACATTGGGCTTTGTTAGAGCCATAAAGATTTACAGTAAAATAAATTAATCAAGAAAACAAAATAAAAACTAAGTTTCAAATCAATAATCAAGTTGAAAACGAGACATTGGGCTTTGTTAGAGACATAAAGATTTACAGAAACGAACCTTAGCTAAGGAGATTCCTGCTATTTTGTAGCAAAATTGTTCTCCTATAGCAGCGTCGCCAGTTGAAACTGAGAGCAGGAACTTGCCGCTCCACCGATGATTGAATCGAGACTCAAGACTTGAGAGAGAAAAGATAGCAAGTCCTGAAGGGAGTATGGGTTAGTGAAGGAGTCTTGGATTTGTGATTGGGAAAGCTTGAAGGGAGCGGCGCCAATGGGAGAGGATTGGGTTCGTGAGATTGGGAATTTGGGATTGGGATTTGGGAATTTTTTGTGATGAAAACTTGCAGTTAGGTTAACATTAGGGTTAAGAACTTAGTTTAGGCTTTTTTTCTGTTATATTACATATATATATATATATATATATTTATATGAAGCTTAACAAAGTAATTTAATTAGAGAAGGTGAATGGACAGGTAAGATCGAGTTCGAGTTAAGTTATTTTGGATTAGATCATTTTTAGTTAAAGAAAATCGGGTTATTTTGGATCCACATCATTTGATGTTCAGATCAGGTTGGTTTGGGTCAAAGAAAATCAATATATTTCAAGTTCGGATCATTTCTAGTTCAGATAAAATTGGATTTGGGTCAATTTGAATTCGGATAAATTTGGATTTGCATCAATTCAGGTTTGGATTAAGTTGAGTTCTGATCATTGACTTTTTCAAACAATTTGGGTTGGTTGATTTGGATTCGAGTCAAGCGGATATGTTTTTCAGGTTAAGTCTTCGTCATCTCGATATAATTTGTTTGATATGAAAGTAACTGAAACCATATTCCTAAGAATCACAAAACTCATGAAAATAAAAATTTTTTCTTACATAACCTATAATAAAATTAGGATTGAAATAATCAAAATATTTAGTAATCTGTATGATAGTTTTCTTTATGGCCTAGCTTCTGAAAGAGCTTATCTACTTTATAAGCAGAAGCTAGGTGTTTGGCTTTCAAATTTTTAAAAATTTTAGCTTATTCGGGAAACAGATTTGAGCTTTTTGATAAAGCTATAAATTGAAGTTTTTCCAAGAAGTGCTACTATTAATAATATGTATTTAGTGAAATTTTTATATTTTCACTTTGTTTTTCAATAATTTACAAAATTATAAAAGATGGATTCATATTATTTTATAATAATTTATATTTATTTTGTGCCATTTTTATATTTATTTCATTTGTTTAATTTTAATTAACAAAAAAATTTTATTTAGTTTTATTTTTTTCACTTAAAAACTTGTCATTTAATTTAATAAAGTTTATTATTTTATTTTTTTCATTTATAAAAAATATACAAAAATTCTAATAAATAGTTTCTAACATTCTACAGTACTTTTATACTTGGTTTGCCAAACACTAATTTAATTTCTCTTAACAGCACTTTTAAAAAAGTCTACTCAAATAGCACTTTTTACAATAGCTCAGCTAGGCCAAACAACAGTTTTTACCAATATTGATACATTAGTAACATTTCTTTCATTTTATTTCTATTATCTATAATAATTAATAACTTTATGAATCATAGTGATTTAATAATTCCGACTAAATATTTTTTTTGAGTAATACATTTTTCATTAGAAGTTATAATCACAATCAGCATATTACATTCCATGAACAAAGTAACTATGAAAATCACATTACTCAAACTAGGTAAACTAGTAAATAACTAGACTAACTCAAGCTCACAGTTAGTGAGACTCGAATCTGAGACTTCAAAGTCTCAGAACCTCTTCCTTGCCACTAAGCCAAGGCCTCATTGGCATAATCCCTACTAAATATCATAGTACACTATTATACATCCCTTTAATTTCTCTTTATTTTTTAATAGAATAATTGGAGACATTAAGCGTAAGTGATATAATTTCTGCACTTTATAATAGATTAGTCATTAAATAATTATATATTATGTTCAAATGAATATAATAAAAAGTGAAAATTTAAATTTAATTAGATTAAAAAAAATATAACACTCGTATTATTGAAAAAAAATTATATTTTTACTATAGTAAAATACTTTGATCATTAATTTTAACATTTAAATATTTATTGATAATATTAAATTTAAGTTTGAATCTTTTCGGGTTTGGGTTAATTTAGATTCGGATCAATTTGGATTCGAGTCAATTTGGGTTCGGGTCAATTTGGTTTCGGATCAAGTCGAGTTTGGTTAATCTAAATTCGGATGAATTTGGGTTCAAATCAATTAGGATTCGAATTAGGTCGGGTCTGGATCAATGTGAATTCAGATCAATTTAGTTTCGAATTAATTTGGATCATGTTGGATTTGAGTTGTTAACTCTTTTGGTCAAATCAGATCGATCAGATTTAGTTTCGAGTTGATCCGGTTAATTTTTCAGGTCGGGTCAATTTTTGCAACTTTTAAATTTAATAAATAAATAATAAAATATGTATTAAAATTATAAAAGCTAGATAAGACTCATGAGCCGCTCGAGTCGAGTATTTAACTATTCGAACTCGACTCGACTCGTTACTCAAGCAACTCATAAATAACTTGACTCATTTATACCTCTACATAACCGTTAGAGTTGCTCTTTCTCCTTCTATATTTCTAATCCTTGACGCCGCTGATTCCTTTTGTCGCCTGCTAAAACTCTACTCATTAAGGGGCCCCTCTCTCTCTTGCTCTCCAGCGATAATGGCTGCTGCTGCTGCGGTAGCAAGGCACTGCCTTACTCGTTTCATGGATTTAGAGACGACCAAATGCACTCTCACTTACTTCCATCATACTTCTTGCAGGCAATCCATCCAAGTTCTCCACAGCGTAAACCGATATTAGTTGCTTTTTGCCTATTCCATTTGTCTATTTATTGTTTTTCCAGCAGAAATTTGACATGGCTAATCTGTCTGGAAATGGAACAGAAATCTCAGATTTGCGTACTATCCATGAATGGGTGCCAAGGAGACCCCAAACTCCCAATAGGCACCATCGAGACACGCACACTAGGAGCAGTTCCATCTCCTGCCTTGGCCATGGAGAGGCTGAATCTCGCCATTGGAGAGCTGAAATGCAGCCCACCTCCTTTTAGCTCTGGCATTATTCGCCTGCAGGTAAGTTCCTTGCATTATTAATTTTCAACAACACAACATTGTTATTTGGTTTCAATAAAGTCTATCCAGGACGCAGTAAAACCATTTTTCTTATCTCTACATTAAATAAGCTGCTGCCACGTGGAAGCTGATATCCAGATTGTGGTTGTAACATGTTCTTCCATATTCCTTATCCTGCACTTTCAAATCAATTGCAAATTTATTGGTTTCATTCTTTCTTTCTTACCCTTAAAAGCAAACACAGAAAATAAGACTGATTCAATAAACCAAAGTTCCAAATCTTTGGTAATTAGTTTTCTGTCAATTTCTTAAGTTTAGCATCATTAAAAATGGTTTGGTTAAGGTTAGCATGAGTTTCGGAGGCAATAATGTAAACGAGTTAAGTTATTTATGAGCTATTTAAACTTGACTTGATAATTACTCAAGTTTGACTCATTTATTTTTTAGTCAAGCTCGAACTCGAGCTATTTGAGTAACGAATCAAGTCAAATTCGAGTTTTTTAATACTCAATTTGAACAGTTCATGAAACTTATCGAGTTTTTATAAATATATATTTTAATATTTTATTATTAATTTATTATTTTATCTTTATAATATATAATTAAAAATTAACAAATCAAACCTATCTAGTGGAGTCCAAGTTTCAAAAACCAAGCTTAATTGAATTCGAATAGGATTTCAATCATCGAGTTTTTGAATAAAACCAAACTCGAATCTAATCCTAAATTATCCTGACTCAATTTGAATACAGCCCTAAGCATGACACATAGTGACATTAACTAATAAAAAGCCAATCCAGGCCAATGAGGCCTTGCTCCAACGCCAGCTTCAATAACAAAATCTTGTCTTTAATGCTTGGTCCAAAATTTAAGTTTTATGGACGACTCTGTATTATCTATTTTATTTAATTTTGTGTTTGACAGTTTCTTCATGTATAAAAATTCTACAAATTTCTTGACAACGTCCATGTTATATATTGTATGATCTTGAATTTTTCTATTTTAGAAGTTAAAAATTCAAGTCACAGATTTAATAAATTAAATTTATAAGATAGGGAAAAAAATTAACTTATGCACAGTATAGAAGATAGGGCTACATTAATACAAATGACAACAGTGCAAAACCCCTGATGTGTTTGTACTCTATATGATCATGTCCTTAAAAATTTTTTGGGTAAGTTCAATATTTTTTATTTTATTGTAAGATTAACATATACATATGATTAAACATAAATTCAGTATGATCGAACATTCCCATCGTATGGCTCTCTATTTGGCTCGCTAGACCTTTGAGGATGTAGTAATCTTAAGGAGGAACTCTTATTTTTTTTTCATTTTTTTATTTTAAGAATTTCAAATATGCAAAGTAAAAATAAATTTTATATATAAATAAATATATAAACTATTTTTTATATTTATGATATATAATTATTAAATTTTTATACTTAACATTTTAAATATATTATTTTAATATAAAGATGTCTTGCTATTTATTAGTAAAAATTTAAAGATTTTAAATATTAATTATATTAAAATATTCATACAAATGAATTTTAAATTATTTAATAGCAAAAATATTATTTGATTTTTTATTATTTGTCATTTGCATTCAAATATATATATATATATATATATATATATATATATGTATTATGAGTTTAAATTATGGTAGGATCATAATAAAATGTGAGGTTTTAGGCATTAATAAAAAACTGACACATAATCAATTTTAAAAGATATGTGATTAATATTATGCACTTTCAAATACCAAATAAATCATTTTTATCTTAAATTTAATCAAAAAATTTTTTATCACTTATTTGGATAATTTTTTATCAAATTTTTTATATTTTTTGAAAATTTTTTATTTTAATTGAAAAGTGACTTTAAAAAATTAGTTTCAAACCCTTTAAATTGAAAATAAAATTATTATTTATTGAGATTGTTTGTTTGTCTTTTTTTCTAATATTTTTTAAAGATAATATTTAATTTTACTATGTATTTTTTTTATAAATCAATTGTTCATTTTGATAATGATAATTAATGTGAATTAATTAAATTAAAAATAATTGCTGTGATAAAAATAAGTTTAAAATGCTAATTATCACTAATTTAAACCTCAAAGTATGATCTCATAATAAATTTTATTACGTTCATTTTTTTTAATTTCTTTTTTTTTTGGTTACTTTCATTTTTTTAATTTCACTCATTGACCATAAATCCTAATTACGTAAACCTTCCGCTAAATAACAGCTCTGCATTTTAACGGCATAAAATTGAAAAGCCCAACTAATATTTGAATAAAAGAATAAAAAAAATAAAGACGACTGAAATTGGCATGTTTTTTAAGGTACCAATCCAGCAGCAAATTGAAGCAATCGAATGGCTCCATGCTCAGGACCAGATTCTTCCTCGTTGTTTCTTCTCTGGTAGAAGAGCAGAGCCAACGGTTCCAATCTTTTCATAGACATGACCAATGAAAATGGCCACGCCTCTTTCGGCCAGAATCTTTAAGTGTCGCGGAGTCGGCTCTGCGGTCTTCTTTCGACAACTTCATCCTTTCTCATATCACGATTGGAGGTCCATCAAGAGGTAGACTGTTATGGATTAAAAATATAAGGCGCCAATCTAACATTGCGAATTTGGGAAAACGGTTTTTTTTTTTCTTTACTACTTAACAGCTTAAAGGCACCTGGGATTTGTTTGGACACTATTTTGGAATTCTGAACTCTTTATTTTTCTTGGATTGAAGGTTTCTCTCTTCAAAATGCCCTTTGATTCGTGCATACGGGGCAATTCGTTTCGATGCAAGGGCCGGCATGTCATCTGAATGGAAGGCGTTTGGTTCGTTTTACTTTATGGTCCCTCAGGTAGAGAGCTTGTTTTTGTTGATAAACTAGTTTGTAGGGAATGATTCAGTTTTTCCTCGTTAGTATTTAAACAACCTGCTGCTAGATACCAATGACAGGTTGAGTTTGATGAGCTTAAAGGAAGTTCGATGCTTGCCATAACGGTTGCATGGGACAATGCCCTTTCATGGACATGGGATGAAGCCATTGATTCACTTGAAGCTACATGCAGCAGGTGCATAAAGTTTTTAACTGATTTTGCTTGGCATATATAATTGCTTTGAGAGAGGTTTATTGCTATGGTATTAATTAAATTTCCAATTATCAAGATCGCTTTGATTGTTGTAAAGTTGAGGAAGGAAGCTTCCGGAGAATTCATCCTTAGTAATAATCACATTCCCAGTAAGACAAATTGGGAGCTTGCTGTAAAGAGAGCTTTGGAGATAATAAATAGAAGCAGCTCACCGCTCATTAAGGTATTCTTCCCTTAGTAGTTACTCTTCATGAAGCCTAAGACACACCATCTCCAAACCATATTTTCACTACTCTTATGACTAAATATTAGGTTTTTGATTAATCATTTTGATTTGAAAAATTAGGTTGTGCTTGCACGTAGCAGTAGGGTTTTAACTGCTACAAATATCGATCCTATAACATGGTTAGCTTGTCTCCAGGTATTCTTTTCTTCTCTTACTTCTCTAAAGTGTAATAGAAGTTAAGATAATTTTGAGCTATACTTCTGCAGGTTGAAGGAGAAAATGCTTATCAGTTTTGTCTTCAGCCACCTAATGGACCAGCATTTATTAGGAAACACGGTAAGTGTGCCAGCAGATCTTATTGTGCAATGTACAAATCTTTTCCACTCTGCTGCTTTTTCTTTATTTCTATGATCATTTTTTCTTCTTCCCTGTAACAAATGTGTGTCCAATATCTTTCCTACCAATATGAATTTTGCATGGTATTTGATGGGTATATGATACGGGGCCAAAGCAAGACGAGAGTGGGAAGAAAGATCAAATCGGGTGAAGAAGGTGCCAGCATGGCACAATGATTATGTAACCATACCCAAAGGAAGGAAAGACAAAGCTTCAACGTCCGCAACACCAACCACAACTGTGTGTGCAGAGCCAACCGCAGATGTCGCACCAGCTACAGCAGGGAATTAGTTATAATTGTCTCTTTTTATAATTACCCTGTAAACGGGAAAGGCATGAGCAATTGTATAAACGATTGGCACGTATGTAGGATGGTCTATATATACTGCAAATTGAGAAATGAAAGGAGGAAAAATATTCCACAAACGTGAAAGTTCCTTTCTCCCTCTATTTTCTGGAGTATAAGGCCGCTCGAAGGGCCTTGACTATCCTGGCACCTATCATTTTTTGGTGCTCTCGTTGAGAGAAGTCGAACATGGCTGACAGAACGCGTGCCGTGACCCGAGTATCTGAGGATTGCCTGCACCGTTTATCAGCTCACGACGATCAACTTACGGCATTCGGAGCTATGTTGAAGGAGATCAGCCTCAAACTAACCAACTTGGAGGGTCGAATGGAGCAAGGCCGTCGGAACAAGGCCCCTGTTATTATTGAAGGCACTGGAAGCTCAGAGGAAATGACTGAGTTGATGCAGGACGCTAAACGAGTCAATGACACGATGCTACGTGCCATCAAATTAGTCATGCTGAGGTTCGATGGATCCGACCCGTTGGGATGGATTTTCAAGGCTGAACAGTACTTCAACTTTCATGAGGCATCAGAGGAGCAGAGGTTGACCATCTCATCGTTCTACATGGATGGCCGAGCCTTGGCTTGGTTTCAATGGATGCAACAGAACCATCAGATCCAGTCATGGGCAGAGTTTTTAGGAGCACTCAAGGCCAGGATTGGGCCTTCAGAATATCGAGACCTTCCGGGGGAGCTTGCTAAGCTCGTGCAAACTTCTACTGTGGATGAATATCTCGACAAATTTGAGGCTCTCTCTAACCAGGTATCTGGAGTTCCTGACTCATTTCTTCAGAGTTGCTTCGAGTCTGGGTTGAAAACTGAAATCAGGAAGGAGATTCGGGCCTTTTAGCCAAAATCACTGATGCAGGTGGCAAGTTTAGCCAAACTGATTGAGGATAAACTCAATGATAATCCAGGATATCGGACTATCGATCGTGGCGAAGGGAAACCGTCTGCGGGGTTGCTTCCAACGCCAACCACAACCGCCAACACTACTAAACGCACCATTCCGGTGAAGCGCTTAACGGCAGCAGAGATAATGGCACGAAGAGAGAAGGGGCTGTGTTTTAACTGCGATGAGAAATTTCACAGGGGCCATGTGTGTAAGGGGCAGCTCTTTGTCATCCTGTTGATTGATGAGGAGGTGGATGAAGGTAGTTGCAACACAATGCTAACCAAAGAAATCGTAGAGGAGGTGGAGATAAGCGATGACGTTGTTCCAGAGATCAGTTGCCATGCTTTGGCTGGGCAACATTCCCTCGGACTTTGAGAGTACATGGGCAATTGGGGAGCCATCCGGTGCAAGTATTGATTGACAGTGGATCTACCCACAATTTCATCCAAGAGAGGTTAGTACAACATCTCAACCTTCCAGTGTTATCTTCTCGTTATTTTAAGGTATTGGTAGGCAATGGGGAGGCTCTTTCATGCTCAGGAAGATGTCCCCAATTACCCATTACCATGCAGGGATACAAATTTCAGATCGATTGTTATGTACTTCCAATACAAGGGCTGACGTGGTACTTGGGGTCCAATGGTTAGAATTGTTGGGACCAATTCTCACTAATTACAAGGAGCTGACTAGAAATTCGAGTGGCAAGGACAAGAGGTAATATTGGCAGGGGAGCAAGGCGCTGTGATTGGCCAAGTACAGTATGCTCAGCTTTGTAGACTAAATGGTTCGGGGTCCATTGGCTCTTGTTATCAGCTGCTGTCTGTGGACATAAAGGAGATAGAAGTGACAATACCTACATGACAATTCATCCCGATATACATGCTGTCTTGGAAGAGTATCAAGACCTATTTCGAAATCTCAACACTCTACCTCCCCCTCGAAGGGTTGATCACCAAATCCACTTGCTACCAAATTCCAAGCCTGTCAATGTTCGCCCCTATCGCTACCCACACTACTAGAAGGCAGAAATAGAGCGATTGGTACAAGAGATGTTGAATACAGGTGTTATCAGGGTGAGCAGGAGTGCCTTCTCTTCTCCAGTTCTCTTAGTCAAGAAGAAGGACGGTTCCTTGAGGTTTTGTGTGGATTACAGGGCATTAAATAACATCACCATACCAAATCATTTTCCAATACCCACCATAGATGAGTTGTTGGATGAACTGAGGGGTGCTACTGTCTTCTCCAAGTTAGACTTACAGGCTGGATATCATCAAATTCGCATGGCTGCAGAGGATGTGCATAAAACAGCTTTCCGGACACATGAGGGGCATTATGAATTCCTCGTGATGCCCTTCGGTCTGTCTAATGCACCCTCCACATTTCAAGAAATGATGAACACAGTTCTGAAACCATATTTGCGCAAATTTGTGCTGGTTTTCTTTGACGACATATTGGTGTATAGTTACACAATGGGGGATCATGTTTCTCATCTCAAATTGGTCATGGAGTGTCTAAGGGAGCATCACTTGGTAGTCAAAGGGAGCAAATGTGCTTTTGGACAAGAGCAAATCGATTACTTGGGGCACATAGTGAACAGCCAAGGGGTGGCTCCTGATCCAGCTAAGGTTTGAGCAGTGTTAGAATGGCCAACTCCTACAATAGTAAAACAATTAAGGGGCTTCTTGGGACTTTCAGGTTACTACCGCAGGTTCATCCAAGGTTATGCCAGCGTTGCAGCGCCTCTCACGTCCTTACTGAAGAAGGATTCCTTTGCATGGGATAAGTCTAGTGATCGAGCCTTCATGGCTCTGAAACAGGCACTCAGTTCAGCTCCTGTTCTTATTTTGCCTGACTTCACCAAACCATTTATCTTGGAAACTGATGCTTCAGGAGTTGCGGTTGGAGCTGTATTGATGCAAGGATTTCAACCTATAGCGTATTTCAGTAAAAAATTAACTCCCTTAATGCAAAGAGCCTCTACTTATGTGCGGGAACTCTATGCCATCACAGAGGCGGTAGCCAAGTGGAGACAGTACCTACTAGGGAGTAAGTTCACAATCCGGACTGATCAACAAAGCATTCGGAGCTTGATGCATCAAATCGTCCAAACGCCAGAGCAGCAACGGTTTTCAGTTAAGTTACTGGGTTATGATTTTGACATTCAATACAAACCAGGGCCTCATAATCGTGTAGCTGATGCTCTTTCTCGATCCGAAGTTGAGTTGGAGAGGGAAGGCATTGACAAGGGGAAGGCAGTATTGGAAGAAGGTACCTTAGCTGTATTGACACAGGTAACCTGTGAGCTAATTCAGGACATTAGAAAAGAAACCATGCAACGTGGGGACATTCAATAGATAGTGCAGGGTCTACAGAAGGCCCCCGACCCCGATCAGTATCCTCAATATCAACTACGTGATGGACTACTCTTTCACAAAGGAAGAATTATGTTGAGTCCGAATTCAAAGTTAAAGAGTCAGCTTCTCAGAGAATTCCATTGTACTCCAACAGCAGGACATGGAGGCATTAAAAGAACGTTAGCCAGAGTCATGGCTCAATTCTATTGGACTTCGATGAAAGAAGATATCAGAAACTTTGTTAAAAGCTGTCCTACTTGTCAGTTGACTAAATATGAGGCAAAATCTCCTGCGGGTTTATTACAACCCTTGCCACTTCCTCACGCTCCATGGGAAGCTATCTCGATGGATTTCATTCTTGGATTACCAATATCCCAAGGCAAGACCGCTATCTTTGTAGTAGTGGATCGGCTTTCAAAATATGCACACTTTAGTGCGCTACCTGGTTCATTTACAGCTTCAAAGGTTGCACAAGTTTTCATTTTAGATGTTGCCAAGCTTCATGGGTTCCCTCAATCGATAGTCAGTGACAGAGACCCCCTTTTCTTAAGCATGTTTTGTCGTGAGCTATTTCAGCTGAGCGGTACACAACTGAACTATAGTACAACTCACACCCCCCCAAACTGACGGCCAAACCGAAGTCACTAACAGAGGGCTTGAACAATATTTAGGGTGCTTTGCCATGGATAACCATTCTACTTGGGTCCAGTTCCTCCCTTGGGCTGAATTTTCCTATAACACTTCCTGGCATTCGGCTACAGGCTATACACCATTCGAGGTCATATATGGCTGTCCTCCACCCCAGATTATTCCTTTTGCTGCTAGAACAACATCAGTGGAAGCTGTGGAATCTACTCTGCGAGATAGAGATAAAATACTTCAGCAGTTGAAATTAAATTTGAGCCGTACCAGAAACAGGATGAAGCAGATGGCTGATAGACATCGACAGGAGTTGGAGTTCTATGTAGGAGATTTAGTATTGGTACGCTTACAGCCATATCGACAAACATCACTGACCCAACAACCTTACTCTAAATTGAACAAGCGCTTTTATGGACCTTTTTCGATGGAGGCTCGTGTTGGGCCAGTAGCGTACAAGTTGAGTCTGCCAACTACAGCTAGACTTCACTCAGTCTTCCATGTGTCGTTATTAAAACCGTACATATAGGACTCCAATCTACACCCAGCAAGCCTTCCTGATCGGTTCATAGATAGCAATCCGTTGGTTCAGCCCCTGGCTATTTTGCAGCAACGGTTAATTTCCTTGGGGCGGTCAAGGCAGCTACAACTGTTAATTCAATAGGAGGGTTTACAACTTGAAGATGCTACCTGGGTACCTTACATGGAGTTTTGTAGAGCATATCCTGAATTTGACCTTGAGGGTAAGGTCAGTCTCGAAGGGGCAGGGAATGATACGGGGCCAAAGCAAGACGAGAGTGGGAAGAAAAGATCAAATCGGGTGAAGAAGATGCCAGCATGGCACAATGATTATGTAACCATACCCAAAGGAAGGAAAGACAAAGCTTCAACGTCCGCAACACCAACCACAACTGTGTGTGCAGAGCCAACCGCAGATGTCGCACCAGCTACAGCAAGGAATTAGTTATAATTGTCTCTTTTTATAATTACACTGTAAACGGGAAAGGCATGAGCAATTGTATAAACGATTGGCACGTATGTAGGATGGTCTATATATACTGCAAATTGAGAAATGAAAGGAGGAAAAATATTCCACAAACGTGAAAGTTCCTTTCTCCCTCTATTTTCTGGAGTGTAAGGCCGCTCGAAGGGCCTTGACTATCCTGGCACCTATCAGTATAGTTTTGAGATTGCCATGACTGAAGTTAAAGGATAGGCGAAAGAAAGTAAAGCTTGTGAGATGTATAATACTTAACAGCCCTATTCCACTTTATACTCCACTGCATTTGATAATAGATTCCATGGATAATTTTTATTTACTATACACATACTCTTCCCCGATTTCCCACAGAATTGATCCTTCTTTTCATGATACCAAATAGATTGTTCACTTTACAAAGTGATAATTGACCATTTTTTACAATGTCCTCATATATCATGTTATTGTCTGACCATTTTTGAAGTTCTTGGACCTGATGTCACTTCTGTTTAGAATGTTTATCCTTTTCTTCTGTGATTTGATGAGAAGATTATTGGTGAGAGGTATTTTTGTAGATGAAGTAATGAAGCAGAAAACTGGAAACTTCTACCATATCTGTCCCCTGGCTGAACTGAGTTTGCTTTGAATTGCTTTGAGCATCAAAAGTGTCTCAAGATGCAACTTTGATGAAGTTTCTTCTTTCTTTGACTTATACAAACTTTTGTGAATAGCCAGAGCAACTATTTCACAGAAAATGGCTAAGCATCAGTAGTGAGGCATTGGCTGGAACCCGTGCTAGAGGTGGATCCAGAACTCTTGATCTTCAGATAGAGCATGACCTACTTTCCAGGTTCTTTTTGTTGCTCTAAACTACTTACCAAACTTTCATTTATTGAATGTTTTATTAAATTATTCTCTTATATATATATATATATATATATATATATATATATAAATATAAAATTTTTCTGTGACCAACAACGACCTAATTAATAAATTGTCTTTGTTGCACATCCTGTAGTCCCAAGGACCACCGGGAGTTTACTATAGTGCGAGAAAGCATACAAAACAAATTAGAGGCAAGTTTTCTTCTGATATCTTGAATTAAAAATTGTTGTTCTAGGCAGAGAAAGTACTTTCCTACAGTTAGAATTTGTTTGTAGTTAAATTTCTTTTGTAGGATCATTTAGGTTGATGCACTCTCAACTGCTGTCGTGTATCCTTTCTGCTGCTTCTAAGCAAGTTATCTAATGTCAAAGATGAAGCATTACCACCACTTGAGTGGTCTCCTCATAAGGGCATGGTTGCAGTGATACCATCATGAGAAACCACCCTTTCCTTAAACTACTAACTAATATTGTGGCAATATGATATGGTTTTTCCATATACCATCTGATCAGGCACCATTGTCTGCAGCATGTCGGATAGATTAGCAACATTTCTTTTCATGATGTCAAATGGTCCCTCTGTCCTATAATGTTGGCTCTGTTTTGACCTTTGTGTCAAAATCTTTCATCTTTTACCTTTTCTGTGTAAATTTACTATAATTCCTTAAAAAACATTAAATCAAAATGTTTTTAAGACATACATTTTTAAATATGTTCATAAAACATAAAAGAAATTTTCAAGTTTTAACCTCAAAAAGTCAAAATCAATAGAAAAGCATCTTTGCAAGTATTATTGTACTCTAAAATTTAAATAACAAAAAGAGGGTTAAAAGTAATTGTTTTACTCTTTTTTACTTTGCAGTCTGTATGTGAGAGAGTAGTTGTTGAGCCAAAGAAAACAGTACGAAAACTTCGAAGAATTCAACATTTATTTGCCCAATTGGCTGGTAACCTGAAAACAGAAGATGATGAGGTAAATATTGTTATAAATTTCATATGTCAATTATGAAAATTCATTCAGAGAAAATATAAGATAAATATTAGGTGAATACATTTCCTTTCAGTTCCATGCAAGAAGTTTTCTTGATTCTAGAATGAGCAGTTGGCTGTAGTAGTCTCCTGATATAGACTTTTAATTTGTAAAAGATCTGGATGGTAGTCTCTCTAGCTTTGTTGTTGAGATATATCTTTTTCTATGTTTCTGCAGTTTGAAATCTTGTCTTCTCTCCACCCAACTCCAGCAGTTTGTGGATTTCCAACAGAAACTGCGCGCCTTTTCATTTCAGAAACTGGTACGCTTACATATACTATAGCATGTTTTTATTTGTTCTTCCGCCGCAATGATTTTTTTCTCCTTTTCTTTTGTGGCTAGATAACTTAGACTCTGTTTGACATCTTGTGTGTCATTCATTTTATTGTTTAGAGCTCTAGAGAAAATAATCCATCATTGATATGGAAACATTTGGACTAGTTTTTAACAGAAGAGAAAACATAGTGCGCTATCCCTTCCCCAGAAGCCTTCTTCTATGTTTTCTGATTTCCTCTAATTACATGGTTGAAATTGTAGGAAAAATAACCGTCTAAAGTTATCACAAATTAACTGCCACGACTATGTGCTCATGAAGAGCCTGTAGTCTTTTCTTGAGTTAGGAAAAAATGGTGGTTTCTTGACGATATAGTTTGATTAAGTTATGGAACTAAAAGAATTTGAATGAAAATGGTAATGGTTCTCCGTTGACTATGCCATACAACTTTGGCTTCAATGTCAGTTAATTCTTAGCTCTTAGACTTGTTAGCTAGTTTCTTTTAGATGTATGCTACCATAATAAATAAATCTCTGAGAAAGGGAACCTGTACGGTCAACCGCTGAAAGTGTTTGATTATCGGAATGATGATGTTTGGCAGTGATTAGAAGGTTCTAGGGGTTGTGTTATCAGAGAATGCATTGGTCTTCTTTCGGCAGAGGCTTTTAATGTGAGATTAAATCACGGCCTAAACATGCTTCTAAACATACATGAAACTTGTCAAATAATTGATACGCGAAAACTTACAGTAAAGATCGAACTAACTTCCAGTTATTGCTTTGTTGTCTATCTAATTTTGATCTAGTCTATGAAATCGATAGACTTCTATGAATTACTTTCAAGCCTTCCAAGCACTCAAAACTCTCACTAAATGGTGTTTTTTCTATATGAGATTAACGTGCTCGGGCACTGGAAGGAGCCATGCTAATTATGATAATAAAATCACGTTTTAACCATTATAAAATCGTGCTTTTAATAGCCAAATATTGAGTTGAGATTCAACGTGAAATTATAGACCATATCTAGGATTTGTCAATATGAGATTGCTAGTATTATGGAAATCAGATTCTGTCAATTAACAAATATTCTATTTCCATAATCAAAATATATACCAACATTTAATTCATGACATTGGTGCTATGCTTCTTTCTTGGAGATTCATACTATGAACATTCTTGAAATTTAATTTGTGCTTGTTCTTATTTCAATTGTAACCTGTAGATTGCTGCCAATTGCTTCCTGTAGATTTGTACAGTTATTTTTTTATTCAATATTTTGCTCTCCCGATTTTTCCTTAGTGAGATTGAAGAAATTGTGTATTTGAACCGTTGGGCATCAATATTGAAAAAGAAATGTCACAGTCTCAATATTTGAGCAGGAAAATAGGCTGCAATCTAACATTCTCTTCTAAACTAAACTACTTTTCGGTTGCTATACTAATTAAACTTTGCTACCTCAACTTTGTTGTCCAGAAATGTTTGACCGAGGAATGTATGCTGGACCAGTTGGTTGGTTTGGAGGAGGAGAAAGTGAGTTTGCTGTTGGTATACGGTCAGCATTAGTGGAAAAGGTAAGCTAATTAAATTATCTCATATCAAAACATGTTTCACTTTTGAGCGAGCATGAATATATCATCAGAGCTTCATAATATTCTACATTAAAATTTTTCCTCCTAATGATCACAAAGATAACTATCAGCTTATACTTTTCCTTTTTAAGTGAGTCGATTGATGCATTTTAAGTTGTAGGAAGAAAGATATTATGTTGTTAACTTAAAATTTCTGTTACCAAAATATTTGATCAGTTTAAGTTTCTAGGGTCTTGGTGCATTGATATACGCTGGAACAGGGATAGTCGAAGGCAGCAATCCCTCTTTAGAATGGGATGAACTAGAACTCAAGACATCTCAGGTGAGTGTAAATGTGTTTGTGTTCAGATGTATTTATATATGTGCTTCCACATGGATTTGTCATGGACTCGTAGTATTCTCTTACATCTGATTTGCATATTGAAGCTTGTCATATGTTGTTGTTGGGATTTTTCAAGCAGACCTGTAATCCAAACCGAGATAAGATCAACAAGGAACTAATCACACACAATAGACAACCCGATGTTTTCTCCAACTCTTTCCCAAATCCCTATAAACCTCTCTCCAGCAGTGGAGATCATATAGTGATTGCATCTCTATGTGTCTCTCTAATTCCAGAGACCACTCTATTTATGAAGCCTCATTACTTAGTCACCAACTTACTCATTAAGTATATTTACTGATATATTTATTGCCAAAAATATACTCATTAATAATACAAAAATTGAGTCAAAATCTAACAGTTATAAATTTGTAATATATATGCATATTCAACCTCTTTCCATAGTAAATAAGTAGTGGAAAGTGATGTCTTTCTACACCCCCTCTGCCCACCTTCTTCCTTCTACGTCATTTTAAGAACATGTTTTAAATGCTTTCTATTTTGCAGTTCACCAAGTTGCTTCAACTTGAGGTTCCTTGGCAGTCAAAAGTTGAGAATTTGGAGACTATCAATTAATAAGGTTAGTGATTATGGTAAAATTAGATGATACAGCGTATCTATGGATTTGTTTCTTTCTTTTATTCTTGGGATGGTTTCTTGCATAACAAGTACACTAGAACTCAAGATTTTTGAAAGAAATTTACCTGTGAGATTGATGACATAATAATACTACAGTTTCTATTCTGAAGACTGGGATTAAATAAATTATGTGGAACTTAATTTCTTTTACAAAATAATGAGCAGAAATAATTCCATCCTGCTATGGAAGGTGTTAAACATTGAAGTGGTTAGTTTGGTGCCCATTGTTTCGAGGAAACATTTCTGGTGCGCATTGCTTCAATTCAAGATGGAGTGGCAGGACAAGCAACAACAGACATATATTGGCAAATTGTTTCACCTGAAACTTCTGATTTGTTTTATATAATTCATTTATATAAAGGAAAGGGTGTTCCCTTTTATCATTGTAGAGATCATCGCTAACATTACTTGGAACTTTTTTTTTAATGCAATTATTCCTTCTACTTGAATAATCTTAAAGATTGAGTCTAGTTTAGCTTAAACAACCAGAACAGTTTTAACTTTTTTGTTTGTTTTTTGGATAATCACCTACTCATAGATTGTGCAGCTTTGGTTCTTCTCTCTTCCTCAAGTAGATTTATTGGTAATGCTCATCATGTTTAGAAACCAATCCTCTTCTCAAAAGAGGTCCCATATTCAATTATGTCCCTTAGTTAACAACATTTTTCATGAAAATAGTCCAAAGTAGAAAACTACCTTGATGAGGACTAGTTATTACCTATTTCCCTCTGCCAATTACTACAACTTGTGGCTCAGTTTTGAGCTCTATGATGCTATGCCCATTTATATGGTAAGTACAGTACAATGCAGCTTAACAGGGCTTGCCTTCAAAGCAGTTCAGAGCGCCTGCAAAGCGTGTAAGCCTCGTTACATATGACCCTGGCTTCGCCTTGATCACATCGTGTCTGTCGATATTTGTGATGGGTTTCCCAGATTCAACGAAGAAGGCCCCATTCATCATAAGATCATTCTCAGACCTCCAGTCCCACGACGTCCATACACTCTCCGGTGAATACTCCCTCTTCGTAACCTACACCCAGTAAACAACATCTTAAACAATTTCTTTGTGAAGGAGGGTGAGAAACCGGCTTTCGGAATTTGGCCAGATTGAAACAAGAAGGCAGTGTATTTGATGCAACTTTATGTTTGGTTATATAATAAGAGTATACCTCTTTGCAGGCTATGTTGGGAGGAGCAATGAATCTGTTGCCCTGGCTAAAGATGGTGGGTTGCTTGCTACCACCAATGGCATACATTAACCAATGTGTGTAATCGTTGTTGACGACATGGACGAAGCCCCATCGGACCCTCGGCATCCTTTGCACCAATCCTTGCCCAAAATGGTTGAAAGCAACGGTTACTTGCATCACTTTGTCTTCTGAGTAGCTATCACTTGCTCCAAACAGCAACACCTGTTTATTGCAATTTCAACTCACTGTCAAATTAATATTATTTAAGAAGAAAATGGTTGATTTGAGGATGTGTTGCATTAATTATTACGTCATTATGATGAGTGAAGTGGCTATTAGAGATGGTAACAGCCGTGGATGCCTGAATAACATCGATCAATCCGTCAGAGCATCTAGACATTGAAACGTGATCAATCCAAACGTTTTGAGATCCAAAAATGGAAATTCCATCGCCGTCGCTCTCTGAACGAAGGCCAAAATGGTCGACGGAGTCTCTTATCATGCCGCCACTGGCTACTACCGATCCACGAATGTGTATGCCATGGATGATGACATTTTTTACAAACTGCAGAGTGATTTGAGCACCGGCGAAGAAGTGCACGTTCGCCCCTCGGCCGTCGATGGTCTTGTCACTGGTCATAATCAACTCTTGGGTTAGCTTAATCACCATGTCATGGGCAAATGTGATCCAAAGAGGTCCCTTTTGAATCACTGCATGGCGTATGGTTCCAGGCTTAGGGTTCACCACATCATCATCCGATGGATCCGTCACGACATAGAATAAACCACCCTCGCCGCCGGTGGTCTTCCGACCGAACCCCAGGACACAGGAAGCTAGCTTCTGGCGCCTTTGAGCCCAGAGTGGATCGCATCTCCAGCATCTGTCTATTGGATTGGTGGCTAGGCATGGACCATTGTACTTGCGTAAGTCTCTCCTCGTGCTATTGTAACCTTCCATGGCCCTGCATGGATAATTAATGCAATACTTGACAAAGTGCAACGACAACATGGTAATAAACTATTCAACTCTTTCTGTTTTCTAATCATGAAAACTGAAAACTCCATCCCAGCAATGAAACCTTAATTACAACAAGTTAAAAACTAATTACCTGCGAGTTTCCCTGTTGAGATGGTTGGTTACGTTCATGGGATCGGGCTCGTAGGCTTCTTCCGCAGCCTTTACCGCTTCTTTGGCTCGGTTTTGCCACACCTCATCGAAATCAGCAATGCCGGCATTCACTATTGGGCTGAATGCAACAAAAACAAGCCCCAATACCAATGTAGTCTTCAAAACGTTCATGGTGGCCTCTAGTTTCAGCGACATTTTTGTTTTTTTGCGAAATTTCCAGGTGTCTTGAACCCTACGTGATGGAGAATTTACAGGGTTTGCATTACCTTGTTAATGGCAATTCACGTAGGGTCTTTTGTTTGAGTACTTTTTTTTTAGTCTATTTCTTAAAAAACTATAATTGAAGCAAATTTAAAGCAAAAATTTGAAATTATTTTTCTTTTTTGAGCACAGCATGAAAATATTTGTTTAAATACAATGGCAAGATATCCAAAAATGAAGAAAGAAATGAGGCGTAGAGAGGGAAAGAAGGGAGACCACTGACCCTTACTGGTCAAATTTTGGTCTCTTAAATTTTGTCCATTTTTGGGTATTTAGAACTTGCAGGCTTCTAGTTATCTTCTCTGTAAATATAATTTGTTAGATAATTAACATTTAATGGAAGAATTTTTTTTTTTCGCTTGGGCCATTCAAATATATATTATATAATTTTAAATTTTTTTATTATCTTGGTTAATTTTATATTTACATAAAAAATAATTAAATCATCACTTGCTTAAGCCAACATTTCCTCTTCTTTTTTGTTTAGTTATTATGTAACACATATAATTTGATTGATTTATTTTAATTTTCAGGACATAATTATAGTTAGATTATTTTACTCAATTTATGTTTGGTAAATTATTTGATAGTGGTAACTTGATTTAGGGTTGTTTGCTGATGCTAAATATGTGGTTACTCTTAGGTTAAGTGTACGTTGTTTAGAGAATTGCAAGACACCTTTGAGATTGAGGTCAGAGCTAGAGATTTTATCTAGGGATGTTATCGGGGTGAGTATCTTCTAATTTTGAGTTACTCGAATCAAAATTTGATTATATTTTAAAATATTCAAATTTGATTAATAACTTGAATATTTTAATTTTTATTATCCGAATCCTACCTGTATAATATAAGAAATACTTATTAAACATCCGAATCTAGTTAAATACTCATTTATTAAGTCAAAGTTTGACTTTTAAATTTAAATTTAAAATCAATTATAATGCATATTATTAGAAAAATTAAATTAATAAATTTAAATTAACTCATATAAATAATTTAATGTTAAAAATCATAATTAGAATGCTTAATGAATTAATTAAAATAAGTATTATATTAAATATCAATAATTTGTAAATAAAATATATACAATAATATTTTAAAAAATATTATTTATAATCGGATTTGAGTAGTAAAATACTCTAATTTCATTACCCAAACATGTGATGGGTAGTAAATTATTACTCGAACCCGATTATTAAATATCCTAATTCTATTTAATCGAATCGGATAGCACAGGGTAACCGTTTATAAGAACCCATTTACATTCCTAATTTTACCTAGTGGGGCTTGGTTCAAATATATTAAATTATTAAAAAATAGCAATAACAATAATAATGATAATAGTAATAAAAATCTAAAACTTTCATATTTAGTCATAATAATTAAAAATTTTACAATTGTCTTTGATTCAGTTTCATATTTTGAAAACGATGCACAATAACTTCATCATCAAGATTTTTAAACACATCTTTTTCAAAGCACACAACTAAATTGTCATTCAACCATTGATTTCCTAGTCGATTACACAAATGAATCTTCCAGATGTTCATTGCAAAAAATGCTCTCTCTACTCTTGCAGTGACAATTGGTAGAATCGATGCTAGTGTCAGCAATAAATAAATTAAAAGATACTTTTTATCCTTTCCAATTTCAATTATTTTTCATAGCAAAGTCATCTATTCATTTCAATTCTGAAAACTCAATACTAGAGCGCATATCAATAATATAATTCAAAAGTCAAACTTCAAGTTCCAAAAGTTTTGCTAAAAAAATTTTTTTCGCATAAAATTTAACAAAATCACCTTCTAATGTTTATCAAAAGAAGCCAGTGAGTCGTCTTAAAAATAGTTAAAGGCAACCGACTTACCCTGTCGGGCAAGCGTAGCAATTTGAAAATTTGCCTAGGCAGTTGATTGCCTTCTACGAAACTGTCATGATAATCTTAGAGTAAAAAAAATTTTAATATTACTCCATAAGTTTCCCATTCCAAACCTCATATATCCAATTTATATTTGCGTAATAAAAATATTCAATCTAAACTCTAAATTTCTCTCTCAAAACCGTAGATTGGTTATATGATTTTTTTTTCCATCGAATGTGCCTTGACTGAAAGCACAAAATACTTCTCCATTGAAAATAACCACACGATAAATTTCCAACAAAATTGTGATTATGTGCTGGCGAACCCCACTTTTGACGTGGAATGACAAGTTGCCTTATTGACAATCCTGTGACATTTAGTGCATATTATTGGTCATTGACACTACATCTTTTTATTTAATGGTGTTAAGTTCTGGGATAAAGTATCTGATGGAGGACAATCATATTTTTTAATACTATCTAGTTGCAAATTAAATTTCTTATCTAGTTGCAAATTAAATTTCTTTTAAGTAACAATGTTACAGAAGTGTTATTGGTAGAGAGAAAAAAAATGAGGATAACCCTTATCTCATTGTGTGTGTGTGCATGTTTTTTTTCACACACCATTTGAGTATGCATCGATTGATAAAGACCCAAGACTCGAGTATGGATAAGGACAAACTTTTTTTTCCTCTTTGCTTGCATCTTTTAAATGCATTCTCTACCGGAAATTGACTGCTTATCTAGATTTCAGGCAAAAGCTCTCCAATTTGACGAAAGCATCACCCTTGAGTGGCCCTAAATCATTATTTAGAATTTCACACGCAAACTAAATAATAATAGTAATAACAATAACCCAAGGGTTGTGGCTCAGTTGGCAACGCAGGCTGAATTTGTGAGAAGAGCTCTCGGGTTTGACTCTCATTAAATACATTTTTGGGGAGGGGTGAAGAGCTTTAACTGTGACTAAACTCCGAACATGATTAATCTCATACCGTTAAAACGGATAAAGATACTTATGATATACACCAAAAAAAATAGAAATAACAATAAAGAAAGCCCTTATTTATGCTTTAATCAACAGTCAATTATCAATAAATTAGGCAGAGTCAGTTTATCCAAAAAGGCATTATGCATAGCATCGATAGACTTTCCTCGAATAGCAATTATCCAAATCATTTCTTTATTTAGTTTTAGCACCACGAGAAAATATTTATTTTTCTTCAACAGTATATCTACTTGCAAACTTAGGAATTCAAAGGGATTATAACTTCATGTTAAGCATGCTAGTAAAAAGTGTCAACATTCCTCTGTCTCATCATCTCATAGGATCTTAATTTAGGTTTCAAAAAAAAAAAGAGGAGCTGATTGTTGGACTTGCTTACCCTGGCTATGTAACAATCATTGGAGAAAGGATAGTGAACGATGACAAATGCATATATTTCTGACAGGCTTTGAGACTACCACAGGATTTAGATGTGAAAAAGATATGTAAAAGTTTTGAGAGCAAGGTTTCAAATAGCGGCCGCTATCTCGCGGTAGCGGCAGAGTAGCCGCCACCGTTATTGAGGTAATAACGGGTGTGAGTACGGATCACACCCGTAGCGGCCAATAGCGGCCGCTATAAAGCGCCGTAACGGAGGATAGCGGCGATAGCGGCCCGTTATCACCGCTATCCTTCGTTATTTTTCAAACAAAATTAAAAAAAAAAATTAAAATTCAAGACCATCGGAACTCAGAAGACAGAAAAATGGAATAGATACCCCAAGTACAAACAGGCAACAGCAGATCTCAGCACACAAGCAAGCATCAAATTCAAAAACATCAATCATCACCTAAAAAAACTAAGCAAGCAGTTTTCATTTTTATTTTTTTTCCTTTGAATCTTCCATCTAGATCAGTGATGGCGAGGGCGGCGTGGGTTGGGCTGTCGCAGGCTCGACATCGGCTGGTGTTGGCGAGGCTGAGATCAGATCTGGCCCCTTGGCGCTGGCGGCTGGCGGCGTGAGGCCGTGAAGGAGAGGGATCGAGGTAGAGGTGAGGACTGAGGCCTCGAGCCGACAGGAAAGGAGGTGAGTGAGGGTGAGGCTAGGCGTGAGGGAAATCGTGAAACCAAGGGAGAGGCGGGGCTGAGGTGAAGGCGTCGCAGCTGTCGCCGTCGCGTGAGGCTGCCTGAGGTGACTGGTGAGGGGAGGTGAAAGGAAAGGAGCGGCGGGTGGGTAAGGTTGACTGACGAGAGAAAGAGAAGAAACTGAGTTGGGTGGTTGGGTGGGTGGGTGGGTGGTTCTAATGAGCATTTTAGTTTTATTTTTTTGGGTATGGCTTTTTTTTATTTTAAATACTTTTGTTTTAAATTTTTAATACGTTTTAATTATTTTTTTGGTGGATATTTTAATTAGTTTTTTATTTTAAATATTTTTTTTAAACTTTTAATATGTTTTAATTAGTGATATAAGAATTGATGAATCATGATAAAATATATTAAATAATGAGTAATTTTTTAATTATCATAAGTAATTTTTTAAATATGAATGTTTTATTATAATTCAAAAAATTATGAACAACATTTTTTCATATATATAATAGATTTGAGGTATCATAAATTACTTTAAAAATTATAAAATAAGACTTTACATGATTATAATTACAATTACTACACTTTATATAGAATTATGTGAAATTAAAAAAAATTCACGACCGCGATGACCGCAATAACCGCCGCTATGTCCGCAACCGTGATAAACGCAACGTGACCGAAAACGCGACCGCGACCGCAATTTAAAACCATGTTTGAGAGTGAAAGCTCTGTCTGACCATCCCAAGGAGTAGATGAAAAGGATGCAATGCTAATCCCACTGCAGAAGAGAATGCAGAAGAAGAACCAATAGATGACGAAAATCAAAGTAAACATGATGAAGGACATGGGCATGAAGAAAATAAAGAACAGAGCAAGAAAACTGATGAATATCTTTGTTAGTGTTTACAAAGAAATGAGAAAGGAAACTATATTGGAGAGGGCTGTTGATTTGCTTAAGAATGATATTATTCTTAGAGCTGTTTTAGAGTTTTCTGTAAGAGTGTTTGTGTCTCGAAGTTTTCAATCAAATGGACAGTAAAAAAGCAGTTTGATTTGCATGCTTGCTCATAATTTATGATCCCCTGATGTGTTATGCAAAGAGATAGACACTGTCATTAACATCTATCTACTCTTGCAAAGAATAAAAGGAACTTGCAATAACTTCAAATATATAAACTCAAGTAAACATCTTCCTTGACAATTGACATGCATATAATTATTATATTATTTTATCATGAAAAGTATAGTAATCCAATTTGAGATGACACTTGTGTTCCTATATCCAAAAAGACAAATGAAAATTAGTGATCCAAAATAATTGTATCAATCAAAAGTCCAAGCAATAATCGCAAACGAGTTGAAGCATATTTCATTTTTTCTGAATATTAAGATGAAAAAAAACTGCTATTACTAAAATAAGCATAGGAGAATTCAGTCATTCTCTTAAAGTAGATCTGGTTCCATAAGAGCATAAAGTAAAAGGCATCAAATTCTTTTAACCAAAAAAAGAAAAACAAACAATTGAAAGAGAAAAGAGGAAGATGCACAAGGAAATGCAAGTTCAATAGGACAAGGATCAAATCTAAAAAATGCTTGAAAACACAATTGGAACATCACAAACATTTTCCCCCAATTTAGGCTGATAAAACCAATAAACATGTCACATCATACAATGATCTGTTAAGTTTTATGTTGAAAGCTTAATGCATGCAACTAATTATGGATAAGCTTACTTGCTTTTAATCCAGTACTGAAAAATAAAATGCATCTAATTTGTGTCTTTCTACTTCTGTTTCCTGGATTTCTTGGCCCTAATTATACTAAATAAAAAAAAAAGAACTAATCTTCAAATAAAAAAGCTTTCGATCTCTTCTCATACTGAATGAAAAAGAGAAAAAGGGGAAAGAAATCCATTCTTATTGATATAACACTGATACTTCGACAAAATGGCCTGTGATAGATCTAAGTTTATTGCTAAATGAAAATGTTATGTACAATGGTATCATGAACCTATCTTTAACCACAATCCAATCTATGTTTGTTTTCTCCTCAGTACACAACTTCTTACAACAAATAGTAATAGCTCAGTGAAACTAAGTTCTTACAACAAGTTTGAGGTCCATATAGTGCAGATAAAACTGAAATGAAACAATATAGAGGAACGGAGAGATATTGACCGGCTATTCCTGTTCTCACCAATATTCTTCTGTGCGTTGCAAAAAATTTTTTTGTTGATATACTCCAGTTACCACTCGCAAAAATCCAAAAAAAGCAGCATCTGCTTAAAAATTACTTTATCTATAGGATCAGATTCCATAAGCAATCCACCAATTCAAAAAGGACAGAATAAAACTAAAAATAACTTGGTAGGGAGAAGCTTCTTGGACATATGTGCCAAAAGCTGTGACCTATGGTCCCAAATAAGAATGTTTGGATTGGTCGGGGGTTTTTCTTAACAAGCTTTAGTGTTGATTAGAGTTTCTAATTGTCAATAACAGATTATTCAACATTATGAGTCATGTCCCTTGTGTAGTTGAAGTCAGCTACATGTCACTTTCGTAAGCTTACATATCTAAGAGAATAAGAAAATTGCCTTTAACCAAAAAGCATATAGATAAAGGAAAGGAACTAAACATACGTCGATGAAATCACCACTCGCTCGTTTTTTCCACTTTATTTAAGCAAAAGGATTTCAAAGATAGTTACTGTGAAATGAACACACATAGATAATAATGACTAAGGTTCATAACTTGATGCTTAAAATGGATCATAATGCCAATAATAAATTTGGTGACTTTATCTTCTCGAGAATAGAATCTAATGGGAAAGTTAATGGAAAACATAATCTGAGGGAAGAAAAGAAATGCTAGAGAGGGCATACAGCAGCTTCAGGAACACAAGTGCATCCTGAGATGGATATGGTAAGAAAAAACGGTAAGCATTTGGTCTTTGAAGTGAGTTGACAAGAGAAACAGAGAAAGAATAAGAGTAAATAAAGTTGATGCTTTGTGGGGGTAAACTTTATTCAAAACGCAGGTGCTTTTGACAAAAAGGAGAGGGCCATGGATTGGGGTTGTAATCATGTGCCTTGCAGAGGAATATAACCAATGGTGCATGTATGACTCTGTAATTTGTTTCATTTCCTCAATCCTGCTTCTGTTTGTATCCCAAACTCTTCTCTGAACTACTTAATTAATACTACTATTATCATGAAATGTTGGTAGAAATGAAGCTATGCCATAGGGGTGGTTAAATTTCAACTTTTTTGCTCCAAAGTCTCAAGAATTCTTACACCTAACAAATGCAACTATACCCAATTAATGCAAACCAAGTACATACATCTTTAAAAATAATGAAGCAGAGAAAAATATAGAATCAAGAAAGAGAGAAAAACAAAGCATTATATTCCGCTTGCCAAATTGAGAAAGATGATAAAACAAGGAGAAAATCTACCCAACAACCGATTCTTCGCTTAATGATTGTTATTTTTTTAAAGAGATTAAATTAAACTATTCAAGGTTCGATTCTCTTATTATTATTTGACTTCCTATGAATAAAAAAAAGAAAAGAATGATGGAAAATTAATACAGATAAATATACCCAAGATTTCATATTCAATCATCAAGAAAAGATTAATACGGAAGCGTACCTGAATTCATTGGAATTGATTTCTTGAGGTTAGAGTCTTCCACATCTAAACCTTTTGAGAGAATCTGTATCTCACTCAACGATGAGATATATTGTGAGAATTATATTATGTTTAGACTGGGGACCATAACCTATTTATACTTAAAGTATATTTTATTTTATTTTGGCCCATCATGAAAATAAAATAAATATTGGGTCTCTACACATTGCAAAGCCCATACTAATTGAGATGTCCTAAAGTCCAATAACTTAAACTTTATTTGATCACTTTTAAGTGGACTAAATAGATAGCCTGCAATGTACAATTAATTGATATATGTAGGCCCACTAAATAATTTCCCAACAATCTCCCACTTGGGCCACATATGTCACCTGATAATTGTACATTTTAAAATAACTTTAAGAGCTCTAAACTTGTATCATCACAAGGCAACATCTCTAAACAATCTGGTCCATCAATTATACTAACATAGGATCAAAGCAATCTTCGTTACATATATTCCGTAACTAGACCCATCAATGGTCACGTATATTAATATAATCAATGACATAGATCAAGTATGGATGTGTAGCATGGAAATTACATGCAACGTGATCCCTTAAACATGTCTATTTCCAACTGGTCCTACTTTCAAAAACTTTATGCTCAACTGCAATTTGAAAGAATAATACTTTATTTTAGAGTTTCAGTAATAACAACAATACTTTATTCTGATCAGAAAATGTCTCAATAATAAATGAATATAAATTAAACAAACTCCCACTATACAAGCATATCATCAAAGTGAACCACACCCATACGAGCTACATGCTCATGAAAGACCTTAGGTGGTACACCCTTAGTAAGCGGATCCGCAATCATGGAGTTCGTATTGATATATTCAATAGATATCTGAAGACTCTGAACTCTCTCCTTAACAACAAGAAACTTGATGTCAATATGCTTTGACTTTGACGAGCTTCTGTTGTTCTTAGAGTATAATTATGCGGCTTTATTATCACAATAAATTTCAATGGCCTCTCAATGCCATCGACAACGCATAGCCCAGTGATAAAATTCTGCAACCATATTGCCCGGTTCGATGCCTCATAGCAAGCTATAAACTCTGCTTCCATGGTGGAAGAAACTATGACTGACTGCTTTACACTCTTCCTAGACACAGCTCCTCCAGCTAACATGAAAACATAACCAGAAGTGGATCTTCTGCTATCAAGGCAACCAGCAAAATCGGAGTCTGAATACCCAACGATCTCTAAATGGCCTGACCTCCGATATGTGAGCATGTAATCTTTAGTTTTCTGTAAATACATCATAACCCTCTTTACTGCTTTCCAATGATCCATTCCAGGGTTACTTAAATATCTACCAAGCATACCAACTATGTACGCAATATCCGAACGCGTACAAACTTGAGTATACATAAGACTCCCTACTGCTGAAGCATAGGGAATCTTCTGCATCTCTTTCTTTTCAATATTATTTCTTGGGCATTGAAGCAAACTGAATTTATCACCCTTAGCAATGGGCGTGTCTCCTGATGCACAATTTTTCATGTCAAATCTGCTAAGTACCTTATCGATATAAGCCTTTTGTGACAAGCCAAGTATTCCTCGAGAACGATCTCGATAGATCTGTATACCCAACACAAAAGATGCATGCCCAATATCTTTCATCTCAAATTTATTTGAAAGAAATCCCTTGATTTCATGCAATAAGCCTATATCACTACTTGCAAGCAAGATATCGTCAACATATAACACCAGAAGAATAAACTTGCTCCCACTGATCTTGTGATAAATACATTGATCAACATGTTCTCCTTAAAACCAAAAGAGGTGATCACTTGATCAAATTTTCGATACCATTGACGGGATGCTTGCTTTAAACCATAATGGATTTCTTTAATTTGCACACCAGATGTTTCGATTCATCCAACACGAAATCTTCTGGTTGCTCCATATAAATTGTTTCTTCAATGTTGAGAAACGCTGTCTTTACATCCATCTGATGTAGCTCTAAATCATAATGAGCTACAAGTGCCATAATGATTCTAAAAGAGTCTTTCGATGAAACCAGAGAGAAAGTCTCTTTATAATCAATGCCTTCTTTTTGATGAAACCTTTGGTAACTAGACGTGCTTTATATCTTTCGATATTGCCTTTCGAATCCCTCTTGGTTTGAAAATCCATTTACAACCAATCGGTTTCGCTCCTTTAGGCAATTCGACAAGATCCCAAACGTCATTATCCTCCATTGATTTCATCTCATCTTTCATAGCCTCAATTCATTTATGAGAGTGAACACTTTGTTTGGCTTCACTAAAAGATTTTGGATCATCT